>CM060834.1:46157500-46812500 GCA_030762175.1 Metallyticus violacea
GCAGCTTTATGCTTTGCTAGTAAGTTGTATGCGTTTACAGCGGACATGCGGGTCCCAGATTTGGTATTATAATAAGTGAAAGCTTTGCAGCGAAAATAGTATTGAATATTTAAATAATTACATTCATTTATATAACTTAAATGTCAAAATTGTACCTTCCATGGGACGTAGTTTTTTATTCAAAGTGTCCCTATGACCAGCGCCCGTGATCTTTTCTATTCAATTAAATATAATTCTCATTCTGATAATAGTTGGTCCTAGTGGTGTAGTGGTAACCATACTTGCCTTCTAAATCCAAGATCGCGGGTTCAAACCCGGGCAGGATCGATGGCTTTTTTTCGGGCGTAAAAATATTAAGTATGGCTTCCTTCGGAAGGGAAGTAAAGCCGTGGGTCCCATGTCGTACATTTACGGTACGAAAAAGAACCTCAAACCCGAAAGAAGCGGCCTCTGAGAAAAATTACCGTCCATTGCATGCCGTGAATTGAATGGACGCTGATGACGTGAAATGTTAAAGAGCGTCCGTAAATTTAAAAAAAAAAAAAAAAAAAAAAATTGTGTAAAAGAGATTACATAAGCAAATTGAGACAGGAACCCTTGGTCTGTCTGTTCAGATTTCAAAGTTATGGCATTAAGTTTCTAAAGAACCAGCACGGCACTGACTAATGAAGCATCCACAGGAAATAACACACAATAATGGACGGATGCTGAGCACGACTATTTGGCGCAGTGGGAATGACGATGACGTCAAGTAAAAGCAGATCATTGCTATCGAATCGTGTTATTGAAATTATTTTACATCTTATGTATAGCCATGTTTCATAATAAATAATTAAATAAATAAATAATATATTCCACAGGGCCCAATTTTACGATCTTCGAAATTAATTTGTCGCCCTATTCATACAACCAAACAGTCCTCTAGACCGGTGGTTCCTAAATTGTGGGTCGTTATTCCTAGGGGGCTCGCTGAATTCTATCAGGGGGATATCGCGGTGAAGAGGGGGAAAATGTGTTTTTTTTTTTTTAATTTATCCATTTTCACATCCGTTCTTATTAAGAATGTTTAACTTTTGCATTATGATTATTTTTATCAGTTATACAAAAGCGTAACAATGGCTACTGTTATTGAGTAGTTCTCGAAAATGGAGTCATACATGCAAAAAATTTGGGAACCGCTGCAGTAAAATAAGCCACATAACAAAACCGCTGTACATTTCCGTTCTGTCGTATACTTTTCCCGATATTTTAGAGATTTTTACAGGATTAAATTTTGAAAACGATTATTTTATATACTAAGATGTTTTTTCGTGGACCATAGATCCTTTATCTCAGATTACAGACGCCTCCACAATCTCTGAAATGATTGCAGTGTAGTTCATTAACGCCCTTTATAGTTTTTAAATCTCTGCTGGGGTTTGCAAGATGTTAGTAGCTTAAATCACCCTTAATAAAACGTTTGGAAGGTTATAAATTATGAAAAAATGTGCTTTTAAACAATATTCTTATCATAACAACTAAGGATTTTAAGAAAATACTAAATTATTGATAAAAAGGAGTGTATTATCAAAGAAATGTATGGTACTGGAGGTAAAAGAAAGAATGAATTTATTTTTCATACTTCTTATGCTATTATAAAAATATACGTTATTATTCCTGACACAACTGTCTATTAAAGTTACGTTAGTTTACCTAAGTGTTGTTAGAACACACTCTTTCTTTTTATTAGTTTAATGTTGCCAAATACAGCACTATGAACATAAATATATTCATCTAAACATTTAATGTGAGTATGTCTTAAAACGATTCCATTTATGAAATATAAGTAGCAACGAGAAATGTTTCACTTACTTTTGTGTGTTGATTATGTTATCCAAGGCGTGTCGAAGACGAAACTCTTGTTCAAGAAGTAATGGTTTTGATACTAACATGTTTAGTATTTCAGGAAGTACACGTTCAAATCATGTTGGGCCCCCCATCCTGATCTGGGTTTCTCTGGTCACTTAGGGGAATACTGGGATGAATATTTACATTTAACAAATTGTCCGCTCTCTCATTTTAACATCCTTTCATTTTGTTGGTTCTGTTACAGGGTTGAAAGTGCTAGGACGAGGTGGGCTGATGCGGTGTAACAGTGACTTGCGCTTTGTAAGATTTCTGCATCGGCAACAGGAGTGGAGGCAGGCCCTCTGAGGTGTTCGAACTACTCAGGGAGGTAGATCTGCACCGGCGTAGGAGTGTTCTATCAGGTTACATGTCAGGGATCCTATCTGCGTCCGCACAGTCACAGGTCCTGGCTGCTCCTCTCAACCCTTCCTCCCTGAGATGTCCTCAATGGGAACTTAGGTACAAAAGGTCAGCCATGAGCAAGATTCAAGTATCGAAAGTTTCCTCCTCCATCCATGGCTATTCATACAATAAATTAAGTGACAAATGAACTGTAAGTCCGACGTAAAACCCTACTCCCTCTGCGCAAAAGCTACTTATGTCACATTTTGCATAATTACAGCCTAACGGGTTCAACATCAAGCTTAAGAGTGAGAGAGGTGTCATTCAGACTTAACTTAAAGACCAGTTGTATAAAAGTTCCTAACTGGAGGTTACTTTTAACTGTAATTTAAAAAGTAACCAGAAGCCAGTCATCATTTGAATCAAAATAATCTGATATTACGTACCTTTGAGTTTGCAATAACGGTCAAACCTTTGGCAATATCGCGAAATAATAGACAAATTAGTGTTTAGAGCGAGTTGATGTTCAACTATTTAATTGAATCATTTTAACAAACTTTAAAAAAAAATAAATAAAATCCACAATTTTTCAGTTTTCACGCTTACAAACTTTTTTATTTCTTTCCTAAGTTTGTCTTCAAACAGGGATAAGGAAAAGTCAAAGCGAACGCCAGCGACAAATTTTAACAAACGCGACAAGGATATTATTGATCTGATGCTAAAATATAAGGGAATGGTTAAAAATATATAATTCTATTCTGAAGACTTCTGCATTAATACCTCCACCATATAAAAGAATATATGTGTGTAGTCTATAGCACCTAAAATTCCAGAAAAGTTTCGAATGTTACAGAAGCCTAGCATCAATTTCTTTATATCACCCTCTTCGGTTGGGATTTTAATGATTTGACATCTCGGAGCTGCAATTGCTCTAGTAAATAATGAAGGTTCTACAGGTCCTTTCTTTCTCAACCTTGAATATATCTCCAATAACTCTTTGGAAGTTCCCTATCGTGTAGAACCTTAACGTTAATAGCATCATGAACATCGAATTCAAAGCATTGTTTCGCTTAGTTTGTGATTGTAATCGAAGACGTAAATTCTGTTCCGGTTCTTCCACATCTTTTGCTAAACAAATCACATTTTGAATTGTCTCTCATTCAGTTTTAGGAATAATTTTTTTTTATTAGTGTTTAATGGAGATATCACAGGCGTTGATCACTGGTGGCACATGAGATGAAATGATACATTGGGAAAGGGGTTTTTTAATGGAAGGAAGAGTTACACGCCTAAGTTTTAGGGTACTTCCCCGGCATTTGTCATTTATGAGAACTGAGGGAAACCTGGAAAAAACCTCAGTCACGGAGGAAGGTCTTGGTGGGAATTGAACCTTCCTTCACGAGTCCGCCCCTTAACGACCTCGGCTTCCCGGTGGCGGTTAGGAGTACAGTTAAACTCATCATCGGATGAGATGTCAGCATAATCAGAAATATGTGCTGTCTGCTGTTATTAAGAGGAAATTAAAAGTGAAACATTGAAGAAACTTTATTTACATGATATTAAACTGGAGGCGACACACCATTTTATTTATTAATGAAGTTTCAGGCTTCTGTACTCAGAGAAGTGTTTTATTTCACAACTACTAAACTCTACTTAGTGCTTTAAATTGTGAAATTGGCGAGTTAGATTTTTAATTCAAGGTTTGGAAGAAATAATCCAAGATTAATTTTTATACAACCAAAATTCACTGGTGGTGACGAATTTTATGCCCTAAGTTAAAGTTAGCTCTCTATACAACTGACCCTTAGTGTAGATGAGCGGAAGATGAAAGAATAACGATCCTACTAATGTATGACTATGCAGCCAACATGCGAAAACAACACATTTTTGTCGAAAGTTTTGTTCAGAAATTTTGAAAATGTGAAAATTTCAGAAAAATAAAAAATAAAAATGAAAAATTTAAATAATTTTGCATGTTGCATTATAGCAGCAAAATCATGGTTGAAAAGATAGCAAAATATACTGGATATATTCCTCCTCTCTACAGTCAGTATGTGTGCAGTTTATGGTTGACTAATGGAAAGCCTTTGAGGTAGGCCTCTCTCTTTAAACTGCTTTGTGACAATGCAATTTAATTCCTAATTCTCCAATCATATGGCTGCATGTTCTTACATTGTTGATTTATAAAATTAGTATATATAAATAATTTAACCTTTGTGGGAACTAATAGTGAATTAAAATTTTCTCTGTGAAGAAAAAAAAAAATGAGACAATCTTTGTTAGATTTTTGGGCTTGTTATTGGCAACACTGCTATATGTTATTAAAAGTACGTCTTACACATCTGCAACCAGGTTTGAAACTCCTGTCCTTTTGTGCTTAGGATATTTTGATTTATGCTTCGTTCATTCGTTTTATGAATGAATGTCACTCTGAGATGATGGTTCGAAATCGACCGAAAACTCTGTCCCAACTAAATTATTTTGTTATAATTTATTAAAATTGTAATTACTTGTTAGCATTTTGCCTATGTTTACATACTATTCCAAAATTTTTCCAATTTAAAATAAATTAAACAAGAAAAAAAAAGATAATTAGCATATTCATGAAGAAATTTCATGCCAATTTTGATTAAATTTTAGCTTTCAGTCCACCATCCCTATCCACTCTTACTTTTAAATTTCAAACGGCACCGCTACCTTATGATAATTAATTTTAAAGAGGATGCAATTGATTTATAAATGCCTGGCAACTTGATTGTTGTTATTGTTATTGATTTCGGACCGAATATACAGGATGGTGCAAGACGATCTACACACTCAGTGAATTTCAGTAAGCAAAGCATTTCGCTTCTTTATATGTTCAAGCTGTTTCCCTTCCGCATTAATGCACCGTTGGAGTTTACCTGGAACACTCTGACACGCAAACGCAGTTCATTGTTGTTGTCCACTGTGACAGGCTTCCTCAATATAGTCAGCTCTTCAATAGTTTGTGGTTTCCTTCCATACACTTCATCTTTAACTATACCCCAAAGGAAGAAATGCATTAGGGTAAGATCAGGGGATCGTGGTGGGAATTCAATTTTTGCAAGACTCTTCTACTGAAAAGGTTTATCAACGCACGTGCAAACAACTGTAATATAATGCGCAGAAGTTCCGTCGTGTTGGAAGTAGAGAAGATCAAAGTTGTCCAAATTCCTGGTGTAATCTCTTGAAGTAGAATAAGTACTTGTTACCATCGAGATATCCGTCAATAAAGTGCGGCCCGATTACACCCCGTGTCGATATTGCACCCTATACATTTACGCCGGGTTGATTTAGCGCTTGTTCCAAAACAACATGGTGGTTTATATATACCAATAAGTACTGTTGTATGTCCGGATAACTTCAAGGTGGTCTCATCCGACCATACAATGTTTTGAAAGGAAATTGGGGTCATGTCGATACTGATAGAGCATAATCTCACAAAATTGTAGCAGTCTGTCTGAATCATCTCCCAACAAATCATATGTCAGACATAGAATGTACAGTTTGAGCTTCTGCTTATGCAAATATACTTTGGATTGATCAAAGTGACAATGCTGGAAATTCTACCGCTAATCGTCTTGTGAACTTTCTTATACTGGTCGTGACAGCCAGACACATGTTGATTACATTTTCCTTTGTTTTGAGCTAATGTACTTATATTTCTAAATGGTAATACTGTTAACGGGAAGAGCAGGAAACAGGAAATGAATTGTCAGTTAACAGTTGAAAATGTTAACTAAAGAGGAAAGAATTTTTGCCTTAAAATCGGCTACCAATGAGGTTTAAATTTATACTGAGGGAATGGAGAGAACATTTCGAGTCAGATTCAGCTTCGCGTAAGGCTGTTTATAAAGTACTTCACAAGTTTGAAAAAGAAGGTTCTGTTTTGTATGCGCCTCATAATGGGCGACCTAGGGACAGCACGATTTATGAAGAAGGAAAACGTTTTGAACATAACATACCAAGAAGTGAAACCATATGCTAATTGAAATTCATAAATTATTTAGTTACTTTAGCGCCACCCTGTATGCTATAAGAACTGAAATTTTAATATAATATTTACCTTTTAGTAATATATTTCTTTCAAATGGGTATGCCCTACAAGAAAGTCAAACGTTTAAAAATATTATTTGTTACTGTAATTTTAACGGTTGTAATTTTACCAAAATTAAATCGTATTTAATTGTACAATTCAGTAACTTTTTATAGTAAGAGGTGAAACTTCAAATGTAATCAACTTTTTAAAAACTCCCTCTCAATAGGTAAATTGCCGTGTTTTTGTTTAAATTAAATTTATGTTAAATAGTAGCTAGACTGGAAAGCTATGAAATGAAAGCTCTTTATAAGAGTATCTTAACATATTGTTATGTAAAAGAAGGTGTACTTTTTCAGCGCTAATGGATTCAGAATCCGGATGTACGGATAGTAGCAAGGGTCATGCTGTTTCGTGAAGTCGCCAAAGGCAATGATCCATGAAACATGCGGCAGCTAGTGACAGAGAGAAAGCTATGCCTCGGGTGCCGAATAGAGCACATCATTTGAAAACGTCAGGTTAGCGCTCTATGTAATTACAGTTTGTTTGACATAAGCGCTGGAAGCAATAGGAGTCCTAATGCAGAGCAAACACTCTACTAGTGAAATATGATAGGTCAGCAACCAGGGTTCTGGGATCGTGTCTGCCAACAGGTGTTCTAAGCCTATATTCCGCAAATATTATAGCCTACTTTCCACATACTTATTTTTTTTCAAAATAAATATTAAACACAAGCAATAGAAGGGAAGAAGATATTAAGGCTTGCATTTATTGTTAGGTTCCAACCGACTGTATATCCTGCACAATAAACTCGTCTTTTTACAACCGCAAACAATTATTGTACTAGAATATTCTGATTTCAAAACATAGAATCTGAAAGGCAAAATGGATACAAATATGTTTGCATAAGATTTGCACATTGACTATATTTTACATTTTAGTTTCATACTTTTCAGAGATATTGGAAAAAGCTGATTTTGGATTGCATTTTACATATTTTAGGGAAAAAAATGGAATTCCTATAAGCATACCAATGCAGTAACATGCAATCATGTATTAAGCCTGAAAATTTGTTCATTGGTTATTAAAACCACATTTATTTCGATTATCAAGGAGACATTCCAATGCTATAGAGCTTTAGTACGAATTTCTGAGCACCAAATATTAAGTATTGAAATAGCCCATATTTTAATTTATCTTACTTTTGTAATCTTAGGTTATAGGTTACCTATTTAAAGACATTTCTATATCAAGTGAAAAATTTGTGATAAATTAACGCCTGTATACCTACATTATCATTTTAAGATAAAATTAGACATTCAAATACTCTGCAATATAGTTAATGGGCCCAACATACCATTATAAATATTAGAGAACGCACAAACATTACATTGAAATTTCCACCACAATTAAAAATTAATTTTCTAATAACATTTTCAGCATAAAATATATTATCTTATGAGAATAAACTCTGGTTGGTTTAAAATTACATTTAACACTTCGTATTCTTGTAGGTATATTGTTAGACTCCAATAAGGCGGCCAGTGTAAGACACCTAGGCAGTTTCTCTCCGTATTTCGATTTTCCCTGACACTCAATCAACCTTTGCCACATCATCTCGTCTCCATCTTCATCTTCATTACTAAGCAAATAGATGATCTGGGCTAAAAAAAGAATATGGTGATGTGATACTAACATGATTCCAGTTAGAGCACTAAGATGTCGGTGAAAGCCCCCCTCCCTTTTGCCCCTCAAAAGATTAGCTTCCATTCCACATGCCACGACAGAAATCTTTACAATGTGCAAGCCACTCGCCCTAACACTTTTAACCGTGTAACAGAACCAACGGAGTGAAATAGGAGAATGGAAAATTCATTATTTATAAAATATAATTATTCATTCCTATCTGACTTGCCGCAGCGACCTCTGCTACCTCTACCTACGTCTTACGACTTCATTGATAGAGACCAGTATTGCAAGGAGGCATGTGATCAATATGTGGGTATTCTGCCTGTCTACTGTCACGCGGCTAATTTTACTCTTAGTGTTATATAAACAGGTGGTACCGCTAGTGTGATCGTTAAGTAAAACCAAAATCTCTAACCTGTTCCAGTGTCTATTTATTAACATTAGTCTCATTTTAATAAGGGAAACATTGAATGTCCTACCTTTTTTATTTATTTGGAGATACCCGTAAATTTCTTATGTCCATTTACGTAACGAAAGTTTCAATGGAATGGCGAAAGCTTTCGGTTGTCTATAACTCAGGTCACTAACATTTGCAAACTTCATTTTTTCCAACACCCCCAACGAATTTCTATTCTTCTTTCTCAGCCTAAAGAAAGTATAGCCGATTTCTGAGGTTGAGACATATGAATATTATTCCAAGGATGAGCAAATTAGTAACAATGCCCAGGAAATCTTTCTGGTTTACACCAATCAATAAGTTAATTCAACCGGAAAACGAAAAAAGGTCTGCCACATGAAAAGCACGAATGGTACTGATAGACCATGACAATTTCAGTTTACCTATCTCAGATTTTAAATAAAATGCGTTTTTATGTATCAAAACTTGGTCTGTTTTTCAGAGCACGTGTCGCTATGGTAGCTGATCATAACTTCAAAAAGAATTCAGTGAAAGGTCAAATACAATTTATAGAAATACGACGTTTGTGCATTAAAATTGTTACTTTCATAAGATGTTATCCATGATGTCAAAAAAAAGAAAAACTACACTAAGACTGTTTTGTTTTCATAATAAAATATATAAGACTTCAGTAAATATCTTACTTCTAAAAATCCGTACAATAACTTTTAGTAATTGTAATCTGATTTTCCGTATGTATGAAAGTCAGTAAACTATACTGAGTAAAATTATACAATTTTGTTTTTTTTATTTTTACCAAAATATAGAGATCCAATTTCTCCCGAAAGTGCAGTTTTCACTACTAAATAATAAATATGACCAAAAAAAAAAAAATCATGGAGGTTGAAAGAGTTAGATCACATAAGGTTTCCACTCCGAAAAAGAAAATTTTCAGAATTATAAAATACACAGACTTCCTATTATCACAGACCAATATTTCCTGCAGCATGCATAAAATCAGGTCTTTTTCTTAATTTTTCATATAGCCTACAATGATGAGTGTCATAACACAAAATTATGCAACACTGTAGGTAAATTCTTCTATACATCTACACGGTTACAGAACGATATATATATATATATATATATATATATATATATATATATATATATTACTTGTATTCTCATTATATTATGAAATAGCCCCAAACCCATATTTGACTCTTCCATTGACATTACTGACAATCGACATTCATCTGTTGCTAGACCTTGAAAAGATTAAGTATTCATAATACAAATGCACCAATATTACAATATTGTAAGCCAAATTTATGGAAATTATATTTAAATTCTTATTTTATTCGCGAAATAGTCCTAATAAATATCACTCACTCCAGGGTCTGAGCTGTCCAGATAGATTCGCTATATTCGTGAATTTATCGGCAATCCCAGACTCTCTTGCGATCCTTTCTTCGTTATTATTATTATTATTATTATTATTATTATTATTATTATTATTATTATCTATGAAATGATATATTGACAAAGGATTTTTTTAAGGAAGAAAACGTTCCAGGCCTACGTTTAGGGTACCTCCCAGGCATTTGCCATTTATGAGGACTGAGGAAAACCTGGAAAAAACATCGGTCAGGGAGGACGGTATTGGCGGGATTCAAACCCCAGACCTCGCGCTCACCAGTACGCGCCTTAACGATCTCGGCCATTGTGATAGCACATTTTGGAAAGAAAAAGTGCATTTTATAAGGGTTAAACTTTTAATTAATGAATCGTAAATTCCACATTTATAGCTGAGTGTAAACACAATTTAACCGCAGTGATAAAGCGTTATATAATGATTCATTGAGAACTAAAGTCAATTTTAGTAACAAGAACATCAACTGTGTCAACATAAGTTACATCTTTTTACAGGCTCGGCCATATATTTTGGGAAAGTGTTATTTTTATTTTTTCCGTCGTGATAAAGCAAATGCATGGTAACTTAACGTGAACCCCAAGCCCAAAGAAACTAATTAAAATGTTCATAATAGCAAACAATAAAAGTTGGCATAAGATGTTGAAAGAAGCGCAGAGTTCACTGCAATTGGAATTAGTGCTACCGAGTCCCGCTCTGCGTTTCAACAACAGTCAGCAAACGGCACAAGTGAGAGGAGCTGCCATCTGTTGCATCTCCTCGCAACTAATATCTCTTGAATTTTTTTTTTTAAACTACAAAATCACAAAATGAGTACAACGATGGTTTAAAATGCTGAAAACTGAAGCTGTTGTATCTACTGCGGTTCACGGCAGTTTCCTGTTATAAAGTAAAATAATAATAATGGGGTTTACTATAACCCAGAGAATCCGCGATACGAAGCGATTTCTCCCATTTAATGAAAGCCTACGCGTCTCGAATTACATACACCGTATATTAAGGTATGTGTCGATTTAGTTCGAAACGAAACACCTTTTTATTGCTGCATAGATCAAATATGTGAAGGTAATGCGACACTCGCTTTCAGAATACGCCACGTTCAACTAAATCAGAGTTAGACAAAAGTTCATGCATAGCAGTGTTCGGAACAAAAGTCTTTCCCGTTTCCGCTTCCCTTTTCTGAATTTATTTTCTTTAGAAATGTGAACAATGTGCCCAACTATAGAGAAATGCCACTACAAATAGGAAATGATTGAAACGGTAGCTGTGGCTTCAGGTGCTAATGCCCCTCTTTTATTTATTTATCTTTTTTGGCAAGCCTTTAACGTCCTGTCAACTACCAAGATCCTCCGAGACGATAAACGGAATGATATAAATAAATCCGGAATCAGTATTTATTGTTAGCTGGTATTAATCTTGATAGGGAAAAACCTAATCCAGCCTACATATCTACCTGGACCCGCCAGTGTACAAGCAGACACGCTACTGTTCAAAATGTAGAAAATATATTCTCCTTGATTAAACTCAGTTTCAAGCAATTTAAATATAATAACATTACAGTTATATTTCAAATCGGTATTTTCGTTTACTTTTATTACTTTTTACAAATAAATATATTGTATGACAATGTTTTCAAAGTATTCTTTTATAGTGTTTACTAGCTTCCTTCATATTAATTTTACCGCCACGGGTGTCCGAGGTCGTTAAGGGGTGGACTCGTGAGCGGGAGGTCTGGGGTTCGAATTCCACCAGAACCGTCCTCCCTGACTGAGGTTGTTTCCAGGTTTTCCTCATCCTCACAAATGGCAAATGCCGGGGAGGTGCCCTAAACTTAGACCTGGAACGTTCCTTTCCTTAAAAATAAATCCTTTCTCAATTTATCATTTCATCTCATGTAGCATCAGTGTCCACCGCCTGTGGTGCCTCTAGTAAAAACGGGCGTTAAACACCATTCATTCATATTAATTTTGAAAGGTTTATTAATTTTAAACAACACCTAGAATACTCGGAAACTTTTGAATGCTTTATTTTTAAAAATCCACTTAAAACCAGATATAATTGCGTATATATATATATATATATATATATATATATATATATATATATATATATAGTATATTAACATTATTTTAATAGTTAATAATCTAAAAAACTAAACGTTTTGAGACTGCAATTTAGCAGAATTGCTACAATATACACAACCTACAAACGGTTTAAATTTCAGCTTAATTAGTTAAACATTTTAGAAATGTCACAGAAGTAGCACAAGAAAATAACTATTTTCTGCATAGTAATGTATAGTACTCGACTACCCCAGCATAATTTTCAAGTCATCGGGAAAGGAGCAGTTATTTGTTGTGTCCTGATTTGATGGTTTGAAGTTTTCCTTCCTAAGAAATGCTTGGGAAACAGGAAAGCATATGCATGAACTTCAATGGGAGAGCAACCACTAAATACAGACGTGTGTCACATCTTTGGTCAGGCGGAGCTGTGTAATATCTCACTCTTATCAGAAATGTAACACACTTTATAATGTAATCTAGTGATGTAGTGGATTTATTTAACAAATTTCCTTTACCATTCACAGCCAAGCAAGTGTGTAAAAATATGGAACTTTTCAAGATATCACTACGATTTCATACTGACATCGTAGAATGTGATGTTTGTAGGCAAAGGAGAAAAATTGCTGACAGTATTAGTCAAGTACAATCTAAATCTATTTGAATATATATGCATTGAAAAGAATAATTATTATGAAGAGAAATACATGTTATTTTCAGTGCAACACGAGAATGAAATATTTTGATGTTATATTTTTATACAAATTGGTATTATAGACCCTTATTTGGTCCTTCAACTAATTCGATTTAGAAAAGATGATATCTAATATCACGAGAGAATAATATTACTTCATTGACTAACAAATAGCCATGCATCGTGATATGAAGTTCTATTTTCAGCTCCATTTCAAGTAATGATCAACTGGTCTCCAGAAATATACTTCCTTTATAAATAGGTTTAAAATTACATGATCTATAGTCGTGTGAAATATTATTATATTAAGGAAATATTCTCTTATGCTTATATTGGCATTGGTTTCCTAAAGTATCGAGTTATTTATAATATCGTGCTCTGTCCAGTGACACTAATACAAGAAATTAATATATGAAATACTTTATTTTATGACATTTATTTTAAATATTGACAACTGAAATAAAACAAACAGCAACAGAAAAAAGTCAAAATATATTATATTGCAAAAAACTGTACTAGGTAAGTCATTAAGAAGTACCTAATTGATGAAGTAGTACATGTTCTGAGGTTATTGCCACTAGATGGCATTCGGGGGCAAGATGTTCGACACGAGACGATAGATATTAACAATAGCAAAACAGCAGTTGCAAGATGGCGGCGCCTCTGAATGAGTGTACAACCCTCGAGTAACGCTCAGATATGCGATGTATGATGTTTCCCATCTACGGTGAGAAATGCCTATCATCATGGTGTTTAAAACTGGGTGCAGAAGTTCTCTGAAGAGCGGACACCTACCGAAGACTATACCGCGTCGGTTGGTCAACGGAGATTGCCGCAGAGGCCGAGTTGAATACTTAATTCGAACAGAGAGAAGGATAAATATAGCCATTGCTACTGGTTGTTCACATAGCATGGCCTACGTCATAATGGGTTAGGGTTTCACACCATGGTTGCCGTGCATGCTGATCCCACAAGACTAAATGCAAAGAATGAATCTGGCATTGCAGTATCTAAGTCGCTACACGATGAGAGACACAACGTGCTCTAACTTGGGTTCTTCTTATCAGCCCGACATAAAGCGTGTTGCCTATAAAAACTTCATCTGCCGGGAATATGAACCTCATGGTCTTTTGGGATTACGAAGGTATGCATTCCAGCCTCAAGGACAAATCATACATGTAGACTCTTCCTGTAAAATCCTTGGAACATTTCGTAAGGCAATTCAACAGAAGTGACCAGGTCTCCTCTCCAAAGAATGACAACGCGTGTCCTCATACTGCTCGCAAGATAAATGAGACGCTGCAAACTTTCCAGTGGGAATTTTATGCTGCTAGACTTCAGGGTCTTGTGAAACGACAGTACAAGTACGTGAATATACAGGGAGACTATATTGAGAAATAAAATTTTCAAACCAGTACTCTTACATTTTAACGTATTTATCAACTTGTACCCTTTCTTACAGCTTCCTTCGTCACCTAGGAAACTGAGTTATAAATGCTTCACTTTTTAATTGCAATGCATAAAAGAACAAACTTTGTTTGCGGTTTTAAGCAAAGGGAATTTAATTTACTACCGCTTCTGGGATCCGTATTATATCCAGAGAGGTCTCTTCGATCCGGACAAAGACTTTTCTGCAACTTTCTAATGTCCTGACTCGAAAACGAAAGTAGTAAGAGCAATCTCTGGCATGACAAGGACCAACTTGATCAACTGACAGTCGTTCTTTAGTTCTGTCAACACTGACTGGGTTGGGGTAGCCGGGTCAACCCGCCGACTCTCGTGCTAAACCGGATTATGGTAGTTCCCGAGAAGTCCTTCTGATGCTGGGTCCACAATGTGCCGCACAGTGCTCAGATCTCCTTGAGAAAAGTCATTCAGCCTTTTATGCAAATGAATACCCTCAGGATTTACTTAATAACTCTCAAGGGCATTCATAATTCCATTTGTTTTGCAGAATTTAACTTGTTGGTAATAATAAACTGATAATCAGAACCCGGAAGTTGGGCAAAATGCCTTTATAACATGGTTTTTTTAGTAGTATTTAACGCTCGTTTTTACTACTGAGGCACCACATGAGATGAAATGATATATTCGAAAAGGATATTTTTAAGGAAGGAAGCGTTCCAGGCCTAAGTTTAGGGTTCCACCCCGGCTTTTTCCAGTTATGAGGACTGAGGAAAACCTGGAATAAAAACCCAATCAGGGAGGACGGTCCTGGTGGAATTCGAACCTCAGACCTCTGCTCACAAGTCCGCGCCTTAAGACCTTAGCCACCCGTGGCGGTGATTAAATATATAAGAGACAGATAGAAATGAACATGTTTCCGTACATTTGAGGTCGGTGGCCAGTTTTTATTTTATCTTTTTTCTCTTTTTGGGCTTCTATCACCAATTTTAAGGTTTACATTTTTTTTTTTGCCTGTTTTGGATCGTTATGGGGATTTTTTCTGGGATCTTTTACGCATTTAAAAAAAAAACATAAATAATTTCATAAGTGAAAAAAAGATATAAAAATTAAATGGCATGTTCACTTCCTTCGAATTATTAATGAACATTTAAACATGAATAAGGTTAGTGCAAGATGGGTGCCTACACTTCTACAAAAATATCTATTTAGAATCTTGTTATACATTTACTTCTTTTCAAGCAATCAGAAACTTTTTCCTCAACCCATTCACTCAAGCTCTTTAAATAGCGGAATCTACATTAGTGAAAGGACGCACGGTTACCTCGGGCCTACGAATATCAGGAGATAGAGAGGATGAGGGAAGTACTGTAGTTTTGACAAGTCCTGGCGAATGACCTGCATGACAATTCTAGGAATATGTTGGGATAACTTCTCAGGCCCATTGATGTAGCAAACAAATACAAGCGAGAATGATGAGAGCTGTACAGCTGTGCAATAAACCGTCCCTACAACGTGTTCAGTACGAAAGTAAAACGGATACTAATATGATTCTCCTATAAACGCATAAACAGAAAAATATCTCGACTGGAAACCACCTGAGCATCTTTTGCTCATTCGCCAGGACTATTCAAAACTGCTTTATTTTATCTTGATAAACATTTCTATGATGTCCTGAAAGGATATTCTGTTTATAACTGGTATAAGTCCTTCCGAAATACCTTGGTTTAAATATTTCCAATCATTTCAGTGGAAGTAGAACTCTTTTTCCAAACTGAAAAATGTTCTCTCTGACAAGCGGCTGACTATGACAGTTGATACCTAGGAAAAAACATCATGTTGTTGCTTGTAGTCAAGAAAATTGAGCTTAAATACTTAAATTATGTGATAAAAATTATTAAGCCTCTTAAATACCTACTTACTTTAATAGTCATATTACTCTCTGTTTTATCTTTTGATAAGTGTCTTGTCTATTTTAATTATATTACTGCCTATTTTCAGTATTTATAGTGCCTGTTTGCCGTCTTATTTTAACCTAAATAAATATCTTAACTTCCGAGCTCTGCTAATAATCATCCAGACACAAACACATCCATTTGGGTTTATAAAGAAACTGATGACTTTAGATCCTCTTCCACCAACAAATTTCTTTTAGAGTAAACATATGTTAAACTAATAAATTTTGCTATTTTCAAGAGAATTTCTCCAAACATTTATAAAAGACTGCTATAGTATAATGCACGATGCTTAAATTTCCATGCATATTTAGTCTTAAGTGCTATATGTTAAATATTCTGTATGACATACCAAATGAAAATATTAATATAAAATTTTTATGTTTAAAAATTACATTACCATATAGTTTTTGGTTTTACATATTTAATATTATATACTTACATATTTTATTAATGTTAAATTGTTCATTTAAATAATAGATTATTCTGGGTATGACAATCTTATATTTATATTTTACGATTGAACATTGAAAAACTTAACCTGATTAAAAAGAGCAGCTGTGGAACATTTGAATGCAAACAATTGTAAGAAAAATTAACTGCGAAAAAACGGGCATTTTAACATGTTATAAGAAACTTTACTCGTATGTTTAAAAGACTCTCATATCAAAAAAATCTACCTAGGAAGTTCATAGATTTTTAAGTGATAAATCAAAGAGCTCAATTTTTCAAAGCTTTTGACCATATTTCACCTGTCCACAAGCTATAGCTTCCACATACTATAGCCTGAAGTTTTGGACCATGCAATTTAAACTATCTCAACAGTGTATGTCATTATACCGTGACCTCGTTCTCGGACATATTCCCTGTAAAACTGGAGTTAAAGTTTCCATGACGTAGGCAATAGGGCTTGCTCAGTCTAGTTTATCACACTAATTTTCTATTGAGTATTTTGGAGTTTGACGAGAATGAGTTATACCCTAGAACAAAGAATATATATTTATAATTGCTATGTGCAAAAGTAGAGGTACAAGTACTCTAGAGAGAATTTCATACTAACTATGCAGGAGTAAAATTTCCATCGGAAGGGCAAATTTCAGGAATTCAAGTTTTCAATGACAAGAATTTGAGTTTTTAACATAGGAAATTGGTTGTTGATTCGAAAGTCTAACACAACTTGCAGGGAAAGCTGGTGTATATGTCGGCAATGTGTATAAAGCCACTTAGTGGTCCATATACATTTCTGCTGTATCTAAAATAAACCCCATAGGGGGCACTAAAAAAAACAAAATATCCGGAAGTTGCAGTGAGTGTTTCAAAATATTTTCAGAAGGATTCAAACATACCTGAAAGTAGAGAGCAGGTACTTCGAGTATTTACTATGATGGTGAGTACAAAATTAACTACAGTTTACTGCTAGTAAATAACGAAAAACACAAAAATGCACTCTTTTTATGATTTCTGACTGCAGGACATAATTTCCCTCGGTAGGTGGCGAGGTCCTTTAGCTTTAACTTCCTGTTGGCATAATAAATTTCCGATTGCGTGGTGGAATGAGGACTTTGTATAACAAGTGTGTTAGTCTCAAAGGGTACCCCAAATATTGAAAACTACCAGCATTTTGCCAGTAATTCAGTCATAAATACTACGAAAATGAAATAATATTTCCATAAATTTTTACACTCAATAATGACCGGTATTCTGTTGGTGGAATTTATATTACACAAATTGATATTAAAAGAAGAGGCAACATTTCAACAATGAAGTCCTAAAACACATACAAAAGTGGTGAAAACCTATCAGCTTCAGGGCAACACACCATACCAAAAGTGCCACCAATCACAGGCTGCAGTCAAGGAATGTGCTTGCTAATGAGGTTAACCCATCCACCGTACAGTCCAAGTGAGACACCATTGCTCTGGTGCATGCAAACTAGTGCATCCATCTGTAGCGACATTTTAAAACTTGATTATAACTATTTTGTATGCAATATTAAAGCTACAATTTATCTTTCTTTTGGAAATGACTTTACTAGCGGAAGTTTGCACAATTTCGTGCTAATACAGGCATTACTGTTCAGCGGTGCGTAAGAACACAAGATAATTAATTTAGGACATTTAACTTAAAATATCTGTACAATAAGAGGAAAATATATTAGGTTAGAAAGGTTACACTGCTCGCCTCCCACCGAGGGGCTGCGGGTTTGATCTCAGCGGCCGTAAGGAGGCTTTGTGGCGAATGAAGCGGCGCCGGAGCAGATTTTCTCCAGCAACTCCGGTTTTCCCTGCTATCATCATTTCATCTTCATCATTGCGAAAAACACAGGGAGCTATCGCAGTGCAAGGTGCGTTCAACCTCTAAGGCCTGCGATTTTTTTCCTCGTAAACTATTAGCACCAAAATTTTGAAACTTCCATCACTTCTCAACGTAATTTCCTTGCTGAGGTACACATTTTTTCACAACGTCGACGCCATGATTCCATGGCCGTTGGGAATGCTTCTTGGAGTCTGTTTTGACCACTGGAAAATCTCAGATGCAATAATGGCCCGAGTGGAGATTGTGCGACTACGGAGAGTGTCTTTTATTGTTGTAAACATCAAAAGATCGCTCTCAGGAAAGTCAAGTGTGTAAAAAGCATGCGAAATCATTTTAAAGCTCCTTTTTTTCCACGAAGAAACTCTGCATATGCTCCCACCCACCTAGAGGACATTTCCCGTATATTCAGGCCTTCATGCAGGATTGTGTGCACAGATCCCACGGAAATGCCAACTTTGGAGGCGATATCTTCCACATTTAATCAGCGATCCTCCAAAACAACTTCCTCCACTCGCTCAAGCATGATGTCTGACCGGCTGGTACGAGGCCGAGGTTCTTTCGGTTCGTTATCACACGACGTTCGGCCCTCTGAACTATCGCACACCGAATGCACATTTTCCATATTCATGATACCATCACTACATGTCTCATTCAAATGGCGATGACTTTCAATGGGTGTCACGCCACGCAAGCGAAGAAAAAGACCCGCTCTTCTTGTACTGAGAACGACGTCATTTTAAATATCAAAACACTCCTCACTCTAACTGCAGCCGCCAGGACTGTCATTTTTGTAACGCATTCACAAAGAATGCCAGCATATTTTAAGTTAAACCGAAATTGGAGACCTTAGAACTTGAATGCATCTGATATTTCCCCCCAGAAAAAAAGTAAACATGGCATGATAATGCTTAAATGCTGTGAAGAACCTGTCCTTGGGCAGAACACTGTAAATAAACAAGTGAATGAAATTTTTTTATAAAACTAAGATTATTAAAAATGTTTTATAAATATCATAAAAACGAATTAAAATATAATAAATATAAAAATTCACTACATACTTAACATTCAACATAGGCATTTTTATTTCTGTAATTCATAGAATTTTCTTTGTCCGTATTTATTCCACAATCATGACGAAAGGTTCGTACCAGCATTAGGTGCATTTGGCTACCGGGTAGGCGCTGACAAACCTAATACTTGCAAACAGATATTGTTGCACTGCAGATTTCTAAGAATGCTCTGTTGTTAGCGCGCTTTCGGTGTAAACACAACATGAATTTGCGTTATGCTGTGCAGCTCAATTATTATTAAAGGTAGCTTTGTGATTTTATTAGTGTGTGACTAATGTTAGTTTTGGTAGCTGTTTGTCCATTAGACCAAATGTTTGCTTCTACTCTCAACATATCTGAAATAGACAGTAACTTGTTTGCAAAGCATCAACAAAACAAAAACAAAATGACGAGGAGAGCAATTGTGAACATTATGGAATATTTATTTAAACTGGCTACTACAGTATGTTAAATAAGCACTGTGCATTGTTGTGAATAAGCCTAAGCAGATTAAATTCCACAAATATAACCGATAAACAGCCTACATTAATTAATAAATAATTGTTATGTTCCTCTTGATGTGCTGTTTTAGAGACACTGGTGCATACTAAGTTTTTTACATGTAAAACATTAACAAAAGTTCGAATTACTCACCTAGTATACTAACTTTAAAAAGAACATAAAATCCAAATTATGACCTTAATAATTAATGAAATGAAATAAGTTATGACATTAGTGCGTGCTACCAGGGAAACAAAATTAGAATTCTTGTAATTTATAAGTATCAAAAAGAGAAACCACCTATTGACAAAGCTATACTGTGTGGGCATTTTAAACATTTTTAAGTGTAACCATATTTATAAACTGAGCCCTTGATATCACCTTTTTATTCACTAAAATGGAGAAAAATAACATTGGACTTATATTGTGTATTTAAGAAGATATTCATATGTTTCAATAAAACAAAACATGTCACCATTTAAAAAAAAAATCTAATGTACTAAATAAATAGCCAAAATCAAAAGTAAACAATCCATATCTTTTATTATCTTTTCATTAGCTTTGAAATTTCATTTAAATGTTACTATTGTAAAAAACAAGTAACGAAAACGTTTTCGAAGATTATCACAGAGCGCGTTTACATACAAATATACTTCTCAAACACATATTAGATTAATATTTCACGGATGCTATCTTCACGGCGATACTTTTGTTAAATATGAAATATATGCATCGTTATAAATACAATTTATATGCTGAATAAATTTTTCCTTTCATTTTAAAAACAATAGAGGGAAAATTAAACGCAAGAGCACTTTTTAAATTTCGGTTTTCAGGAATATCCTACTTCTTATGGTCCAATCTCCCTAATTTAAAAAAAAAACATTTTTATTGTTTTATTTAAATGGTATATACCGAGTTTTGTTATGAAGAAGCTAATATTGGTACTTCTAGAGCTATTTTTAACTTTTGGGTTTCAGGTAAACCTCCACTCCTAATGACCCGATTTCTCCGGTTTTCAGGAAATGATTTTTCTTATTTTATTAAAATGGTATACACGGAGTTTCATTGTGAAAAAGCAAATGTTGGTGCCGCTAGAGTAATTTTTAAATCTTGTGTTTAATTAAACTTCCACTCCTAATAATATGATTTCAATGATTTTCTACAATGACTGGGAAACACACTGACGTTGTTGCAAAGATTAAAGAATTAGTCCTAGAAGCAAAATTGTAGCATACGTAGCGACGAGGCCTATGAATGTGGCTTTTTCCCTCTAATTTATATAAAAAACAGTACAGAAATAGATGAATGTTGATCCCGATTTAACATTAAAATTAAGTTAGTTGAAACCAAACACTAAAGAAATGTATATAGCTATACAAATATAACTTACGCACTGAAACAAAAACGTGAATCAGAAATTTGATAAATTTGTAAAATATAGTTAGTAATTGCAAGTCTGGGTTCTGAAGTACAAGAATCAGGAATATATATTTGTTGAAGTTTGTTTACATATTCATTCATTATATTTTAACGTTAACGAAAATAATTGTTAAGACATTTTACAGAATAGTCCATTACATAAGAATAGAGTGAACGTTTTCTTCTCCAATAAATATCTAATTCTAAGTGCTGCATACAAGAAATAACTAAGTAAATAACTAGTGTTGTTATACATGCAGAAAAATGCTTACCTTGGTGCCAAAAATCATGCATTTCCCTCGTAAAATTTGCTTACTGGTACCTATGCGTTTAATTTAATAGTACGTCACTGGAAAACATTGAGAATCGCTGTTCTAAGGTATTAGAACTGTAAATCAGCAACACAAAGAAGTGTGTAATAAAATAATATGAGGTCCGTTCTAAAAATACCCCAATTTTAAAATCTAAAGTAAGTGTTGCAGCAAAAAAACGGTCGGTAAAACTGATTTTCTCTGGCTTTGAAGGGACATCTCAGTTTGATGTTATCTTATTTCAGTCAAGTTCCACCATATTTTCTTTGCAACAGTGTTTAAGTGTCTGGCATATGGGTTATGAAACTCTATTCTTATGCAATGGATTATTCTGTAAAATGTCTTCCTAAATCCTTTGTCGAGATGCACAAGATGATGAAAGAGGCTAATGCAGAATTTTGTTTAAGTCGTACCCAGTGCTATGAATGGTATGTGCGGTTTAAAAGAGCCGTGAGTCGATATTGATAATTCACGTTCCGGACGCATATCGATATCAACTACGACACTCACGAGGCCAGAATTGATCAGTTATCACAAGTAATATGACAAGAGGGTCTGAGATTTCGATAAATTCACCAACGTTTAAAGTGAATATATCTGGAAAGCTCAAATCCTCGAGTTATATTTATAAGGACTATTTCACGATTTAATTAAGAATTTAAATATAATTACCGTAAAGTTAGCTTACAATATTGTAATAATTGTTCATTTGCATTATGAATACTTCACCTTTTCATGTTATCTTGCAACAGACGAATGTCGATTTTCAGTAATACCAATAGAGAAGAGCCAAATACGGGTTCAAGACTATTTCATGTATATAATAAGAATAAAAGTAATATATTTTTGAAATTCGCACACACGAATTATTAACAACTGTGTAAAATGTTATACTTATTTATAAATAGCTACCTATTCAGAAACTGTGAGCAGAAACAGACAAAAGTCGACCATTACAATCGCTACCGTTCGATTTACTAATACAACTTAGTAAAACAAAACAGAAATAACATTTTACCATTCTGGACAACGTGTTTATTAAGATTTCTGGTTGCTTGGGGAGATATTGTTACATAATTTATAAAATGATTTCAGACTGTTTGGCTGAATATACAAGAACTTGCTTGCGTGAGTACACATTAAATCAGTTAAATTTACTGCAAAAAAAAAAAAACAAACAAACAAACAAAAACAGAAAAGCGGTCAGTGGTGCGTGTTGGAAAATGAATGAATGGTGTTCAACGCCCGTTTTTACTACAGAGGTAGCATAGGCGATGAACACTGATGATGAATGAAATGAAATGATATATTGGGAAAGGATTTTTAAGAAAGGAAACGTTCCGGGCCTAGGTTTAGTGTACCTCCCCGGCATTTGCCATTTATGAGGGCTGAGGAAAACCTGGAAAAAACCTGTCAGGGGAACGGTCTTGGCGGGACTCGAACCTCAGATCTCCTGCGCCGCGTTGAGTCCGCGCCTTAACGAACTCGGCCACCCGTGGAGGTATGTGTGTTGGGGAATTATATACTGGGGGTTATAGAGTTGGCTACACTGACCACAAGACAAAGGCACTTGGCGTCATAAAATGGATTTGGTAAAACTTTTCGATAATTTCACTGCGATATGAGCTGTGAATGATCAAAATAAAAATATTTAGTTTCATTTTAAAGATCGATTTTAAGATTACGTCTCATAATGAAATAGTCCGTGAAAATCGACGCCTGACTTTTCGAAAATTAACCCAATAGCCCAATTATGTAACATTTCTGTTGAATGGTCACGAAATCCTTGCAGTAAAGCCGAGAATGCATCGAGTTGCAGCTAAATGTGTCCTTCAGCTTTTGACACAAAAACAGAAAGGCAACCGTGCCGCAATTTGTCAGAAACTCTTGTGTCGTGTTAATGAGGGTGTAACTTTATGAATAGAATAATCACTGGTGGTGAAAAATGAGTTCATGGTTATGATGTTGACGTTGGAAAACATAACTTTTTTGTTATCATTGATAAAATAATGCTCACAACATTGTTAACGCAATATTAGCGACAATACTTAATAATGAGAGCATTAAGCCACCTCTCACTTCTATTTCATATTTACTCTTACAGTTTGTAAACACCCTCGTTATATGCATACTCTTAAAATCACAAAACGCAATATTCTCTTTAAGCTGGGGAAATTAAACTCTGCTCTTTTCAGTGAAATTTCGCAGTTTCTATTTACAGCCGCGTGCGTTTTATCACGCTTTGAACACTCGTAAATGTTTTACAGCTGCTGTGTTCCCGCCATATTGGTATCGGCGGAGCAACCGTTTTACAGTCGCAATGAAAATGAGAGATGCGCTGACTTTGAAGCAAATTGTTGATATCTCTGAACATTTGTTATTTTCTCTCTCGGTCGGTAGGAGCTTTCCATTTGAAAATTAAAGCACAGCAAAGTTTCAAGGAAACTTTTAGCGATCTCATGTCCGTGGTGCACATAAACCAATATCTGCAAAATAAATCTTAAATTCTTTCTTATGCAAGAATTGTTGCACAGTTAACTTTTATGTAATTGACCTCAATAAAATATCTAGATAAAGTTTATAGTAGGCATGATTAAAATCGTGTTGTTACAATTAAGAGTTTATACATGTTATTTCATTAAACTCTTTATTAGGTTTATTAATTCAAAACGTATCCTTTTTCTCGTAACTGAATAATATTTTATGGCATCGATATTTTACATAACAAAATATTTTAAATCATAAAATCACAAAAAAATCATGCCCTTAGAAAATATAACATTTGATAATTGTAAATATTTCGATTTATGGGATAATACTAATTATCTATTTCTAAGGATGTCATTTAGGTGCTCGATACATGAACTATTAATGATATTAAATGTATATTTAGCGTAATTAATACCTTTGATATATATTTGTGCGATACATAATTGTATAACATTAATTTATAGTACTTAAACTTAAAACAACAAATATATCCACTATTTCTGTTTATTATTGACTACTAATTCGGGGATTATGGGTTTGAATCCCGGCCAGGCATGGCCAAGGTTTTCTTTCGGCGTTTTTCCTTATACTTTAGCCACATAGCTTTAAGGCGCCAATGACTCCGAGCTCATTTGCCATCATTAATTCATTTCATTGCATATCACTACAAAGTACAGACTTACAGAATCTACAGACGTCGCGAGAAGATCAAGTAACAATAAATAAAACATAAAAAACAATCGAAAAATGTCATAAGCGCAAAGTAATAACAACTCAATAAATTCCACTGGAGACAATGAAAACAAATGAAGAACGATAAACAACTAAGAGGAGCCAAACGTTTTAGCGGAAAAATTACCAATATTTCCTTTAAAAATGTACAGTTCATTCAGATGTTTTAATATGAAAATTTATTGCAATAACTTTGGAAATGTAACGCAATGATAAAATATTTTAATACCTATTTTACGGAACTATAAAACGCAGTATGATATTTATAGCAACATTTTTTAAAATTATTTAGACAATTTCACTGGTGTGACGTAATCTGAAAATCGACCAATGAAACGGAACAACATTTTGAATTTTGACCAATCACAGCCGGAATACGGAGTGAAATTATCGAGAAAATAATTATCAAAACCGTTTTATCACGCGACGTGCATTGTCTTGTGTTCAGTGTAGCCAACTCTATACCCCCACTAAATAATTCCTGAACACGCACCATTGACCACTTTTCTGTGTTTGCAGTAATTGTTAATTTAACTAACTTAATGTGTATTCACTCAAACAATTGTTTTTCCGTATTCAGCCAAACAGTCTGAAATCATTTTAAAAATTATATAACAATATTTGCCTAAAGTTATATATATATATATATATATATATATATAACTTTATTATTGTTTTATTCATGATGAGTACTGCTTAAGGACGCATTATTCTATTTACGAAATAGTCCCAAACCCGTGTTTGGATCTTCTCTATTGGCATTCTGACAATCGACATTCGTTTGTTACTAGATTGTTTGAAAAGTTTACTATTCATAATACAAATATAATAATTATAAGCCAAGTTTACCGATATTACATTTAAATTTTTAATTTATTCCTGAAATAGTCCTATATTACTTTTGATACTATACTCTGTGTATACTACAAGGTTTTTATTTCAAAACTTGTCATTGTGAATAACTGGGTATATAAAATAAATTTAATTTGATAAAAACACACGATAATTTATATATAGAAGGGTAAAGTTAAAAACCAATTTGATTATATTATAATTTCAAGTCATTTCTTTATAATTTTAAATTATATTCAATTATTTTATATCGTTATTTGGCTACCTGGACTGTTTTTTGAATTTGGATGGAATTAATCTACAAAAAGCTGTTGAACATTTAATATAATAGTTGTGTTTTGATGATAAATTGTTTAAAATAGTGTATAGTCTACAAGTGAGAACAGATTAATCAGACGTAGCAAAATAGTACATTAATAATTATGAAATTAAAAATAAATTATATTTTCTTATTACAACTAATACTGACATTCGCATAAAGCATTTAAGACTCGTGTTGAAACATCTGCGTTAAAATGCTAATCTTAAAAACATCTTGGTATATATTTAACTCCTGTGTTAGGATACAACAGAAAAATTAATCACTACGCGTGCAAAATAGACACTGATAATACACTCCTAAGATACTGAATATCTCAAATAAAATGTAAGGGGCATATATTGCCGGAAACTATGTTGCCCTCGGAGGCACGGTCTCTATTTATGAAACTCGGTGCCATTCTCTGATGAAATATGAACCCGACTTAAAAATGTCACGTTTCCCAACTCCATCAATACCTTAATGAGGATATCGCTGAATGCCCTAAAATCCCCTGCATTAGGAATGAACTAATGGAAAAGTCTCGTTGTATTTATGAAACAACAGAGAAATGTTTAATTTTCTTATTAAAGGTAAAATCGTTTCCAAAGTACGACTTTGCAGTGTGCCCTATGCCATTTTCCACTAACGAAATAAAGGAAGTAGTACGAAATAACAGTTAATAAAGAAAATTCCCTGAGGCACTTTTCTTTGAGGTTAGAGAGAGAGAGAAAATATGAAAAGGGAGAAAAATAATAATATGGAGAGTCACAGGCAGAGGAAACAAGAAGTTCCGGAGAAATCTTTATGTTTAAGTTTTCAATGTATAATAAGGTCTAATATAACTAAGTATTTAAGAGCAAGATTTTGCGCTGCAGCCTACTTAGAGCCTAGAGTGTCCCTTAAAGGGCAAAGACCTCCAAACAAGTAAGGAGACCTCGTTTTCCCTCACGTGGGGAGCTATTCCACTCTAGTTGTATCGGTCCTGGTGGTGTAGTGGTTACCATACTTGCCTCCTATACCCAAGATCGCGGGTTCGATCCTGGCCAGCACCGATGAATTTTTTCGGGCGTTAAAATCCTAAGTATGGCTTCCTTCGGAAGGGAAGTAAAGCCGTGGGTCCCGTGTCGTACATTTACGGCAGGAAAAAGAACCTCAAGCCTGAAAGAGAGGCCTCTGAGCAAAATTTTTCGGCCGTTTCATGCCCTGAGTTGAATGGGACGCTGATGACCTGAGATGTTAAAGAGCGTCCAT
This sequence comes from Metallyticus violacea, assembly GCA_030762175.1. Lineage (NCBI taxonomy): Eukaryota > Metazoa > Arthropoda > Insecta > Mantodea > Metallyticidae > Metallyticus > Metallyticus violacea. The sequence goes on from CM060834.1 coordinate 46,184,643, forward strand.
AAATAAATCAATCAATAAACGCCAGTTGTTCGTATGTTGTTTAAGACACTGACTGATTTATTCTTTGGTCCACTATTTCTCACTGCACAAGAGTCGCTCCAGAAATTTCCATTTTTCTCTTCCTCTCGATAATCTTGACCAATCTGGATCTGCATGTTCCTTGAAGAAGTCAGTCCATCTTCTTATGGGTCTGCGTAGTGTCCTTTTTCCTATCCGGGGGTCCCAAATGGAGATCTTCCATCTATTGTCCTGCATTCTTGCGACATGGCCGACCCATTATCATTTGATTCTGGTGGCTAGTAGTGGTTTATACTACTGTATTTTGTTCTTCAAAGTTATTTCCAGGATCGTACATTGCATTTTTCTTTGGCTTATTTGAATTTTGTGATTTAGTTTTTCTGTTAGTAACCATGTCTGCAACCCACATTTGCAGGATATGCGCAGGTTTCGAGCGTCTCGAGTCTGATTGTATTAATTGGCGTTTGGTCTAAAAAGGATGAATTTATGAACCCAAATTGCTCTCCATGTTGAATAGACTCTTGTATTTATTGTTTATTTTTATGATGAAAGTAAATCTGTTTCCCTAGGTATGTATATTCACTCACATATGTGAGGACTGTTCCATATATTTGTATCGAGTTTTCAGGCCTGTTTGATATTAATTGTGTCTTCAGTTTAATTGAGAGCACTGCATTTTAGCTGCGATCATATAATTGTTTCAACATATTTTGTAGCGCTTTCGGTGCTTTGGAGAATAAGACCACATCGTTGGCAAATCTTAGATTTATTAGTCGACTGCCGTTTACGTTGATTCCCAAATTATTGTGCCAGTTTATTTTCCTGAATACATTCTCCATTACACAGGTGAAGAGTTTGGGAGAGATTGGGTCGCCTTGGCAAACTTCTCTTTCTATTCGGAATGGTTGTCCTTCTTCTGTTTATACCTTCGTGAAACTTTGTATATTTTGTGCAGGATATGAATGTATTATGTTTGCACTCCTACTGTTTGTTTATTCGACTGAGTCCAATGTCTTGCTACAGTCAAAAAGGCAAGATCGTGCGTCTGCTTTCTTTATCAGCTGGTTTATAGCTTGGAGATGGTCTATTACCGCCACGGGTGGCCGAGGTCGTTAAGGCGCGGACTCGTGAGTGGGAGGTCAGGGGCCAGGACCGCCCTTCCTAACTGAGATTTTTTTCAGGTTTTCCTCAGTCCTCATAAATGGCAAATGTCGGGGAGGTACCCTAACCTTAGGCCTGGAACGTTTCCTTCCTTAAAAAAAAATCCTTTCCCAATATATCATTTCATCTCATGTATCATCAGTGTTCACTGCCTGTGGTAGTAAAAACGGGCGTTAAACACTGTTAAAGAAAAGATGGTCTATTGTGCTAAAACATTTGCGGAAACCTAGTTTTTTCAATGTTCATTTTCATCCAGGGTTTTCGTCTTCTAGTCAGACTTTTTGTAAACAGTACGTATATATTTGATCAGGCTTATAGGTCTATAGTTCTTATATCCTCTCTGGTGCTGGTTTTCCATTGTTCAGGCATGTCCTCTGTTTTCAGCGTTTCATTGAAGAGTTTGGTAATTATCTGTCAGCTTGCTCTCCGTCAGCTTCAACATTTGTTTTGTATTCCATCTTCACTTGGGGTCTTCCCGTTCTTCAGTTGGTTATTAGCAGTTCGCACTTCGCTGTACAGAATAGGTAGAGGTTGCACGTTATATATGATGCCTAAATTTCCTCCCACACATCAATTTTCTGAGAGAATGAAGTCACTATATATTCATATGTAAAAGGAGAGCTGATTAACAATTCATTTGGGATGTGACAAGGACAGCTATAACCCTATCAGAAGAAACTTTAACAACCAGGATAACTTCAAAAATCTTTCTGATGAAAGCATATATTAACGGATATAATGGTTTATATTTCGTATTTGAACAAAGCGCGTAGCGCAGTGGATTTAGACATATTCAGAAGAGCGAACCTTTTTTTTTTAAGAGAGAGGGCTCTTTTTAGAGGCAATGAAAACATACAAAAATGGGGAGATTTCAATGCGTTTATCATTTTTCTCCCTCTAATGTCGGCTAAGAAAAGACGTTGACAGGTTTTCCACTATTAGTAGTGAATTTTATTTCTAAGTGAATGTTTCACAAAGATATTTAAGTCTTTAACAACTTATTCAAACATTTACATATTGTCACATCAATGTTGTGACTTGAAGTGAGTTGTGCTGAAAGGGCGGATGAAAAAATACTTGCTTGGCAAATCCATTTATTAACTACGTTTACTGTACTTAGGTATATCACACCTGTAGAAGTGTTGAGTTCACACCTGCTATCAATACAGATCCTGTCATTACGGGGTTCCAACCTCTTGGGGATATACCGTCCGTTACAGGAAAGACGGCAGAGTTACGTCGCCGTCGTGTCGTCGAACAAACTGAGCTAGAAGAAGAAGTTAACTACAGACGAGGCCAAGCGGGCGAGAGCGTGCAGGAGTGTCTCAGAGTTCGCGTGTGAGTTAAGCAACTCTTTATATATAATATACACTCCTAGGGGGATCTCACATTGTCATATCGGCTTTACTAATCATAGTGTGCCACCGCTCTAAATCATACCAGCCAATGACAGAACAGTGAGTAGGTGTTCTAGAACCTTCCAAGTGACGCATGACAGTCCTAGGATGCTTTTCCTCGTTACTAGGCACACGTTGATATCATGGTAAATCCTTATAGATTGCCATTTAACCAATTGTTCCTTACAATATCGTTGTGCTTTCTGAATCAGAAATGTTAAGTTAAAGACTATTTATCCAGATGAAAAAGAAACGTTCCCAAAATATATTAATTTAGTAATTTATGATGCTCCTCAATATGTGACAATATTCTGCACTAGGAAGTAGGACACAAACGCGTGTGTATAGATGTATATAGATATTATTCCGATAAAATGTGATCATTAAATAAACCAGTCACAGTAATGTTAAACAAAAGTGGGCATTATATATAAAATTAAGGAAAATAATGTTTCCGGTCCAGGCTATATAAGTTTATCCTATTAAAAATAACAACAAAATGGATGCCTTCAGTAGAATAAAATTATTTAACATGTTCTGTTAGAAAGTTATTTCTGTTAGTGTATCACACTTGATATTTTACCGCATTTAAGATTCTGTTCAAAACATTCACAATAACTTCAATTTATACTGAAAAATTATGGAAGTTACTAAAGCGGGAAAGATTTTGTTTTAATAAAGTTTTCCAATTCACAAAATGTATAATCGAGAGATATAATGTAGTAGCAGAAATAATGAGGGAAAAAACTTACAAAATCGACAATAAATACGCGATTGTATTTTAAGTATTGTGAAATTAACAAAAAAAAAACTCTCAAAAAGTAATGCATTGTTTATAAGAAAATAACCTACCGCACGAAAAGAGAGTCCTTTCCGCTTTATATGAACCATTTTAGAAACGGCATGTTCCCCACACTCCAGGCTAGTTGATGTAGCGTTGACTAGTCTAATGTTCTAACAAACGTTTTGACTCAACGCTTAGGAATCGCATTCGGAGGTCCGGGATTCAAACCCCTTATTCCGGCCATCCTGCTTCATTTTTCTGTTGCTTCCACTGGTCGTTTAGATTTTATAAGGCTCATTCTGAAACAAACACAACTGTTTGTTTTTTGTATTATCTGATACTTTAAGGCAAATGATGCGAACTTGTTTCGAAGTGGATCCTGCGCGTTAGATTACGTTAATGCCTGTAGCAGTAGCTCTAATTTGCAGCGCTGGGGGAGTTTTCATCCTACAAGTTGTTTGCAGTCACAGTATCGACTTTTATTAGTGGGGTAGGTCTATGAACCGGAAAGCCTCACTATCCAAGCAGCCATTAATCGACAGAAGTATTCTTTTAGATTCTGAATACTCTATATGCTATTATAATACACCACACTCTGTATACATATACTGATGGTGTAGTGGTAACCACATTTGCCTCCTAAACCCAAGATCGTGGGTTCCAACCCGACCGGAACCGATGGGTTTTTCCGGGCGTAAAAATCCTAAGTGTGACTTCCTACGGAAGGGAAGTAAAGCCGTGAATCCCGTGTCGTACATTTACGCCATGATAAAGCACCTCAGGCCTGAAAGAACAGGCCTCTGAGCAAAATTTGTCGGCTATTTCATGCCCAGATTTGGATGGGACGCTGATCACCTGAGATGTTAAAGAGCGTCCGTAAATAAACCAAAAAAAAAAAAAAAACTATACATGATCCACTTACTTCTGTTTAAAGGCTAAAGAAATAATCTTCTCAATAAAAGAAATAATGCGGAAATTTTTAAGCTTGCATCGTTTAAATTTGTAGCTTACCCAGTCGCCTAACAGCGGGAACGATGACGTAATATACTATATGACGTTATGCAACAACGTTATGTCACAGAATCTCTGCTACACAATTAATTTCACAGATAAAAGCATGTAATTTACATAATCTCACTCGCCTGTCATGGATAATAAATAAAAATATATATTGATTTATAGCATTTCTTCTCTTAGAGTGACCTACGAAAAACGAGACGGGATTCAATATGAGTTACTGCATTTTTATCGTTTATAGTATTAGCTTTCATGACGATACTGGGCGGTTGTGAGTGAGAATTAGGTTAGGGCACATTGCGCATTAAGCACCGCGGAAAATAAAAGGAAAAGCTTTTGTTCTTATTTCATACAATCCCAATATAATGTTTTATATGCTTATGAAGCGTATAAATTTGAGTTGTTCTCTATCTCACAATGCGTGTTAAAAATATGTTTGAAATGAATACAATTCTGGAATAAAAATAACCGGCGAGATAGCAAAGATAAACGTTATTATTACATATCAAGTTTCCCCACTGAGATTTACGTGATGTAAAATATCTATCTCCATGTTTTCGATCCACATATAAAAACTTTATTTAAAAATCTAACACCCTTTACTATGCAATAATATTTATATGTGGGATCAATGTGCGTCTTTCCCCTCCCTAGTACCGCCACAGGTGGCTGAGGTCGTTAAGGTGCGGACTCAGCGGGAGGTCTGGAGTTCCATTCCCATCAGGACCGTTGTTCCTGACTGAAGTTTTTCATGTTTTTCTCAGCCCTCATAAATGGCAAACGCCGGGGAGGCCCGCTACCTAGGCCTGGAACGTTTCCTTCCTTTAAATAATATATATCCTTTCCCAGTTTATCAATTCAATTCATATAAGAGGGTAGGTCCATAAGTTTCCGGCCTCTCCGATAAGGCTTATCGTCTTCACAAAACCCTTATCTGGTGTCATACCTTATCTGTTAAGTAAATGATTGCAGCTGTAGCTTCCACTCCGCTGCGTTCCGTTGTTCAGATATAGTTGCATAAAAAAGGCTATGTTTAGAAGATTGTGACATGTTCAAAATGGAGTATCGAGCTATTATAAAGTTCTTCACAAACGATGGACTTGTTCCAAATGAAATTAAACAGCGATTGGATGGTGTATATAGGGAAGCAACCCCCTCATATTCTACCGTAAAATATTGGGCGGAACTTTCTCGAATGGGTCGAGAAAGCATTGAAGACGAAGAGCGTGCAAGTCGGCCCTGGCAGACTAAGTGCTTCCATAAAAAAGAAAAGGCGAGGAAAGCTGAGTGAGTAGTGGTAGAGTAGAGTAGTGGAGTGGTAGTGAGCGTCTTCAACGCAACGACAACGCGCCTGTGCACACGGCTCTTGTTGCAAAGGAAGCTGTGAAGAAATGTGGCTTCAAGGAAGGGAGCCATCCACTCTACAGCCCAGATCTAGCTCTCAGTGACTATTTTCTCTTCCCAAAACTCAAGAAGAAACTTCGAGGAAGGAAATTTAAGTGTAACTAAGAAGTGAAGGATGCTGTGTATGCCTATTTTGCAGACAAGACTTCTGACTATTTTGGGAGGGGGTTGAAATGTTAATTCAAAGATGTGAGAAGTATATTGCAATAAAGGGTATCTATATTGAAAAGTGAAATATAGTTTTTGTCCTTATCATACCTAGAAAATGGTTAGGCCGGAGACTTATGGATCTACCCTTCTATCATCCTGTGGTGCCTCAGAAGTAAAACGGGCGTTAAAAACTACTCGACAACCTCCTCCACTGAGCAGTACGAAGTTATACTTTTCTTCTCTAGCTTCATAAGGTCGCATTCATTGTTTAATTCATGCCAGAGAACATCGATTCTGAAACTTACCTTAGCCATGGATCACCTTTAAAGATCTCTTAGCTGTTACGGACTTTATCCAAAAACTAGAATCATAAATTTGCATTCTTAATAGGATTTAAAGCATTTCGCCATTGACTTACAAAATTTAAATATATGAACAAACAAATCAAATATTGTACACGTTACAATTTTACTAATATTAGCAAACTATATATGAATGTATTACATTAATCGTTAATTTTAAATGCTGAATAAGAGAGATGAAACTGCATTTTACTTACGAATCATGATATAGCGGGCTTAATAGCACAAATTTGTATTCTGAGTTTTAATTATAGTTTCCAATCGGTTGCACTTGTTTTTAGACAAATGAGTAAAGAGACACAAGTAAGTTGTTTCGAAAGGTATCAATACACAATGGCCTCTATGATAGTTGGAGAACGTCTACAATATCGCTGCCAAAAAGATATGTGCTGTTGCTAGGGAAATATGGGGGCACACACAGTGTGTTTTGCTTGAGTCACATTTTTGATTTATCTATTTGAAAAAATGTACAATTTTGATTTGGTTCTAATTTACTTTACCTGAATAAATATATACTGTAAATTTGCCATCTTTCAAACTTCCAATAGCATTCCAATGACTCCTGGAACGCAGGGAGTCCGCAAACAGCTGCTAACACTAGATCAATATTTTGATGTGTGAAAGTCTACAGATGAAGTTATTAACGTTTCTGCAATTAGTCAGAAATGTAAAAATACTTCCTATAATAGATATTTGTCCCTACCGGTATCAGTAATGCCAGAATATTTCGAATACATTTTTCATAAATGCTTTTCAGATAGGCCAGGAGAAAATCTGAATGTATTAATAAGGTTTATTGGTTATGTGTTAATAAAATTAAAGATAATTTTGTTTTTCCAGCTACCTGTAGAGCTAAGAGGTTGTAAAAGGTCCAATTTCTGAATATTCAGAAAAAGGAAACCTTTTTTTAGTATGCTAGTTGTCTTAAATTACCCGTAAATGAATATTCAGCAACTTGAAGAGTTAAGCAGTTTACTCCAGCTGTTGAGTAGATTGCCACCACAAAAGCCGCCGCTGAGAAATCACATGGTCAGCATAAGAACCCCAAGGCAACCTTAGCCTCGACTTTCCAGCCCGGATTCCAGTACTTATTGCGCCAAATATTCCCTAGTTGCTCAATGGGAGAAAACTTGCTCATAGGTGCTGGGAATCAACAGGTAGACTCACAGACAATAAACAGCCGGCCACACAAGACCTCGCACTAACGGTTTACGCAGAGAACATTGAAGTTAACCAAAGGACGGTGAATGAAATAAAATCATTCAAAATGTTGGTGACTAGATTATCTCAATAATGTGGCTGCTTTTGTCCTGTAATGTTAACTGACTGTTCTAGCTCGTTTATGATATTCTGAATTCCATTTCCTTAAACGTTGTTCAACTACTTTCAACATAATATATTTAAAACATCAGGGAAACGTAGGCGCTTATTGCAGTAGCAGATGGACAATAAGACAGAGGGCGAACACCAATTCAGAACAATCTCCTGAATAAACACTGTAACACTATCATGCAATGAGAGCAGCAAAAATCAAACTAATTGTTTATATCGGGTTGTTCACCTCATTCTTCCGGATTTTAACAGAATGATGCGAAAATACGTGCAATTCTTTGCTTATGGTCTTTTAGGCACATATGCTTTAATTTCTTAGGACAGTCTTTAATGCAGAATCTCAGTGAATACATTAGCTAACTGTAAAAATAAACGAACACATATAATTTATATTAATACATAACAGCTGCAAACCTTTGATCTATTTCTCTATGAGTATTGCACAGAAATATTTACTTTTAATGAATTCTTATTTAAATTTATTTGCAAATACTATTAATCTTGATTATATGTGGGAATGATATGCACGAACATGCCTGTAAAAACACAGAATTCCATAACTTTCCAACCACAAATTGAAATGGATTACCAGATATATATCAGGATAAGTTTATTTTGACGCAAATCTAAGGTTAATATATTATAATAGTTATCCAGTATGAATTAATCTATATAAAATTCTAACTTTGTATTTTATTCAGTCCATAGTTCCATTTTTAATAGTTTTAGGTCGGTTCATACAGCACGGATATAATTTCAAAACTATAATCAGAAAATTTACCTTTATATATAACATAAAAAATAAAGCAACACTTTGAACAATGTAACTAATAACAATAACTAAAGAAGCATAAAAAGAATAAACATTCACAGATAATTGCTCGCTATATTTCGAACTTCTTGAGTACTTCCAAGGCAAGAAGACAAGTGAAGGTGGTAAAAATAAATATTGAATCTCGAAGTGTAATATATTTAAATGATTCCTTTCCCTCTCTTCCTTTCGCTCTCTCACTCTTGTTACTTGTTTAATCTGTTTCCATGCATTACGTTATGTTCAAAATTCAATATTTATTTTCACCACCTTCATTTTTGTCTTCCTGCCTTTGAAGAATTCAAGAAGTTCGAAATATACCGAGTGATATCTGTGAATATTTAAGTGTTTTATTCTCTTTCTGCCTCTTTTGTTATTGATACATATTATTTAATGCGGCATAAAGATGTAAATCTTTACTGCAGGATCCCTTTAACTTGAAAGCATTATAGTATGTAAAGAAAGGCAGTGTGTCCCTGTAAAACAAATTGTTTAGAAACAAAAATTTTAACGCTTTGTTTTATTGCATAAGATTTAAGTTTTATGCTCAATAAAGAAATAAAACAGTTTCTGCCAAAATCCTATGTGTTTACATATTTAACTTCTGTTTAAAAAAAAAGTTTGTAAGATTCCCTTATGCGTTATTCTCTCAGAGGAAGAAAAAATAAATTGTCCTACTGTTATAGATGTTTAACAATACTTCTGTATAATATTGCAAATATATTAAAAATATGTTGAACAGTCCAGAATAACTAACAGACAAAAGAAATTTTACTTAGGTAATACAGGTACACAAGCACAGTAGAAAATAAACATATATTGACAACTGCGCATCTATTGAATATTAATTAGTTTAGCAGGTATTTGATAATGGAAATATTAGAGAAAATTAAAGGAAATAAACGTATATAACGCCTAATATTGTCCATCCTAAAACACCTGCAAGCGGCTACCAGTATGCCATGCATGCCATTTAAGTACTTGAAATGTTAAAGAAAAATATGATGAAAACAAAGTTACTTTCGAAAAGGTAAATACTGTTCAAACCGCTATTTCAGTTAAATTTTTAAAACTACGATAAATATGACAGAATACTAAACATTCATCTATATGTAAGATAGATTTCTTTAATATTCCAAAGAAACAGAATGTGCCACATAAAGCAATATCGGGAATTTATTATTTTACTAAATGACTTGTTATTTTAGAATGGGGATAAATTAGTGAAGGACGGAGGTAAACCTTCTGTTTGCGTTATACTCGTATGAACGAGATTATTAGACAGTTAAAAGGGAAATCCCGATACAAAATAAAAAGAGTGTTAGTTATGACCATACATTTGTTTGTAGATAACGAAGTTTAAATAGATAAACTGGAAGATGAGTTTAAATTATGTTTTTAATGTGGAATTATCTTTAAAAATTCTAAAGTTGTGAACTAAAAAGGATAAACCTTGCAAGAAGAATATTTTCAAAATTACATCATCGGACAAGTAACATATTTGAATTGTATCTTTCATGATATAAATGTTTAACTTTAAAATTGTTAGTGTTAAAAGAGCATACGCCGTTTAAATAAAGCTAACAATTTACATATAAAACAACGCTAATACAATTCGAAAATCAGACGGCAAAAGACTAGCGTTATTTAATCCTTGTTAATGAAATGACAGACCTTGATCAGGAACTCATAATGGGATATTTCTAAAAATAAGATAAGGGTCGATCAGTTATGATGAATATTTAAAGTAAAATGGGATAGCAAACGACAGAAATAGACCATTAGACATAGTAAGTGATGATATTCTAATACTGAAAAAAATATTTTAATAGTAGTGGAAAGCGCCTTTTTAACTACTGTGTCATCATAAGTGGTAATATATGAGATAAAATGATAACCTGGGAAAGGAAGAAGTTTAGAGTATTTGTTATTGAATGAGGACTAAGAAAACACTGAAATAAATAAGGGAGAGCGGTTTTGGGGGTTTGAATAACAAAGCTGCCGTTCACGAGTCCTTCCTCGGGTCACTTGTGTTGGTTAAAGAAGTTAAAAAGTATAACAGATGCTGTGATCGATAACACATAAAATACTTTTGAATGTCAAGAAAACGCCAGAATCGAAATGTGATAGGATCAATGAGTTTTTCTCCTTTTCAAAGGAACAATTTAAATTCATCTTGTTAGGAATATAATTAGAGACTAAAGGAATCTGCAAATAATAATAGAAGTAAAGGCTCGACTCAGAGTGCAAACCGAACCGTATTTGTGAATAGATTCACACGTGACATAACAGGAGATTTTAGTGAAACAAACATAAAAAAATGCCAACTCCAACGTCACATTTTGTAGTTACTCTACAAGAGAATCATTGGCGGAAGACACAAATTTGCTGAGAGTTTATACAGCAAACAGATGTTACTGAAATATTCTTTACATCAATCCATTGTAGTATATTTTATAAGTTTGTTGTGAGGTTTATTCTCAATGTTTCTTTTTCTCAGATGAAACTGGCATTGCATAATGTGTAATTTAATAAAAATGACAATAAAGAGAGTGAACAACGAAGAACAATAATATTTCTAATCTGCTCGATTCTCAGCTTTTGTCTAGTGCAATTTTTTCCATGGAGGTATAGAATCAACAATGTCAATACTATTCGTAATAGAAAGATTTCTTTGAAATATAAGTTATGTCGGAATAAGATCAGCTTATATTGATGATCATCACCCAAAAGGCAAGTCAAGTATTATCTTGTCTTACTTAGAACCCCGAATACACAGCATTTAGCGATATAATAAACACCATTTGTAAATAAAGTAAAACTGAAATCCAAGAGGTTGTTTATTTTACTATTTTGTCAGTTTTCTAAAAACATCACGCGAAAAGGCTTTTAGGTGCAAAGAATGTGGAGGCATTTAATGTTTTTTTTTGAATACCAAAAATATTAACATTTTTTAATGTCAAAAATCGTTAATAAAATGCTAAATAATGCCATTAGTGGCATAAATAGTTTTCATTGCTCAAATTTTATCAACTGAATATTACATTATGATAATATTAAGGAAACAGTTTACGTGTTACTGAAAGCAGAATCAATCATTCTCTTTATTATATAATTAATAAAAACTATTAAGTTCATATAAACTATCAATTAAATAGTAGAATTTTGGAATATAAATCTGCTCTAAAATATATGCCACACTAAAGTTTCTGAAATATCCATAATATTTTACTATTCATCCTATTTATAAAACTGCAGTATTCCCTCTGAAAATATCCTAACATTTTTGTCGGTAGAACTGAAAATTAAGCCCTTCCATCTTAGGGTGAAATACCTTGCGGTAAATCCATCTTCTCTGCTGACAGTAATAGACATACGAACAAAACAAATTTCTAGACGATACAATGACGTCTAGAAAATCGATATTAATATTCAATTTACTATATTAATATTATTTATAATTCTGATAGACAAAAATAGCATATTAAACTATGTAATAGACTAATACTTTGCAATTATTGCACTCACTTCGCTCGTTTCTTGAACATTTACTCATGCAATACAGTATAACTCAGTTTTGCTAATGCAAACATTGAGAGTTAAATATTAAATCGTTTTTAGAATGTCTATGGAAAACATTTCCCTTATAAACAAAGACTACTGACTTACTTTTATTTCTAGTTTGGAAGACAAACAAAATTCATTCACCTGGCCAGGCTTACACCACAACCCCTAGACTATGGAGGAGCTGACAATCTCAAATATATGACAGGCACGTATTACGACGTAATCTGTATGGAAACAAAAGGCTGTAGGATGATTTAAGGTCATGTTGCCATATTTTCTTCAACGTGACAAGTATGCGACGGAGAGACATTTCGAGTGAAAAGAGATTCCCAATGTTTATCTCAAACTATTAAGAATAAATGTTTATCACTGTTATGACTTAATAAGAATTTGAACCTGGTGCTTTGGAGAAGTTATCTAGGTGAAAGAGCCTGTTCTCTTTGACGAAATGTCCTTTTTATGTACATGCTGATGAAAACCAGTATTAACGCGCTTGTCTATAAAGTGAAAGGTTCTAATTTAACGGTTTCAAGTAAGTTGTTAGATTAAAGCATGCAGGTGGCAAATTGCACATGTGGCAGAAGACAGTAGTACGCCGGCGCGGGTCAAGAGAGGCAAAATAAAACTCACTCGAGTATCCGGCAAGGAGGGATGCAATCCCAGCAGCATACACGGTGGCCGGCGTGGGACTGGCCCTCTGTTGCTGCTGCTGTTGTTGCTTGGTGCTGACGTTGCTCACGTTAGACTGGAGGGAGGCGTTACTGGTTCTACTTGCGGGACCCACTTGCAGCATCCCGGCGCCCGTTACCACATTCTCGTCTTCCGAAGTGCTGTACTGGCGCTCCCGCCATTCGTAACTTCTTTGTCTACGCAATCGAGTACCTGTTGCTGCCGCGAGACTGCCGCTGCCGACGCCAGATGTCGCCGTGGTCGAACCGTGACCGACCGACGCGGTGGAGGTCGCGGTAATGTTGCCGCCGCCGCTTCCGGAGCTTCTCGATGAGCCCGCTATGCGGCGTCCCAGCGTCGTGTCCATGGCGACGGCTCAAGCGCAGTCAGAGGGCGGTTCGGGAAACGTGCGAAGGCGGGGAGTGTTTTCTTTAAGCTTGCTGTCCACGAACCCGGGACCCGATCAAGCGAGGACCACTACGACAGGGCTCGAGGGTGGCAGGGACGCACGTGGGACTTGCATCGCTGCCCACTGTGGTGCCTTCACCTCGGAGTAATATTCACTGACATTGCACATATATCGCTCTTCCATAGCAACACTCTTCTCCCTGCAAACAAATACAAAGAACCAACATTAAAGTGCTTTCCTCACAGCAGTTTACATAAAAGCATTAAATCCACAGAGAAACATGTTTCAACTGAAACTTAAAACATTTCTATTCTTGATATTGATATAACTAATAACTTTTATAGGATTTAAATGCCCAATTTTAGTACAAATGCTCAAATACACCACAGCGTATAAAATTATCTGATACGGAAGAAATTACGAATTTAAGAAGTATTGCCCTCGTTTATTTATGTTTCATTTATTTAAAATCCAATTATACAAACGACCAATCCGATACAGTAATTCTAAATAATGGCTACTGATTCTCAATTGTTCCCTCCTTCGTGGGTTAAAGATCCCGTTTATAAATAAACGGTACAATTATTGTTTCATTAAGAACACATAAGTCGATTAAGCATATGAAATATGATATATACACGTGGTTTGATATTAAAGAAAAGAAATTAGTCTCTCTCTCTCTCTCTCTCTCTTTTTTTTTTTTTTTTTTTTTTTTTCCGACACAGTCCCATCCAAGTTCAAAGCACTTGTTCCAACGTTTCTCAAGGTTTGTGATTCTCTCGTGGAAGCGAAGTGAGTTTCTTCCAGGGCCTCAAAACACTCGTTTATCTTCTGTACGACCCTTCATTTCACTTTAGGGGAGTATGAAAAGCCTAACCTTTAATGTTAAATTTACTAACTTCAGTTCCCAATTTCTCAAGGACTATTAAAACCAATGAAATCAAACTTTTACAACATACAAGTACACATAATTAAACTTTGCTGATGTATTTTCACTACTATACAATGATTCTGAACCAAATTATAAATTAATTTCAATTGTTTGTATTTTTTTCCAACATTTAATATTTTTACATTGCCACATTTTTCCTTGTTCGAATCATAATAGATTCACATATCACAATAATATAATCAATAAGTGGTAAATTTTAAAAGTGATGCCTTACACAATACACATAAAAATGGGAAACTTATGCAACAAAATATATATAATTGTAGCCAAAAATATTTTTGAAGGAAATACCAGCTAAAACCCTGTAACATTGTAAAACAATAAAGAATGATGTGGAAACATACGTGCCAATTTATGAAATACAACTTTTTCTATCAATCAAAAAGCGTTTTAGACCAAATAGTTTCGAGATATAGAATCTTAACTGAACAAGTGCTCGCGAAATAAAAAAAAAAAAAAAAAAAGGTTCTGAATTGATATAATTCAATTTTTATTAAAAATATTTGTAACCAAGAAACATTAATGAAAATCATATCAAAATAAACAGAAAGTTTCAAACATTAAAATGGTATAAAAATAAAGGCATAATTTTTGAACCCCCTTCCCTTTAAATTTTACTTTAAATGCGTGGCCAATCTGAGAATATTTTTGAGTTTTAGGAATAATTGGTAATAGGGTGAATAGGGTAGATGCGTAAGCATTTAAAATAGCAAATGGGTCAATTTTTCCTGAGCGATGCGATTTCAAAGCCCAGGCATTGTCTGATGAAATAGCACTTTATTTTGATCATTCCAGTATATTTTTCCGCGATCGCTGTTTTCAGTCTCTCCAAAAGTGATGTAGCATTCTCCAGTCATTTTTTCCCCTTCTACAAGTAACCAATCAAGAGAATTCCTTTTGCCCACTAAAATTGCAGTCACCAACGTTTTCGGTGTTTAGTAATGAATCCATATTGCACCCATAGTCATAGAATACAGCAGAACATCAATTGGATTCTACTGAAGCATTTCCAAACATTCGACCGATGTTCACATGTGGTTTCGCTTTTGTTCCGGAGTGAGTAGGCGCGTCACCCATCTTGAGCAAAATTTTTTCAGGCTAAAGAAAAATGTACCCACTCAGTTGCGATAATTTGACCTCTCTAAATAACGCACTTCCACAGTTTGTCACCCAAAATAATATCATGAACTTTATCGCTGCTTTCTGGTGAGTAAACAGTTATCAAACAATAAATTAACAACACCAGAATTACTCGTGAAGCAAACTTTATGACCATATATACGGATATTGCTGTTGGCCTCTATTATTTACTTATCAAACCATCCCTGTAAGTCAAATATTTTATCTAATAAAAGTAGCATTACATTTATTTGATAACTTGTTTACTTTTAAAAACAAATATACACTCTGGGTATGTGAATTGTTTCGATATTATTAATTTATGTAATAGAATCTTGGAATTAAATCTACCCTATCCTATACTTCGATAACTTTCTGTTTCTGCTGGGAAATTGAATCCTGGAATATATGCAGTGCTAAGCCATCCTTAGATACACTATATTTAATTATTATTGTATTTTTTGGTTATGAATGTTTAAAGCAATAGGTCTTCTATTAAGTATTTTTGAAATAACACGAGCAGTTGTCATTTCCCCAAATTCTAGTGATACACAAAGGTGTTCTCTCGAAATATCAACTCATTTTTAAAATAATTTATTTAATACGACTTTCAGTTGTGAATCGATAAAATACACTATCGTGCATTGATAACTTCCTTATAAATCATGGTTTAGCGCTAAAGGAAACTCATACCGAATTTATAACTCTTCTTATCAATTTTAAAAGTTAAAACATAGGTTACTAACTTAAAACAGGGCCGTATCAGTTTTGAAAATGTCCTATGTGAAGGACGTCCGAAAACATAATCTATTAAACAATACATGAAATGTTATGAGAAAGATTTTGTAGCTATACTACAGGCATTTCAGACGAGCAGGTAGATTATATTTTACACGAAAGAATTGCTCAAGAAAAAGCTTTGCACAAGAGAGACACGACGTTTGCTACAGATTAAAAACAGTGTTTGTAGCGCCTTGGCAGAACCTGAACTGAATTTATACGCCCACTAATAATTGTGACGATATTTGGAACCACATCAAACCCAGAATCGAAACAAGAACTATTCGGTGCCAAAGAAGACAAAGTTTGTTCCGGGTTCTAGAGAAAAGAAATACTAAAGTGAGAATCTATTAATCTATGAAAGTTATTAATTTCGAATCGATTATGGTGTTTTAAAAGCATCCATATCCACAAACATTCCCACAATTATTATAATTTGATAAATACACTTTTTATAAATGGTTAATTGTTATTTACAATTTTCCACTTTATACAAAATTCTCTTTGTAATAAACAGTGAACTTTTAATATTATAATTAAAGCTCCCAATAATGAAACATATATGGTAAAATTTTATCAACTATTATTGCAGTTTTGGCAGCTGTAAAAATGAAATAGTAAGTTAAGCGAAAATCAAAGTCCCCAATATTTTCAAGCTTATTGTTTGAAGCATTCGCCACAAGAATAGTTCAAATATACAAAATATGACATGCCTCAAATGCTAGATAATCCTTTTAAATAACTTTTAAGTATACCCAATAGTCAAATTTGTAAATCTTGTAACATTAAAGCATTCAATAAAACATTCAATATTTTATCATAGAATGCTATATCAGTATCAAATTTCTATGCCGATATCTCTAACAGTTCTTTTTTAGAAAATAATACTTTATTTACTTTTATATACTAAATGATGTGCTAAATGTTCCACATGATGCAAAATGTAATGCTGGCCCAAAAATATTAATATAATCTTGAGAAAACTAATTGACATGTCTAATGTTTCGTACTGCCCTAGTTGTGTCATCAGATAAAGTTCTTAAATTTTAATTATAATTGATTAAATTAATTATCGCATTATCTCTGATTATATGTGAAAAATTCCAAGAAAATTTAATAAAATATTGTATTTTGAATTAAGAAAATTAAATTAAAAAGTGTTAAATGTATCTAGACTTTTTACAGCATTCACTTTTCATTATTTAGTATTTTTAAGCTTAAATAATACTTTCTTGAAGAATTTTACTTAATTTTTATCTATGGGTATTTTTAGTCTTTCTAAAAACTTAATGCTGCATAAAATAAATATTTGTCTTTAAGGATTTCCGAGGCAACATTTCCCATTGGAGTCTCTTTCAGGCAGATTTGCATCATTTTTCGCTAGCTTTGTTAGAGTGGTGCATTTAATAAAAAGCTCTTTCCTCACAGATTTTCTTTCTGAATTCCTTAAGTATATTTTACCTTGCATAAAACACTGTTTCATTTGCTAGTTGTCAAATTGCAAGTACTTTCATAGACTATACGTTCTATAGAATTAACACCTAATAATAATAACATTAATTTATCACTCGCTGCAATAATATATGTCCAGAAATAAAACGGGTACAGAAATTGTAATAATCTGGGGTTATAATTATATTTAAAACATTGTAAGAAGCTCAAAACCACATTTATAATTTTTGAAAATGTTGCCGTAATTTCTCCGACATCTCTCTTTAAGCTTACAACCCAGCTCAGTACTGTGGAATGCAATGAAAGCAGCAAAGCTGCCTATTTATGATTCGTAATGCAAAAGGATTTCAGGACAGTGACAATAATTTTATTGGATATTGCAGAGATGCTGCCTGGATGGGGCCTTGCTTTCCAGGTCACAATAATTCAGAGTTTTCGTTTCGAACACAGCTGCTATCAGCTGTTCTTAAAGCTCTTGTGAATGTTTGCATAGCGGAGAGTGAAAAGGGAAGCAGGGCGCCGGCAGGGTCGATAAGCAACAGGTTCCACATGATTCTCAACTTGGGAACATACCTTCATAGTTCTACTTGCTGGTGATTTTGTAATATACTTTTGTATTAATGCCAATATTATATCGTCATTTGCAGTACTTGGGTGTGATTTACTTTATAAGATGACATAATAGGTTAATATTTAAAATAGTTCGTTTTATTTTCTATATAAATAAACTACTGTGACTATATATTAACACAAGGGCTGTTAAATAAAGAATAATCACAATTGTTTTTAACATCATAGCGTTATCATTTTGATGAACTATGCACATGTTATGATACTATGCACGTGTCTCGGCGCTTTTGCCAGTCTTCAAAGTCATGCTAGAAACCATTTTGACAGAACTTTCAGAATCGCCTCCTCAGTCTTTAAAAAATGCCTCCCATGAAGGTGTTTATTCAATGAAGAGGAAAGGAAAAGCCATATGGGGCTAAATCTGGACTATAGGGAGGGTGAGGAATACACTTCACATTGATGTTTGTAAGACATTCAGCGACAACATTTGCAATGTGCGGCCGCGCATTATCTCTGTAGTAAGCTCAGTTACAGTAGTTTGTGCAGGTATGATGCTGGTAAATCATTCCTTGAATGTCGAAAAATGAGATGATCTTTTCTTTCCCAGCTGAAGCAACCACTTTTGCTTTTGTTGGTTTGGATATGAAGATTTCATTACTGAGCTTTGCTATTTGCTCTCACAGTCAATATATTGTAACCAAGTTTCATCAGTAGTGAATACCTTTGAAAGAATATCCCCATCTTTCTGGGACATCATCTTTAACTACATGTAAACATGCAGTGGACGTTCTTTTGTTCGGGAATCAGCAGTCTCGGGATCCACCGTGCACAAACACATCTCATATGCAATTTGTAAGCTAAGAACATGTAGGTGGCATTCAGTGTAAATTTCAAAATTTCTGTAAGTGTTCTACTATCCTCTCTGACATTTGACATGAGCCGTGTTTATGTTTTCTTTGGTTAGAGCAAAACTGGAGTGCCAAACTCATTTTCCTTTGAAATTGACTGTCTCTCCTCGTTAAGGATTTTACACCATCTTCAGTTGCGGTATAGGGAAGGGCAAACTCCCATAGTCCTTAGTTGAAGATTTTCTGATTCGAAAGAAAAATTGCCGACCAGCATACTTTTGTCGTGTGTCACCTTTTTGTTGTAGGCGTACCTGAACACGTTTCAACTTGCACACCTTTCTTTTATGGGAACCGGAAGTGACAACAATAAAAGTAGTACAATGTGTACACTACACATTATCCTAACAACATAAAGGTAAAATTTAATGCAAGAAATTATGCTTGTTAAAATTTTGACCATTCTCTGTTTAACAACATTCGTTATATACAATTTATCCTTGAATTATGATTATGAGTGTGTAATATAGACATTCAATTTATTTGTTGGACATTTATGCAAGTATTTCTGGCACCTTTATGTAAAATACTATACAACAAAGTAGTAAGTTTTTGGTCGTAGTAGATTTTGGAAAACTACTTAAACATTACAGAGGATATACAAATATAATTCAAACAGGTATCAGGAAATGACAGGATACTCTAAAAAGTTCCAACTAATAAAAGAACTATAATTATCTAAATTACTTGACTAGTAAATGTCAAAGGGTTACTAGACCCATGTTCAAAATAATTTTATTCTGCGATCGTTTCCAACTTTAGAAAAACTGTTCTTTCTAATGTTACAAAGCTATCATTGAATACCGTTATGGAGATATCACCCTATAAATATTTTAATTTCTACTAGGTAACCAAACAAAATAAAATACTTAAACGTTTTCTGTGTTCCACCCATGGCTAAACATTTCCAACAAACCTTGCATGAATATGAGCCCATTGTAACGTAGAGTTCCATTAATACTACATAGAAAGGTGTAAACCATACTGTTTATTAGTAACATATGTTCTATTACTAGTGCCCACTATGACCTTTCCAAAAGGCTTGTTTCTGGCATAAATATATTTAACCTCGAATATTTTATTCACATAATTATTAATATTGACTTTTTTGCACCCTTTAACTTTATTTTAGTATATAATTTAAGTTCTCTTGATTAAGTAGGAAATTAAGGCATTGACTGCAAATATCATGAGCAGCCTTTATGAGGGAAGCCATGTTGAAGTAAGAACTGATAAGGGAGGCGAACCATTTAGACTTGAAAGAGGAGTAAACATAGAGACCCAATTTCTCTGAAGTGTTTACATGTGTCTTGGAAGATATATTCAGAAAGTTACATTGAACAGGAAAATAGGGGGCGGATATAAATGGCAAGAGGATATTGCAGACGACATCATATTTTTTTGCAAAATCAGCAGTAGAACTGGAAAGTGTGCTCCAAGAACTCTCTACAAATAGCAAACACATTGATTTGAACGAACTCTTAAGACCACAGAGTGACAAATAGAACTGAAATTCCAGTAAGAGTTGATGGCGAAATATTGCAGTTTGCATGTATGGGTTAAAGTGTAGGATTTTAATAAAAAAACGCGATAAATAAATAAAAATAATGTTTGGGGAAAATTCTAGGCACTCAGCCTTTATCCAGCAGGATATACCTCTCAACTTAAAGCTCATGTTTCCCATATTCAGGTATGCTTTCCAGACATGATATCTAGCAAACAAAACAATTCAAGTGTGCTGGAGAAAAGGAGAGTAAGCTGCTAAGTGTCTCATTTCGAGATAGAGTGTGCAATATCAACCTGGGGAAACAGATAGATGTGAACCATGTGAAGGGGGAAATTCACTGCCTCAAATAGAGATGGGGTACCACGTTGTGAGGCTTCAGGAGGATGTGGGACCCTTACATCGGAAGAAGAGGCAGACCTAGATGCTCAAGGCTACAGCAGACAACCAATGGTCAAGAATAGCAAGAAACGGGTCCGTGGTGAAAAACCTGCAGAAGAACTAAAGGTATGATCAGAGGTCAAATTTTGAAGGAAAAAAATCAAATTTTAGATTTTTGTTCCAAACAAGTATTTGGATTTTTATGCTTAATTAGATATATCATTAGCTAAAAAGTTGTAATTGTAAATGATTTTATTTACGTAATATGTATCAAACTAATGTTTAATACCCCGCACTATTGCATAAAAAAGAAAATATTTCTGAAACCAATTGTTATTGAAGGCTGTGGTTTGATGTATTTTGTAGATATATTGTCGTTTAAAATATCAACAACAATGATAGCTTTTTGTTTGTTTAATTTTTTAAGCAATTAGAGATTGTTGTGTTTATTTTGAGTTATACAAGCTATATCCCAATGTTCTCTACTAAATACATCTAATATATCTTGGTTTACCAGTGTTTATAAAAAATTAAAAACATGGAAATAGGTTTTACAAAAACTATCCAGTAAAGTATGGTAGTAGTGATAATCAAAGTAATAGGCATATTTGTGAAGAAAATAATTCGGTGAATTATAATCCAATTCCACTCCCCGTAGTGCTTCTAAGAAAATAAAATCTGATAATCATTTGGAAGATACCAAAATCACCAAAGGATATATTAATATAGTGATTGACTTGATAATTTTAATTACAGTATGAGTGAAACTGTCTCCTGTGGTGGTAATAATACTTTGTGTGAAGATGCAGGTGCAAAAAATGCATTAATATGTAAACTGACAATTAGTTGTATTAACTTTATACGCTATTTTAGTCGTAAATGAAAAATTCTCAACTTATGTACCTTTTTCCCATAAACTGATAAAATCATAAAAGATAAAAGCATAAAAGCATAAACTTTTTGGAGATGATCTACATTATTTCATTTAGTGCTCAGCTCTAGTTTCAGGTCATTTTCATAAGAACATAAGTACATGAACATTAATATAGTTTAATTTTTATAAAAAAGGAATTTGTTACAAAATTATTATGGCTTATACCGCCATAGGTGGCCGAGGTCGTTAACGCGCCGACTCGGTCTGGGGTTCGAATCTCGCCAGGACCGTCCTCCCTGACTGAGGTTTTTTATAGGTTTTTCTCAGTCCTCATAACTGGCAAATACCGGGGAGGTACCCTAAACTTAGGCCTGGAACGTTTCCTTCCTTAAAAACATCCTTTCCCAATATATCATTTCATCTCATATACCATCATTGTCCATCGCCTGTGGTGCCTCAGTAGTAAAAACGGGCGTTAAACACCATTAAAAAAATATAGCATATTATTTTTATAAAGTACATTCTATAAATTAGAGCTCAGAACTTATTACAAATAAACATGAAACGTTCACTGAAATATCTAATACTTTCTGAGAAAAAGATACATAAAATGAATGACTTCGTATTAGTATAGTAATATAGGCTCTCTGCTCAGCTTAATAAGGACTTAGGCGTATATAGTCAGAATGTTTGGTAAGCTGAGTGTATAGGAATAAGAAGCTATCCCCTAGATATCATTCTTAGCAAAGTTGCTATTTCGTCCAACTAAACAGCATCTTCGTCCATAAGCTAGTGCTATATCAACATCAGTGAGTAAAGTTTTGTTTCCATAATCGACATCAAAATTTACAATATGAATATTCTAAACCCTGTTGTTCCCTTTATCTTCCATTTTACCTGTGAAGCAGTTGTAGACTCCAGTCTAGGTATTATTGTTGGATTACTCCTATTTGCAGAATCCTGGCATTGAACTTTGCTTTTAGTTTCTTAGCATCAACTTTCAGCCCATAATGTTTTCATATCCTCAGCATTATTCTGCAAAGTTGCAGCCATACTTGTGAGGTGAACAAAAGGATTCAATGAGTTTGTTGGTTCCTTCTTCAGCACATTAGCATTCTCAGCCTTACAGGATTCATAATGCTCACCAATTTGTCACAAATATTCCCGATATCCAATTTTGTTTTTTCTGCCGAAACTTGATGCCACTGTTCTTCAATTACGTTATTAAGTTCTCTACTGCCTTTCAAGTAGTCTGCACCAATGGCCAAATTTCCTTCCTCTTACCGATACAAATCATCATCAATTAGTGTAAATTCTAATTTTATATATTCCCCAGAAGTTTTTTTTTTTTTTTTTTTTTTGAGTAGTGTTTAACGCCCATTTTCAGTATTGAGACACCACAGGCGGGGGACACTGATGATACGTGAGGTGAAATGATAAATTGGGAAAGGATATTTTTTAAAGAAGGAAACGTTCCAGGTATAAGTTTAGGGTACCTCCCCGGCATTTGCCAGTTATGAGGACTGAGGAAAACCTGGAAAAAACCTCATTCAGAGAGGACGGTCCTGGCCGGATTTGAACCCCAGATCTACCGCTCACAAGCTCGCGCCTTAACGATCTCGGCCACCCATGGCGGTCCCCAAGAAGTTGCCATGATACCGGATGTAACTATTGCACACGTTTCAATGAATAGTGTATATAGTTCTAAATTAGGATAGTGTAGAACTGGTTTATCAAGTGAGGAACATTAGTGCTGTATTTATATTGTGTAGAAGGTCTTTACCCTTAACATGATTTGATTGCTTTTATTACTTTTGCATATTTAAGGGAATGTATCTGGAGCCTACAGTAGTTCGAACATTGTTTACAATTCCTTCAGCCTAGGCCTAAACAAGTAAGACATTGTTTGTAATAATAATTCTCCAATACTGTTGTGCGCTATAATTTTGCACCCTGTATAAGCTGTAAATAACATATGGATTTTTTTTCATTTATTCACTATGTGAGACGATAGTTACCTTCAATAAGTAAAATAAAAGTTTACAAATATCTGTTGCACATTTTGTTAATTCTCATACATGCTTTATAACAAAATGAGATGAAGTTGTAACAGAAATTTTGAATATTTTTATAAGGTGGGTCATATTTTGCGCAGATATTTGGCACGATGAATGAAATACAGTGTAACTTTTGTAAACAATAGCTGAAGAGACCATAAAACAGCTCTAACTAGCCATAAATTCCACTTAAGTGTGCATTTTGAAAGTCTCACCGACAAATAATTCAAATAAAATGTACAGATTAGACTATTCGCATTAAGTAGAGGATAATTAGTTTTTAATTAATTATTCTTTTGTCCCTACAGCTTCGGGCTACCGCGAGGACCACTTTGTCCTCTCCCGGGGGGTATGCGATGCGGCTTAATAGATCAAAGGGCGCTAATTTTCAATTAGGCAGCTCTGCAATTGAAGACGTCACGGATTACTTGTAAATATATTTAATTAAGCCACACAATGCCTTTTATTAATCTATTTTACTCTGCTACATATATGAATATTAAGAGGCACCTTTCACTATTGCTTCAATAGGCTGGGTGACCCTCTTTCAGACCTATCGTAGAATATTTTATAAGACAGGATAAAATAAACTGTTTATTATACAAACTGCATAAAATCAGTTACGTAATATATCGTATAGGTCCAGAGACCGTATAACAAGCAATTGCAGCGGCTATATGAAAAGCAAATACAGAGATATGTAGGTAGATAACCATACGCACACTAATATTACATACTCTAGCTTTCATACATCTTTATCACATTTAACACAATTATTTGTTACTTACACACAGCTTGAAGGTATGCTCACTTTACAGAAATGCACCCAGTCTTAGCCAGTTCCCTTTCTGCGCAAGTAGATCCCAGCATGCTAACCTACCCCTATTACTTATCCGCAAATTCACTTGCCATTGTGCTGATTGGGCAATGTGCCAATATGTTGCCTATCTTCCGAACTTCCACATAGGGAACAAGCGAACTCTATTGCCTGTTTCGTTAATCACCTTGTGTACTTTTCAAGCACCCTGCCTTATTCAATCCTATTACAGATAGCTCCTGTAAATTGAAGATGTGTCTGTATAATTCTCTTTCCCGGTTGATTATTTAGCTCATTACTAAGATCTCTGCATGCTGCATCTATATAAATATCCTGTCTGAGTTATCAATTAACTTTCTTTTCACTTTTCTCCTTCCCTGTACCCAGATACCCATGATGCCAATTTTTAACTTGATGCAAATAAAAATGAGCCTTGGTCTTCCATTAGTTTTCATAACCAGCATTTTACAATCATATTTTTACAATGAATTGGATCTGGAAAGTGTCCAAATTCCCTTAAAACCCCACAAATGTCTATAAACCTTCCTAATTCGAGGGGTTGTTTTAGGAAGTCGTTTTGCATTTTGCGAAGTGCCACTTTGCTGCAACCCATATCTCATACACGTTACACATTGGCGATCTTATCATGGCTTCCTACACTTTCTTCATAATGTTCTTGGGGTGCTGGTATTTGTGACAGTGTACGCAGTACCTCTTGCCATATACCCTCGAGCCTTTATACAGTGCCATGGTTATGAGCTGGGTCCATTAGCCGTTTATTCTGAAAGTTGCATCCAGGCAGTCAAAACATTTAACAGTCTCTAGTTCCACTTCTCATTTTTAATCTAAGTGGATAAGTTACTGTTTTGGTTTTAGTGGCATTCACAGTTATTTCCTATTTATTACAATACTCCACTATTCTGTAAAACCCGTTTGATGGTTCTTGTAATATTAATATAATATTCAATTTCCTGTGCATTCATCTCTTCCGCAACATACATATCCATAATGTCGTCCATAAATATATTATTATAACTGTAATTAATAGCAGTATAAGTAGCAGTAGTAGTAGCAGTAGTAGTAGTAGTACAGTAGTAGTAGAAATAGTAGTAGTACTAGTAGTAGAAATAGTAGTAGTACAGTAGTAGTAGAAATAGTAGTAGTACTAGTAGTAGAAATAGTAGTAGTAGTAATAGTAGTGATAGTAATAATAGTAGTAGTAGTAGTAGTAGCAGCAGCAGTAGTAATAATATTTATTTCAGCGGTATCAATATAATAAAATTTCAATAGGCTCGCAGGTCCAACAGACTATATGTACTTTTATAATACAAAAGGTGTTCTATTTTATTTAACACAATATATTATATTACATACTTCAAATAAAATATAAAACAACTATATTATATTCAACAATAAAAAATTAAAGTAATGTAAAATAATTTTAACAATCCATATACAAAAATAGAAAGAAGTCACATTAGGAATGACTCACACGACCAGACTAAATCAATTTGTCATTCCCCATCTCTCAGTTATCAGACTTGAGCTGTCTCAATTTCATCAGAAATTTACCTAGTCTCTCCTCCCTTTGTTTGTCAGTAGAGTTCAGCATGAGCATCTCCCTTGTTCGATCCTATAAAGGAGTGCCGTAGATACTTTTCTTTCCAGTATTCCGTACCTTTACATTCAGCCAGAACATGTGTCCATGATTTCCCCTCCTCACAGATGGGACAAAGTATCCGCTCATAGTCGTCATTTATCTTAATCATCCGCCATGCCCTTACTCTGAGCCACGCGCGCCTCTATCTAGTGAGATTAATCCCTATTTTGGTAAACTTCTCCATTCCCCATTTAGATTTTAGTTCCGATTTCACTTCCAATGAAATCTCTCTGCATAGCGCAATTGTCTGCTGTCTATCCATGCCCCTCAAGCGGTTCTTAGCTTTCCTCCATGCACTCTTTCTATTCCCCTGACTCACCACCCAAATTGTTTACAGTCCCTTTCTTAATTTGGATGCCCACCTATGATCCCTCCCATCCTTAGCTGTCCATGGTAGTACAGTGCTCTAATAAAACTTTTATTTTCATGCATAAATCACAGCCAGTGCTTCACTAACTCGGAGTCTTGCTGTAGGCCCCCAATTCGCTCTTAATTCTGCAGTTGGTTTTGTCTCTCCCCAGCCCCAAAATTCCTTTCAAAAACATGTCCTGAATCTGGATCGTAGTTTGTTCCCATCCCAAAAGTATACCCCATATGGCATTGTAGATCTTACTATTACCTCATAGTTGGTTTTCAGTGCACCTACAGGTATGTCTGGGATTCTGCTGTGTTGCCGCAGAGTTTCTACTGCATTCATTTTCATCTTATGCTTTTTCAAGTGAATATCCTTCGTTCCACCTTCCGCTCGTCATATAAGTAATGCCTTTCTGTCCCACATACGTTCATGTCTCCGCCCTACTACTAACCGATCCGTTCTTGAAGTCATTATTTTTATCCTGATCACATGACGGTGATTAACCTCTTCGCAGTAGCTTCAAGTACTAACTAGTCCTCTCTGTAGGCTGTTAATCGTCATAGAACTCAGTGCCATATCATTCGCGTACAAAAATGCTAGCACGTGCATACTTCCTACTAATGGTGCCTTCTTATCCAGTGGTAACATGCCTTCAGTAATGTTATCTATAACAGATTAAATAACAGAGGTAACAAGTTATCTAACATCCCTGGAAGCATTCCGGCTTTCAAATTTATGATTATTGGTTCATTCTGATGGAGAATGTAACATTTTATTTCTAATCAGATATTGATAATAGAACTGAACATCTTCCAGGGTCAATAGATAATGATGTCCATACGATTACGTTGAAGCTAATAGAACACAAGTTTCTTCATATTTTATTTTTTCTTCAATAAACAACTGCAGGGGAAAAGAAGAATATTAGTATTATATTTTATGAATTTGTTTCTAATAGTAAACAAAACAAAAAAATAAGAAAGAAAGAAAGAAAGAAAGAAAGAGGTAAATACATTTTTATTTTTTTTTTCAGATGTTTCTTGTTTTCTGTCCCTTAGCTTGGTAGCAGGAAAACCACAATGGAAGTTCAGCGAGAGGTGAATTGTTGATAACAAAAACAAAACACAATATTCCCTATTTGAAACTTTTATACTATTCGTACGTTAGAAAACTAACTTGAGCTTAAATAGATTCTATTTAAGCACTGGAAATATGCTGCAAAGCTTCAAAGGAAAACTAAAAACATTTAATAGTCCATGAAACAGTTGAAACGAGTGTATGTCACGCAAGCTTCTCACATAATATAAATTGCACTCAGCAGCAGTAAGCTTTGTTTCTTCTATTTTCACTGCCGCAGCTTTCCGTGTGCGAGATCAAATGGCTTGATCTACAATACATATAAACCCACTCGCTCACTCCAGAGATTTCACTTCTCAAAGACCGACTTTCCAACATGTGTTCGCATTTTATCTGCTGGATGAGAGCCGCACGCTCTCTTTACGGTTAACAAATGAACAACGCCAGTGTATGTGCACTGATTTCGAAATATTTCTCTGATGTGTTAAAGGGAAACTAACAAGATAAAAGCATAACATTTCATGATCAGCTTTAAATACGGCGATGGCTAAATATACAAAAATTAAATGACAACTCAAAATTGTCACGCATCTGTAATTATCATTAATAACACAAGAAGTCTGAGATTGTCGATAAATTCACGAAAACTCAGACCCTCGAGTGATATTTATTAGGACTATTCCAAGAATAAAATAATAATGTAAATATAATTCCCCTAAACTTGGCTTACAATATTGTTAATAATTGTACATTTGTATCATGAATACTTAACCTTTTCAAGCCATCTAGCAACAGATGAATGTCGATTATCAGTAATGCCAATAGAGAAGAGGAAACATGTAACTGGGACTATTTTACGAATAGAATAAGAATACACGTAATATATATTTGAAATTCGCGTAAAATGTTATACTTACTTATGAATACCTACCTATTTAGAAACCGTGAGAATGAAATAGACGAAAGTCGACTATTACAGTCGCTATAAGTTGATTTACTAATACCAACCAAAAAAAACAAAAAAAAAACAGGGAAAATATTTTACCGTTCTGAACAACGTGTTTATTAAGGTTTGTGGTTGCTTAGGCAGATATTGTTACATAATTAACAAAATGAATTCAGAATATTTAGCTAAATACGCAAAAATAA
The DNA here is from genome assembly GCA_030762175.1 of Metallyticus violacea. Classification (NCBI taxonomy): domain Eukaryota; kingdom Metazoa; phylum Arthropoda; class Insecta; order Mantodea; family Metallyticidae; genus Metallyticus; species Metallyticus violacea. The sequence continues at coordinate 46,213,376 of CM060834.1, forward strand.
TTGCTTGGGTGAATACACATTAAGTTAGTTAAATTTACAATTACTAAAGACAAAGAAAAGTGGTCGGTGATGCGTACTCAGAAATTACGTAATGCAGGTATAGAGTTGATTACACTGGCCACAAGATAAACGCATGTCGTACAATAAAATGAATTTGAAAAAATTATTCGATAATTTCACTGCGATATTCGGCTGTGATTATTCAAAATTAAAAATCTTATTTCGTTTCATTGGTCGATTTTAAGATGACGTCACATTAGTGAAATAGTCATAATTGTTATATTATACACGTTGATATAGGTTTCAACATTTCCTACACTCCTAAAGAAGGCAGTGTGTATAGATTAATATTATTGATTTTTATATACGTTATACCCGGTCTGTCGTGGTTTTGTCGCTTGTTTCATGGCACTTGACGGGTCACACCATTAACTCCCGGCGAAAGCAGTTTAATATCCACGCACCTGAACATAATTCCAGATCTCACAATTAAAATAACCATATGGCAGAAGATACTATTTTCGTGCTATATTCTACATTTCTGAAAACATTTTGCAAAATTGTGAAATTTTTCATCTTACGAAATTAAAGTAATTTACAATTGAACGTATATCAGGTGAATGTTATCTGCGATTTACAGGCAGTTAATCTTGACATTTGAGTAAATTTATGTAACTGAATGTTACGAAAAGCTAGTCATAGAGTTATTGGTGCTTAATATTGTGTACTGATTAAGCATGACCCCATATACAAGTTTTATAGTCATGCAAGAGGGTTTCTGTATAAAATCGTGTTTGTATATACTTCTACACGTGTTATTTTGTGTCGAAATATGACACATTAAATAGAACCATGCTTTCTCAGTAAATATTAAGCATGAAACACTTATTCCATCACAAATGAGGTGGATAGAGTAAGTAGGAGAAAATTCTTCTTGAAAGCCATAATATCAGGCATAGAGAAAATAACAAGGAAAGCTGGAGAGAGTACATCTGATAGAAGTTGAAGTTAGGATGCTTTATGGAGTGGAGATATGGGGTGTAGGAGAAGGGTGAACAAATGTGAATATGATCCATAGGAACTTTTGTAAACAAATCTTGGGCTTGCCTAGAGCTTCACCCAATGGTGTGGCACCAACAGAATTGGAAAGAATTGGTAGCGAAGAGAAAATTTTTGAGAGTGTAAATATTTGTTTAGAATTAGAAATTTAGATGAGCAGATCAACTTACGCCAGTATCTGAAAGTCCAGAAAATGTTAAATCAAGGGGAAACCTGGCTCGATAGATTAGGAGAAATTGTGGGAAAATTTAGTTTTGGAGAAATTTGAAGAGGTAGAGAATCATTAAAAACTGGAATCTGGAAAGAAATTGAATTATGAATCGAAGATACTGTACGGCAGGATATATTTGCTAGTTTTAATTTCAAAACTTCATTGAGTGTATATAGACATTTAAAATCAGGGTGGAGTAGAGAAGATAATGTTGATCAGTGTGACAAAGCAGCATAAGAAGGTTTTGCAAGGGCTGGAATGAGGTTTATGAAATTGAAAGAGTTGAGAGTATGGGGGGATTTAGAAAAATGCCCACTCAAAATGAGGTCGTCAGCGCCTCATTCAATTCAGGGCGTGAAACGGCCGATAAATTTTGCTCAGAAGCCTCCTCTTTCAGGCTTGAGGTTATTTATCGTGCCGTAAATGTACGACATGGGACCCACGGCTTTACTTCCCTTACGAAGGAAGCCATACTTAGGATTTTTACGTCCGAAAAAAATCCATCGATCCTGGCCGGGTTTGAACCCGCGATCTTGGGTCTACGAAGCAAGTTTGGTTACGACTAGACCACCAGGACCGACTTAGGAGTAAATTAGAATTAACTTATTTTATTTAGTAGCTTTATTTTTATTAAGATTACACATATGGTTCGCATTGTAGTCTGGTCCTTTGGATTTTTCAGCTGACAGACCTGGACAGTGTTGAAAATTAATTATAGTATTAGTTATTTATGAAATAATGAAAATGTGAAATTTTTAATTTGTATTGTTGTTTGTGTTTGTTACAAATAATTCATTCGTTCGTTCTATCATTAACGTTCCGTAACATATAATTATAAAAATTAAATATTTACAAAACTGTTAAAGTTACACAAAATAACTGAGATAAATATCAAATTTATTTTTGGCCTGTCTATAGCTGAGCGCAGCGTGCACTGGGCTAAGGCCACGCCAGCCGCACATCATAGTAACAGCTCCTGTCCCTATAGCTGCATGTAAACAGTCAATAATAATTTGCTCTTACGAAAGCAACTCCTTTTTCTGTCTTTGTATAATCACAGACTAGCCCTCTAATACAGAACACAAAGAAAATAAAAAAACAGGAATTGAAAGAATTGCAGAATTCGATCTGTTGTGAGTGAATTCATAATACATTAAAATATTCAGAAATGAGTAACTGCTGACAGACACCACTTCGAACTACCTGTAACCCACGTCATAAAACTAATACTGTATGCGTGCTATTATTGATCAAAGTTGTGTGAGTGGAAACGAGAGAGAAATGGTGCCGGCAACTGGGGCGACCTTGACGCGAATGGCTTGCGTTCGGTTGTAGACAAAGAAAAAAATAATTGAACAAAGTGCGTAAGCCTGTTTGCAGACGCCGAAGAATGAGTATAATGAAGAAATAAAACAAACTTTGTTATTTTGAAATGATGCTACAATGCACATAGCTACAAAAAGAATTCAAAATTTGACAGGCATACTCGGAAATTCAGCTGGTTCTGCAGATGTACTAGTTGTGTTGTTTTACTTTTTAACATAATCTGCTTTAAATATTAATTTGTTTATCCCATGTTCAGCTCTGCAAAAGACATATTTGTTTTTGCGGCAAATTCTTCCTTTGTTGCGAATTACTTTCCTACTATCGATTTCTTCATATTAGGGAACAGACTGGCTTGCATACAAAAAGATTCAAAATAATGAAATGAAGAATATTCTGAGACAATAAATAAAATTATTCCTTATCGTAATCTAGTTATTACATTTTTTAGTATGGAATGCTAGTCCGAGGGAGCCAAATCCAGTGAGTTTGGGGATGAGGAACAATTTCAAGTCGAATAGTTTTGAGGTCGCAATCGCGGACTTCTGCGCTGGCACGTGGTAGGGTGAAACAGGACAGTTTTATTCGCCAAATGAAAACAAATGTTCTTAATCGTGCCGTTTGATTGCTTCAGTAACATAGTGTAATATTTGCCTTTACGGTTCTCTCATTTCCAAAAAGTCAATTCAAATTACCCCCTGGCAATCCCAAATCAATAGTCATCACCTTTCCTGCTGAGGGGATTGCTTTTATATTTTTCGGAGCGCTTTCTCCGGTTTCTCGACTGCTGCTTTATTTCCGGCGGTAGTGATGACTCCACGTTTCATTGATTGTCACCTAACGTATCCAAAATTTACTTGGATTCCCTTTAAACAGCTTCAAATTCTGCGCCAAAGTGACAACCCGTTCTCTTTTCTGGTCAAACGCTGGTAAACGCGGCAACTACTGCATTTGGAAACGATTATCAAAATATGACACACTCAGCTCCAGAAACGCCCATAGCTTCACGTCATTCAGTCTGCGATTGCCCAGCACCAATCATTTTGGAAGATGCTAATTCGACAGGATATCCGGAATAGTGTGCATCGCTTGTGCTCGCTCGGTCACATCTAAATTCACCAATCCATTTAGCTACATATACCATTCTAATCGACGGTTAAGATTTATCTTAAAGCTACCCTTATCATTACCCCTTTCAAAAGTATTTCACATAAAATTTATATTTGTATTTTGAATGTTCGTTACATATTAAATGAGGAAAATGGCATCCCACAATACTAAGCTTCGTAACTATTTTTAAACGAGCACATCACTCATTGACGTTGAAATGCTACCACATTTTAAGTTTGAACGTACTATTTTGTACCTATTAAAATAATTCACATGGATGCAAAGTCTGGGGTTGAGAAAACTGACCTAGAGATTTTGTTAGCTGTAAAGTCGATCCAGAACTTCTTGCTTATTCTCTTTGCTGGTAAACATTGCTAGAGACTGATAAAAAATATAATACCCAATAAGTGAATGGATGTTGGTAACCTTTAACCTGTAACACAATACGTTACCGGAAGGTCCCGGCGGGCAGGGGGCTGCAGTAGAGAGCTACGTTACATGTTACCTCATTATTTTAAAAGGAATCACAGGTTAGGAAAATACAAGCCGCATCCTATGCTTGAAGTTCTTAACGTTACATTTTTAATAACGCGGAATTGGCAAAGAGTGGGAGAGGGAGCAGAAGAAGAAATCTTCCACAATTTAAATAGTTTTCTCTTAGGCTACGCCTTTTAATTTCTTACTTTCTCTTCTCCTTCTGCTTTGCCCGTCTCTGCGGTTTTTATTTTCTTTGTTATTACATCGTACTAGGGCGTTTAGAAAAAAAGAAAGTTTAATCTTCACGTATACTTTGCTAAAGTGGGCAAACAGTAGCTCGCATATTGCTAGCGAAGGATCAAATGTAAGTCATGATACACTTTCGTTTCCGATATTTGTTCTCAAAGAGGAAAGGATTCTCAAAATATTTCCAAATTATTTTATCTAAACTGCATTTGTAAGCAAGAATAATAACCGTGTCATTTACTAGAGACAGCCGTTCCATTACCTTCCTTTCCACCTATATCTACTTGGCGTAAAGCTCTTGGAATGTGTTACAGATGACAGGCAATTTCAAAGATATGGAGTGCGTGTATCTGTCACAGAGCATTTGTTAATATCATACAGTAAATAACAACTTGCCGAGGAGCAATAAGAAAACAAGATAAACTTTTACCGGCATGACAAACGCATTGTATTTTGTGGTTTAAAGTAGGACAACGAAGTCGCGAGGGATCTCTAAACAAAAGCTTTAAAGGAAAGGATTTGGGTTCAACAAACTCATGCATCAAAATCCCTTGAGGGACAATTTAGCGGCCCCTACTGTAATGGTGAGAGATATTCTTTTGTCTGTAAACTTTTGTATTGTCCATGCCAAACCGACTCCATCCCTTAACAATCACCCCAGCAAAAACAACCACCCTCTGGACACGTAATTCTTCAGACAATATCAAATACATGCCAAGAAACTACCATCCTTTATTTAATTACGTTCCTGTAGCCTGCAGCTAAAGGTGCACCAATTTTTTTAACATTAGAACGCAATTGACCACTTTTGATTTTTGAACGCTCATATTTTCATTGTTTTTGGAAGTATTTTCTCTGCATTTGTGACTTTAAATCCCTTTTAAAGAGGTTTAGCTCACCATTTTACATGATTTTTTTTATTTGGTTTATTTACGGACGCTCTTGAACATCTCAGATCATCAACGTCGCATTCTATTCAGGGCGTGAAACGGCCGACAAATTTTGCTCAGAGGCCTCTTCTTTCAAGCTTGAGGTTCTTTATCGTGTCGTAAATGTACGACATGGGACCTACAGCTTTACTTCCCTTCCGAAGGACTTGGGATTTTTACGCCCGAAAAAATCCATCGATCCTGGCCGGGTTCGAACCCGCGACCTTGGGTTTAGGGGGCAAGTATGGTTACCACTACACCACCAGGACCGACATCACATATTTCAAATTCAATGTAGCGTAGTACTTGATTGAATGTTTATCAGCTCTTGTATCCGTGTCTAAAATTAGCTAAGCTTTATATTTTCACGTATCTTTCATCCACTACTGCCACCATCACTCATGACTGATTATAGGGATGAAGGAACATCTAAGGCCGCTAAACGCAAAACATGTCAAGCAGGACTATGTAAGAAAAACAGAACCAAAGCCAGTTGTTCGACATGTAAAAAAATTGTATGTGGTTCTTGTATAATCAAAATCACTGCAAAAAATCATACAAATATCTCTGAGAAGTAACAGCTTTCTCTATAACCCATATTTGTATAATTTGTGTCTTTTCGTACAAATAATTTATTACTACATAGCATAGAGCAAACCTCATTCATATAAAAACATTTCTTTTTTCGATAAAAAATGAGCTTATACTTGAAATAAAAATAAATAACTTTTTTGCTAAAAAGCATTTAGACTGAGATGACCTATAAAGACGAACAAAAGAATGAATGAACAAATGTGAGAATGCATTATTGAATTGCCAACAAATTAAATAAATAGACACAGTAGCCTGAGGACAAAAAGAGCTAAACATACGCGATACGTGAGAAAAAATGTCTGAAAAAAATCTTAAAGCTAGAAACAGGATTCCAAACTGGTTCGCACTTCAAAAGACATATTGTTCCCTTTACATCACTACAGTCGTCTGGTCAGTAAGAAATTTTATCGGTCTGAGCCAAAAGAGCACTTAAATATGGGATACAGAGTATACAAAATCACTCTGGAAACCTGGCTTGCAATTTAGAAACAAAATAGTTCCTTCTATACCATCACAGTAGGCTTGAAGACGATAAGCAAGGAATTTCATAGTTTTCAGTGAGTAGCAGTAGCAATAGCAGTAGCAGTAGCAGTGGTAGTAGTAGTAGTAATAGTAGTAGTAGTAGTAGTAATAGTAGTAGTAGTAGTGGTAGTAGTAGCAGCAGCAGCAGCAGCAGTAGCAGCAGCAGTAGTGGTGGTAGTAGTAGTAGTAGTAGTAGTGGTGGTGGTAGTAGTAGTAGTAGTAGTAGTAGTAGTAGTAGTGGTAGTAGTAGCAGCAGCAGCAGTAGCAGTAGCAGCAGTAGTAGTAGTAGTAGTAGTAGTAGTAGCAGTAGTGGTAGTAGTAGTAGTGGTAGTATAAGTAGTAGTAGTAGTAGTAGTAGTAGTAGTAGTAGCGTAATAGTAGTAGCAGTAGCAATAGCAGTAGTAGCAGTAGTAGTAGTAGCAGTAGTTTTTTTTTTTTTTGAGTAGTGTTTAATGCCCGTTTTCACTACTGAGGCACCACAGGCGGTGGACACTGATGATACATGAGATGAAATGATAAATTGGGAAAGGATATTCTTTTTTAAGGAAGGAAGCGTTCCAGGCCTAAGTTTAGGTACCTCCCCGGCATTTGCCAGTTATGAAGACTGAGGAAAACCTGGAAAAAACTCCAGTCAGGGAGGACGGTCCTGGCGGGATTCGAACCGCAGACCTCCCGCTCACGAGTCCGTGCCTTAACGACCTCGGCCACCCGTGGCGGTAGTAGCAGTAGTGGTAATAGTAATAGTAGTAATGGTAGTAATAGTAGTAGTAGTAGTAGTAGTAGCAGTAGTAGTAGTAGTAGTAGTAGCAGTAGTAGCAGTAGTGGTAGTAGTGGTAGTAGTAGTAGTGGTAGCAGTAGCAATAGCAGTAGTAGCAGTAGCAGTAGTAGCAGTAGTGGTAATAGTAATAGTAGTAATGGTAGTAATAGTAGTAGTAGTAGTAGTAGTAGTAGCAGTAGTGGTAGTAGTGGTAGTAGTAGCGTAATAACGGTAGCAGTAGCAATAGCAGTAGTAGTAGCAGTAGTAACAGTAGTGGTGGTAGTAGTAGTAGTAGTAGTAGTAGTAGTAGTAGTAGTAGTAGTAGTAGTAGTAGTAGTACTAGTAGTGGTGGTAGTAGTAGTAGTAGTAGTAGTAGTAGTAGCAGCAGTAGTAGTAGTAGTAGTAGTAGTGGACGATTTATCGCACGATTTTAGGATACACTCAAATAAATGCAACTGTCACATGGTCCTTACGGCCGTGCATGCTAATGTCGTCCTTATAGCAATCAAAAGGACAGTACTTATACATACGTACATATATATATATATCCATACATGTATACATACACACAAATCTACTTACATACATACAAATACACAAATACTTCCATATAATTAAATTTTCTATTAATAATTTAAATACAAATACATAGACATGAGTGAAACCCTACTCTTCAGCCCCCTTCCCTTTACTTACACCCCCTTTCCATCTCGCCCCTCTTCATTATGGCCATTAACCTCCTTTGTCGGTTTTTCTCTAGAAATATTTCCAAAATGTGTATCCGCATGCACCAACACTTTCTCCGCACAATGGGCAAATTCTTTCCCCGAGAACATTAACTGTTTTGTTTCCTTTCCAAGTCCCTAATTTGAACCATGCGAAACCATTTCTTTTTTCCCTGCCACAGATATCTACATAATCCCCCATCCCCCACACAGGATGTATTTGAGCCTGCAGATTCAGCGATACTTTTTCTGCGCATCTCGCAAACGACTGTTAACTATTTTCCAATTATTTCGTGTAATGTCCTCTCCTCTTAACCAAATATACCCCAACCCAATTTTATCCAAGGTTTTCCTTATTTTTGATGCCCATCTTATATCCCACCCTTCCCCTATTTGTCCCTTAAACAGACTGCCCGAAGAAGAGCTTGATTCCCCCGTATTATTCTTAACCAGCAATTAATTATTCTTATTTTTAAATTCACACTTTCGTTAGAAATACCAAACTCTTTAAGAACCCCACAATTTGCTGTACTCCTCCCCACTTGTAGCAACCGTTTTAGGAACTGTTTGTATAACTGATTAAGTTCCTCGGTGTTCTCCCACCCCCAAATTTCGGCCCATATGCCATAATTGATCTTTCAACCGTAGTATTAAAATGCATAAGAGAGTAGTAGTTGTCAAGCGGCTATTGACCGCTAATGGGCGTTTTAAGGGGTACATGAAGCTCGGAGCTCTAGTGATAAATCATGAAATTACTTTTTATCATCTTCAATAAATGACCTTCTGTTTACAGATCCGTATGGCAAAAACAGCTGGACACGATAGGTATGAAACTGCACTGACGTTACAGAATGTGCATTTATGGCATGTAACCAACTTGCTTTTGTTTTAACTATGCATTTTGTAGATTTCCATTAAAAGCTGAATCCCATTATCTCCTCCAGGCAAGGAACAATGGTATTACTTGGACGTGCAACGGTCGATAATTTTATACAGGGACCGCTTTTCTCAAATATGGCACACTCTAACAAACCCAAAACTTAAAATCTCTCCGGGAAGACCTGCGATAGAGATATTTACGTTCGGAAAATCGACAAATTTTGTTTTAATTCTTATTTAGATACTATTGTCATCCTTGCAGTATCGTTAATTATGGATATGGAGGATGCAAGAAGATGAAAACTAATGGGGAAATGTTTTGATAGAATAAGGGAAAAATAAATAAATACAATGAAAAAAACAAAGGAATGAAAATAGAAAATCTTATATTAAAACGGGGGGGGAGGGATTTTTATATTAGAAGCAGTGGTGGTGTGTGACTTATTAATGGGGAATCATAATACACAATAAACACGAGTAACAATAGATTTCCAAGCATTTTAATCGATTCATTTATATATAAGCTATGCGGATTTATGTGTAAGTTGTAAGGACATTAATTGGAAATAAATTCCCTTGTATAGTTGAGCAAACTTTCAGAACCTTTAACGTAGCAAACTAACCTGTTTTTTATATATACTCATTATCAGAGCAAAGTGCATTTTCTATCTGTGTAGACATATTTAAGAATCAGGTCGAAATAAACATGTTTCCGTACATTTGGGGTCGTTAGGACTATTTTCGATTTTGCCTTTATTTGCCTATTTTTGCTCCTGTTGCTATTTTAAGATTTAAAGCACTTTATTTATTAATTTTTTTACCAGAATTTTTATCGTTCAGGACTTTTGCGATTATTTACACACTTTAAAAATACATAAACAATTTCCATATATGGATGAAAAAAGTTATAAACATTAAATAATATGTTCACTTTGTAAAAAATAACTATTGAGAAACTTGTTATGCATCTTTTGAAGCAGACAAAGATTTTCTCCTCAACCCATTCACTTGAGCTCTTAAATAACATTAGTGAAAGAAAGCGAATGACCATGCATTGATCTGAGGGAGACAATTCTGGGAAAGCTGTGGTGGTAACTTCTCACCTACATAAGTAGAACAAACAATTGCAAGCGAGTTTGCTGAGAGCGTTACATCTGTGCAATAAACCACCCTTACAATGTGTTCAGTACGGAAGTAAGAGAGATACTAACCTGATTCCCTTATAAAAGCATAAAATGACCTCGACCAGAAATGATTGCGCATGTTTTCCTCATTCGCCAGAACTATTCAAAACTACTTTACTTTGTCTTTATCAACATTTCCATGATGTCCTGAAAAGTGAATGTTTTTTGTAACTGGTATGATTCCTTCCGAAATAGCTTGTTTTAAATATGCTCCAATAACTAAGTGGAAGTAGAACGTTCATTTTATATGGTGAAAAATGTGCTGTGACAAGCGGCTGACTATGACAGTTGATACCTTGAAAAAGCATCTTGTTGTTGTTTGAAATCGAGAATAGTTAGCTTAAGTACTTTAATTATGGGATAAAATTATTAAGTATCTTCTTTATTACCTATTTTTACCAATAAGGGGGGCTATCACTCGCTGTTTTCACTTTTAATAAATGGCTATTTTAATTATATTGCTGCCTATTTTTAGCACTCAAGCACCTTTTTGCCTGCCTATTTTAACCAAAATAAATGCCTGAGCATCCGGGCTCTACTCATAAATATATTCGTTTTTAGTATGCTTTGCCTTCGTATTCTCGTGGTACGCTCACCCTGCGGTGAACAATTTTGCACAAAAAAATCTAATGTTACAGACATTTAACACTTGTTGCATCTGACAGAAGTGCACATAATAAATACGACCGGCAGGTTGGGATGGTAGCTTGTAAGGAACTGTTGCCAACATTTTTCAATCCTGTAGCCATGGTTTCTTGATCAACAAGTGCTTTATTTTATTGCCCACTGACACTACCAGCTATTCCGTAGGATGGAGAAGATTCATTAGCTCCAATCGGATTGACAAATGGATGAGCAAAGACATAACAGAAAAGTAAGACAGATAGGAAACTGGTAACTTCAGCAATGAAGAACGTTTTCTAACGAATAAAGATTAATTATACCAAAATACATATCGAGCGGCTGGCTCCGGAGAAACGCTTAAGATTCCCATTCGTGAGGTCCCGTGTTCAACTCTCTTGGAGCCGGCCATTCTGACTTTGGTTTTCTTTGCGGTTTCCTTAGGTGCATCTTACTTTCCCGCGGATTTTCCCGTTTCGTATCATTTGATTCTGTTGGTTCTGTTACAGGGTTGAGGTGGGCTGGCGTGCTGTGACGGTGGCTTCCTCTTTGGAAAGTTTTCGACCTCAGCATTTGGGATGGAAGCGGTCCTTCAGAGGGGCTCGAAATCCTTGAAGGAGTGTCCTATCTTGAAACAATGTTAGGGATTCCGTCTAAGCTTTTTGGATCGGCCTTTCAGTGTCTTCGCCACCTTATTCCTTCTCTCCGAAGGTGCTCCCACTGTTTTTTTTTTTAATGGTTTTTAACGCCTGTTTTTATTACTGAGGCACCACAGGAGGTGAACAACGGTGATACATGAAATGAAATGATATATTGGGAAAGAATTTTTTTAAGGAAGGAAACGTTAAAGGCCCACGTTTAGGGTACCTTCCCGGCATTTGCCAGCTATGAAGACTGAGGAAAACCTGGAAAAAACCTCAGTCGGGGAGAACGGTCCTGGCGGGATTTGAACCCCAGACCTCCCACTCACGAGTCCGCACCTTAACGACCTCGGCCACCCGTGGCGGTAACCCCTCCCACTGGAGGTGTAGGCACAAATGGCCAGCCGTTGAGCAAGGCTGAAGTAACAAGCAATTCTTTCCCGAGTTGAAAATCTAATCCAATATATATTACACTGATTCAGCTTTCTCACCCAGTCGCACAGCCAACGGGTGGCCGAGGTCGTTAAGGCGCGGACTCGTGAGCTGGAGGTCTGCGTTCGAATCACGCCAGGACCGTCCTCCCTGATTGAGGGTTTTTCCAGGTTTTCCTCAGTCCTCATAAATGGTAAATGCCGGGAAGGTACCCTATGCTTAGGCCTGGAACGTTTCCTTCCTTAAAAATGAATCCTTCCCCAATATATCATTTCATTTCATCTCATGCATCATCAGTGTCCACCCCCTGTGGCGCCTCAGTAGTATAAACGGGCGTTAAACACTATTAAAAAGGCACTAATTCTCAGTATATGAAGTGTCCAGCAGATTTGTTCCCCTACAACAGGATAATCGCAAAGGTTGAGAATCCTGGTAGAATGCTTAAATTCGTTCAAATTTAATTTTATAATCGAAATATACATAATGTAGTAATAAAAACACCTACAAATGTAGATAATGGTATCAGCATCATTCTAAAAAGCAATTCAATTATCCAAGCTTAAAATCTTCGCAGTTATTAAAATGTTAACATGCCCTATTAATATTTTAATTTATTATAACAAATATAAATGTTATTAACTATTATTAGTTTATTGTTGATATTGTGTAACCCCTTAGTACATGTTGAGGAAGTTTCACAATTTAAATCCAAAAGTTTATAAATTTGAAATTTAGCCAGTATGTCTTCTTAACGCTTGCACCGCCTGTTCTTATCTTTCGACCCTCTTTCTACTCTATTCTTTGATCGTTATATGTCTCTGTCTATTCCATTCGCAGATTTTTGGGAACGAAGCAATAAGTTTATACATCATTGACAAAGAGTGAGAACTGGTTTCTTATACATATAGAGAAACATCTACATAAACTTTGGGCAACTCTGACTTGACGTTGCACAGGACATGTCAAAGAGGGGCTAGAGTTGCTGCAAATCTTGATTACTGGTAATGAAATGAAGTAATATGTACGACCCAAAAGCAAAGCTTTGGGGGGGCACACGTGAGTTTATAGCAGAGTCAAAAGTCGTTAAAAAACAAGCCGACCGGAAGTGCTTTCACTAATCTATGGATGCTTTTAGAACGTACCTCCTATATATTATACTTCAAAGTTCGGTACTCATTTTCTGAAGCTTGCAAATGACAGTAGGAGAAAAACAGATTTTCGCCCAAAAAGGGAAGTAGGAAGTACAGAGAAAATGACGAAGAAGTAATAATTTTAAAAGCCTTGTGAAGGGAGCAGGTCAGAAGGTCCAAACAGCAGCAATAAATGATTTATGTAAAAAGGTTTCGTACAGGTACGAATTGTTTCGGTTAAATGATAGAGATTATAATGAAAGTTTTTTGAATAATCAACTAAAACATATTCAATTTATTGGTAATAATCCTTTTAACATAAAATCAATGACAAGTTTATAAACAATTGTTGGAAAATAGACGCGACATATAACACTAGATTGCTTGTAGGAAATTGTTGGGGGGAAAAAAAACAAACAAACAAAAAACGTAGAGTGTTAAAAACTAAGACAGTGTTTATTTATAAATATGTAATGAAAAATATTTACAAAATTAAAATTCAGTATATATTGGAGACTGGAATCAACAAATACGCTGTATATTTTACGCAGTTTTCTTTTTAAGTTTATATCTATTATAGTCTTTAAAACGAATATATTATCCAACGTAAAAAACCGTCTCCTAAAACCTGGCTGCTTCCTAATGTTGCACACAACATTAAATTTCAATGTACTCTACTTAGAAATTTACTGTCCAAAAATGTATTTAGCTATGGCAGATGCATAAGCACTGAGTTCAGTGACAGCAATGAAAGAACAGCGCGAAACTTGTTTGAAAGCATTTTTTATTTTATGTTTTATCGCAACATTTATGCATTTTAAATCAAATATTGCAGGTATAGGTGTAGGGATGAATGAAATGAATCAATGATAACTAAAATGACGTTGGAGTCCTTGGCGCCTTAAAGCTATTTCACATTCACCTCCTCAGGTATGGAAAAATTCAGACCAAAAAAAAAAAAAAAAGCTTACCCAGGCAGCTTGACCTAACCAGTAATCGAACCAAGGTCCTCCGGATTAATAAGTCGCAAACGTTACCACTAGACCCAGGAGGAGTTTTGGAAGTACTTGGAATAGGAATTTAACAATACAGTGTCTACTTTATATGTAAACTGGTGCACCCTTTCATTCGGAACGCACGATTAAATGTACCACTTAAATTTAAATACCTAACCTCTCAGCTACCTACATCAACAGCCGTTTATCTTTTCTCTTTATCTCACTCTATTGCAATATGGTGTATGTTTGTGTTTTTTCAAGGCAAATCCTGAACATTTTACTATTTGAAGCTCATATCAATCTTTAGAATGACTTTATTATTGTGTAATAATTGTAAACCTTCCTTATATTATAATAACAGGCCTGTTTATATTATCATCAATATGGAGCTAGCCAGGTGTTGCAATTTTATATCCCTTTTCTTCTTCTGCTAGCTTACCTTCCTTGTAAATTCTGGTGATAGTATTTTTGTTGAATTGTGTTACTCTGTAACCTTTGTTGAAGATATGTTTAGTTATACTATTTCTTTACTCAATTTCACGGGACTTAATTAACTCGCAAATTACTTGCCTGGCTTGGCTAAACAACACCTATCTCTTATGTAGTAATATGACGACTGAACCAAGGAGTGGCACGAACTAGGTGACTAGACGGAACGTTAATGTTTCAGAACGGAGAGTAGTAGTGACGTAGGAGGGTGGGCATGTTCCCAACAACGTGGGTATTTTATGAATAATAACTTTATGCGATCAGGTAGTAAGTTTCTAAATCTAATAATTTCACATTTCATGTTTACTATAGTAGAAATAATGCAGCCGAGAGTGAGGAGGAGGAAATAAAACTATGCAGATTAACGTAAGAGAATAAGAAATGCAAATTCTTTAAAAAAAAAAAAAAAAAAAGTTAGGGTTTCAATGCTTCTGTATTATTTTAATCAAAGTTACAATATTATTACTTCCCCTGCTTACGCAGTATAAACAAATTCCATACCAGTCTAGACCAATGAAAGAGAGTTTATGGGAGTCCGTTAGTTTTTTTTTTTTTTTGAGTAGTGTTTAACGCCCGTTTTTACTACCGAGCGGTAGTACACTACAGGCGGTGGACACTGATGATACATGAGATGAAATGATAAATTGGGAAATGATTTTTTTAAGGAAGGAAACGTTCCAGGCCTAAGTTTAGGGTACCTCCCCTGCATTTGCCAGTTATGAGGACTGAGGAAAACCTGGAAAAAACTCAGTCAGGGAGGACGGTACTGGCGGGATTCGAACATCAGATCTCCCGTTCACGAGTCCGCCCCCTAACGACCTCGGCCACCTGTGTCGGTTATTATACGGATGAAATGAAGATGGGAGAGAAACAGGGGTTTGATACATAGCAACTAATGAGTCTGTGCAAAGACGGCAGAAAATAGTCTTTAAAGTAAAAGAAACAATAAGACCTAAAACAAAGGAAAGTAAATCTTGTAGCAGGAAGTATGCAGGGAATGAAAAAAAGAAATACAACTTAAAAAATCTACATTCATATGAAATGGGAGTTGGTTGTAGCTGTGTGTGACAATGCTTTCAATTAGAGCCTGGAGAAACAACACACAATCTTTTGAAGCAATTCAGAATGCCGAAATGCGTATATAAAATACTGTTCATTATATTTTACCACTTTTTCTTAAAAGCACAAAAACGTCTACAGATATTTGATCCAAAATAATTTCTTACTAGAACTCCTGCCCATATCAGCTGAGAAGTACAAAGTCTAGTAAGAACTACTGTGGAGATAAGCAAAGATTGATTTTCAAGTTTTCACACAAATGAACATTGAGTGTTCTTTCCTGAAAGAGGGTTGAAAAGGCTTATTTTAACATTAATACAGGGTGACCCAATGGAACATGACGGTTTACAAACTTTTCTTGTGGGGCACTCGTATAGCATTAAATAAAAACATTTTTTGAGGAACAAGTAGAACGATGCAATTTATTAATATGAACTTATTTTTTAAAATCACAAGTGACCCAATGGCATATGACAGTTTTCAGAACGTTGCCGTTTCTAGCGGTTTTGCATTTATGGTTTGCTATGCAACTAGGCAAATTTATTCTGTTCATTTAATAAATAATAGTATTGATAATTAGTCGGTCCTGGTGGTGTAGTGGTTACCATACTTGCCTCCTAAACCCAAGATCGCGGTTTCAAACCCGGCCAGGATCGATAGATTTTTTTGGGCGTAAAAATCCTAAGTATGGCTTCCTCCAGGAGTGAAGTGAAGCCGTGGGTCCCGTGTCGTGGATTTACGGCACGAAAAAACCTCAAGCGTGAAAGAAGAGGCCTCTGAGCAAAATTTATCGACCGTTTGACGCCATGAATAGAATTGGATGCTGATGACCTGTGATGTTAAAGAGCGTCCGTAAATAAACCAAATCAAACAAAAGTATTGATAAGTGGACGGTTGAAAAACGTGTATTCGTTGATGTTACAAGATTTATTGAATCTAAGTCAATCTTCTACCGAAGATTTAGGGTAGAATTTAATGTTTCAAAAGTGCTGGGAACACTGGACTGTCAGATAAATGAAAATGAGTTTTGGGTCCAGCAGCATGGTGCCACAGCTCACACCGCTCGTGAAACAATGAACACTCTGCAGATATTGTTTTTTGACGCATAATTTCTCGATCTGCTGATGTTGCCTGGCCAGCCCGATCTGACGGATGTAGATTATTTTTATGGCAATACTTGGAAGTAAAATGTACTGCGACAGGTCCAAGGATCATCATGCAGTTAAAAAAAAACAAACTAGCGAAATTAGGGACATTGATTACGTTTTATTGTAGCGAGTTATAGTGAACCTCACGAGCCGATTACACCAAAGTGTTCGTTGCCATGAAGCCTACTTAAAAAATGTGATGTTTAAAAAACAAGTCCAGATTAATATATTGCATTGTGCTATTTGTTCCTTGAAAAAGTATTTTTATTTAATTCTATACGATAACCACAAGAAAGTTCTGAAAATCGTCATAATCCACCGTCATAATGAATATAGGTCCAAGAATGTTAACTTTTACTATTTTTTACAAATTAATAGCTTGATAAAAGTGCTTTAAAATATTTAACCTTTAAAAATAAATGTGAATGGAATATTAATAACATTAAATCAATAAACCTATTTCATCTTCAATAATAAATGCAAAGAGGTCCTTCTTCCCCATAAATATGTGTAAATACGAGGTCAATAAGGAATATTGCCTGCAAGTTATATGCAATTTGCGCGAAGCAATCCGCCAGAAACGCCCGGATTTGTGGAAGAACAAAAATTGGCTTTTGCACCATGATAACACCTCTGCTCATACACCGTTGCTTGTGCGCAAATTTTTGGGTAAAAACAACACACTTATGATGCCGCAGCCACCGTACTCCCCAGACCTGGCCCCCTGTGACTTTTTTTTGTTCCCAAAACTGAAGAGGCCCATGAAAGGACGACGCTACGCCACGATTGAGGAGATAAAGACGGCATCGAAGGAGGAGCTGAACAAGATCACAAAAAACGATTTTTTAAAGTGCTTCGAGGATTGGAAAAAACGTTGGCACAAGTGTATAATGTCTGGTGGGGATTACTTTGAAGGGGACAAAATAGATATTCATGAATAAATAAATACTTTTTGAACAAACACAAAATTCGCGATTCTTTTTTAACAGACCTCGTAGATGTGTGTTGTATCTTTTTTATGACTATATTTCTAATTTTAATCTGTAATCAATACTACGCATATTTTATAATTAAAGAGTTAAGTAATATGGATTCAGTAAGACACGAATTACTTGTTACGCAGAGTTACTGTTAAAATGATTCTACTGAAAATTTTGCAATTGTTAATAAGCTCTCTTTTTTCCCTTTGAATCCTCGAAGCTTGTGAGATAAGTAAGAATTATTACATATTACAATGTCCCATGATATATATATATATATATATATATATATATATATATATATATATATTTATAACACTTAGCAATTTAAAGGTTAATAGCATTTGATTAAGTTTCCTTCCCATTTTTTCAATAGGCAAAAAGGAGGGAAAATAGAATAAAATTGAAACATTTGAGAGTTTGTATCTTTTAAAATAATTAACGTTCATTAAAATGTACATATCATTAAAAACTTACTTAATGTTGTACCATTTTGTTGACAAATTGCAGAGTAAAACTGGTGTAAAAAGTGTTGTTTACATAATTAATAGGATTTAATTCCATTGCAGTAATCTAAAATTTACTCAATTAAAACATCAGATAAATAATTGTTTAAATTAATTAAAGTTGCATGTAGGTTTATTTACATAGTACCTATTTGTAGCAGCCCTGTACAATGATTCAGCATAATAGTTACCTGTTTCCAATAATGGAGCAGGCAACAGATGTACATATGACACTTCAAAGGTGCGATAATATAAAGAAAAACCATTGGAGTAAATTCCTATTACTGAAGCTCGCTATCTGCACGTATGAAACTAGGAAGGTGGGTTTGAATGTAAGCAATTTTTTGTGTGAATGATGTGCTGTTCCATCTTGCATGAAATGAAACTCTGGCAAAATGTCATCAACATTTGTCAATTATACCTCCAAAACAGCTTTAGAATTACTTTGTGACTGGTATTTCTCGTATTAGAATGTCTCTCTATTTTCCTCATTCCAATATCTAACAGTGTCATTAAAAAGTACTCTCTTGTGCCGCATTAATTCCCTCTTTTTATTCCAACGTGTATATGACACATCGTTTCGTTACACGGTCTTGCACTTTTCTCTTTTCTTCTGGTGTAGTTGAGAGTATTGTCATTAAGATAGATTGCTTTTGTTATTTCAAAATGGCTTTTATTTTTCAAAACAAATTTCCGAGGTTTACAATATAAGTGTCCGCGGCAGTTTTGACTTCCTCATTTGTTGAAAATCTCCATCCTCCTAACAAAGTTCGGAGTTTTCGGGTGAATCAAATCCGGTGAATAAGGTAGGTGCGGAAGCAAGTCGTGCTTTAAAGCCCTCATCTTAGCCACTGCAGTGACTCCAGTGTAAGGGCGTGTTTTGTCCTGTGGTAAATGCTCCTCTTATGAGCTAACCAGGTCGTCTCTCTTGTTGGGTATTCTGGTGTAACTGTTTCAGCATTTGTACTTTGCTCTAATGGAAAATATCATCAGGATCGGTTTTAGAAAACTGATGTCGTCACTATTTGGAGTTGGACAACCGGATTCCATGCACTATTTCGATTTCCTTTTGTCTCTGGGGTATAGTAATGTGCCAAGATTTCATCTGTGGTGATGAATCGAAGCAGAAACTCGGTTGGATTGTTTAAATAATTCATACACGCTTGGAAAACTTGAAATGGAAGCTTTTTACCGGGTGTAAGTAGCCGTGATGTTCATCTTTCTGAAAGCTTTTGCATGCCCATTCTTCAGTTCAAATACTATACGTCCGTTCCTTTGAGATGTCTGCCAGAACTATGCCATACCTTTTCGAGATCATTTTTTCTATAGTGACGCTTCCTGACGTACGTGCTGTATGTGTTCGTCAAGTCATTTGAACTCAGCTACCGAAATTTTGACAGTACTCCGCTACATTCAGCACATAGAACAGCACATAGCTTAGTAGTCTCTTCTGGGGTGTCACATCTGGCGGTTACATCGGAGTCGCTTCTTCAACTTCCGAGAAGTATTGGTGTATTCTTCAGAGTTGACTCTTTCACCGCTCGGGTAGGTTTGTGTGCGCTCTTGCTCTGCTAAGGAACCTTTCCTTCCTCTTAAATCTTCGAGTCCTTCCTTCTTTCACTTACCGCTAGAAATCGCCATTATTGCCTACTTTATTTCTTTATTTATCAGCTATCGTCTTTGGTAAAGTAACTACGTTTAGTCCTGGACGTGTCCTTGCTTGAGACTATCGTATAGCTGGGTGGGAACTCGTGTTCTATCGTTCTGCGACGAGACTGGGGTCTAGTAACTACTTAGCAATTTATTGATGTATATTTTTCTTTACATTCTTGCAGTAATGTTTTTATTGTACGATATGTAAGCTTTAAGCCCCGTTATTGTGTTCTCCACAATGCAGCTGTTTTCTTAAGATAGACTGCTTCTTGGTTCGGGTATATGGGGAAAAATTTATAAGAGAGTTTTATATTTTAATTTTTTTAATAGTGTTTAACAACAGTTTTTACTACTGAGGCACCACAGGCGACGGACACTGATGAAGCATGAGATGAAATTATATATTGGGAAAGAATTGTTGAAGGAAGAAAACGTTCCACGCTTAAGTTTAGGATATCACACCGGTATTTGCCATTTATGAGGACTGAGGAAAACCTGGGAAAAAAAAAAAAAAAAAAAAAAAACAGACCTCCCGCTCACGAGTCCGCGCCTTAAAGACCTCGGCCACCCGTGGCGGCTTTAAATTTGTTTTCAAGTAAGAACTTATTAGGCCTGGTTATATAAAGTGTGTTATAAGTGAAATTAAATCAAGTTGCATATTTTGAAATGTCAAATCAAATAATTTCTCTGAAAGATAAGAATTAGTAATATTCTATCAAAAAGTTATATCTTTTGTTATTGCAAAATTTCATTAATATATTAAATACTATATTTAGCGCTTGAGCTTCTCCTTCATACTTTGTATTTAAAATTGATCCTAAAGAAACATCCACAGCTTATGTACGAGTTCCTTGCCCAGGACCTTCCCAATTGCAACACTTGACAGCGGCACTGGGGATATCCTTATGATTAGGCAGGTAGGCTTCAGTTCTATGTGTTGGGTAGTTTTAACTGAGATAACAATTTAAACATCTAGTTGTTAAAGTATTATTTTTAGATAGTACCGAATTTGGCACGTTCAATTATTACAAATGTGATTGCAGCGTACGGTTGTTCTAAACGTTAATGATACTGAGATTAACCTGAACCTTCTACCGTTGATGACAGTCTTTTGTCACAAATACTTATTTACCGTCATCTCTTTATAAACATTTGTTGAGCTCTTGTAATTTTGGGCTAATGTCTCGTTTTCCATCTAAAGAAAATGTATTGCTGGTCTTTGTTTCGCTTTTAAAAGTTGACTGCATCACTTCCAGCAGGATAGTTCAAAGATACTACACATAACATATAAGGTGTGTATAAAAGACGATTTTCAGTGATCTAGGCAACATCTATAGCCCACTCTTCGCATGTAAAATATATGGACCGGATGCCATCAAATCTTCACACAGATTTCTGCCGAAGAACTTTGGGTTTTAATATTTCCCAGCGCTCAGATTTGTTTTAGAAAGCTAATTTAAACCGAAATATCATAAAAGAAAAGTAATTTAAAAATGAGAGATCTCGTTTCTTTCTCAAATATTAAGAAAATATTCTCTCTCCCCTGTTTTCTTTCCTTTGAGAGCCTCTACAAGGCTTTCTGTATTGCAATACCTACCGGGGAATCTTTGTGATGTTTCTGTTCTATTTGTAATATGTTTGGTTCCTTTCAGCTGGAGATATAATAATGCTTGTTATTAAGATTTCCGAGTAGATAATGTGGTAAGGAATATCGTACTTTTACGTTAAAAGTGTGGCACTACTGCTTTAGACAAAGTTATTAACACACATCGGCAAAGTTGACAGTTGGGTTTTTTCGTATACAGACAGGAAAGGTCATACATTGTGTGTTTCGGGTACAGTCGTATATACAAATGTTGCACATTAGTAATCGTTTATAATTCCACCAAACATGTTAGATTGAAGTACATATATAAATAGGACATATGAGCAATAATATGGGGTTAAATACTAAATTTCATTTTAACTCGGTAATAAAAAATATAATAATCTGCAATATTATTTTTTCCATTTATAAAGAAAATTATGGACAGATAAGATTACATTTTCAAATTGTAAAAATAAAAAATGAGCATTTATTAATTTACTATTCATTATATTGACTCGGAAAGCAATGTTGTCAATTTTAAACTAATTTTTTTCTATTATCTATGACATTCTCTCTGAATTTGCAACATATAGATATTGATGGGTCATCGAGAAGTCTCTCCGTAGCAATTATGTAGCCAAAATTTCATTAGGGAAACGAATTCAGATGGTAACACTGATTGCGCGCCGAGCGTCACTTAATCGCCAAGGCAAGCACACACTCCAAAGTTCAAACCTTAGCAACGGTGGACAGGCTACGTGCTGAAAACCTTTTTGAAGGAAGGAAGAGATGGCATAAATGTAGAAGTACCAACTTTCTCCTATGTAGTGTACATCACCTGAGTGCGGAGGAACTTGTCGATACCCGTTATAATTATATCGATCCTGGTGGTCTAGTGGTAGCCATACTTGCCTCCTAAATCCAAGATCGCGGGTTCAATTCCGGCCAGGGTCGATGGATTTTTTCGGGCGTAAAGTCTGAAAGATGAGGCTTCTGTGAAAAAAAAATATTGAACGTTTTACGCCCTTAATTGAATGGGATGCTGATGACCTGAGATGTTAAAGAGCGTCCGTAAATAAAACGAATCAACAACTAAAATTATACAGCGAACCGAAAACTGCAGGATGATGGTAGCACATGTTAAAGGCCATGTAAACATTAAGCTCTTCATGTTTTTGATGGCAGAGTTAATAATTGCTCGTTTATATGAATGCTATTTATTTTACATTTTAACCGATATTTATTAATTTACTATTTCGACTTGTGCATAAAGTACAGCACGGCCTTCTCACAAGTAGTGTGTTACACTTTAATAAAACAGATTAGTTGCAAAAACACAAGGCCTTTTTCAATCTAGCCAGGAGGGAGGCATTGAAATTACAACATGCAAACCACTTTAATAGAGATGGCGGATATAATCTAAGTAGCACATGGAAACCGGTTCTTAAAAACAAACAACTACCACCCTCTCTCCTTGCCACTTCTACCTCACACAGATAATGTTGATCTTTCATCTAAAACTAGACACAGATGGATCAGTATATCGTCTTCTAGCAGTCAGATGTTTTTCATCGTCCACTGGTGATGCCAACCGCAGTAGTTGGTGAAAGCTATAGGAGCAATTTAAACCACGAACCACGGCAAAACAGCCTGAACTGTTTTAATTCAACCTTTTTGTTCTTCTGTATCAATGTCAAGGCCCCTGTAACTCAATGTACGCACGCTTTTGCATATTCAAATCGTCGTGAACAATTCAGACACAACCAGGAAGACTCGATGTTGACGCACGACCCTTACATGCATTCTTGTGTGCAGGTTCCCTGACGCTGGCGAGCCCTTTGGCCTTAATTGTAACCTTTTTCAGTGCAGGAGCTTCTTGACCATTCCCGCCATTAAATGTCTATGAATTTCAGCAGTTTTAACGTCTTCCTTCCATAAAAACCGTACACGATAGTCCCCTTTCATCGTGTTCACGTCTTACTCTACTTGACAACAAATGCACACAGTTCTTTCGTTTTAAACTCTGTTTACAATTGCCATCTAGCGTCTGCATGGCGTCCATCCCTCTGCGAGTGGGCATGTTTATATATTGCAAAACACTGCTTTGTAAATCATTTCAAAACTTCCTTCGTAGTATAAGAATAAACTTGAAGAGCTGGGAGGACAAAGTGGAGAAGAAAGAGGAGAAGTTTCCGACATTTTCCACTTTAACTCGTGTCCACATATGACCCGAAGCCAACGATCTTTCCAGAAAGCAAAATACAATACTAAAGTCAGAACAAACGGATTTAAACATAAACCATTTTACCATACAATGGATATATGATGACAAAATACGATATGGACTCCCTTTCACATTGCAGGAAGTCGCACAGTGTTCGAACGTGCTAAGATTTCATTTACGCCTGGTGTACTGGTTGTCAAAAGGAATAATTTCACGTCAAGCCTCTATAAGAAGTGTAGCTTTGCTGAAGAAAATCTCCATAATTAAAATCCTCCAGAGGCAGTCGCTTTTTCCTGTTCTTGCGTTTGTTTTTATTTTATTCTGGTGAAAAGAAATGAAATATGTCAGTATCAGATGCGGTATAGAAAACCGCATCTCACAGCCGTGTTCAATTTATACCATTAGCTTATTTCTTTGTTTGTGCCAGCTCGACACAATGCGAGAGGGATGTGGGCCTTATTTTTATGCCTGTCATTATCATCTGCTACGCATTCTCTCGTAATATTAGGGGGAAAATGTTAATAATTTGTTACTTTATAAAATCACTGTGTCGGGGTTTATCTCGCAAAATATTATTTGTACATAAGTATTAGATAATGTAGTCTCACCTATTTTTTAAATCTGTTTTATTTATTTTATTCATGATAAACGGTGAGTTCAACTCCGCTCTGTATATTATGAAAATGGTTGACTGCGAAAAAGACAATGGGAACTGACTCCAGCAGTATTAATTGCTTGTTTCGTTGTACAAACAATGCTGCTAAACTTAACGAGCCTGAAGCTTTAGAACAAGTGTATTTATTTAATACTAAAAAAAGAAAAATGAATTCATTATTAGTATTATTATTTAAATTTTATATTAAATATTTGTAAACATGTCATACAAGTTAACACTATTTACTAAGGAGGCAGGATACTAAAGAACTTTCAAGTAGATTTTGCTATATGAACTATTAATCTCTGGTCATTATAATATTAGTTTTTGTCAAAATGTTACATAGATTTTATGAAAAAAATTTAACTAAGAACATTTTTGAAAATACTGTAAAAATCGCTTTTCCCAAAAAGTGTAGTTAGTGCAGAGTTCATAATAATAGCTTTATTCCTTGAGGTAGATATCTAAAATAAATAATAATTTCAGCGTTATACGTAATATATTTTCTGATTAAAGTGCACATGAAAATGTTTCTCCTTTTGCAGTACCAGAACCTTGAAAAAACCCCTTGGTGCAATTCCTGGACTACTGTGATTTTCTCCTCACAGACTTAAACTCTAACCTAACACAAAAACTACAGCATGTTCATAATATGTGCTACGTTACATCTGCGATGTGCGTTTGTTCCATCATATAACACCCTCCCTCGATATGCTGTCCTGGTTCCGCTTGAAAGACCGAAGAAATATTAATTTACTCACTCTACTTTTCAATATTACTAACAAGGGTCACCTTAAAGATCCAGTTTATTGGAATTGGCCAAAAACAATATGAAGATCAATATCATCAATGAAATCAATAGTATGCAGCGAAAGGAATGGACATATCTACAGAGAGAAATTTACTACACGTTAAAGGATTCCATACCTGAAAAATTACGTTCCTAATCAACATAATCGACCATTTTACATCCATTTTACCTTTGAATCATTCTATAAGGCACTTGAAGCGATGGACTGACATCTGTAGGTCTAATTAAATTCAAATGATTCATATGCTCCGTCAGAAACCGGAACAGGCCTAAGGTCTACATTTGTTAAGGTTATTATTGTTATTGATATTATTATTATTATTATTATTATTTATCAGGGATTAGACGGTTGACTGAGCTCATTTCTTAACATTTTAGTATATCTCTGATTTTCCCAGATCAAATTAACGCATTTCTGTAATAGAGACAAACATACGAGAAGTATTACGTATGTATCAAAAGGAATTAATACAGACTGAGTTTTGGATAGACTGACTAATGCTTGCTAAGAACCCTGAACATTTTAAACTTTTCTGACATAAATGAATTGCTTTACTTACTCCAAAAGTTACCTTATTTTAAATTTTTATCCCATTCACCTCTGGTGTTGCTTCCACCCACTTTTTATCTTTCACGTGATTTGCTATTGACTTATTTACTATTTTTTTTTTCTTTACTAATTATATTTCTAACTTTATCGTATATTAATACGCGTTATTTACTACAATTAACTTTTTGTTATTTACGCTTTCCACTACTTCTTGTATAAAAAATTAACTATCATTTGTATTCTTAACTGCCATGGGTGGCCGAGGTCGTTAAGGCGCGGACTCGTGAGCGGGAGGTCTGGGGTTCGAATTCCGTCAGAACCGTCCTCCCTGACTGAGGTTTTTTTCCAAGTTTTCTTCAGTTCTCATAAATGGCAAATACCGGGAAGTATCCTAAACTTAGGTCTGGAACGTTTCCTTCCTTAAAAAATAAAAAATGCTTTCCTAATATATCATTTCGTTTCATGTATCATCAGTGTCCACCGCCTGTGGTGCCTCAGTAGTAAAAACGGTATTTAAAAAAAAAAAAAAAAAAAAAAAAAAAAAAAAAAAAAAAACTTGTATTCTGCTTTTGAAGAACATGAGTCTTTGGAAACAATAGCGAAAATTGTGTGACTAGATGTTCCATCTATTTCTCTAGTTATTGTCATTTTAGTTACATTGTTAAAAAAGTTACTTTACTTATTATTTTTATTTTATTTTTTTAAGTTTGATTTCACGTGTTTTGCTATTGACCTCTTTACTACTTTTCTTTCCTTTATTAATTGTATTACTTGCTTCATCATATATATTAATGTGCTTTATTTATTGTAATTAAGCTTTTCGTATTTGTGCTTTTCACTGCTTTTTGTATTAGAAACTTGACTATCACTTGTATTCTGCCTTTGAAGAACGTGAGCTGTTCGAAATATAGCGAAAATTGTGACTATTTCAGTGTTTTGTCTATTTCTGTTTCTCTTGTTTTTTGTTATTTTATTTACATTGTTCCACAGTATTTTATTATTATTATTATTATTATTATTACTATTATTATTATTAATATATAAAATTGTTTTATATATATAACAGTTAGTTTTCATTGAGTAATTAAGGAATTTCGTGTAGAGTCTATCAGCACACAAACAAAGTAGTGGTGTAACATTATTAGAGTAAGGATGGTTTTGTCCCAACATTGCAGGTACAGAATGGAGATCGATAGGAATGTAGGCAACGGGCGAGGGAGGCGGGACTTGTTAAGGAAGAGAGAAAGCCCCGGGGGGACAGATAAAAGAAGATATCCAGATAAAATATACAGACGCACGAAGTAAAAAAGAACGAAGAGACTAGGAAAACAGTTCCAGCTATGGAATTAATAGGCAAGTGAGTTGGCGCGGAAATTTGCGACGTTCTGTTGTTTCAATAGGAGGCTTTGAATAAGTAACAACGAGCTGAAAGGTATCTAAGATTGTTTGCTTATCCACACTGAACTTCCTTCCAGGAACAGAGGAAGAAGTTTTATATACATTTAGATAAAGCATAAACGATTATAACTTAGCCCTAATTCAACAACAAACGAGTTGTTGTAAATATCTAAACAGTTCTCTCCTGCTTTACTATAATTAAAAATGTGACATAAGTTTGGTAAGTATTGAGGAAATATAAACATGAGTGCCAGTCAATGTACACTAAGAATTACAGTGCTGTGTAAAATGGAGTTACTTCCTAATGAACAGTATACGCTGCTATGAAATTTTGCTTCCGTCTGCAGAAATCCCATAAGGAAACATACAGGATGTTATAGCAAGAATATGTCAATGATGTCCTGCCACAAGAACCGCACTTCCGTGGCTCAAAGAGGTTTAAAGCAGCCATGCTTCAACAACAAAACAAGGTGGTTCAAGTATTACTATCACTACAGTGAACGAGGTCATTGTTAACACATCTTTCATTGTGTATTTAGGAAGATCGATTAATGACAGTGCATAGAATGGTAGACGTATTATTGATTTACCACGGTAGTGCGTTCACCATTCTGCACGATCTGTACCGAAATAGCTGACGCCTGGACAGAAGATCTGTCGACAGCTTCTGGCAGCCTACCTGAATTACATTATTACAGGTGTTGAGACTTGGTCTCATCATTACGATGCCGAAAGCAAACAGGCGAGCTGTCTGAAAATCACCTGCTTCTTCGACACTAAAAAGACCAAGTTGTTCGGTGGGCAGGAAAGATTATGATGATTTCATTCTTCAACTGTCGTGGAATGGTTTATCAGCATGAGGACCCCTGCAAACAATAGGTGATGGGGAATACAAGACTGTTTTGAGCATCCTGGCAGAACACATCTGACGAAAACGCCAGGAGTTGCATACATCTGGTTGGGCTCTTCACCATCACATTTACAATGTTGTTGCTTAACATTTGACCAGAAAAAGAACATTGAACGTGTGCCCCACCCTCCATACAGTCCGGACCTAGCTCCCCGTGACCCATTTCTTTTTCCCTTGTCTCAAAAACTGCGGGACCCACTTCTTGGTTCATCAACGACTGTTGTGAAGAAAGCGGAGGCGGCTCTGAAGACACATCGGTCAAGTGCATATATGAATGAAAGAAAGAATGATGGAATGAATGAATGAATGAATGAATGAATGAATGAGTGAGTGATGTATTAAAATTAACATACACACTAATAACTTTGCAACCTTCGTAAGGTTTTACCGGACCTTATGTGCCTTTCAAAATACACAAAAAAGTACATTACTTAAATAAGTAAATAAGTCATACTTCTATCGCTAAACGCAATAATAATGACAGTAAATACATTGATAATAATATCAATATTAGGTTAGACAGTAATAACATTGATAATAATATCAATATTAGCTTAATATAAAAACATCCAAAATATGGACCCGCTCCCTTGTCAGTGGATTAAGTGAGCGCAATATCGTCTATACATACATTTTTAATTCAGTTTAATTACCGCTGCCCCTCCCCCGATTTTCAGCCTTTTCAGACCTGAGCTCCTTTTATCCTTCGACATGAATTCGCCTACCTGCTCCTCATCCTCGCCTGCCAGTAGAGCCCTTGCCCTTGCCCTCTGATAGAGTCAGTAAAGGAAGGCGACAGGTACTTCTTACTGCATACCTCAGTGCTGCTGCATTTCGCTAGGATGTGGGACCATATTTCTTCCTTCCCATGTAATGGCAAAATGCCCAGTCTACTTTCACCTGAGATTCTGATCTGCTGCCATGCTCCAAGCCTAAACCTGTTTAATGAGTCTGGCCCCTGTTTTGATATACAGCTCCGTCCCCCACCCAGAATTGAACCTCGTTTGCACTTTAATGAGCCCCACATTGCGCGATTGTAAGCTGCCTGTCTATAATCTCCAGGCGGTTCCTGACCTTCCACCATATAGTTCTCCTGTTACCTTGGCCTGCTATCCAAATATAACCAGATGGTTTCTAACCCTTTTTTCTCACTTTGAAGGCCTATGTCTTATTGCCTTCCAATCTAAACTATTCCTTGAAAGAGATTGCTCTAATTAAAAATTGATCTCCTAGAATAATTTTCAGCCAATATTTCACCGCTATAATTTTACATTCTATTGTTTCACTGTGAGCCCCAGATTCCTTTTTAATTCCGCAGTTTGCCGTTACTACTTCCTACTCCAAAATCGCTTTCAAAAAACGCGAACTCACCTGATTCAGGTTCTCCGTTTGCTCCTACACCCAGAGTTCCGCGTCATATGTCATCGTGGATCTAACCAGAGCCTCGTAAGCGGTTCCGGTAAACCTACCGGCTGATCTGCTATTCTACTGCGTATCCTGGCCTTCATTCCCGCCTTGTGTTTCAATGTGTCAATGTGCTGCGTCCACTATCCATTCATTGCAAAACTAAATCCTAGGTACACAAAAACTTAATGTTGCCTAGGGTCAAGTGCATACAACTCAATAGGAACTACTTCGAGAGAGAGAAAAAAAAAAAAAAGACCATACCAACCTGGATCCTGCCTATTGTACTTCGTAGGTAAACAATAGTTCTCGTTTTTATTAACTAGCCCTCATAGAAAACATTTCGATAAAAAGGCCAATTACAGCAAAAACTGTTATCAACAGAAATTTGAATAAGCCTCCGGATTATAAAAATATCATAAGCCCAATAAGTTTAGACAAAGGTTTAGGATCAATAATAAAATTGAAATATCTGCAATTTCTGCGTTCCGGAACGTTCACGAGTTGCCAACAAATCAGGAAGCGAAGTAGCAGTAGTTGAGATTAGATTCCTAGCACTGCAATTTTGAAATCATTAAGGCATTCCGATGTGTGATAAACTAAATATTTTCACAAAAATAAAATCTGAAAGAAATAACGAACTGCAAGGACAAAAAGAGGAAGACAAAAGACTAAACAAAGGTAAAGTACAAGGAAAAAACTTAGAAACGACAAGAAATATACAATTTTAATGGCCATATATCCTAAGGCCGAAATGAGACAAGAACACAAAGAAAAGAAAATTTATTCCTCTATTTCATCGTAATGCTGAAAAAAAGACCCTCGGAGAATATAGAACTCCTTTAAAACTATTCCGTGTAATTAGAGTATGGAAAAACATCTGACTTGGTCATTTCAGAAAGGTTAAGAGTCACAAAGTTCAAACTTTACAGGGCAGAGAAAAGAAAAATTTATATTATTACTTTTTCTAAGTAGAATAGCATTAATTGTAAAACAACATTAAAATGAGAAGAATTATTTATTAATGGTTGACTTTAAAATTTTTAATAAACTAGAAGTATAGTCTTTCTGCAATAAATCAATGGTTCTTAAAGATAAATACGCTCACGTATAAATGCTCATTTTATTTGAAAATTATATTAAGGGGAGACGTATCCTTAATTAAAACCTCAACCATTTAATTTCTACTGTCATACTATCATTGCAAACAATTGAAATTTTGTATTTGTGTTTGGAAAGCCATAAGAAAAATTCTCATTTTTTTAAATCTTAAATACAACAAAAAAAAAAAAAATCCTCGCTTCAATTTAAAATTTGATTATTTATCAATTATATTGTAAATTTATATATTTTCTACATACATGTGCATGTAAAATTTAGCTGTATGCTTTTTTTCTGTATTTCATATTAAAGCTTTTGTAATACGTTGAAATATGTGTCACTCTATGTAATATTTTTCAAATGCTATATAACCATGCAATACGTGAGCATAACATTTTAATTTGATATAACATTATTCTTCATAAACATTAGATTAAGCTGTGTAGGGAAATTCAATAGCTATCTTTAATAATTTTTGAGAAAAACGTACATACGAGAACATGAATAAAAATATTAGTTGCGGAACACTGAAATAGAAAATAAATCCAAGTTAATGTTCTTTGTCTTAGACTTGTCCTTTCTCTGTCTTCTGCGTTTTATTTTGACGATCCCTTGAAGGTTAGTCATCCGTTTTCTGCGACGCGTCACCAAAGAAAAGCAAAATTTCTTGCAAATGAAATAATAAAATCACAGTATCATGCCAGTTATGTTTAAAAACTTAATTTGAAGCCGTACTATTAATATTATAAATATTATGAACCATTTGTAATAATTCTTACTGATGCTTTTCAGGAATGGAACTGAATTTACTCGTCTGCTCAACCCCATCAACTTTGGAATAACGTGGAATTGTTTCTTCTGGATTTTTATTATCTTTTCTCCATTTATGTTCAATCAGAAATGAAGAAACTACCCTCTGACATACTTCGAGCTTCCTAGGGTCTGAACGAGTGGAGCAGCTCAGACGCTAACTCTTGGGATTCCTATTCGGAGGGCTCGGTTCAAATCGCTTAGACGCATGCTGGAATGGGTCTTCCATTTCATTTTACTGGGTCGAAAGTGTCAAGGTGAGGCGGGCTGGTGCTGTGTGGCGATGACTTGCAAACATCTGATATGGAAGGACCTTTTTGAAGGGCTTAAACTCCTCGGAAGTGGAGTGTGCTTCGGTATGTCCCTAGAAACAATATCAGGGATCCGATGCCTCCTCTTCTCATCCCTTCATCCTAGAGGTACCCCCACTGGAGATGTAGGCACAAAAGGCCAGGTTTTCAGCAAGGCTGAAGCACAGAAATATTCTTTTCCGCCCTAAACAAACTAATCCAAATATTTACTTGAAGAAGTACGCAATAATAAACACGTTAAACGACTATAACTTAAGCGCAGGAAAAGACAGTGCTGCAAAATCTGCTCAAATCGCCTCATGCAGTAAGGGAATTTCATGAGGTCATACAACTATGATTTTCAAGTCCCAGCCAACACTGTGTTTACTGATATACTCGTGTCCTTTCTGCGACTGCCTTTTTACATGCTATTTCCAGTATACAGTTTATTTTTTAAAAAAGTAATACTCTTTGCTCTGGGAACTTCATTTACAATTGAGAGTTTTCGATACTATAGGTAATATTTTATGGAAAGTACTTCCGTCCCTTTTAATAATATTACACAGTGAGTATTTGCCTCTTCAACGAATTCGCACAGATCTTACAAAGTGGAACATTTTTGATAAGCAAAAACTATATTCTTTGACATGTCATTTAGCAATTTTGCACCACCGTTTTGTTTTACTGGTTTCAATGTTAAATCACGTTACGCTGCCTTGTCCTCGCTGTGTACCTCTGTGTATAGCCTGTGCGCATGCAATAGAATGCAAGCATTTAGAATGGACGTCCCTGCTTCACTGAGTAGACCGACATCAAACGCGCTTGTACAGTGTCGTGCACACAACCCTAATTAAAACAAGATACGAGTTGATTATGTAAGTTATTTGTTGCTTTTGATCAAATGCGCACAGGTCTGAAATGTTTGCCAAAGTCCTATAGAGGGTGCTACGATGGTGAATGCAGCGTAATTCGGTAAGAACAGCATTTTAAACATCTTCTGTAATTTGTCCCTAGTATACTTGCATAATAAAAATTATAAAACTATCATATAATTGTTAAAAGTACCTAACATGTATTCTTCGATGATGTGTCTCAAAGAACTTCATTCGTTTAACAAAAAATGCTGTTAATTGTGAGATCTTACTCTCATCCCAATTTGTTTCAGAGGTTCTTAACAGAGCAGTACGAACCCGGTAGTTGGCAGTTGAGCACCTACCGGGGCAAGAATGGTGAATCATTTAGGTACATAAGATCCCAGCATTTTGGAAGGGAGTTATATTGGTATGACATCTCGAATCTTCTGAGTCAAGAATGATAGGCATTTCTTTTGTTTCCTGATAATCCCACGATGGTATGATGTACGATTATCTGATCATTTTCCTGCGAAATCTGAAGCCGAAACAAACAGATGACAAGATAATAGTAAGAAAAAAAGCTCAGGAGTTCATGAATTTATTTTGGTTAAAATAGGCAGGCAAGAAGGAACTTAAAATAATGATTAAAATAGCCATTTATTAAAAATTAAAAAGGAGAGATACCACTCAATATTAATGAAAAATACGCACTTAAGACACCTAATAATTTCTTTATCACACAATTAAGGTACTTAAACTTACTTTTCTTGGCTACAAACAACAATACGAGGTGGTAACCACAATATTCGGGACTGGTGCTGCCATCTCGACAGTAGTTGCAGTAGAGTTTTGTACCGCTAGGTGGCAACACTAGCACACCTGATGAGTGGGTGTTTAAAGTTTCATGCAGTTGGTAGATGTGTTGAGAGTCTATAGTACTTTTCATGATAATCTGTGTGTAGTGTGTGGCGATTTTACGATGGATCCAAGATTAGAAGAGAGAGTGTGCGTCAAATTCTGTACAAATCTCTGGGAAAATGCTACGGAGATCCTCGCAATGATTCAACAAGTATTTGGGGGACAAAGCATGAGCCGTACACGTGTGTTTCAGTGGCATCATGACAATGCGCCCTGTCACAATTTCTTGTTCACCGGGAGCTTTATGAGAAAAATAACATGACGGTTGTCCCCCACCCACCGCACTCACCTGATTTGGCACCCTGCAGCTTCGCTCTATTCCCCAAATTGAAAATCAAGTTGAAACAATTGAGAGGATTCAAGAAGAAAAAACACAATCCGTGCTAAACACCCTCAAAGAACATGACTTCCAAGATGCAGAAAATGGCAGAATCACTGGGACCGGTGTATACGTGTGGAAGGGAACTACTTCGAGAGTTACGGCGGTCATTAGTCTCAAAGTAAGTTTTTGACCAGATAACAGCACCAGTCCCGAATATTCTGGATACCACCTCGTAAGATGTTTTTTGAAGCTATCAACTGTCATAGTCAGCAGCTTGCCAGAGAGATCATAATAAGAATAAGAACGTTCTTCTTCCGCTGAAGTGATTGGAGCATATTTAAAACAAGCTCTTTCGAAAGGACTCAAACCAGTTACAACCCTTTCAGGGCATCATGGAAATGTTGATCAAGACAAAGTAAAGTGGTTTTGAATAGTGCTGGCGAACGAGTAAAAGATGCGTAGTGGTTTCTGATGCATGTATAAGGGAATCAGGTTAGTACCTCTCTTACTTACATACTGAGATGGTTTATTGCACAGCTGCACCACTCTCCTCTTTATAGCTTGCAATTGTTTCGTACCTTTATAAAGCCGAGAAGTTACGTGGTGCTATTTGAAGAGCTTAAGTGACTGGGATGAAAAGATAAAGTTTGATGGTTGAAAAGAAATACATGAATAACAAGACTCTCAAAAAATATTTTTGTAAAGTGAACATGCAATTTAATTTTTATAACTTTTTTCATTTCGATATAATGAAATTATTTATGTTCTTTTTAAAATATGTAAATAATCGCAGAAAAATCTATAACGATTCAAAAAAGGCAAAGAAAAGTTTTAAGCCTTAAAATAGGCAACAGAATCAAAATTGGCCTAATAGGTCAAATAAAAACTTGTTCTACCAACCCCAAATTTACCAAACAGGTTAATATCTGTCTGACTCTTAAATATATCTCGCAAGATAAAAAGACATGTTGCCTAACTTCTGGTCTCAATGACCACGACCATATTTTTTTGATTGATTTATTTATGGATGCTCTTTAACAGCTCAGGTCATCAGCGTCCCATTCAATTCAGGGCGAGAAACGGCCGACAAATTTTGCTCAGAGGCCTCTCTTTCAGGCTTGAGGTTCTTTTTCATGCTGTAAATGTACGACACGGGACCCACCACGACCATATGAAAAATAATAAAATAGAAATATAATATAGAATATAATATGAAAAAGGCAATTAATTTAAAACAATAAATTATAATAACTTTCAATTTCATTAAAGGTGAACGGCATTTATTTTAGCAAATGCTCAAATAAAATAGAACCTGCAATTTAAAAGGAATATTATTTCTTCACCCGTGTTACTTATATCACTGGTAACATTTTTATATTAGATTCCATTTTTAATATCTTTAATGTTTAAAGATACTTGCTCTTTCTTTTAAATTTTTTGCAACTACGAATAAAATTTCATTAAGATATGGCCGAACTGCTAAGTGCTAAAGAATAGATAGCGATGCCATGAAGTAATTTCGCAATGTGAGCTGTAGCCTGAGTGCTTAAGAAACGGTGAATATAGCGAAATTTTGGTTTCACAAGAACGCCTTCTCAGTATGTACATTTTGATCTGTTTGAAAAATTCCTACGTTTTATATTGAATGAAATGATGCCTTACTTATACATGTCACGTGACATGGTCATGTGATTTTATATTTAAATTTTGCAATTAGCCAATAATAGGTTATATATAAGTAGATGCTAATATATATATATTATATAACATAACATACAACTAAATAATAAAAGGATATATATATATATATATATATATATATATATATTAGACACTACTAATATATATGCAATTACGATAGTTTACGAAAATTTTCTATCACTTTTTACTCTGAAGGAATCAAATTTGGTGCAGGTCCAACTGTGCAATATACAGCATCCCACGAGGCTGGCATGCGGGTGTTGCATCACCATCAGGTTGGCCAACCTGCGAAGCGTGGCTGATGAACATCGGAGTGATGTTGTGGTAGCGAATCCGGTCGGAAAATTCGCTTTGTGTTGTTGTAGTAGAGCATTTAGCTCGCTTGGTTAACCCAATGAAATTGAACTCCCACCCAACATGTCAGTTACACCCTCACAGCTGCGTGCCTCAGTCGTCCAGGCTTCGAATCTCCTTCATTATGTAACTCGGAGAAAAACAACCCTGGCTTTGCGTGGTGCAAGTCCTCCCTAATGTGGACTTGGTAGAGGATTTGAGGTTACCGAACCTAAATCACGTTACAATTACGTGTAAGTGATTTGGGAGGGAGACACAATTATGCCGCGTCCCTTTGTAAATTAATACGTGGTGAGTATGCCTGTGTAATCAAGGTTTTAATTTAAATGCTTTTCAATATGGTTTATATACATATTTCTACATATTTTACAATCTTTTATAGATGAAATTTAAATAATGGAAAGATGAAGAAAGATATGCCTGGAGGTTGTTATTGATTTGTTTTATTTACGGACGCTCTTTAACATCTCAGATCATCAGCGTCCCATTCAATTCAGGGCATGAAATGGCTGACAAATTTTACTCAGAGGCCTCTTCTTTCAGGCTTGAGGTTCTTTATAGTGCCGTAAATGTACGACACGGGACCCATGGGTTTACTTCCCTTCCAGAGGAAGCCATACATAGGAATTTTACGCCGGAAAAAGTTTCATCGATCCTGGCCGGGTTTGAACCTGCGATTATGGGTTTAGAAGACAATTAACAAATGTAGTAGTAGTAGTAGTAGTAGTAGTAGTAGTAGTAGTAGTAGTAGTAGTAGTAGTAGTAGTAGTAGTAGTAGTAGTAGTAGTAGTAGTAGTAGTAGTAGTAGTAGTAGCAATGAACCTTTTATAGTACGTTTTAGAATACATTCAAATAAATACAACTGTCGTATGGGCCTTACGGCCATACATGCTAATGTCGTCCTTGTAACTATCAAAACCCTCCCTCCTCTTTCCACGAGAGCATTAACTGTTTTGCTTCCTTTCCAAGTCCCTAATCTGAACCATGCGAGATCATTTCTTTCTTTCCTGCCACAGTTATCCCCTCCTCAACATCTGATGTATTTTAGCCTGCAGGTTAAGCGATTCTTAACAAACGTAACAGTAAATTTTAGAAACGCAGCCAAATCGAAGATTCCATAATTATGGGTCTGTATAAGATTATGGAGAAATAAGTGACGCAAACTTTTGCACATCTTTCTTAGCATAACTTCCTATTTAAATTTTTGTTCAGGCATCAACGGGAGTGTGTGGAATTGAAAATTATAAAAAGTTGATAACAGAAATTAGGGGTAAGTTGCAACTGACAATGACTGAAAATACCTAAAAAGACCTAAACACTGTAAAAACTCTGGAAATATTTGTTTCACTGCACTGATATCTAACAGAGCAGACGCGTTAAAAGGGGGGGGGATGTTGCAATTTCAGTGGTATCCAGACTTTATGGTGCTGAGTGCCGTACTTTTTCAAAGCGAAATCTTCTGGGACTTTCTAGTAATAAGATGCCTTGGGTGCTGTCTTTATGAACTCTCTATAGTTCTGGTGTCTCGTTTGCACAAGCTATCAGTCTAAACTTGGCGTTGTATGAGTTGGATTTTTCTTAATTGTAAGTATAATTTCTTTTTATCTTTATTTCTTCAGTTACTTCGTTTTAAATATAGGATTCTGAAGATACGAGGGATTCGAGAATTTTCAGGATCTATATTAAAATTCAAGAAAATTGAGATATTCCTCCCATTTTTAATCTCTACCTGTGCACTTTGATCTCTATAGCACTATTCAATATATTGGATCAATTATTGGTGCTCTGTTTTCACCTTGCATTCACCAAGAGTACATCAATGTAGCCCATATAACAATTCAAACGATTATTAGAAAGAGTATTTCTATCATAAAGCTATACTTTTCAAATGAAATAATATGTATTGACCTCAAGAAAATAAAACTAGATGAGATTAGAATGTCAATGTGAGTTATTCGTTTTTTACGTGATTCTAGAGACCAAGTAGTTCATGAAAAATCATTATAGGACGTAGGTCTTGGACTTTCAGACCGGTTTTAGGAAATTTTCATAATTTTTAGCCAAAAAACATTACGATTTTCATATATTTAGGCAAAAACAGCATTTTTATGTTAGCAAATTGTTCATACTTTACAGAAATTTTCTTCAGTATTTTACAATTAACCTGGATAAACCTGAGCCCTAGGCATATGAACATTTTAAAGTGTTGTCCGCTCGCTTAGGAACTGAACTGGAAATGTACCG
The DNA here is from genome assembly GCA_030762175.1 of Metallyticus violacea. NCBI lineage: Eukaryota > Metazoa > Arthropoda > Insecta > Mantodea > Metallyticidae > Metallyticus > Metallyticus violacea. The sequence goes on from CM060834.1 coordinate 46,251,183, forward strand.
CACATTCCTGCCTACCGTGATCATTAATGTATATTTTGATTTTTTTTACACCGAGTACAGTGAGATGATATGACACATAAATAGTACGAATTGAACTTGCTAGAGATGTTATTGTTACTAATGCTGATAATTTCGATATGCTCCCAATGTATGAAGTATGTATTATAAAAACACGTCTGTTGTATCCGTGCGCCTGTTAATGTTTTACTGTCTTGGTGCCACTGAAATTAATACCTCCTATCACCGTCCACTACGCGAGAAAATAGTAAAATTATTTATTCCTTTATTTACGAGTATAATAATCTCCTATTCGCTCTCTTCCTGATAAAGGAAACTGCTTAGCTCATTGCAGGTTCTTTATGTTTCCTTACTGTTACATTATCCTTTCACTCAACTTCTGAAAATCTTCTTTTACTGTTCTAACATATATACTTCTTTTATTCATTTTAACTATGCAGTTTAAAATCTTTTGATGTTAATAGCCATTCTAGTATATTTACCATTACTTTTGCTTTTGCATTTGCATTTATACTCTACCAATGGACACATTCTTCAGCAATTTGAATAAGGAGAAAGGTATTATTGGAAGCTGGAGAGATGACTAGTCAGAGGAATGTGTTGATAACGCAATGTGTCGGAGCAGTGCATTGTTCACGAGTAGCACACGTATCGTAAACACAGCCTGTGATTGTGCTATGGTGCGTTTAGAAAACATTTACTAATTACATGCTGAAGTTAATATGCTTAACAAATTAATAAAATATAATTGAAAATTCATAGACTTCATTTCAGGTCACTACACATTATAAACTTGTTACTTTACATTAATATGTGTGCTTATTAATTGCATACCATTAATAGAGACTTAATTTTTAATTACAGAGAGGTGAACATTTACAAACTTTGTGTTGTGGTTAATGTCGCTGACCTGTGGGGCCGTATGTGGGTCGTTACTCGTGAGATAATTGATTTCTTGGTTGGATGTCCCTTTGCTTTGGGATTAGGAATGTTTATCTCAGGGAAATTTTGGAATTTTGTGACTCATTTGAGTCAGATGGAAGGGTAGGAAATCTAGCAGGCTACACGGAAACACTAAAGTTATCAACTGACACATTTATTCACTGTTACTATAAGAATATCGGACTGTTCGTATTGCCTTGGAAATATTTCAGATCTCAGTTGACTTCTAGATAATGCTTATCGGTTCACGACTGCCGACCACTTTAACTGACTACTACTAACTATTCCTTTTCTACAGACTTCGCGCACTCCGAATCTGATTATCTATTCTTACATCCACTTATTCCAATTAGCTCTTACTATTCCTTCCTCCGACTCCAACAATTGACTCCTCAAAATTCCTAACCTTGACTGCTCACCCATCACTGCTAACTGCTTCTCTTACTTGTTACACTTTATTAGACGTAAAGTTTATTGTATTGTTAGGAACCTCCCTCGATAAAAATTAGATTCGCAAAAGTATGCAGCTTGGTTCGATTCTCACTGCTTTATTGGTCCTTCCTTAATATCTATAATTGTACAGGCTCGCTCTGATTCGTTCAATTTTGGAAGATTCCTATTGATTAAGTTGGACTATTTTTCTAAAATAAATTTTCTCACGCTGTAATAATTCCAAGAACGGATTCCTGCCACAAATATTCAGAAACTTTTCTAATCCGTCATCCCTTCACTTTTCTACCCTTTCTGATTTACCCACAATGAAATCGCGATAGACTACGTCTTGGCCATAAATAAGAAGCATCTATTTGTTTCTAAAGCCATATCAGAAACCTGTTGACATGTCTAAATGTTACTGTTAAAAGGGCTATAAAACATATGCTGTCAGCTAAGGTTTACATGTGTTCCTTTCTCGAAAGAATTCTTCCCTTATTGTAATTATGCACCGCTAACTTTACCTATTGCCATAAGACTTTTCTCTGTGCTAGGCTCATTCCGTGTCTCAACAAATTGTTGTCCCTAAATCCTTTCCGAGGGAACTGGTTCGCGTCAGAAGAAAGGTGACCTTCTTCCCTGGTCGAACCATTTAAAATTCCATTTGGGCAAACTTTATAACGACACATTCCGTAGTTTAACTAGCAGTCCGGTTGTACATTCACACAAACACATAATGACTTTCTACTAAAGGTTTAGCACAGGTGCTATCTAAATGAATACAATTACATATATGCATCAGATAGTATTTACATTAATTATTCACATCGATTATAACCGTATTAATTTAATCAAATGTGGCATTTATTTTCGGCTACATCTGTGTATTTACAAATACCACAAAGGGAGGTTCTCCCCTCCGCCAATATTGTCGGCGCCTATGCAGGCGTGAAGGAAGTAAAAAACATAAGTGCATGTTTCACTTTCGCTTGCTAATTTCTCCACTAACATTTTTTTTCTCTCTTAGTAGGAGTTTTACTTTGGACTGCCACGCAAGCTCAATGGGGTTCAGTTCACACATGTATGTGAGCAAACTTAACCCTTTATGGCAATGTAATTTTAATATTTCGTCAATGCGGAACACTTTTTCTTGACATTTATGGATCTCTATCAATATGAAGAGTTTAGATTTTCTCATGTCTCTTGACGAACGAGGAATGCTATTTTGCAGCCTAATTTCACCTCTTTTACGGCGTATTTCGAAAAGTGTTTGTTTTCTTGACTTGCGAGCATTATCCGTAACACAACAGTGTCCCCTGAGATGTAGGAAAGAAGTTGATTGTTAATCTAAATTCAAAGTTTCTGAAATTTACTTGACCATGATAATCTCCTGAGCTTTTGCCTGCTTGAAAAATTAATAATGAATTCTTCATAAACTCCATTTTGGATCCTGCATGGAGGACAATGAAACGAATACCGAAATTCGGCTTAGTCAATATATCGGATTGATTTTCATTTCCTAATTGTTAAATTGTTGTCCACCCAAGCCTCATAAAATATGTATATAAAAGAAAAATAAAAATAAAGTAACACTATTAACAATGTAACAAATTAACAGTAATAATAACAGCAGAAAAGGACAAAACACGAAGGAAAAAAGTCACACTTGAGATCGCTATATTTCGAACTCGTGGAGTCCTTCTATGGCAAGAAGCTAGGTCTAGCTTTTTATTTTTATTTTATATTGTTTGCACCTCTGGTGTTGCTTTTAACTTTGCTTATTAAGTTGAATTTGCTTTTGCGTGTTTTGCCTTTGACGTCTTTACTATTTATCTATTATTCTTTTAATTTTATTTCTTACTTTCTCTGTGTTTTCTAATAGATTTCATTGTTTTATATATAATTGCATGCGTTTTAAAATGAGAAATAAACACTTTAACAATGTAACTAAAATAACAAGAACTAGCGACGCGGAAATATAATATATATAACATTGTACTACTGTATATATGATGTATATATGTGTGTGCACAGGATATGCAATAGTACAATTCTGTTCCTTAAAGCAATTCTGTTTAGATACAGCACCGTTCTATTTATATTTAGCTTTACTATTAACATTTCCCTTTAATTTTGGCACTTTTTTCATTGTAGCTCATTTCTGTAAGAATTCATCTTAAGGAAATGCAATTCTTACTTTTTCGAATATCATATAAAATTTGTTGTACATGTAAGAACTTCCTTTCCCACTAAATAAAATTGGTATGTGCAGCAGTGCATCCCATGCTTGTCAAAAACACTTGCATTCACTTTTGTACGACCCGGTCTATTTTCTGAAGCAGACAGAGAAGACTCGCCGGCTACAACCCCTTCTCTTCTTACCTGGTACTTGTTCTCACTGGAACACCGGACACACGTAAGTTTGATTGTTTTAATCTAAATTTTATTGTCCAGACTCATAATATGCAGTAAGCAATATTCTCAATTCCCCGAGCTTTACTATGCATACATTCTTTTGTTGTTGTAGTACATAAATTATTTGTATGTATATATAATCAGTATATATATGTGTATATATAACACTATACATTAACTGTTAACTAAATATGCAATTTAAAACATCCAACTGTTCACTATTAATATTCTGCTTTCGTTAACGCAACGAGGACAGACGGCCGTAAGTATTTGAACAGATGACACACATGCAGTGTGTATAGTTTTACATGACAGATAAAGCCCTCCTCTCCCCGCATACGTCGCTGGCCATCTCTCCAGCTCCCAGCAGTACCTTCCTCCATGCTTAAATCCCAGGACGTTTTTCAAGAGACATGTCCATCTTTGAAGTTGTAGAAATCATAAGTGTCATTCACAAAATAAACTGTATACAGCAGGGTTTTTGATTGATAGTGATACAAGTTGCAGGATCGAATCCTATGTCACAAGGCTGATATGCACGCTGAGAGCAGTTTGAATGATCGGCCGACATCAAGCTTACCCCTCTAATCACCAAGATTCCCTTTGCGGCACGCGCGGCGCCATTCTCTCCTCCCGTCAGTGCGAGTGGGAAATTCAAGTCGGGTAGTTGTGTTGTGTTTTGATTGATTTATTTATGGACGCTCTTTAACATCTCAGGTGATCAGCGTCCCATTCAACTCAGGGCGCGTGAAACGGCCGACAAATTTTGCTCAGAGGCCTCTTCTTTCAGGCTTGAGGTTCTTTTTCGTGCCGTAAATGTACGACACGGGAGCCACGGCTTTACTTCCCTTCCGAAGGAAGGCATACTTAGGATTTTTACGCCCGAAAAAATCCATCGGTCCTGGCCGTGTTTGAACCCGCGATCTATGAGCAAGATTTCATTAAATAGTGCAGCAATCTTGTGCAATAATGAGATATTCACTGCGTCATCTTATATTCACCTTCAATGCATACATCAGCTGCGGAAAGTCTGGCAGTCCACATGAAAAACAACATTAAAGTTAATACAGAAGTTTAATGAAATATTTTCTGTGACTGACAGGAAAAAATCGAGGACCACTCATCAATCTATGGCGGAATTACGTCGTATATTTGCTTCCACTCTGGATTATGAACTCCTCGTTTCCTAGATCTTAGGTTTACTTTGGGGGGAGATACTGAAAAATAGAGCATAGTCAAGAAATCTTCAAACGTAGAAAGGGCTTAAAAGAAGCAGCATTAAGTCCATGTGTCAGTGATACATTCCTAAGAAGATAGGGACCGCACGGGTGGCCGAGGTCGTTAAGGCGCGGATTCGTGAGCGGGAGGTCTGGGGTTCGAATCCCGCCAGGACCGTTCCTCCTGACTGAGATTTTTCCAGGTTTTCCTCAGTCCTCATAAATGGCAAATGCCGGGGAGGTACCGTAAACTTAGGCCTGGGACGCTTCCTTCCTTTAAAAAAAATCCTTTTCCAATATATCATTACATCTCATGCATCATAAATGTTCACCGCCTGTTGTGCCTCAGTAATAAAAACGGGCATTAAACACTACTCAACAAAAATAAGATTGGTTGTGTATAAGGAAAAATTGGCAACATGTCCAACACTACAGTAAGTTGGGTGAGTACCAATTTATATTATTTAATTCAACCCATGCGCACCGCGAGAATACGCAAGAAAATACCGGCGACAACGCGGTGTCTAACCGCCGACCGACTGAACTATGCATCGGGACTTATAAACTGCTCTCAATGTTCATTTGACCCAGCCATTAAAACACATAACTCAGGTTTCTAAATCTTGTAATTGTCTTTTTGAAAACCAACAAAATATAGATTAAAATAGTATTTATTTGGTAATTAAACTATCATCAATATAATAATGAACATCATTTATTTGTGTACTGAAATTAATGAATGGTAATATATATGGCTTTCGTTGACGGTCTTAGGCACTGTTTCAAAGAAAACATCTATAGCAAGCGAGTCAGATGTTTCTAATGCACGCCACTGCATTACCGTCCTGCCCACCCCAACTTTGCACATGAAGTGACATTCATCACGTGACCAATAAACTGTGTGATGATGCATGTTAACCAACAGTTCCATTCTACCGCTACTGAGGATGTTACTTAACGAATTACAATGGACCCCGAATGTGTTCGAACTCCCGAACCCTCACGAGTAAAGCGGTGGTAAAAGGCCACGGAGGAACAACGTACTAGATGCATCATAGCTTCTTGTTTATCGTTACATGTCCGTGCCATTCTGTTTTTAATGATATATTTGTTATTGCACATTTAAAATCTTCACCTTTAACAAGCAAATGTTAAATCATTATAATATTAATGTACTCCTATTTTTTTTTTTTTTGGTACAAAAGTGTGCACCGTGCTCTAACTCCTGCATGTGTTGGAATAGTTGCGGTACGTACATTCTCTTATACGTTTATTCCTATTCTCTCTCATGTTTCATCAATCTATTGCTTTACTTGTAGCACTCCTTTATTAAGCAAGTTATTCCTCTGAAGATTGCTATCTGTACCACATCCTTCTTAGTTTGTGTTATCAGCCCTTGCTAAGAAAGTGCTGCGAGGTCTGCTGTATTATATAATCTTTGCCTCAGTTCTAATACATTCATTATTCCATGCAACGTTCTCTCTATCCCTTTCTTCAACTGCTCTAATGAGAAAATTTAACACAAAAAGTAAAGCAAACCTAAGACAAAAGAAAATTGAAAAAATATTTAACATTTCGCTGTAGGGAATATCAAGAACTTGCACATATAAAGAAAGTTACTACCATGAGCTTAACTAGCGTTTAGAAAGGAATATTTTAATAAATGAAATGCAGAAATGATCCGTCAAATTAGTATTTATTTATATTTACCCATTTCTCAAAATAAGGCTCACAATAATTGAATATGCTTCAGCTAACGTCTTATATCCTCTAGTTCTGGGTAAAGCTAAAAACTGCACGGAGCTAAATCTGGACTGTATGGCGGAAGCCGTCATGTGGAGAAATTTCATTTCAATTGCTGCTAACTTTACATGTGAAATAGGTCAGTCCAGTGATAGTTATACTTATCTCGTAAATCCAAGATCGCGGGTTCAATCCCAGCCAGAGTCGATGGAGGTTTTCGAGCTTAAAAATCCTGAGTGTGGCTTCCTTCGAAAGGGAATTAAAGCCGTAAAGCACGTGCCGTAGATTAACGGTACGAAAAAGTACTCAAACTTGAAAGAAGAGGCCTCTGAGCAAAATTTGTCGGCCGTTTCACGCCCTGAATTAACTGGGTCGCTGATGACCATAGATGTTAAAGAGCGTTCTTGAATAAAACGAATCAATTAATCAGCATGTGAAAGATATGGTTTGACATTATCCTATAACAGGAATATTTTCCTCTTCGAGCTCTCCTTAATAGCGGTTTTAAATGTTGATGATGAAAATGTAACGTTCTGAGGTAATAAATAATGTATGTGCCAAAACGCCCTTTCTTCGTTTCTCCAATTGAAGTTTGTGAACTGAACTTCTTGCTCTGGGGCGAGTTTTGTGTTGATTGACGTTTCGTATTCAATTCATAACAGCGCATCTACTTCTGGCCCATGTTTTAATTTTATGGATACATTTACAAACCACGACTGTTCGCTGACTTTAGAACACAAACATGGAATTTGCCATATTACAGTACACACACACACACACACACACACACACACACACACACACACATATGTATATATATACATATAATTGTTAAAAAGGCATTTCTTAGAAATATATGCAGTAATTCCACTACTTTATAAAAATGTGAATCCAGAGTTAAAACCGAAAAATGAAACAAAAATAGTAGTAGTAGTAGTAGTAGTAGTAGTAGTAGTAGTAGTAGTAGTAGTAGTAGTAGTAGTAGGAGGAGGAGGAGGAGGAGGAGGAGGAGGAGTGTATTTATTCCAGCATCACCGATTTCTACGGATTGTAAATGCTTTTATAAAACACTAGGTCGTTTTGATTTTTAATATAAAATATTGATTAGATATTCTGTAATAAAATATAATACATATAAGTATATATATATATATATATATATATTTAAAAGTGAAATAAAAATTAAACAGCGAAATATTACAAGTGTCACACACAGAGCTGGATTCAGTTAGTTTTCTCTTTTTCTGGTTATCACCCTTTTCAGATCGGAGCTCTCTCACTTTCATCAGAAATTTACCTTAATTTCTCCTTCTCTTTCTTGCCTGCAAATAGAGCTCAGCATGCCTCTGTTTTGATATTTTTCTTTCATAATTTTAACTTTATTTCCTTGCAGATGGGGCAAATACTCAGCCCATGTTCGTTGGAGGTCTTGATTTTCCGCCACGCCTCTAGTCAGCACCACACGAGCTTCTGACTAGTGACTTTGGCCTTTGATTGGGTGAACAGCGAAATCATCTCCTGATTGCGCAATTGTTTCCTGCCTATCCATATCCTTGAAGCAGTTTTAAACCTTCCTCCATCACAAATGGACTCCAGCCAGGGTGCTTCCAGTCTCTTTCTTAATTCCCTGTCATTCTTCTCCCCAGCTTTAGCTGTTAATTATAGCATATATCCTAACTATAGTTTGGTTCCCATGAATATTTCACAGGTGATATTTCACTTCTCTGATTTTACAGTCTATGGCCTCACTCTAGGCTCCGAATTCCTTCTTAATTTCGCAATTGGCTATTCCCCCCCTACCTTCAAAATCTTTTCTAAAATTGGTTTCCTCACTAAATCTATGTCTTCAGTTTGTTTCCAACCCCAAACATCTGCCATATTTGCCATCCCAGATGTGACTATTTTCCCATAGACTGTTTCAGGCACATATCGGATTCAACTACAGAATGTCTGCTGCTTTATGATTTGTCACATCAGTGCGCTTCGACCAACTTCCGCTAGTTGCAACAGTGATGTCCATGTACACTATAAAATACTTAACGGAACCTTCAGTATGAAGTGTGCTTCTAATGTAAGTACTGTTTTCGGATATTGTCATGCAGCGCTGTGGCTCCTATTTTGAGCTTGCGTTAACGACTTGCTTCATTCATACCAAAGCTATATGCAGTTGTGATACGGTTTGTGGCCCGTTTCTTGCTTACAAGAAGTGTGAAATCAGCTGGCGTTTATTCCCAAATGTTTGTAGTTTATAGCAAACGACTGATGAAATGATAAGAAAATGGGTTAGGATGTGTAATGAAGGTCATCAAAGTGTGCATGTGGACGAGCTGGGGGCAAAAGTGGCTTCTGTAACAGGCGGCATTGTGCATCGATCTATGAGAAAATACATTTGTTACTCCGAATTACAATTGCCTGTATATTGGTAAAAGCAGTTGACTTTGTAGAGAATTCAAAGAGAATAACTTATTTTGAAAATACTTTAAGTTAATAGTAGTACCTCTTTGTTTTTTATTTTAAAACACGCTTTGCATTTATTTATTTTATGTTTTATGCAAGGTACCTAGTAATGAAAAAATATAAAAAAACCAAACTGAAAATAAATTAATGAAAAATATAATTAGTAAAATACAGTTAAAAAGATATACGAGGGTCTAAGCAAGTAGTAGCCATACTGTTACTGAGTTGCTAATGAACATATGAGGGTGTTCGATACCTTTAAAGGAAGAACATACTCAGCATCATTAGTGCAATACATTTAGAGGCACAAATACGAAACTGTCAAGTAGTTACGTAAATCTGTCCAGAAAGATAAGGGAATGCATGCGAGTCTCTGATAATCAACCTTGCCATAATGAACGGTGTCAGTCTTTCGACATGACGCGATAGTGTGGAAGATGCCCCATGCAGAGTTCGTACTATTTTGGAAGTGCGTTACGTTATTTGATTCAATCATTACTGGAGGTGGATCAACAATGGTAAGCGAGGGAATGAATCGCAGAAGCCAGAACAAGTCATATTACAAAATTGCTCCTTATCTAATATAATTAAAAATGGCTTAGCTGCTGGTGTTCAGCGTTTTCCAGAAGTGTGGCAGCGGGAGGTGAATGAGGCAAGGGAATAACATAGAAGTCTCTACATTCTAGAATAAATTATTTGCTACTGATGATTAAATTGCATTATTTTAATTTCAGCCCTCTTATATTTTAACCAGAAGGCTTTTCCATTAGCTTTATAATACTTAAGCTTAAAACAGTAAACATTTCATTAGCATCTTCTAGCATACAGTAACAACATTTAGCGAAGTAATGCTTCTCTAGTAGATATTCGCTAAATTATTATTATTATTATTATTATTTACTAGCTGCATACAAATAAGCTAATTACTAAATATTTAAATACCTTTCCTAGTGGTACTAGAACTAATGCGGTTCATAATTTATGGATTCTGAATTGAACCAAAAATTTTTAGCTGTTCTACTTTCCATTTTAGCATATAAAATAATTGTAAGTTATAAGCTTCAACTTCATCAGTTTCCCTCCGCAGAGAGAGAAAGTTTTTGGCTGAGTTGTTGAAGGTGACCTTTTCATTGTTCCATTTTATGTTTCAAAAGTCGAAAAATATATTTTTAAATAAATCAGATGAGCAAGCAGAAAAGGGAAGACAAGTTTTCATAAGCCATGCCTGAATTCTATGGCATTATTAACACAATCTCTTCAGAAAATTTTTATAATGTGTGCACAATTGGATTTCCTGTTACGTAGAAGAAAACAAAAGTACGTTTTCATAGTGTGCGACGTCATGCATCCGACCGTCTTTTAAACAATGCCGTATGTTAAAAAACACCGCAATGCTAGTATAATACAGAGTGTTTCATAAGCAATGAATAAAATTTACTTGCACATCAATTTTGCTAATATTGGTTATAATAACTCCATTCATTGAGGTTGTTTTACCCCGCCATTATGGAAACCATTTTTTTAAATAAATGTACGTTAATTGTTGTCACCTGAAGAAAGTAATGTAATACACATACGAGGGATATTTTTTCTTCTTCAACATCCGATGGGGAATAACAGAAAGACAAACGAGAATCAAAAGATGCTTATATTACCAGGAGTCAAGTATATCCAAGGTTACTTTTCCACATAGTCACCGTAAGTTAAGACATTTGTCATATCGATATATGAGCTTTCCAATATCCTCTTCTTAGAAGGTTGACGCCAGTGTATGGAGATAGATCTGTTTTGGGAACCCAGAGTGCACAACGTTTTCGTTAGCCTAGGTGTTCTGTAACAATCGTGTACAGAGCTGATCTTGAACTGTCCGGAAATTCCACAAAGAACTCACTGATGGTAAACCTCCGTCTCTCTCGAACCCCTTGATCAATTCGCTGAACAAGATCTTCAGTAGCGACAGAGCTGCGTCCTTGTCCACCTTCATCATGATCATCAGTTCGGCCTTCTTTGAATTTCCTACACTATTCAAGCACAACACCCTCACTCATACAGCTTGCATCATAAATTCGGCTCATATTGCAATGAATTTCTGCTGCACTATCCCCTTCTGCCTGACGTTTCGCAACTCTCATTTGGCGGGAGAATCAACATGCGGCATGTTGAATTGCCTATAGCTCAGCTCCAACTGATGTATTTAACTTGGCTTTGACGGACGTTATGATGGGGTAGTAGCGCAGTAGCACAGTGTGCAGATCTGCCTCTTTATGCTTGTCTGGTCACGTAGCAGAGCGATCGGCGGTTGAAAAAAAATAGCCCTTGCACCACAGGGGATTGTTGCTTTCAAACCTCACAATTGCCCGATTTCCTACGGTACACCCCTTCCTTGGCTCACGGGTGTTTCATTCGTAAGCACCGAGTCTGCAATATCATTGACCTTGGAAATTATTATGCAACCAATCGAGAAAAATAATGTGATAAGTGTGAGCGTGCACCTTTTGCATAAACTGGGGCTGTGCAATACTGATCCACTGAAATGTTACTGTATTAATAATGATAGAATGCCATTAACATGGAATACTGCCCCATTTGACTATAAAAGTTAGTCAAACAGATCGTGATAGTCACCAAGCCATTCCAAACATGTTTCGGTAAGTTCCATCTTTCTGTTACAGCCCTCAGGAAAAACAACTGCATGAATTGGGGACACCATACTTTCCAATTGCAACTGCATAAAGTGAGAGCTCCCTTTCACGTACAGAACTTCCATTGGACTTCTATAAACGTCTCAGTAACAAAGTCAACATTATCCTCTACCCTCCAGGTTGACAATCTTTCTTTCAGCTAAGACACCGTCTATTTTTAATAACTTAAAATGACAAATTTTAATTATTTTTGTCACACGCTACACCTTCAACACCTTTGTGCTAAAACTACATATCCGCAAACGTTCTCTCTCTTCCATATTTAACATGGGCACCGAACTGCGCATTAAAAATGCGTAGATGAAACTTTAAGGAACATAAAGTATAACAGCTTCAATAAAATAGATTTGTCAGTAAAAATACGAGTAGTTTCAAAATAAGGCTGACTTATCAGATACCTGTCCACATTATTGTAACATACCTATACGCCCACAATTTTATTTATGACACAGTATGGTTTTGTGAGATTCATACATTGATATAAATTGCTAAATAATAACTTAACTTTTTTCTTAATTATGTTTTAAGCGTCTGATAATAGGTGTAACAGTTTACATGAGCTGAATGCAAGACAATTCTCCTACACATATGGCAATTGTTTTCGAAGTGAAAAGTTAGAAGTATTTTTTGAGAATCGTGTTGTGTCACTTGTGAGGTAAATACAACCAGCTGTCACATATTCTAAGAAATACAAAAAAGCATTCCTTCCACAGTTTCAAAATTTTTGGCGACAAATTCGTCAAGCGTTCTATAAACATTAAACAGGTACCAGGCTGGTCTGGTAGAACAGAAATGTCACTTTAAATATTCTGTATAGCAAAGTAACCTTCAGATATAAAACTGACATGTAAGGGAACAATTCAACAAAAATGCAGAGGAGAGATCTGTTGAATAATTCACGCATTTTGTATATATAGGAGTGTTCTCCAAAGCTTTTAACATAATATGTCGACTACTGTAGGTCTGAGAGCATATTTGTTCATAATGACAGAATTCAAGTCTCCATTATATATGCATAAGTGCAAGTTGCAAAGAGGTTGTGTGTTTTAAAAGTACGGAATTATTTTTAAATTTGATGACTTTTGTTTATATAATATATACCGTATTTACGCGAATCTAATACGTCATTGAAGTATTTGAAACTTAAAATCACAAAAAAGATGTTAGTATATTGTTATACGGCGTTTTAGAATGAATGAATGGTGTTTAACGCCCGTTTTTGCTACAGAGGCACTACAGGCGGTGACACTGATGCTACATGAGATGATATATTGGGAAAGGATTTATTTTTAAGGAAGGAAACGTTCCAGGCCTAAGTTTAGGGTACCTCCACGGCATTTGCCATTTATGAGGACTGAGGAAAACCTGGAAAAAACCTCAGTCAGGGAGGACGGTCCTGGCGGTATTCGAACCCAGACCTCCCGCTCACGAGTCCGTGCCTTAACGACCTCAGCAATCCGTGGCGGTGGCGTTTTAGAGATAAGCATGTCCGCCTCATAAAGCAATCAGAGCATACAAGTTATAAGTGTACTATTGTTACATCTTGAAGTACGCAGAACAAAATCCATAACTCCTGCTGTTGGCAGGACAGTTGGCGTAGGTCAAAGAAGAAAATTTGTTTCTTATGGTGTCAGGTTGCCCGTTCTTCCTCCTTTCATGTACGAATTCCAGAATTTTTTCTTCAATGTCAGAATGTCTTCCATTGCGAGAACCAGTGAATGTCTTCCTACCAGCTTTAGTTGTAAATATCATCAATTTCTGTTGCGGTCACAAGCGGATGTTGCTCTCAGCTACATTGAACTCTCTTCCTGTCTTTCTGTTACCACTTTCTTCAGCGTAAAGAGTTACATTATGCTTGAAAGTAGCATCATAAGATTATCTTCTCCTTTGGTCCTCCATTTCATGACTACCTACTATTAAATAAATAGGCCAACAATAAATGTGACGAAGTCGGGAATTATAGCAATCCATTATGACGTATAAACGAATGAAATTACCGGAGAACCAAGGAACTGGAATCTAATGCGCATCACAATTTTCAATATTGGATTGGGACAAAAAGGTGCGTATTAGATTCGCGCAAATATAACAGGTAATTGCTTTCAACAACCTTCTAAACGCACTTCCCGTCTCTCTCTCTCTCTCTCTCTCTCTCTCTCCTCTCTCTCTCGCACGCACGCACACAGGAATATTTATACATCGCGAATTATGTGCCAATACTATTTGATTTTAGCCTCCTGCTTTAGCACAACATTCATTCTTTTATATCAACCCTAGGGCAGTTATATAACTTTGGTGCTTGGGTGCCTGTGTTCTGAGCATTTCACTTCGTATGCCCTCAAAAGCTGTTTCATAAACAGAACGTGTTCGGTGGGATTTCAGGTTAAATTCGCGGCGTTTTCATTATGACAGGTTTTAGTGCAAAGTGTCGCCCGTCTCAAAGCGCGAAATTTCAATCAGGATGTCTCCCGTATGAATACAACGGTAACAACACAGCGACAATGGATGTCAGTTCGCTACGAAAGCTCTATTGCCGACGACCGCAGTGTGTCTCGTCACCAGAAATGGGGGAGGAGTAGAGAGAGTTAGTTTTGATAATATAATGAACATCCTATATGCATCCATTTTCCCCGCTGCACCCCTCGGCTTCATATCAAACGCTCTACCTTTGACCCCTCTCAGCCCTGTTAAAACATCACGTGATCTCGCCATACGATTAGTTTACCCGTTATGGGTTCTGTAATAATTAATGACAGGTCAAATATCGGCTGTCTCGCTTGCTTGTTGCTGGTTGCCAGGATGAGACTCTAGGGTCCCATCAGCGCCCTGCTACATGCTCAAATATGTCATCTACCATGTTCATTCTCCGCGAAAAATTTCTCTGGTAACGTGACGGCAAAATGTGCGTCCCCGATCGACAGTGATGAAAACCTCTCTTTAACATCAGGTTCAAGTTACAAAAGGCTACTTCAGAAATAATTAAAGTAACAATTTTGATGTAAATTGGTGATATCACAGACTTTTCTTAATTACAGAGGAAGGTTTAGATATTATATAATGTAGATATAAGAATATTTTTCTAAAACACTTCCTTTTCTTGTAGTGGTAGTACTCATAGTTGTTGTAGTAGTAGTGCTAGTTGGTAGTAGTAATGGAGGTAAAGGTGGTAGTAGTAGTAATAGTTGTGGTAGAAGTAATAGTAATAGTAGTAGGGAAGCGGTGGTGATAGCAGTGGCAGTAATAGTGATAGTGATAGCAAATGGTGGTAGTAGTAGTAGTAGTAGTAGTAGTAGTAGTAGTAGTAGTAGTAGTAGTAGTAGTAGTAGTAGTAGTAGTCATATTAATGGCAATAGTAGTAATAGTATTGGTAGCAGAAGTAGAAGTAGTAATAGTAATATTAATGGTAGTAATGATACTGGTGGTAGTAGTGGCAGTAATGGTAGTAATAAAAAAAGTGGTGGTGAGTGGTGGAGAGGTCAGTTGTAGTAATAGTAGAAGTGATAATAGTAGTGGTAGTAATAATAGTGATAGTAGTAGTAGCAGCAGAGTAACGGTAGTAATAGTCAGAGTAGTAGTAATAGTAGTTTTGGTAGTGGTAGTAGTAGTAGTAGTAGTAGTAGTAGTAGTAGTAGTAGTAGTAGTAGTAGCAGAGCAGTTGTAGTAATGGTAATAGTAATGGTAGTAGCAGTAATGGTAATGGAGGTGGTGGTAGTAGTAGTAGTAGTGCCTAATAGTAGTAGTAATAGTTGTAGTAGTAGTAGTAGTAGTAGTAGTAGTAATAGTAGTAGTAATAATAATAATAATAATAATAATAATAGTTGTAGTAGTAGTAGTAGTAGCAGTAGCAGCAGTAGTAGTAGTAGTAGCAGTAGCAGTAGTAGTAGCAGCAGCAGTAGTAGTAGTAGTAGTAGTAGTAGTAGTAGTAGTAGTAGTAGTAATAGTAGTAGTAGTAGTAGTAGTAGTAGTAGTAGTAGTAGTAGTAGCAGAGCAGTTGTAGCAGAGCAGTTGTAGTAATGGTAATAGTAATGGTAGTAGCAGTAATGGCAATGGAGGTGGTGGTAGTAGTAGTAGTAGTGCCTAATAGTAGTAGTAATAGTTGCAGTAGTAGTAGTAGTAATAGTAGTAATAATAATAATAATAATAATAATAATAATAATAGTTGTTGTAGTAGTAGTAGTAGTAGCAGTAGCAGCAGCAGTAGTAGTAGTAGTAGCAGTAGCAGTAGTAGTAGCAGCAGCAGCAGCAGCAGTAGTAGTAGTAGTAGTAGTAGTAGTAGTAGTAGTAGTAGTAGTAGTAGTAGTAGTAGTAGTAGTAGTAGTAGTAGTAGTAGTAGTAGTAGTAGTAAGACGAAGAGGAGGGGGAGGAGAGAAACACACACTCTATTGTGTCCATTAAAATAAAATGTATGCACTGGTCCAACGAATCGTACTTCTTTTATAGTATATTAGCTCTATTTGATATAATATTAGGTTATTAGATTAGATATTAGACATTCTATATTAGTTACAGAAACGTTTACAATCTGAAAGAGAAAAATAAGTTTGATGAACGTAACTTACACAAATGCAACTTATCTAAAAGGGGCTCAATTCAGCCTAAAAAGCAGAAAACGTTTGTACTAGTATGGTAAGGGTCTAATGCTAAGGATTCAGAAAGGAAAGAGTGGAACTCATTTAGGGAAGACGTGAACGCCACATTTCTTGTTTCTTCTATGGTGTTGTTTAATGAGCCTAAGACTTGTACTCAGAGGTTTCGGGTTCAATTTCTCTATGACTGGCTATCCTGACCTTGTTTTTTTTTTTTTTTTTTCACGCTGTTTTCCCTGATCACGTAGGTGAATGTTGTGATGCATTTTTACACTCTACGAATTTTATACTCTCCCATTTCAAATCATTTCATTGGTTCTATTACAAGTGCCAGGGTCAGGTGGGCTGGAGCAGTGATGGTGGCTCACGCTTTGGAAAGATCCTGCTCCGGCGCCTGGAATGGAAGAGGTTCTCCTTTAATGACTGCTCTTTAAGATATTTAAATATGATAGTAGTGGTACACTACGATATTTAGAGGTACAACTGAACTCACAACCAGAGGGACCCATGTTGCACTAAACACTTTTTGTTACACAAGTTCCTGGTGCAATTTTACTAAATCAATATTTCTATATTAACTTAATAAAAAAAGGAATTAACACGCTACTGCTGATTCGCTTTTAACTATAAACTACTGTAATAATCCAGGTAATTGTCATGAACATAATAAACTAACCCATGTATTTAATAGCAGTAACATGCCTGGACTTCGATATCCGCCATTTTCTGTACTATCGATACCGACATTATGATCTGAGGATTGGGTCGGTCTTGGACTTACTGACGTCATCCACCCGTGTTAGTGTTAACTTTATAAGGAATGGTGTCAGAGGTTTAGCAATAAATTAATTTTTTTCCACAGTATTCAAGAACATTTAGAAGAAATTTACAATAACCTCCAGAGTGAAAAAACCCACTTCTCATAGAAAACAAAGGGCTGATTCCGAAAATTACTTTAGATTTTTCGTTCAAAAGATATTCAACAGAAACCAAATTCTCCATTTTTTGTTTCACAATTTAAACGTCAATCAGGCGTAGCACTGAAAGCCTTTTAGACTGACATGCCGTTTAAACTCCATTAAACATGAAAAATATCGCCTATTTTACATGTAATAACATAATTCACGTATTTATGTTAAACTATTTGTAACGAAAACATTTTAATTCTTAAGTATAAGATTAAAATAATTATTAATATATTTTTACTCCTTATAAATGTAACATGTTAACATCTAGATTGGGGTCGTATTATTTTAAGACAATGCTCTCAATAATGTAAAAGAGCATTGCTGTCCGTATATTTGGAACGTAAAGCTATTTTCCCAAAACGTTGTTTTCTTCCAGTTACTCCCTTAATTAACTGATCACTATGGACCTATTTCTGCTCACTGAGCCCTTTGGTAGCAGTTTATTCTCTAAATAGGATAAACGCCACAAAACTGACAATTTTACTAATGCATTTGGGAGGTGAGACGAATGTAAACATGTCGCTGCTACAAAAACAGGTGAAGAGCTACTTAAGGGGAAAGATTCGCCAATAGAAATGAATCTTAGTGCGTCAGCAGAGCGCTCTGCCGGTCCACTACCGATACTCTACTAACTTGATTACAGTGGGCTATGTTTGTTGTCCTCTTCAAGCCGTACCACTCGAGCGACGTTTCTGTCAGTGCTGCCACTACTACGCTCATCCAGGCATGTACACCTCTCCAACATCCAAAGTATCGCCGCTTCGATTCCCATGAAACACGTATTCCTGAACCATCCTATGTGGGCGATGCAACGTTTCACGTAATCAGCAAGGAGTAATTAAAGCACATTCCTGATGGAGCTTTGATTTTGAATGTGGTGACAATTTCCTAAAACAGCTTTGGTTCAATTTAAGTAAAATGGATTTTAGCAACCAATAAAAAGTGTACAAGAAGTATACCTCTACATAATGAAGAGAATGGTCGTCAGCATTATTAGTAACATCACGTATAGAAGAAATAATAAAGAATGTAAAATATAAAATAAATACCAAGAATGAAACTCTAAATATTATGTTTTTCAAGAAAATCAACACAGCGAACGGCTAAATTTTATATTGATAGTGTAATAGTTATTGAAAAAATAGTTTAATTTACTTATATATGTTTTCGTTTTACGCTGCTGTAGAATTATTCATTCTATTATTTGTATTACTATTCATAAATGTTCCTTCACAGTATTGTTAGCGCTTTTAATTTTATGTTTTGCTTTCGTCTTTATTTCCCCTTTCAGTATTTAACTTAGGTTGATATATGTATAAATTGTCGTTGCTGATGTTCGTTATATATTATTGTGTTTTTATTTTATTATTTTTTCCTTCTTCTTAAGTTAATATTTTTCAATGTCCATGTTTATGTATTACAATACATTTATATATGTATTTTTACATTGTTTTATATGAGTACTAGTATCGTTAACTTTACTGTTGCGGCTATAACTTAATGTAATTATTATTAGATTGGTAGAGTGAAGAAGAAGGCCTAATGGTCTTAGCGCTGCCAGACTAAATAAACAAATAAATGAATAAATGAATATAATTCAATTCTATGATCCAATATGCAGAATTAAATTTATTTTATTAAATAAAAGACATTCATGTATTACTTTGAGACTGAGGAAACAAATTGTTGATATAGAATTTTTCGTACTACCTGATTATCTCAGAAAAAATCCAAAACTCTTTAATACTACATTTTCACATTTTTTCATTATTAATAAAATGAAATATCTTATAATTGATATAATACTACAAGTTCTAAATAATTCTATCATAATTTTTACTTAATGTTGAAACTAAAGAAAACTGCATAAAACACTGAATCATGTGAAACCTTATGAATTCAAAAAATGCAAGAAAATTGAATTCCAAGAAAAGGTATTTTAAAATATAACAACATAGAATACCTTTAGAATATTCATACCTCTTATATGAAAAAACATCGATCTAGGAACCTGCATAATAGGAAATGTTTGGTTTTTTTAACCTTTACAACAACAATTTTCATTTTCAAAAGATTTTTTATTTATTTTCATCAATAGGTACCTTTAAGAGTTCGAATTTTATGGTCAGTTTTTATTTAAATTAATTTTTGACTGAATATTAAGATAGAACAGTACTATAGAAGGATTTATTACTAAACTAATTCTCGTGACTTCAGCTTTATTTAAAAATTAAATATATCATATATTTTTAGATAATACTTATGCATATGTTAGTACATTTTTAATTCACGTTTTAAAATAATATTTCAGTTTAATAACTCACTAAATAGAAGGAATATTTTTAATTTGTAAACAAAAATTACAATTGCAAGGTGTACTATTTTATATCCATGTTTTAGATTTATTGCTTACATATTTTTTAAAGATATTGCATCTTACTACCTAGATTCATTTGAAAGTCTAAGTTCCGGTAGGTCTTTCTGTTATAGAAAATGACTTCATGTGTCCGGTGTATGGTTTCTATCAAGTTAGTTTAATTAAACATGCTAGTATAATACAGAGTTAAGCTTGTTTCTAAACTTTATATATTCAAATTAAGAGTCACTATTCATGGTCAGTACAGGTCATTTCCATATTTTAAGGTCACCGCATGAAATTTATATTCCAGACAAACACCTTAAAAAGTTAAACATTTAATATTTAGTATCTACTCTCGTTTTTCTTAATAGTTTATATGACCTTGACGAGTTTTGAAGCATTTTTACTGAACTTTTTACAGATTTTTACACTTTACAAAAGTGTATTATATATGAAGTAAACTCAATATTACCTAGTGCAGTATAATAGGTTCTTGGTGAAAATATTGTATTGATATATTTTTCGATATTCTCTTTGTATTAAGGGATCAATAAACCTCTGCTATGAAGCTGCCAAGCTTATCAACAATGCATCCGATTTCTAGTTACGGTTTGTCTCCACATAGAGTTTTACTAACACCTTGTTAGAATTTTATAGATAAGAATTAACAGAATTTAGTATGCCGACATTTATCACGATGAACGTACAAAAGCACAGCACCTTGTTCACTAAACTCTCCTCGTTAACCAGCTGCAATATGAGAGACATACACTTGTGTGTGTGACTCGTTCTCTAGAAATTTGGCGAACAAAAACAATTTTGTCCTACTTTGAACCCAACTTTACAATTTGCACTTAAGATCTACATTCAATGAGACTCTTTTACAGTGTATGTACTTCACAATGTGAGACAAGTGCAAACTTGTGTTACACATTAATATATATACGTTTAACATGTTTAATAAGCTCATACACTGTGCGCGAAAAAGTAATGTGCAGAAAATTGCAGAAAGGCAGCAGAAAGTTTTTTTACTGCGCTACATGGTCAACATTAAATCCGTTATGTTGAAGTTTTAGATTATGAAATTTGTTTGTGGCGTGTCAGCTGTAAACAAAACGAACTTGTACAGTACTGGTCACTGTTGCTAGGTGTGTCTGATGTTCAATGCAGCATTTGTGTTTTGAAGCCTACTGGATGGTACTATAATACCAAATACCAAACATCTTGAAATTTGGTGAAACTTATGGTTCGAACATGATGGTGCCCATGCACATTTTTACTTGCAGCTCGATATCACTTAAACAAAACATATGATGACAGATAGATCTGGCGCGGTGGACCAATGCGGTGGCCTCCGCTGTACATCAGTTAAGTACGCGCATGTAATATTTAGTTTCTCCTTGTGTACCAGTATTCATAGTTGAGACAGTGTGTGCACAGTGAGATATATTTCATTTTGCCTGGCAAATGAAGATGTTTCATAACGTCAAATTTCAGTTAAGATCATGGAGCGGTCCTGTTGTTATACTGCATCTGCTACGCCATGTTCCTAACCTCAAAATGCTTAGTTTGGTACTGCCCCTTTTACTGTACAATTTTCCGCATATAGTTTTTCCGTACTCTGTATATACTTTATATAAAATTATTTAAGTTGCAATACCAATAACAAAATATAAGTTCATTTCATACATTGTCATATGTTATACAGTGATATTTTATCATATTATATGTTATCTTATGAATGAGCATTATATATTATTCATCTGTGAATTCATTAACTGAAGTAGTAGCAATAGGTATATCTTTATTGTTGTAGCATTCTATATACACAAATATACTTTATACATGGGTCATTGACCGGACATGCTTAAGTGTGATACGCAATTAGAAAGAGGAACAAATAGTAATACAAATAAAACAGTATTAAAAATATTAAATACATAAACATAAAATGGGAAGAACGATATTTACAAATATATGATTGGAAACATGGAAACATATTACACAATGACACTAGTTATTATGTTCTAACCAGAAAATAAATAGCTTCCAGCTTCACTCACTTTGGATAAGAAAATGCCCATATTCAACCAAATAGTGTCGTTCGCAAACAGGTCGTCAGTCCTGGTGGTGTAGTGATTACCATACTTGCCTCCTATACCCAAAGTCGCGGGTTCGAACCCAGCCAGGACCGATGGACTTTTTCGGGCGTAAAAATCCTAAGTATGGTTTCCTTCGGAACGGAAGTAAAGCCGTGGGTCCCGTGTCGTACATTTACGGCACGAAAAAGAACCTCAAGCCTGAAAGAGAGGCCTCTGAGCAAAATTTGTCGGCCGTTTCAGGACCTGAATTGAATGGGACGCTGATGACCTGAGATGTTAAAGAGCGTCCATAAATAAATCAATCAATCAAATCAAAGCAAACAGGTCCCAGCATTCCAATCGTCCTCTAGTTATTTCCTTAAACTTTTTAAGGAAACAGCGTTTTCCTCAGGTGTCCCCAGTGGGTACATTCGGCCAGAATGTATTCCTCAACCCTTTCAAAGACTTCTCTACCAAAACCATCCGTTATTTTTTCTAGCCTTCAAGTGTAAACCAGGTCATTTCTGAAGAATATGTCTGTGTGCAGATATTCTGCAAGAACAGATTTGAATATTTCCCTATTATAGAATGATACTTTCAGAACCGTTGAGAGAGCGATGTATAGTTCTGATGCATTTGTAAAACTCTTTTTGATAAGCTATTAATTTGCAGTGGGCCTATGGATATTATACTTCTGCCTAGTGATTATAGTATGTATTTGCATATATTTAATGAATTGGTCTTTATTTTTAAGGTAAAAGTTCATAAGAGAAGGTATATGCCTCATGAATATATTAAAATATTTACATTTAGAAATAGATGTGCATAAATATTTCACCTATTGTGTATATCTCTATTTTATAATAAAATATTTTTAATTAAATTGAATTTCCCCAGAATATTAAACTAAATTTCATAATCGAAGAAATATTCATAATAAGCTGTTTTGAAGATGACTTCAGAAATAATCTGATACAATAAGAAGCGTGCAGACTACTGGATTTAGTTTTGCTATAATACATTCTGAATTTTTTTTTCCCCCAATTTAAGTGTCTGCCAACATGAAAGTCTAGAAATTTGTAATCGACGTACTTGTCTAGTACATACTTATTAGTAACATGTTATTGGAACAGAGGAATTATACAAGTGCTGGGACTTTACCGCGAGTAATTTCAAATGAATGGCATTACTTTATGAAGCGAGTTTATAGCAATGTAAAAAGTCATCGGTAGATCTAGTTCTGAGAATTCATTGTGTAGGGTGGGAATGTCCTCATAGAGCAAAAGGGAGAGAAAAAAGAAAGGATCTTACCACGCCGCCGTTAAGTCAGTTTTTTTACAAAACGCGGTCATGATAATTTTTTAACCAATCGCTTAGTTGCACAGGATCGTACTCTCGAAGCCGATACCCTTCAAGGCTACGTGCGCTGGCTGGCAATCATGTCATCCACTGGTAAAGTCCAAATAAATTTTATCACTCAGTATGTTATGAATTTCAAGATGGTGAATTTATCTAGATTTAATAATAATTTGTAAGCTTTTTTCAACAAGATTATCATTGTTATTGGTGGAAATTATTATAGCTGGTGTCATCAGTTAATAAAACAGTAACACCACCAATGTTATTAAATTAATGAGAGTTTACTTGTACAAACTAAAAATACAGTGGGTCTAGAATTGATCCCTATCGAAGTCGAGGTTTAGTGATTCTCTTATTTGGAATATTTCACTTTTGTGACGTCATCTTAAAATCGACTAATGAAACGAAACCAAATTTTGAATTTCGACCAATCACAGGTGAATATCGCAGTGAAATTGCCGAAAAAAATTATCAAATCTGTTTTATCACGCGACGTACATTTGTATTTTGGTCAGTGTAGCCAACTCTATGCCTCCACTACATAATTTCTGCGCACGCATCACCGAACACTTTTCTGCGTTTCCAGTAATTGTACATTTAACTAACTTAATGTGTATTCACTCAAACGATTGTTTTTGCGTATTCAGTCAAATAGTCTGAAATCATTATACAAATTGTGTTACATTATCTGCTTAAGCAACCATACATAAATCTCAATAAACACGTTGTTCAGAATGCTGAAATGTTTTCTCTGTTTTGTTTTCCTCAGTTGGTATTAGTAAATCGAATGGTAGCGACTGTAATAGACGATTTTCATCTATTTCATTCTCACGATTTCTGAATAGATAGGTATTCATAAGTAAATTTTATATAATTATTAATATTCTGTGCGCAAATTTCAAATATAATATTACTTTTATTCTTATTCCATTCATGAAATAGTCACAAACCCGTATTTGACTCTACTTTATTGGCATTACTGACAATCGACTTTAGCCTGTTGCTAATGGCTTGTAAAAGTTAAGTATTCATACCTCAAATGTAAAATTATTAACAATATTGTAAGCCAAGTTTACGGTAACTATATTTAAATTCTTATTTTATTCGTGAAATAGTTCTAATAAATATCACTCGAGGGTCTGAGTTTTCCAGATAATACCGGCAATCTCAGACGCCCTTGTAATATTATTTGTGGTAATTAACTGAAAAAAATTAATGTACCCTTAGTTTTCTTTGCCAGGTAAGAAATGAACAATGGGCCTACATTTTCCCTTCCATTACCTTAAATGCTTTAAGACACAGGGCATTTCGCCAACGTGCATTTTGTTATTTAATCCTTCATTACTTCATTCTAAGTTTAAAAGCCGCATTTTCTTAACGATAGAAACAAACAATTTTTCTGTTAAATTGTACATAGTGTTGCACTATCCAAATCTACTTTAAACAGAACTACCATGGAAAATAAATGCTATATATATATGCCTGCAATTTTTACATTCCTGTTTTAGATATTTGTCCATGGAATAAGTTTCGTTGAGCAGAAACGCGAATTTAGGGACAGCCTTTATGTTCATTCTTTTTCTTCTTCTTTATTATCATAATCGACATTCAAGTACTCAGACTTCTACAACTTTATTTTCGTAAATATTCAACTGTCCATTGTTTTTATTTAACATGTCATGATGAGATCGGTAATGTTTTACGGATGTAAGAATGGGGTTGGAGTAAAAGGGAACAATTAGATAATATTTAAAATTATTTCTTAAAAGGTCTCCTCAGGTTGGGGAGGGGTACAGCATATTGTGACGTTTTAAGGGAATATGGGTACTTTGTAGATAGCATTCATTATAAAACGCTGACTATAATATTGGTTACGAATATTAAAGGGAAAACAATCTTCACTAAGTGAAATTTGCTACTTCTATCAAGAAACTGACACCATAGTTACTGGGTAGAAAATTAGAAAGAAATGGAATGGAACTTTTTTTTTTTTTTTGAATGGTGTTTAACGCCCGTTTTTACTACTGTGGCACCACAGGCGGTGAACATTGATGATACATGAAATGAAATGATAAATTGGTAAAGGATTTTTTTATTTTAAGGCAGGAAACGTTCCAGTCCCAAGATTAGGGTACCTCCCCGGCATTTGCCAGTTATGAGGATTGAGGAAAATCTGGAAAAAACCTCAGCCAGGGAGGACGGTCCTGGCGGGATTCAACCCCGGACTTCCCGCTCACGAGTCCGCGTCTTAACGACCTCGGCCACCCGTGGCGGTGGAATGGGAAGGGATGGGTATGTGAGAGGGGTGTAAGGAACAGTAATATTAGAAGAAATCTAGTTGAAGCAGGACATAGAAGCAGTATGTAGGGGAAAAACTTCATTGGAATTTAGAAATGAGCTGAAAATAAATTAGGGGAAGAAATTATACTACATAACTTGAGTTTTAAGGACCGATCAAGTGTAACTTGGTTTAGACTGTGGACTTGGAAAGCAAAAAAATTGCCAATGAAACAGGCGATAGAATTTCCCTTGATGTGGAAACCCGGAAAACTGATAACATATACTGTCACATCGTTCAAATACAGTACATTGGCGGGTGAACCTTGGAGTCAAGTTTATATACTCGAATAGGGGCAGGTTAGCATGTTGAGACTTCTTGAGCTGGATGAAAATTTGTCAAATCTGGAAGAGTTTTATGTAAAAAAACATCTAATAATAAGTTGAGCGTGTTGAAACAATGTATAATTGTAAAGACGTATGAAAGAGAGAGAAAGTAAGGGTGTGTTTTCATGTAATATAATTATTAGTGTGCTAATAGTTTTATATATATATATATATATATATATATATATGTATATTGTCCGCCGGTGTTAAATAGTAACATGTACCATCTCTGGACCCACGCGGTGAATAAAATGTAAAAGTATATTTTATTATATTATAGTTTATTTTACAAACACATAGCTTGTAAAATAAACATCGTTATCCGTCTACCTACCTGCCTGCCTGCCTGCCTGGCTACCTACCTACCTACCTATATCTAATGTGTGTTGTATGGTACTTTATATGCCAGTGTTCAATGAAAAAGTACAATGAGAACACAAAGCTTTTCACTTGAATGTTACAGCAGAGTCCTATGCTGGACGCAATATCTCACACAGTAGCTCCGACAAAAGGATCCGCCGTGGTTTCCTTGAACATGCGATTGGAAACGCATTAAACTTGTCCCTCTACTCCGAAGCTAACATATTCAAATGTATTCAATCATCACCTTTGTTGATGTACCGAGCGTGAGACCCCCTTGGCCTCATTAACCCTCCCATGATAAACAAAACAAATTGATTCATAGCGTAAACTTGTTATTGTTAAGCCAACCAACGAAAATGCATTAATGACAAACTTTCCATTAAAAACAAATTTAAACACGGACAGTGGCTATAAAGAGCTCTCAATAATTTCAGCCCCGGAGCTATACTCGCTGGTACGGTGGCTAATAATGCCCTTCTGATGGCCGTCAGCTTACTGTCCCGGAAAATGGCAGCAGGTGCTATAGAGGTGTATTGTTTACAAAGAGATTTCTGTTTGTTGATACGATTTTGAAACTATTGTACTATGTAATATAAAACTATCTTGTACTTTATTCAGACAGAAGAAATATCATTTTAATTGTCAACTTTATAGATTCTAATATCAGAAATTTCTTATCCCACTATTAATTATTTCCCTTAATTTCATACAGAGCTAACGAATCATGCAACATTACTTGAGTGTTATTAACGTGCATTGCAAATTGATCTTATAGCACAATCTGCCTTGTTACATCTATTATTTGAGTAATTATAATGCATTTCAAATTTCCAATGGAGAGACACTGACAAATGATGTGGATATTTCATCAAGGAAATCAGCTTAAAAAAATTTAGCCTGGAGGAAACTCATGCACTAGTCAGTACTCCCTTTAGTGTTTTGAATCCATTCGTGGATGAAGTACGTTGAATAGGAGTGAGTGTAAGCATTACGAACTCTACGGTTAAGCAACAGAATCCCAGAAATATCTTTATGTGTACTGAAAACAATCAATGGGGTACTAGTAAGTTCTACAATAACATATGGAATGGGAACGAACTGCGAACATAGATTCAGCGAGGACATATTTCCTGAAAGGACTTTGGGACTGGAGAGGGGCGCAGTGAACTGCGCAATTAAGAGGCCGGCCTACAGCGAGACCATAGAGTGCAAAATGAGAATAGTGAAGACCTGGGTGCGAATTGTTTATGAAACCAAATTTAATTAGGGCATTATACTAGGAACAGCTGCAGGTGGGAGGAAACAAGACATGGGCACCCGATTTATAAAAGACACTAACAACAATAGGGCTGGGCTCCATTTGAATGACAAGTAAGAGGAATAGAAAGAGCGCATGGAGGAAGGTTAGGAACCGCTTTAGGATATGGATAGGCAACAGGCAATTGCGCAATGCAGAGAAATGATTTCGCTCAAAGTACAGTTGGAGCTAAAACCTGAATGGGGGATGGAGCAGTACATCAAAACAGGGACTAAATTCATTAGATAGGGACTCGCGTGGGCATGGCAGATAATTAAAATCACTGACGAATATGAGCGGAGAATTCGTCCCAATTGTGAGGATGGGGAATCAGGGAAACATATTTTGGCTGAATGTAAAGGTACGGAAGAATGGAAGGAAAAGTATCTACCGCACCTCTTTACAGCATCGAATAGAGGGAGATAGTCATGTTGGGCTTTGCAGGCAGGCAAGGAAGGGGAGGAGAGTTGGGAAAAATTTCTGATGAAAGTAAGACAGCTCAGGTCTGAAAAGGTTATAACAGGGGAGGGAATTGGGGAAAAATATATTAACTGAATCCAGCTTATCATCCATAATAGAATTTCTTTATATTTTTATGTATTTTTAATAATTTTAAAAATCATTCTTCTGGTATTTATTATTTTATTCTATTTTTTATTTATTATTTGTTGAATATATGTGATTTGTATGTTATCGTGAATATCTAATTCAAAATCTTGTACTAAATCGAACATACCTAGTGTATCATAAAAACACGCGTTGAATCCGTGCATCTATTGAAATTGTTTTGTATTGTATTAGTGTAATAAATACTACTGCTACTGCTACTGTCCCTGCCCCTGCTGCTCTTCTGATGCTATTAAAGAATTATTAACTTTTTTATCTCTATGGCGCCTGAGGATAACTACCATCCACTGCTTCTAGAAATATTGTCACCGACAGGACAAAAGACTAAAAACATAATACACAATACAAGAAAAGTAAAAAAATATTGTTTGTTTTAACTGTGCTTTATGTCTAATACTACTTGTTGTCATTAGTAAAATTATATAATAATAATAATAATAATAATAATAATAATAATAATAATAATAATAATAGTAAATATAGAGTGATCATGAAAATATATTAATTGTTCTGTGAGTAGCGATGTTTTATCTTGGAAGTTAAGGTATGCATATGTTGCCATGGTTAATATTTTATTTATGCAGCTTAAATGCATGATTCCACAAGAACAATGACTCATGCCTCATGAGATGCAGATGCATGCACAGTACATAATAATAACAATAAAGTTGTTTATGTGGAAGACAAAAATAATATTTTTAGTCCAAAAGAAATAGAATAATCAGCCGATTGTCTTGTTTTTACTATTTTCAATAGGATATTTAGTTGAATATGAACTAATTGATTAATATCTCTGTTTAAAATTTATATTAAATATCGTAATACACATGTATAGAATATGTAATATGAGCAGTAAAATAATCTTTCTTAAAATTTATACAATTATTTTTATTATATTCTACGAAATTGTGGAATTTTACCACACACACACTATGTGTATATACATTATATATGATAAATTCCTCACATTAAAACTACAAAACTAATGCAATTAAAGATAAACAGCCTTCACATCTCGTATATGTGTTATATACAGGACATTCATTCCGCTATGCAATCGAAAATTTGATTTTGCTACCGGAAGTTATTGCGTAACGTCCACGCCACCATCCGAGGGAAATTATTTTATTGCGCTCATTTTTTTGCTTCTTTCGCTATTTAGTAGTAAATAGTAATTAATATTATACTCATGATCATAATAGATGCTCTTGACCTCCACTGTGAGACAAGCCTGAATTCTTTTGAAATTATTTTGAGACACTGGAAATCTTTCTCCTACCAAATATTGTAAACTGCTTTCGAATATTTTTTTCATCACCTCCGTGTGATTCATTTCAGGTACAGAAGTAATTTTATATGGATGTAAATGCAGCAGCTGAGAGGCTTAATACGCACCGCCAGCAAATACACCAATTTTCTGGGATAATAGAGTGTATTTAATGAAACATCTTCTCTGTTTGGCCTCGGCTTCTTGTCAATGAAAACGCCTTGGACTCACACTTTTTGCACCATTTTGATCACTGCAATTCCCGATAGAGTTGTTACTCTTGAAAATTCAGTAAGAAATTCTCTCCCACAATACTTGTGAATATTTATTTTGCATACAATCATTAATAAACGTTCTTTGTTATAGCTTATATCTCACTCTCGGTATACTTCAATATTAGTAGAAAGACCCACATGCACTTCTTACAGAAATGCAATTGAAATAGTTGGATGATAAACACCACAGAGCTAAATTAATTGCCTTTGTCAGCGGAAAGAACTCTGCCTCTTATATTTAATCTTAAGTACAGGACATTGCTCCATCGAAGGCTTTGTGCATTTACCTAAGTATTTTACATAAATAACTGAATACGTATTTGGTCCATTTCTTATCCGTATATCCCTAATTTGTCTTCCCAGCGTTTATTTAATGTATCAATGGTTTTGTTACCTTATATGATATTTAAATATTTTATGCGGTATGATTAAAGTTCACAACTATAATTCGGTGCTTCATTGAGGTTATGTAGAAAGCTCAGTACAGTCAACAAGTTTATTTTACATTAATGCCTGTATTGAAATTATATAAGGCTAGGAGGCTATATTGTGGTATTAGACACGTGGTTCCTTTCACAGAAACATAACAGAATATTTTATTCGATCAGAGGGATAAATAAATGCCTTCTCTCCATTGCCAGAGTTTCTGAAATACAGACAGATTGTCACGGAGACAAGGTTAAAACACATTTCTTTCAACACAATTGCACTAGGCACAAAAGAGTAGATTTAAAACGCAGTTAGGAACAAATGCTACACAGGAGAACGGCTTTGTAAATAAGAGTTTGGACATGTTTACTCTTGCTTCTAGAATGCTCCCAAGTATGTATACATAAGCAGTATTTACCCAGCATGGTGTACGGCGAAATGTTATTGCAGCTAGAGTGATATTTGTCCACCGGTATTATAATAATGAAGCCTAAGCCACCTGTATTGATCTTATCCATGACATATAGGGCAGGCGTGTAGTACTACAGCAGCAGTTCGGGCTTCCCTTCGTGTGGAAATGAACAAAAACAAAAATCTCTCAGTTATCCTGGTTTACCTAGTAAACGAGATTCCCTAAAGAACAAGTAAGAACACATTAAATGAGTATTAACCTCTTTATTGCCCTTGCAGAATTTTTTATTGATTGATTGATTTGACTTATTTACGGACGCTTTTTAACATATTAGGTCACAGCGTCTCAATCAATCCAGGGTGTGAAACGGCCGACAAATTTTACTCAGAAGCCTATTCTTTCAGACTTGGGGTTCTTTATCGTGCCGTAAATGTACGACACGGGATCCACGGCTTTACTTCCCTTTCGAAGGAAGCCATACTTAGGATTTTTACGACCGAAAAAAATCCCTCGATCCTAGCCGGACTTGAACCAGCGAACTTGGGTTTAGGAGGCAAATATGGTTGCCACTACACCACCAGGAACCGATCTCCTGCAGTATGAAAGATATACTGTGTTATATGATAAATGTTCCCTCCCTTAACCCAACCTTCTACATAGTTTGTTAGTCTAAATAAATATCATTTATACAAACCATAAACCTGTCACTTCATTTAGATTGGTTGTTAGTGATGAATGGAACTGGAGCTGAGGTCGTTAAGGCGCTGACTCGTGAACGGGAGGTCTGGGGTTCGATTCCCACCAAGACCGTTCTCCCTGACTGAGGTTTTTCCAGGTTTTCCTCAGTCCTCATAAATGGCAAATGTCGGGGAGGTATCCTAAATTTAGACTTGGAACGCTTCTTTCCTTTAATAAAAAGAGAAAAAAAATCCTTTCCCAGTTTACCATTTCATCTCACGTATTATCATTGTCCGCCACCTGTTATGTCTCAATGGTTAAAATGGGTGTTAAACACTATTCAAATTTCTGATGACGGATACCTATAGAAATAAAGAAGATAAATTCTAAGTAAATTAAAAATAAAAGGGTTTATGTGATCATAAACTATTTTAAGTTTTCGTTCCAAACAAGCATCTGCGGTCAAGGAAGCAGGACGCGACTGTCGACCGATAAACCGGATTCCGGTCTTATAGATCCGTAATCTCCCTGTTTGATAAAGAACATACATTATGTATTTAAATACTTTAAAATTACTAATCTTTATTATAATAGAAGTGTTTAACGCTCGTTTTAACTACTGAAGCACCGCTGGCGGTGGACACTGACGATACATGAGATGAAATGATAAATTGGGAAAGCATTTTTAAGGAAGGAAGCGTTTAGGGACCTCCCTGACATTTTTCATTTATGAGGACTGAGGAAAATCTCAATTAGGGTCTCGTGGGAATTAAACCAACACCTTCAGTTCACAAGTCCGAGCTTTAACCACCTCAATCACCCGTAGCGTGTTAAATTTGTGCGGTCTATATTCAACCATTTTTGCCACTGATAAAATTAGTACATTTAGGCAAAATATCTGCTTTCGAAAATTTTTGATTTGCAGCTCTTAATATTGTTTTTTATTTCAACGTTCTACAGACGCTATTTTTTAGGATTGCGCAAAAATACAAGTCACTCGAGCGAAGATATAAGAAAAATTATGACCATGACACTCTAGAAATGATTCTGTCATTGAAAACTTAGGTCCTCCAAAGCGGTAAGACACTGTGAGCTGTGGCAAATCTTATTGAAAATACCATTTGAAAATCGTAGCATATTCATATAATTGTACGGGGATCTGCATGTCACACAAATATGTAGAGCCACAACATAAAATTGTGTCATGCAACGAAATTTCGACTTAAGCATATAGTTTTTCCAAGTTTAATTGTATAAAATTATTAACAGCAGATCAGCAAATCCAATTACACAGAAAGCCCCTTCATTTGTTTAGTTAAGTTGTAATTCTTGGACTGAAATCCCTCTGTAAGGTTTTAATTTTAGATATATAGAAACTATGTTTTTTTAACATAGTGTTTAACGCCCGTTTTTACTGCTGAGGTACCACACGCGGTTGACACTGATGATACATGAGATGAAATTATAAATTGGGAAAGGAGATTGGGATACCTCCTCGGCATTTGCATTTATGAGAACTGAAAAAAACTTGGTCCTGGCGGGTTTCGAAACACAGAACTCCCTCTCGCGAGTCCCTTAACGAACTTGGCCACCCTTGTCGGACCGCCTGTGGTGCCTCAGTAGTGAAAACGGGCGTTAAACACTACTCAAAAAAAAAAAACCTTGTCGGTAGAAACTGTGGGTTGAGGTTTTTAAATGCCTGTTTTTTGTGTAGCAATTTCTTTGGAGAACGCTCCTATGTGTTTCTACAGTTACCAAGTATTTTATTACGTTAGAACACGTCGTTTTCGATAAGGGATTTCACCGCTTACTAATTTCTGTTAAAGTAGCCCACATACTACTCTCATAGTCATATGCAATTATTCTCTTGGGTTGAATTTTAATACCACAAATTTAATTCACTTGCAATAATTTAATCACTTGCAAATTATGAGCAGTTTCAAGCGAAACATCCACTGACTTTGTGACAGGTGACTTGGAACTTGATGTGTGATGTCCAGCAAGCAGTTCAGGATAAATACAGCCGGGGATTTGGTCGGTTAGCCGATTGTTGCAAGTCATGTGGGCTATCGGCATATAGTCAACTGGGTATGCATCTTGATGGTGGTGAGAAAAAATAGACAAAGAAAGATATTAATATTTAAAATGTAAAATAAGTTCTTTTTCACGGACGATCAAATTGCTGTTATCCACGACGAAGAAAACTTCAGAAGTATCTAACTAAAACGAGAAAAATATTTTAAAGTATAAACTTAACATTCAGTACACAAAAATAAATGAAAAATCGCCCGTAATAATCTTATTACAGATTTTACTACCTTGGATAGACTTTAGCGGTATAGACATGAATGCAACAACAAATAAATATAATTTTTTTAAAATTGGGTGAACACTTGTTGAAACAAAGTATTTTAGTAATCATCTCACTACAATAGTACGAGCTTTACAAAGGTTTACATTCTTAAGGGCCTTCGCCCTTTCAATGCAAAGCTTTATATTTAGGTTTTTATTTTACATACGGCTACTATTTTACCAAGCCGTTGCTTAACAACTTGACAGACATTTTAAAATAGCACTATATATTCTGAAAAACAAACTATAAACCTCTGCTATATGACAAGAAGCGACGTCCTGCATGAAAATACTGCCTTATTTATAGTGAAATTATCTTTTTAAAAGAAATATAAAGTTATATTTGATTCTTAATTTAGTCCAATTTTTATACAACAATGTACATCAATTATAAAAAAAACAATACATATGTTAAAACAAACAAACCACAAAAATTAAATCTGTTTTTTTGCTAAGGCAAACATTCGGTGATATCTAAAATTGTAATACATCACAAAATACTGCAATAAGTGAGAGAATTTAAATACATAGGTTGCAATTAAGGTTTAAAGTGGAAAACTATCATTGAGAAGAATTGTATATATTTCAAATATGGAACAGTCAATAGAAAATTACATAACATTGCATTTATGGAAAAAAATATTTGTGTTCTTATGTGTTTACGACTTGTAACTAACTATACAACCTGATAGTAAGAAAAACTAAGAGATTTAATAAAGTACGTAGGTTGACTAGAAGCTTCAATGCACCAAAGAAAATAGAGTGAAGTGTACTATGAATGGGAGACGACAGATAAAAAATGTAATTAAAATATAGATAACGCGTAACAAAAGCCAAGGAAATACAACGCTCTCATTCTGCTAGGCAACCGAAATCTGTATACATTAAAACAAACCGACGGAACTTCGATGGGCGCAAGCCAAAACTAAAAGTTCCACTGACAGAGGCAATTCAGCTTGCTCATTCGTGTTCATCACGCCAATTGTTCTAAATGTATTTCTTGGGAAGTACATGTTAGACTTTTACTGTATATTTGTGATAGTAAAATGGTACTATTACTGTAGGGAAGAAGTTCATGCTAAATTTCCAGGAGTAACATCTCTATCGGATAGTGCAATTTTCATACTGCTAAATCAATTTACACTCAAAACTTTTTCACTGAAAAGAAGCCGGGAGGAGAAGCTTGATGAAATAGGCTATCAATTAGAACTTTCTTATTGAGAGTCTTTATCACGATTAACGTAGTTAACAGTACCTGTTGATAGTGCGTATAAAGCCACTCAGCTTCTTCATTCCTTATAAAATTACTGTTGTACCTTAAATAAATCACAGAGAGGTGGTGAGGCAGTTAACAATATTCGGGAGTATGTATTGCATCGAGAGACTAAAAATAGTTCCAAAAGAACTGAGGCATTTCTCACAGCTGGCACTTTGAGTATCTAAAATGATGTTGGGCATAATATTAATTACTATTTACTACTAATAACTACTGGAAGAAATAATAATAGTCGCTCTTTGAGTTCTGATCGCGCGACATGATTGCCTTCAATGTCTCGATTTCATTACGGAATGAGAATCCTGTAGTTGTTTCTTGAACACTTTATAATAATTCTCTTGGTATGATCTAAAAAGCCGTTGCTGCCTATGATTCATCATACAATAATTTAGAAGATGTTTAATAGCTTGAAAAATAAGTTTAGGGTAGCGTTCAGCATCAGATCACTTGATAAAAACCTCTAGGAAACCGGTGATTTTGAAAAAGAAAATGTGAAGAACATTTCGATGCATTAAATGCTCTGAACATATAAGATAAATATATCCAAATACTTTAAGAATGACTTACGAGGGTAAATCCATGTTTCCGGCGTGGCAAATAAGGATTATTGCCTCCACAAAAGCCTTATCTGGTGTCATACCTTACCTATTAAGTAAATAATTGCACTTGTAACTTCCGCTCCGCGGTGTTCAGTTGTTCAGATATAGTTGCATAAAGAAGGCTTTGTGTAGGACATTCTGACATGTTCAATGGCTTACGAGGGTAGGTCCATAAGTTTCCGGCGTGGCCAATAAGGATTATTGCCTTCACAAAAGCCTTATCTGTATCATATCTTATCTACTAAGTAAATAATTGCACTTGTAACTTCCGCTCCGCGGTGTTCAGTTGTTCAGATATAGTTGCATAAAGAAGGCTTTGTGTAGGACATTCTGACATGTTCAAAATGGAGTATCGAGGTGTTATCAAGTTCTTCACAAAAGAAATTAAACAGCTATTGGACTGTGTATTGGGTAAGTACCCCCCCCCGCTCATATTCTACCGTAAAAGAATTGGGCAAACTTTTTCGAAAGGATGGAGAAGGCATTGAAGATAAAGAGCGTGCAGGTCGGCTCTTGGAGGTGTTCACTCTTGAAAACACTGCAATTGTGGAAGGAGAAATTATTGAAGAGACGCGGCTCAAAGTTACAGAAATAGCAGCAAGGTTGAACCTTTCTAAAATTAAAAGTTATTCTAATTATTCATGAACATTTAAACGTGAATATGTTTAGTGCAAGATGGGTGCCTAGACTTCTTTCCTCAGTCCAAAAGCAGTAACGAGTCATTTTGTCAGGCATTTTTGGAGTTCTGCCGTGGCAACGAGAGAGAAGTTCTGCAAACCATTGTTACAGGAGATAAAACTATGGTTCTATACTAAGATCCCCTGTCCAAAAGAGAATCAATGGAGTGGTGTAAATCTGGCGAAGCACCGCCTCTAAAGGCCAAGGTCACTCAGTCAACCAAAACACCATGATCACAATTTTTTGAGCTGTGATGGAATGCTCTTCATTGACTTCAAGGAGAGGAACACCACAATAAATGGGGAATATTATGCTGGCCTACTGCACAGATGCTGTGTGCACACAGCTCTTGTTGCAAAGGAAGCTATGAAGAAATGTGACTTTAAGGATATCGACCATCCACCATACAGTTCCCAGTAACTGTTTACTCTTCTCAAAACCCAAGGAGGACCTTCGAGGAAGGAAATTTAAGTGTGAGGAAGAAGTTATGGGTGCTGTTTATGCCCATTTTGCAGAAAAAACTTCTGTCAAATTTTGAGGGGGGGGGGTTGCAATGTTGATTCAAAGATGTGAGAAGTATATTACAATAAAAGGTAAGTATATTGAAAAGTGAAATATAACTTTTGTCTTTATCATACCTAGAAAATGATGAGGTCGGAAACTTATGGATTTGCCCTCTTATGTTCTTCAAGAACCACTTGACAATGTTCCTGTTTAGTCTCTCAGTTTTCATCGCTTCTGTCAGTTGTGGGATTTTGTAAGCTTCACAATACTGCTCTTAGCTAATTAACAGAAAATCTCTTCTTCAAAATATTTAGCATATTATAGGATATAATACACTTTTGACATATACACACTAGTAGGATAAATATGCCAAAAAGATATAGAACTGCAAGAGCAACACATGGATTTAGTATAAAAGGTATAATAGTTTATTTATTATTTCGGGTAAAGCAATGACAAAAGAAAAAAGTTATACATCGTCCTGTGCATGTATGATTTCCCCTAGCTTTACAATTTAATTCCATAACAATTGCACAAATTTAAAAGTGCTTTAAACAGTTCAATGTTGAGAACGCACTGACGGACAGTGATCAACATTCCGGAAGATCATCAACAAACCGAAATGCAGGGCTATTCAGAAGTGAGCTCTTTGATCACAAAGGGCTGTCGTTTGACTGCCAGAGAAATAACTGACGAGGTTGCGGTCAGATTCCCGATTACTCGTATAATGAAGGTTTTGTATATGTTCAAAGTGTTGAGGAAATCTAGCACAGGAACAACTGCACATTCAGGTCTGGCAAGGCACGCTATAGAGCCCCGAGTTCTTGAATCGTATGCTGGTGAAACTGGAGTACTGGTATGGATGTTTTAACAGCCACAAGGCGAAGCTGAGTAATTTTTAAATACTTTCAGTATGTTAGGAAGACTGGGAACTTTTTGTCAGGTCGTAAGATCCAATTCCTTTTTAACATATTTGTGCACTTGGATTTCTACCGAGATTTGCGTCAATTGCTCCGCAGAAGTCTCAAATTTTATCGAGCTAAGTCAACAATTTCTTCATTTTATTTTCCCTAAAAAGAAACACTGAAACTGTAGCAGGAAAAAAATTCCAGCGCCTTTTTTAAGAATAGGAGAATGGTTGAGAATACAATTGCAACTATTTCAGTACACCAGTAGCGAATTTAAATTGATTTGTGTATACAGCGATGGGAGCATACTTAGTGCTAAATCCTCCTCTAAATACTCCTCGGTCTGACCAAAATGTAAGAGAAATGGTCCTTTTTTAAACATAGTCACCTTATATATCAATACATTTTGTCCCAACTTTCCAACTTTTCAATATCCTCTGTAAAATGAGATTTGTTCAACTGTGAAAAATAAGCGTCTGTTTCAGCTTCAATATTTGATGTAAATCTTCATCCATCCAGTCATTTCCTCAGAGTTGGGAACAAACAGTAATTGTTGGGAGCCAAATCTGATGAATACGGCGGATGTGGAAGCATTTGGAAGCAAGGTCATACAGTTTTACAACAATCGCATATGTGTATGAGGGTATATTATCATGATGAAAGAGAACTTTCTTTTTCGCAAAGAGTGGACGTTTATCCTGAATACCATCCTTCAGTTGGTCCAGTAGTGGAGTGTAATACTCCCCGTTGATGATTATGCATTCTGGAAGTAGTCTACGAGCACTATTTCATGTGAATCCCAGAAAACTGTAGTCACGACTTTTCCTAAAGATGAAACCGTTTTTGCTTTCTTTAGTGCACTTTCACTTGTTACCACCCACTGTTTGGACTGCTTCTTCGGCTATGGTGTGTAGTGATGAATCCATATACTGTTATGAAACATCACAAAAACGTATTGAAATTACGTTTAAAAAAAGTCTAAACCTGCTTGCTAAGTGTTCATTCCATTGTCTTTTAGGCCCATTGCTAATGCGGCACTCATCGAGCGGAAAGCATTCTCATACCCAAAACTTCGTACAAAATGTAGTGGCCTATCGAGGTCTTTGTAACGTCAACCAACTCGCGTACCTTTAATCGGCGGTCATTGATCTGCATTGTGATTTTTTTAATAATTTCGTCGGTCGTAGCAGTTTTGGAACATTCTGAGTGCTCATTTTCTTGAATGGATGTACGACCACTCTTGAATTCAGTAGTGCACTTTTTAACGGTCGAAATCAAAGTAAAACTTTCCTTTAATTTGGAATCTAACTCTTTCTGTATTTCTATTGGGGTTAAGACCCTCAAAATAAAGTACTATCATAGATCGTATTTCATTTTTATCCAGTTTATAGAAAAAGTTAACATTAGTTTGTTTACACGATCGTCACAAACAAGTGTCTACACTTATGCTTCTGAAACTTTATAAAGCGCCATCTAAAGGATGATACCTAAACAGGCCCAGGACTTTCAGAACATACCTAGTAATTCTAGTTCAAGAGAAATAACGCTAAACTGTTAAAATTATTTTATATATAAAAAACAATGCCATATGTTCTTTTCCATCATAAAATGAGCAGAATGATTAGCAGTACTTTTACAGTAAAAGCAGATTAAAGATCAGAGTTGAGTTATAAGTAGTTATCAGGGACTCTGTCCACCTTGAACTCTATTTCCGGATAAAGTTCCAACGTGGCTGTATAAACACCGAAGATGAAGCCCGCCATAGACTTCAAATTGAGATCACGGACGATGTCATTGAAGAAGTTCATAGCATAATGTTGAAAATCCGCAGCGAGACAGCTGAGACTGCAGATGATTATGAGAGCTTGTATGCTTTGTAAATTTAAACTGGAGAAAACTTAAACTGACATGTGTACAGTGTTGTGAATGAGCGGACGATGCAAAGCTCCAGGAAGGAAACCAAACTCTGGAGGATGAGTTGCGGATAGGCAGGCCGACAACAAAAGATATCGAGTCTCTCTTAGCGACTATTGGGGCATTATCACTGGTTGGCAGCTCATAAATCTATCCACAAACAACCAAAACCACCATTGGACCAAAGGAAGGCTCTTGTGTTTTGTAGATTGTGCATTTCAACTGCTTCCAGCACGCGAAAAAACAATGTCATTGTGTACTTTGATGTGCTGAAGCATGTTCTTGAAAAGCCCAACTTGCTCTTGAATTCTTTTGTATGATAATCCAAAACCGCATACAGCTAAGGGGGGTGTTGAAACTACTACTCGTCTAGATTGGGAGACTCTATTACATCGCACCATCTGATTATATCACTTCCTTTCTTTGGATAATCATCTCCGAGATCAACAATACCGAACTTTTACCGATCTGGAAAGACAGAAGTTCCTCGATAATGATGGGGATTATTTTTACTAATGGGTCTGTTTTACGTGTTGTCGGCTGGTGATGTTAATGGTCACGCATTGGCGACCAAATTTGTGACGGTTGATCGTAGATGACGTCTATTTGTTGCTTCCGGCCCAGAAGAAACTTACCATACTTGCCTTCTAAACCCAAAATCGCGGGTTCAAACCCGGCCAGGACCGATAGATTTTTTCGGGCGTAAAAACCCTAAGTATGTCTTCCTTCGGAGGGGAAGTAAAGCTGTGGGTCCCGTGTCACACATTTACGGCAAGAAAAGAACCTCAAGCCTGAAAGAGAGGCCTCTGAGTAAAATTTGTCAGCCGTTTCACGCCCTGATTGAATGGGACGCTGATGACCTGAGATGCTAAAGAGCGTCCGTAAATAAATAAATAAAGCAATGACTCAGGGTATTTTCACTCATTTTTGTTGATTTGAAATGAAAAAGGTTTAGGAAGAGGTTCTGGCGCTGCAAATGAGCAGTCGTTTATGTTATTTCCAACAATGGTTTATTCAGCGTCACTTTCTGATAACCTTTGGTGCTTTGATAGAGTCGACACGTTGCGTGTAATTATTTCTCGATTTTTGATTATCGAACTGTTTGTCCCGCTGAATTATATAATATTAAATAAACGAAGATTAAACGAACGAAGATTTGACAAGTGTTTCCTGGGTAGATATAAGCTTTGAATTCCTGTTGCCTGAATACACAAAGTTTAATGCTGAGCGGTGAAGTTGAATGAATCACAGAATTGACCAGAATAGAATTGAAAAACAAATGAACGACTAGTACTGGAGTTGAATAGAATGAAGCACGGCGCCCAAACGTAATTCAAACAGAAATCGTTGGGGCACGCCACGCGAGATAAATGATAGCTTTGTTTATGTCCTTCAAAATTTAAAATTGCATTAATAATGACTACTGCAAATCTGTCCGTCTTCATCCATTTCCTAGCTAGCAAGCAAGAGCTTCAAAAATCTGTCTTTCGATACGTCGCTTTAAATTCTAACTGTATTTTCAGCTGATCGGCGGAGTCGTCTGCGTTCCCCGGCTTTTAAACATCTCTCTTTACGTGATGATTACAGGGAATACAGGTATTCTCCTATCGAAGCATACATTAAACACAAAGGGACTGACCTTGGTTTGCTTAGCCTTGGCGAACAAAAGAGCTGCCTTTACAAGGTTCCGTTGCGCGAAGTATTCTCAACGCTATTGCGGGCAAAGCACGGAGCTTTCTGTTTTTACAAAAATGTCCAGCTATGCAACGTATGACAGAAAAATACGAAATGAAAAATATACATTATTAAACATAATTAAATATTATTGTGATTACGGGAAAGAAAATATACACTAAATTATATTAATATTAGGGGTAAAACCGTATGAACAATTTCAATAGGTACAAAAAATATTATTGAGTTTAGAATATACGGTTTAGAAAGGTCTTTATGAATCCAAACAGACCTTTTTTGCTCAACTAATATTTTAAATATTTGAAGCAGCTGTTTGGAATACAGTTCAAATTAGGGTTCAGAATTCTGTATCTTTAACATTATGCGTTGCTTCTGAACACAAACATTAGCTATATAATCTGAATTTACCTGTACCTTTCCTGCGGAGTAGGAAGGGAGGGGGGGGAACTGAAGGGTCGATGTAGTAATCATCTGTGTATGTGTGTTTGTGTGTGTGTGTTGCTATGGCTACCAATAAGATGAGACACGTGGTACGCCTCTCGAACGGTTGCCTAGGTAAAAACTTACCGGAAACGTTCGACGAGCAGGAATTTCGCATCAATGCTACTGGAAAATGAGTTTCATATTAGTCATTTCAGATCGACAGTACCTGGAAAGTGTCTTAGCTCTTCCTGAGAAAGTCAGAATTATGTTAGAACATGAATTAAAATGCTCGAATGATTGTATGTATTGCTTTTTAACTTTTGGGGTGGTATATATTATAGATTTAGATACAGAGGGAAAAAAGGGAACAAATAAAGAAACACAGGGAATGTTATTGATGTTCGTTCAGGTTCACCAAAGAGAAAATTTATGTTAAGATATCTCAGAGGCCAATTATATCTCTTTTATGCTTACAGGAAAATCCACCCAAAACATATCCGGGGTTAACTTGTGATAAGTAAGGCCCTTTTTCTTTAAGTATATTACATTTATTTTATTTGTGAAAATCTATACTTTGAAATTCATAAACCTAAGAAAAATAACTTAAAATAATACTTATATCACAGCTGATAACCTTTTATATGTCATATTTAATATACGATTTCAACAGGAACATAAGGCTTTTTGGCTAACTTATATATGAATTATATAAACATGACACACACATTGGGCTAATTTCTCTCACTCTTTGTCTCTCCTTTACAATAAATTGATCGGTTCTGGTGGTGTAGTGGTAACCATGCTTGCCTGCTAAACCCAAGATCGCAGATTCAATCCCGACCAGGTTCGATGGATTTTTTTAGGGCGTAAAATCCTAAGTATGGCTTTCTTCGGAAGGGAATTAAAGCCATGGGTCCCATCTCATACATTTACGGCACGTAAAGAACCTCGAGCCTGAAAGAAGAGGCCTCTGAGCAAAATTTATCGGCTGTTTCACGTCCTGAATTGAATAGAACGCTGATGTTCTTAGATGTTA
Source organism: Metallyticus violacea (assembly GCA_030762175.1). Taxonomy (NCBI): domain Eukaryota; kingdom Metazoa; phylum Arthropoda; class Insecta; order Mantodea; family Metallyticidae; genus Metallyticus; species Metallyticus violacea. The sequence continues at coordinate 46,293,859 of CM060834.1, forward strand.
AAGAGCCGTCATAAATAAACAAATCTACAATTGCAATAAATTTCAATTTGTTCCATCAAGAAAACCGTCATAAAAATTAATTTCATTAAATTATATTTGTAACACAGAAGTTTTGTCAGCTGCGTTCACGTACGGTCTTGTGGGCCCGACCGAGGAGATAGTTGTCCTTTTGACTAAGGAATATGGTAATATCCTTCCTTGCTCGTTTACCTTGGAGAGCAAAAATCTGAAAACTATATTCCTATGTCATAATAATTTGAAAATTTGACTTGTTGCTATTTTTCATCGCCTTATGTATAAATCAGATGCTCTTTCAACTTATAAACGCTTTACAAATAATTATGTTTGCCAAGACATTGAGCTATTATTGAAATTTCTATGTTAAGGGATTTGAGAGATAAGTTTTCATAAAAAACTGCTTTAATAATATAGGAGAAATTTGTAAAAAAATTTCTTAATAAATATTAGACTTAGAAATATCATATTACATAAAAGTAATGTTTGTATATTGTGGTAGCATAAATACGTTAAATGTAAAAAATGTGAATGCAATAATTATACTTTTTCGTCCAATTATATTCAGAATCGCATGTACACAATACGCCCAGAATATAGAAAACAATGAAGATTTATATAAAATATTTCAGCTGTAAATATATACAAAAATATATATTGTATAATGGTGAAATATAGATTAAAACATAAAAGTTATAGTATATTTCATATTTTGTTTCTATTCTTCAAAATCTAAGAGAGATTTGCAATTCCGAATTGTTAAGCATTTTTAGAGAAAACTTATGCAACGTTAGCAGGTGAAAAAATGCATGACGTAAAAGATAAAGGATTGATATTAAAATTATAAAACATGTGAAGGTTATTACGTGATGTAGGTACTAGTCGTGGATAGTAGAGGAACCCAGACGCCGTGAACTTTATACAGCTCGGGCTTTGCGGCAAGTTCATATTTGAAAGCAATTTCCTGAAAATTGCCTAATCATATGCGGCGAAAGAATAGAAAACTTTGTGGGAAATATCAGCGGCTCGTCAAAGTCATTCAACACAATGTGATGCCCTGCATTTGGTGGCATTTCTAACATGTTGCTCATATCGAGCTGGTACCAAATGGCTCTGTAGTTGACGCGGAATTGTACTGAAAGCAATTGGATTGGTTTACGAAGTTTTAAAATAACGCTACATGGCTTAAACAAATAGAAAGCGTGATATACCGAAGCGAGATAATTCCACTGTCCATTCAGCAAGATCAACACAATTGGAAGTTCAGGATGTTACCGCCTCATCAACCATACAGTCCAGATATTACGTCTTTCGAATTGAGTTTATTAGATCACAAACGTATTTGCATACTTTTTCCACCTCCAAATCCTTGAATAAATATTCCCTGCAAATTCGGAATGTTAGCAGAAAGATAGGCAAGTAATAAAACATTGCATTTTTTCATTTAGAAAATCATACTTTTTATGGATTTTTATTTTTTGACAAAGTACCACATACGAGAAGTAAGTGTTCACATTTCAGCCAACGCAGTGTAATGAGCTCTTTATCAGTTAATTTATCTCACAAGACAATCAATTTTCTGAAAAGGAATGTAAAGCTGTAATGATATAGAGTAAAAGCAATGGCTAACACCTTGTGTTGCTGTAGCGGACCGTTCTGCGAAGTCTTTATCTTCGAGGGAGCTCCATCCTCTGCTAAAATCTGCAAACAATCGATAAAAAATAGATTGCAAAGCGAAAATATCCGCAAATGCACAATACAATCTTTCGAGCATTCTCTCTCTCCTAAACTGATTTTAAAGTCAGTAAATCATTAAGCAGAAATGTTCTCTCTTAAGATCCAACCTAGCATCCGGCGCAGCAAATATCGCGTACACATACCCAGAAGTGCTGACAACACAGACTTGCACAGGTTGCTTTCTAATCTTCAATCTAAAGATAGTAAAACTTGCATCATCTTGTTCTTCTCAAAACTGTTAGAGTGACCCTACTAACATCTCCAGCAGCTATCGTATAAATGCTTATTTGAAATTATTATTTGTTACTTTTGAAGCCCCAGTATATCGGAGCTGAAGTTTTTGTTGTTACTCAAATTCGGCAGAGCTACACACAACAATGCGAGCACTAATAGCATTTTCTGAAGTAAATAGTTATGTATTAAATCAACAAAGGGAAAAATACAAACACATTTATCCTGTAATTAAAAAATTGGCAGGGGAACTGAATTCCCTTGGTGACGCTGAATAATGCTCAGCTGTTTAAGTTTTGAAATGAAAATAAATGTTTATTAAACACTGTAGTATACTTGTACATTATTTACATATTGACAAAAACGTCACTTTTATTTCACTGTTATACCATTATAGCTGGTGTTTACGTCATATCTCTGCCAGTAGTTACAGCATTGCGTCAAGGTTGTTACACAAAACTCAGTAGTATTAAAGTTGAATAAAATTAGTTTAAATACCCTGAAATCCCATGCTGTATAATTCATTTCATTCTAAAATATGTCTCGATTTATCACTAATAGTGCGTGAGTGGCAGCCCTGAATAATAGAAATATTAAAACTGTAGCATATATCTGCTAACACGGTAATAACGAATGAATTAATAAATACAATTAAATAGTATATAAATAGAAAGCTTTTTATTTGGATATAGTTTTACATGGTTTAGATTTTACAGTTATGGTATTAAATTTGTTTCGGGTTAAAACGTGACAATTTCAACCTAGCGCACTCTCGAATATAAACACATTGAACTATAAAATTATCGTCAGTTAACATTCGCATGCAATGATGTTAAAAGATTCATAGCACATCGCAACTTAAAAGGAAATAATGATAAGTCCTTGCATAAAATATAAAATGGAATTGTATCTCAAATCAAATGTTTATTTATTAACAGTCATCACCTTTGGACTCTATTAACTTAGCAAAACGTTCATAATGCATTTATAAGACTTCTAAGCCTTAAAAAAAGTGTTTATTATTGTGCAAAGTACTCTTCCACAGCACTATCACCGCCACGAGTGGCCGAGGTCGTTAAGGTGCGGACTCGTGAGCGGGAGGTCTGGTGTTCGAATCCCGCCAGGGCCCTCCTTCCTGACTGAGGTTTTTCCCAGATTTTCCTCAGTCCTCATAAGTGGCAAATACCGGGGAGATACCGTAAACGTACGCCTGGAATGTTTCCTTCCTTAAAAGAAAATCCTTTCCCAATATTTCATTTCATGTATCACAGTGTTCATTGCCTGTGATGCCTCAGTAGTAAAAATGGGCTTTAAATACTAATAAAAAAAAGCACTATCACTGTTTTATTCGACGAAATTTTCTTCCCTTTTAAATATACTTTTAGCTTTGGAAACAGGCAATAATCTTTAGGGGCTAAATCCGGCGGGTAGCGAAGATGTTCGATCCATTGTCAAGGAACTTGTGAGTGCGTACATTGTCTTCCAAAAAAACCACAACATGGAAAAGTTATCCCTACCATTTTTTCAAAATCTTTTCCCAAAGCATGGTCAATTACTTATCACTATTGCACCCTGTTCTAAATCATCTGTTATTATAATTCTTTGTTTGCTCCAAATAACAAACATGACAGCTTTCTCTGCCCTTTTTTGAACACGAAATTTCTTTGAGCAGGGAAAACCTTATGTATCCATTCCTTTAATATTTCTTTTGTTTCTAGATCGTAGTGGTGGATCCACGTTTCGTGATCCAAACAGTTAGAAGAATATTCTTCAAAATGTCGACAAATTGACTTGGAATTTGTCATTCTTGAGTTGCTTGTGATCAGTATTCAGGTATTTTGAGATCCATTAGCAGTTTCTCATACTCAAATGATGATGTACCATGTTAAAGACGCGTTCATGGGCGATATTTAAAGTTTCTGCCATGCGTTTAAGCACAATGTATACATAGCTCCTCCAAAATGATATACACAGCATCAACATTTTCCGGTATAGACACAGAAACGAAATGAAGTTTATCTTTGACACCTGTTCTTCCTCTATTAAAATACGCAACCCAATTTTCATGGTGGACTATGAACCTTCAGTGTATCTGCACCTTACCAGGCAAGCCTTTCAACAATAAACACTTTATCGCCGAACGATACAGTTTGCTGTGACAGAACGAACATTATTTTTGACTTTTTATTATTACAATTCAGTTCATGTTGTCACAAGCTATTTGTGGGCCATTATTTTAATTACAGGTGTTTGTGATGTGGATTTTGCTATAGTGCATTCTATTTAAATATTATCACGGCACAGAAAGAAAATAAAATTTATAGCAATAATTTCCATGCCGTAGAGAAACTTCGAATAAAATATCAGCAGAGAAATCGTCAGAATTCGGAGCAGAATTGTAGCGTGTCATTAAAATATACAAGAAACCTATCACTATAAACCAGCAATGTACTCTTATGAAACAAAAATAATACTGTGTGCAGGTTGCTCAAAGTTGTGTGCTAAAATGTGACGGATGGTTTTGCAGGAACGAATGGTTGATGATATAGAATTATTTTTTCAGTTTACTAGAAATGAATTTTACCTTTAGGAATGAAGCTGCAAGTCTCTGACCTCCGCTGTACGAAGAATAAGCCGTTTCCAAGGCGATAAATAGAGCTTGGAAATCGTTTTATTATTTTCTTTTCGATACCCCATACAGAGTGAGAGGGACACTTAAAGAGGAAGGAGAGTATTCCGGGAACGGGAAGTGCTGTCGAGGGGAACACTTCCAACAAACAAGGTAAGAAAAATCCCTTCCTACGATACTGGTATTAAGTGCTTGTTATATGTACCTGCTCTCAGGGAGGTACTAAATCTTTTCTCTTATATTTATTTTCCAACGTCAAAGTAGTATTAAAGTATTAATTCTGTTAATAATTGCTGTTGTGTTTCATTCTTGTTTTATAATGGTGGTGGTGTAAACGTCCTGTCAGTAGAGCCGCCTTAACGCAGTTCTGTTCCACGAAATACAAAGGCAGTATTTTGTATTTTGTGAAACTTTCATAAAGTAATGATTTTTATAACAGGCGCTCAAATAAGAAAGCAGCGGATGAAAACTGTTGTGACTGAACTTTTTTTTAAAATTAAAGTCGTAATTTATAAGTTGAAATCAAATTTTTAGGAACTGTCTGCATTCTCATGCCCATAAAATGTTCACAATGAGTTTGTTTAGAGGTAGACACATTTTTTGGCATTGTAATAGAGCAGAAAAATGAAAATGTTATAACCATTACGGTTTACAGTATTGATGAAACTTTGAGAACAAATTTTTGTTGCTTATGCAGTAAAGAAACTGAAGAGAAAGGCTTAACTCGCGGTATGCCCTTCTTAATTTCAAAGATGTGCGCTCTCATTTGGTTAATTGAAGATTACAGAATTCAGGCAGGTGAAAAAAAGAAAAATATGCCTGAAACAGTTTTATGAACATTTTTTTTCTTTGTCTAAAAACGCTAAAATATGTTTCATATACAGGGTGTTATATTTAACTTGCTCATTTAAAACAACTTATGAAATTACAAAATTTTTGTTTGAACCATGAGAAAATTATTATTTAGATGAGAAAGATGAATGGGATATCCTGTATAGTGTTCATATACATCATTGAGGCAACTAAACAAGTCACCTGAAAACAGTTTTTAGTAATAGAAGATACTTTTTCAGAAAAATTGTGTTTGTCTTGACAGAAGTTCTGCCTCAGTTATTAGAAACATTCCACTGAACACCAAGATGGCTGTCATGCATATACCGCTCGATTTCGCCCGTCAAACATATGCATTTGACGGCTTTTCAAACACATTATTAAAAGGTAAATAATTAAAAACACGAACATATTTTAAACAAAGAAGTAGACTACCAGATTTTTTGACTTCTTACCTATGAGAATATTAGCAATATATGTGGAAGTTTGTAAAACGAAATATCGGGCACTATTGTCAAGAAATACTCAGAACATTTTTCAAAATATATCCGAGAATTTAATAACATAGTATGTATTAACATATAATTTTATGTTATTCATAAGAACAAATACCCTTAACGGAGCAATGCTTTACTTTTTTAAATCTATTAATTATAAATATATGTTATATATGGTAGAAAGAGTGCATAATATTAATTAAATGTATAACTTAAGATTCTTAACATCATTTAAGGGCATAAATGCACTGTATATCTTTTTATGATTAATAAATTATATTTTGTAAAATTGGATTCGTATTTTTTTAAACTTTTTCATAGTTTCACTTATTTAGTTTCTTATAAATGTTAAGGAAGTCATTTATTTAGCTCCTTACGTAGTTATATAATAATTCATCTTTCTCCACAGAGTTAGCACGTGCGTGTACAGTTTAACAAAGCTGGCCGAGAGTAAAAGTTGGCTTATATTTCCATATCCCGGTTGGAAATCGCAAATCTTTGTGCATTAATGTTAAGAACACACCGTGTCACGTCTGTGGTCTAATTGAAGGAAACTGTTACTGAAAGAGAAGGCGCAGTCTGTAAGTCAGAGCGTACGGGCATGCATGTGAACCTCAAGTAGAAAATTTGTTATTATTTTCTTTAGTTATTAAAGAAGGTGTAACAATTTCTTCGGAAAAAATATTAGCATAAGCCCGTCACAAATTAGGGTATATAACGTTAGAGAGTCTAGGGATGTAATGCACAAACCTGCTGTTGTTTACATCAGAATGCAAGGCAGAATTCAGCGTCAATTACACTGTATCGTTGATGCTAAGTCAACTCGCGTCCACTAGAGAAAATGTTCCATCATTATTTTTTAAATGGCGAGCTGTTTAAAGAAACCAACCAAGGTCATGTTAAACTATTATTTGTAAAAGCAAAAAAATTTTCCTTAAGATAAAAGTATGTAGGTTACGGGAAAAGCTGAAATTAAAAGATTATCATTGGTTGATAACAGTATAGTATTTAATAAAATAATACTATTTTACAGATTTTTATGCATGTAAGCAATAATACTGTTTATGTTACCAGAAGCATGCTAAAGGTGTTATTTTTCATGAATTTTATTAATTACACTTATGAATAAAGTTGCTGACAATTTAGTTGAATAAGTTACATAATAATTTTAAAATTAAAAAAACTAATTTATTTGTTGTGTTTTAGGTTCATTTCAAAAAGTTGCAGAAAATGTATATGTCACAATTAAAGAAGTTATTTTTAAAATTCATGGTAAAAATAGATATGCTAAATAAGCGAATAATTTAAATATCTTACTTAAACTTTTCGATCCATCTTACAACATACTTTTGGCTCTTCTCTATTGGCATTACTGACAATCGACATTCGTTTTCATGGTTTATTCAAAACATTATTTATTCACAATATTATTTAGCTCTTAATATCCAATTATTATAATACAAATATACATTTATTACAATATTGAAGCCAGTTTAGGAAAATTATATTTAAATTTTTATTTAAATATAATTCACTGGGTTCGTGAATTTATCGGCAATCTCAGTCCTAGTTGCGATAATATTTATTATTTCTTTTTTTTTAGTTTTGTTTCATTTATTGTTAAATATATGCATCTTTAATAGCTTAACGTGAAATATTTTATACAGTATATTGTATTAAATTAAATAACCCTATTATTATAAAAGCAATACGGTGCGTTGAGCCCAAGCGCCTTTTGAAGTTTTATAGCATCGGTGCCACGGAAATAAATACAGCACTACCACTACTACTATTAAATGCATATGCATACACTTTTAAGATTCTCTGATTTACAGAAAATTTGGCCACTTACATAAATTTAATAGAGAACACAGGGAACATATTTTATATTATTCCTATAAGACTTGCTATTTGATTCTGGAAATGTTTCGAAATAAAACAAAGGGTATAGTGACAGAAGCTGAACTTTAAAGGATATTATGTGCCCATTCAACAGCATTACATTCAAAGTCTGCATCTGCTGAATATGAAGAGCAGGTAGTGTGTGTGTGTGTGTGTCAGCGCGCTTCTAACAACAAGGGACCTGGGGAGTCAGAGAAACTTATCTTTGTAGAAAATGCAGTGGAGCGAAAGCAATGGATCGGAGTGGGAGGGAGGGGATATCCAGTATCTTGATCTACGGGAGGAGGACTGGTGACGTGCAGGGGTGTCTAACAACACAATCGATGCGCTGTTTCCTTCTATGGCATTTTCTGGTCATTGACCTTGGCATCTCTAACCAATTCACCACCTTCAAACACTGCTTAAACGGATAATGCTACACAGCCAAAACACAGACCGCTGAGGAAAACTGCTCGCGCCCATCCATCATATCACAATTTAGATCTAACAGAAAGCAATGCCTGTTTACTGTGACAAAGCAGGAAGTCTTCCAGAAATTTCCGTGAAACTGCTGCTTAGAAGTTAATCAATCATTTACGCTCGAATGAAAGCTTCCCGCAAGTAAAACATCAACATCAAGTAGATGCAGTAGCTTTGTATTCCGGTAAATTCATAAACTACATTGTGGACCATCCAAGAGTTTACATGTTTCACGGGAAGAGTGAGAAGAGCGTTTGCATTAAATGCAGCAATTATTTCCCGCGATCATTTCACTCTCTGTCACGAGGTTGGTCAGTAGTGATTAATAATTTGTCTCAACCGAAATTTATATAAAAGGTTTTTTTTTCTAGCACACATAGCACATCCGAAAAAAGTTGTGTGAACACTTTTAACTGTTTCTGTAATTTCGCTTATTAATCTGCTCCTGTATACTTCCTGTTTCAGATTGTTATAAAAATAAAATCGTACCTACATTTATATTGTGTTCGAGCCATAAAATAACGTTCTTAATTAGGTTAAAGCTTATAATAAGCTTGTGTCTTGAAATCATAACGAAAGAGTGTATAACCATAAGGTTATATTTCCTACTTACACGCTACTGTGGACCGCAAACGTCAAATAACTTCTACTACGTAGAAAGAGGGAGGCAGTCTGCGCCGGCTTCTTCGTTAGTTCATTCCTCTCATTCTGATCATGAAGCATATAAACTTTTGTCTGATCTTTTACGTAGAAATATTTCCGTTCTTCTTATTCAAATCGTAATATAAAAGTTTTCAACCTCTGTATCTCTCGGGTGGAGCATTTTCATAAAAAACACTACAAATTCATAGCAATAAAACATCTTTAAAATAGTCAATGCATTCTGAAAATGTCCACTGCAAGCTTAAAAATGTATGTTACCTCTTTGCTTTCCTCCCCCCTTTTTTTCCTGAAACAGGTATAACTAAAATGTTGTCCACCCTCTAAATAATGTGATCAAAAAAAATTTAAGGGGGCTGACAGGTAATCAATTATGATATTCATATTTTTAAATTTTTATACAGAACATAAATCAAATATATGTAGAACACTATTCGGTGTCCATAATGCAACCAAAATGAATTGTTTCGTCAAGAATTTATTAATTAATTTCACTTAGATATATAATTGCTTGAGCATCTTAAGTAAAGCTATCTACTAAATTGAAACTACCCTCTTCTTAAGCATCAAAGCAATACGAGTAAATTACTAACCACTCTCTGTTTTTACCGTTGAAAAATGGAGTAAATACGGGTATAGAGTCAGTTCTTCAATGAGAGCTCATCAAGTATGCTTCTATACTATCGAGAAACAACCGCACTAATGGTCGATACTTGTGTGGTTCAACCTATATTCTCATTTGTAATTGTTGTAATTAAATAACAATGGAGGTCTAAAAATACGGTGAATGAATTTTTTATGAGATGAGTTCAAAATAAGCCCGAGTCGCTGTCTTAAAGTTACTTGGCATTTGCTGTTTCAAGGTAAGGAAAAACTGGAATAAGCCTTTCCTAGACAACCTTCGTATTTCCAAGCAGACACTCTGGCCATAAACATGGCGGTAGTCTGTATTTTAATGAACTTGCTTAACAGATAAGTGCTATATTGTGCGCAAAAGTAAAAAAGTATTGCCTTCAGGTGCTTGTATACTACAGTATATTTTCTGAATCAACGAAAGTGATCTAAAGTTTTGGAAATAGAAAAATACTCCAAATCATAATTTTACCATCCCCCCTTAATTTTTCCTCGTACTAAAATATCTGAACTAAACAGGGAAAATTCCAGATTACAGTGATAGATTTGCTTATAGATAATGGAATAAAAATCTAAATGTATAGAATTCACAAACAAACTAATGACGCATTCTTCATGTATACATTCAGTTGCTCAATTTATGGGAACCCCTCCGTGCATTTCCTCTCGTGTTCTATTAACTATTACCACAAATTTGTGAATATTTCCAAAAACTTGGTCAGTTTGAATTTCATAACGCCATAATTTGAAATTATAATGCTATGAAAGAGTGAGTTTTCATTTATACCGAATGTAGGGGCATTCATCAACCTGTTGTCAGCGTTCCCAAGAGATTGACTTGATTTTAAAATGACCGCTGAAGCTAGGGGAACTTAATTTTGCCACTCTTGTGTTCGTACTAGCCTCTGACTAAAAATATATATATATATATATATATATATATAATAAAATAAAATCTGCAATACTCCATCCCAGCATCTTGTTGCCTATACCGGGACGTATATTCCAAATTTTATCATTTATTATTTATTAAAAATTATTTCATTATACATAACGCAGTTTACAGATCATAATCTATAAAAAGAAAATATAATAAAATTTATAGAACATTGAATCAAACAATTATTTTAGTAAGTAATTCTTAAATTAGTTTACATACTTATGGGACATACAGTATTTACCATTAGCTGGTAATCAGCTAATTATTTGAACTAAATTGACGGTCGGAAAACGAACGGAAAGGGTGCTGGTTACCCTAGCTATCTAAGAGAAATTACTAGCCTCTCACTACAATTGTAGAAGTTATTACAATAATACAGGGAATATGTGCTTGAAAAAGTGCTACTATTCTTTGGAGGAATACTGTGAACTTGGCCTTATAGGTAGATCGTCTTATTTACTCAAGTGGTAAAGAAGTTGCCTACGCAGTACGGGAAAGCTGGTCTTTAAAACTCTCTATTCCTTGTGGGTATTCTACCAAGTTGGCATGCAACGCAGAAGTAGTTGCTGCTATAATACGGGACAGCGTTTTCTCTTGGCAGTTCACTGAAGTTTTAATTCTGTTCCTTACTCAGAGTAACGTGGTAATCGGATATTATTCTTCTTCTCACTATTAAATACACCAAAATACTTCACCAAAAATATTGATTGATTAGGTTTCTACCAACTAATACGTTTAAAAAATGCAATAAAAACTATAACTACTAATTAGTAATATTTGTCTTTTAAACAGACATTTCCAATGTATACCTCAACATCCACAAACCGAGAGAGAAAGCATATATCTTTGCTCCATTTTTATTTTACTTGTTGTGGAATTTCTAATTAATGTTATATAATATGTTTAAATTATGTTAAATATTGAATATACTTAAAATTATCATGGAAAGAAATTCTCATAGAAAGAAATATATCTTCCTATATAATTCATATATTTTCTTAATACTCATATACTTTATCATCTTTTAAATTTGATCATGTTCCAAAAACTACATGTAGTGATGTACAATTAAAATAATTGCTAAAATGATTGCTGAAAAAAATAATTAAAAATAATTGCTGAAATTTATTAAAACAAATCAGCTCATACAATTAACGATTTCCTGATTATTTTATGAAATATAAACAAAACTATATGATTAAATTTCTAAATTTTAGAAGAAATCTAGCCAATCCAGTCGACTAACCCATTGTAACATATTTCAATATTATCGGTTTATATATAAAGATTAGCCGTTATCTCGAGTATCAAGTATTTGGTGAATAAATAATTAAACGACTTAGTACACGGTACCCATAGAGAACCATTTAAAAACCGGATAAGATATGAATGAACTTAAAATGTGCGGCCTTTCGTATCGTAAAATGTGGCCAGATGCACAGCGATTAGTGCATAAAGATCAATAAATAGCGGATTGGAAGAATTGTCGTTTTTTACATAATACATCGTTTCTTTTTTATAAAATGTATAATAATTAAATGTGTTGTTAGTAATAGGTGCATTTATTCCAACATTTTATGTTTTCAATATAGAAATGTATATATCATGGGTATAGTAATAAGCCCTCTGTATAAGATACTAAATTTATACCATATATTCAAAAATATTAATATTAACTTTACAATAAGAAACATATTTCTAACAATAATAATTTAATAGTGATAGGGTGATAATAACTGATATTTCGTTCTTATTGATTATTTATTTACTTAATATATTTTGTCATCAGGTACATAATGTCAATGTACCCATTGGGAACTCCAAGGTTAATGGAAATACGAAACATGTTCTTAAGACGAAGACCATAGATAGCTACTCCAGATCTAATTGCGTAGGAACACTAAACGTCTTCAGGTAACAGCTGAACATCGCTAGCGGCTGATCATTCGATAAACAGGCCAGGAGCGGCACAGAGCAGCTTACCTTCCCTGGGTAGTAGCCATGGAAACGTTAAACAATGCCGCTATTGTGGTGGATATCCCTGGAATACCTCACGTAGCTTCTGATTTCCAGAGGAAAAAGGAAGGGAAGGAAAATTCGATATATCCGGAAGGTCTTGTAGGGTCGACAGTGCAGAGGGGGACGCGAGTTTTCCACCTGTCTTGCTCACAGCACGTGGCCTGGTCGCGCGCTCTCAACAAGTGGGATCACATTCACAGTAACAACCACATATGTCCCTAAATCCTAAACTATAATTTACTTTGGAGATGCTGACTGTGTGTGCTACACAAATCTTCCTCCAATGATGCCAGATAAACTAACCAGTTAGTTTCTCTGCTAAGAAACTATTTTAACAGATTTCTTTTTATTTATAGCAATGTAAAACAAAAATTAGGTATATATATATATATATATATATATATATATATATATATATACACACACAAGAGGACACAAATTATTTATTTACATTTATACTAGTTATTACATTCTAACATAAAAAATTATGCACTTTGGTTATAAAGGTACCTTATATTTAACCAAATATATGTGTGAAATATGTTGATATATTTTAGTCCAATCGCAAGTATAGTTTTTATAAAAAGGAATAATAACAACTGCAGAAAGAAAGGAAAATTACAGTGTGAATAAAAAAAGACTACTATTCCCCTCAACATATTTCAACAATATCAATAAGTTCCTCCATTATGATGCATTATAATGGGTACAAATTAAGAAATTTGGTGACTGACATAAATGCAAATAATTCATGGTTTTCCTTTTACATTTATTTTAACGTGAAGCCCATTAAGTAGTATATTCTGTTATCCAAATTTAGCCATCTTCCACAAAGTATTTTGCATAATTATCTTTTTCGATCAATACTTTTCATTTTCGAAGTTATTTAAGCCTGTGTTACAAAATGCATAAATAAAAGTAGTTAAAATGTTTCAAGTGTGTCAGTTGTCCAACAATCTGTACGTTATTGCAATTAGAAGTTAAAGAATATGTTAATACATCATCCTGCGCCAAACTGTACCCATATCCGATGAAGCATATGACATATCCAAACAACCTCAGCAGTCCTGCTCCCTCTATGCAAGTAATAGTCCAACCTAGATATGAATCGTTTTCCCCTTTGTTAATTTCAGCTCGTTTTCCCATATTTCTTTCATTCCCATTCTCATTTCAAAAGCAGTTCAATGCAGAACTTTTATTTTTGAGATTTACACTGTAATTGATGACAGAAACTAATCTTACTTAAGCAGGAATACAGTTTCAATGTTGGTGTTTTGTAAACCTTTGCTTTTCCATATCATACTTTAATTTTATGAGAGGAGCCGAAATATTTCTGTATTTATTGCTGATTTTGTTTTATGTCTTTATTCCGTTTCCAGACGATTTAATTGTTTCGCATAAATTTTAATTTCTATGTGAATTAGCTACATTTAATATTACTATTCCATTACGCCCCTCTTACAGATAGTACTTTGTTTCTAGCCATGATTTAAGCTGTTTATTATAGTCTCACAAAAGAAACCTGTATCATGGGCATGATACAGAGGTCGGGAATAGCATGGCTCAGACTGAAGGCTGGAAGACACGTAAGGTTGTTGACGAGTACGGCAGGAGGATTTTTCCCATTATGCTCGGAACCGGAAGACTGGGTGCACATTCTTCTTAAGTGCACACAGAAAATGCAAGGATAAATTTTCTCCCGGTTCCATTTTTGACTTCCAGTAGGAGAGGATTGGCGTGTTGGGACTTAACTGTAAATACACAAAATGGCTAAACCTGGGTCTTTTCTTAAAAGAAATGCGTAGCTTTAGGGACAACTTGTACATAAATAATACGGAAAAAGTATGATAATCAGAATTATTGTATGCATGTCTGTTTCACGTATGTATGTGTGCTTTCTTGTTAGTGCTGTTCTTTTATTTTGTTGGAATTAATTGCAGAAACGAAGTGTTTTACAAGGGTATGCATGTCTTGCAATCCATGCGACTATGATGTGCAGTACCTCGTTTAATTGGAACCATTACCATTTATCTGAAATTGTTAATTTTTGTATTGTACCAGAAGTTACGTTTTTCGCCGATCAATTCTCTGACATAGCTTAGATATACTTGGCCCTGGTTATGTTGAGACGTGTTTTCTTCAGAGTTTCCGAATCCTTAATGGTAAAATGGAAAACAGTTTTTAGTGTTAGAGGACTTGTGGCTCCCTTTGATCATTTATTAATCCATTTATCATCTCGAAAATGACAGCTGGAAATGGAATTTAAAAGCGTAAATATTTGTATTATGTCCTATTGTAACTCTGTAGCCAAATTGCCCATTTTATAAAATAAATAAAGCAAAGAGCTGAAAAATGAAGATAATAATGCAGAAGTTCGTGAAACGATATTGAGAAAACAGGAAAATCCAGAGAAAAACTAAAAACGTATTTGTCCTACAGAAATACTACTCCGCGACACAGAGATTCGAAGTCTCATCTGGAATTGCAGAACGCAGTACTTTACCACCCCGAGCTACTGGAACGGCGATGTATCTTTGCCCGTAAAAATATTAGCATCTGTACACAAAAGTAAACACTATAGAAAATTAGAAATTACTTAGATAGAAATAAATGCAAAGTCCCAAAAACAATTGATATTACAGCTAACCTTAATAAATGATGAAAAATCTATAAACTTCGGCGTTTCACTGCACAAAGAACGTAAAACGAGAGAATAGCTTACTTAACTAAACTCTTCGCCAAAATATTAAAGAGATGTTTCAGCAGATCGAATGTTAATAAATAATCTTTCGTGGTTTTAGAAAAGAATCTCTTGTGCAAACTGCGTCTTTATTATGTCTCATTTAATTAATAAACACAAAAAATTTAACAAATTTGCATTCATATTTCTTAAATATTACATAAAAGGTTTCGACAGAGTTATCACATCTAAAATGAAATTAATGAATGGAAGAAAAGGAATCCTACACCATTTAATAAAAGTTATAAGATATATGTCACGAAACAAATAATTTTAATAGAAACAGATAATCAGAAAAATACATAAGTTCTACTTTAATTAAGTTATAAAGAAATAAGTTTTTCTTAAATATAATAAAAGATGTATTTACTTTTAGAAGATTATTAATTTATTAATTTAGAGACAGAAGGAAGCTTGTAAAATAAATTTAAGAACTATTTGATTACCAAAACGTATAATTTGAAATGTCAGTATAAACGAAACAATAGCGAGGATTTTAACAGCAAAAGATGAGCATACTGAAAATTTAGTAATTTTAAAGGCATTGGTTATTATTTAAGGCTTGATAAATATAAAGAGTGGGCTTACAATTATAAATTTTCAAAATATATGCAATAGAATTTATTGAAAGACCTACGAATATAGAAACAACATTGAATACCGTTCCCTCATTCCGCTACGCAATCGGAATTTATATATATATATATACCTATTAGTCGAGATGTATTGACTTAGTGGGTACGTGAATCTGCAATTGACACCATACCCAATCGCGTTTATCAGACCAATTGTTTCAGTTACATTTCTGTAGGAAGTGCGTGTTAGACATTCCACTGTGTTCTGTGTATTGTGGAGCATGTCGAGAGTGAAATATACGCTAGAATAATGCATATATATTTATGATTATTGTGTGCTGGAAAAATGGCACAGATTCTGCAGCAGAAAATTTCTGTTAAACTTACAGGAGCAACATTTCCATAGCGAGGTAAATTTTTTAGATTAGTGAACAAATTTCGAACCTAAGGCGCTGACAAAAAGCCGGGTATTAAATATGAAAAGCTTGATGAAATAACATATCGATTAGAAACTTCTCTAAAGTCTTTAACATGATAAGCACACAAGTTAATATATCCGTTGGCAGTGCGTATAAAGCCACTCAGCTGCTACATCTTCATTCATATAAAGTTACAGCTATACCTGAAATAAAATCATCGAGATGCTGAAACAAAATATTCCGGAGGCAGTTTACATTATGCGGAAAGATGAATAATTGCGGGCAAGGCAGTTTTACAAATGTTTTAAAAAATATTCAAACATGTCTTACAGCAGAAAGCAGGCACTTTGAGCATCTATTATGATGGCAAGTGCAATATTAATTGTTATTTACTACTAATGAATAACGAAAAAAACAGAAGATCCGCGCAACATGATTTCCCTCGGCAGGTGGCGAGACCGATACGTAGTAACTTCCTGTCGCAAAATCCATTTCGAGCTACCTAGTGTAATTACCTGTACTGTGCAGTTCTATAGCGGTATTGCTATGTTATTTTATGTAGCAAAATGCTAGACTCTGACAAACGCCAGACATGGGAATCCCTGCAGTCAATGATAGGATGTGAAAATCCTGATAAATTCGCTAGTGAGAATATGGTACAAAGGTTGAATGGGAGAAAAATTTCTGGAATAAACTAAAGATCATGATAAAATATCTTCATATTGAAAGAATGAACAACAAAAGTTTTCCTACATTGATTTATACTGTCTCATATATAGAAGAACGTATAAGAAGAATAAAATTATGATAATTAACTTAAGTAAAGTAGTCTTAAAAATTTAAAAGGGGGCAATCAGGATGTTCATAGAATTTCGAAACTACTGTGGTTTCTCATCGTGGAGATGTACATGTCCCATGTTACCTACATCTGAGGAAATGACGCACAATTCGCTTTGGAATTTGTGCAGAACATATGGAAAATTATGCTGCTTGGGTGTGGCATGTAAGGATATATAAATTAGCATTCTTCTCTAAAGGCCTTCTTTTTTGTCTGGACCATCTTCGGCTTCTCTAGGCCTCCTCTCTCTACATTATTTATTTTATTCTTTTGCTTCTCTTGGCGACTGGCATTTCTAAGCTTTCATAAAAATTCACGTTAAGCATTTTACGTTTAAAGTCGTCTGTTTGACCAACCCAATCCATAACAAATAAATAACATTCCTGGAATTTTTTTCTTGACGTCTTGTAGTAAATGTCTAGTTCATTATATATTGTTGATAGAGTAGATGCCATATTTCGATACATATAATTACAAACGCATAGAAAGGTCATATTAGTTTATTTATGGACGCTCTTTAACGTCTCAGGTCATCAGCGTCCCAATCAATTCAGGGTGTGAAACGGCCGATAAATTTTGCTTAGAGGCCTCTTCTTTCAGGTTTGAGGTTATTTTACGTGCCGTAAATCTACGACATGGGACCCACAGTTTTATTTCCTTTCTAAAGGAGGCCATACTTAGAATTTTTACGCCCGAAAAAATACATCGCTCCTGGCCTTGTTTGAACCCGCCAGGTCTACAAAGTAAGTATGGTTACCGCTAGACCACCAGGACCGACAAAGGGGGCGATACCAGAAGTGATAGGTTTTAAAACCCTAAGCTGATAATAGAGCTTGTAGTAGCACCGAAAAAAATTAAATGACTAATAAATAAGTGCACACATTTATTTTTGGTTAAAATAGGTGGGCAAAAAGGCACTTAAAATACTGAAAATAGGCAATTATAAAAGTGAAAAGAGAGAGAGTAATATTACTCATTATTAATGGAAATGTGTATTTAATATACTTAATAATTTCTTTATCATATAATTAAAGCATTTACGCTTACTTTTCTTGGTTACAAGCAACCGGTAGATGTTCTTTCCCGGGTGTCAATTATCATAGTCAGCCACTTGTCAGAGAGAACATTTCATCTTGAAAAAAGAACATTCTGTATCCACTAAATGGAGCAAACAAGCTATTTCAGAAGGACGCATACCAGTTAAAACAAAACGTTCAATTTTCAGGACAATGAGAAAAAGATGGTCGAGTTCATTCTCTGTCTATGCGTTTATAGGGGAATCAGGTTAGTATAGCTCTTACTTCCGTTCTTAACACATTGTAGAGATGGTTTATTGCACAACTGTATTGCTCTCATCTTTCTCCCTTGCAATTGTTTGTTACATTTATGCAGCTGAGAAGTTCCTCCACCACAAATTTTGTAGAATTATCTCCTGCAGATCGACACAAGGTCATTTGCCAGGACTATTCAAAACTACAGTGCTTCCTCATCCTCCTATTTACTGGTATTCGTATGCCGAGGTAACCGTGCGTTCTTTTTACATTGAAGGCTCTGATATTTAAAGAGCTTAAGTGAATGTGTTGAGAATGTTTTTGACTGCTTGATAAAAAATAAACGTATACCAAAATTCTCAATAGATATTGTAAATAATAGCAGAAAAAATGCATTACGATTCAACACAAGGAAAAAAAAGTTTTAACCTTTAAATTAGGCAACAGAAGGCAAATTAGGCAAAATAAAAACTGGCCCTACCGACCCCAAGTGTTTGGAAACACGTTTATTTCTATCTGACACTTAAATATATCCATCCAGATAGAAAATACATTTTGCCTACCTTCCGGATTCTAGTAATAAGATAGCTACGAGACCTTGTAAACGCTCCGAAATATATTAAAGAACACAGCATGATTATAGTCACTTTTATGTATCATATACTTTTCAGATATGTTTTGGATCATATGTGAATAATGTGTGAGATAGTTTACTTTCGAACTCAAATCCGAATGTTTTAGAGCGATATTGGCTGGCCAGCAGCTTAGAACGAACGACAATCTTGTTCATATCCTTCTTACTGTTATAGGATATTTCATGCACTGAAAAAGACTTATAGCCTGTAAAAATAAACAAACAAGTGCTTTATAAGAATAAGAAAATCACTACCTTACAGTTTCCTGCGTCTAGTCCCTCAAAAGGAAGTCACAAAAGTTTACAAGAAAATATTCTTATTTCTCTTTTCCTGTAGAGTTCTGAAGAAGACGTGAGGCGGAGGGTATTTCGTCTGTGTATAGGAAGAGAAATAATAGAGGGTTGTTAGTAGCAACACGAGGGGGCGGGGGATCGGAAATGGAAGTGTAATGCTACAGGAGAAACCTTTGTGAAGAGCGGGGGGGGGGGAATGTACCTGCAGAATCAGAAAATGGATGGTTACTAAAAATAGAAGAGAGGTGATCCGAACATTTGCCGTCTGAGAGCTTAGTGTGTCCGTAAAAATATCTGGAAATGACTCAATTCCTCACTGCTACGATTTATTATTGTGTAGGAAACCTGTTTTTATTTCATTTAGGGCTACTAAAATAAATCAAATGCACATCTAACTAAGGCATTGCTTTCGAATCCGTTAAATTTTAATTAGCATTTTGTACAAGTTAACTAATCCATAGTTAACTTAATATCTGGTTTCCTCTAATTACCGTGACAAAGAGAAAACAAAAATATTAAAGTTTTCGAAAATGAAAAGTTATCCCTTGGAAATTCATAGTGCAGCGAGCAGGAGAATCTTAAATTGTCTAAACTTAACAATTAATATGACAGACCGGACAAAATCTTTGTCTACCAGAGTTGTTTTTGCAGGATTTATTCTTACCTGCGAACCCTGAAAGCAATTGGATTAAAAATACAATGGAGAAAAGTACCACATTTATAAATAGTAAGTTATTTAAAAATAACTCTCTCTCAAACAGTATTATGAATTAGTTTTTGAGGGTTAGATTAAAGACACAAATTTTCATTTTTATTGATATATGTCAATATAATAATAATAATAATAATAATAATAATAATAATAATAATAATATAAAAATGAACACAATGATAAATTAACAAAACTCACACTTTGTGGAAGGTGGTAAGACCTGCATCAATTTCAATTCTTCCTCTGTTTACTACCTACAATACTTTCATCAGCGAAAACCTATGCTACAGAATAATTATACCATAAAAATATCTATTCGCATATTATTTACACGTATTTTTTGTTATTATTATTATTATTATTATTATTATTATCATCATCATCATCATAAGTATTATTATCTTTATTTCAGAACGTTCTTTAATATCTCTAGTCATTAGCTATCCATTCAATTCAGACCGTGAAACGGCCGATAAATTTTGCTCAGGGGCCTCTTCTTAAAAATTGGATTTCTTTTACGAACCATTAAACACGGTACCAACGGCTTTATTTTTCTTTCAAAGGAAGCCATACTTAGAATTTTCAGCCCTAAAAATCCATTGACTCTGACAGGTTTGAACCCACGACTTTGATTTTCGAGACATATTTGAGTTATTAATAGATTTTGGTCTATAGAGAACGCCATACAATATAACAAAGAATCCATCCTACACACATTTATATTTAATATAGCGCTTTGCACTACAAGCAAATAATTTCACTATTACACCCCATACAGGAAACGGAGGGAAATCACAACGAATGAATGGCACATTACACAAATCTACATCCTGGAGTTACACTAATTCTTTTAGAGTTTGCTAAACTTTTTATAGGATCTACAGATTGAAGGGATATGATATATACATATGTTATGAGAGAGCTTGGGTTCTTGCCACCATCTCACTGCCATCTTCTGATGGTCTTAAGAACTTTCTACAATTTTCTCTGCACTGTTGATATGTAAGGCTCCTTGGCGTTTTACATCTTTTTAGTAAAATATTTCTTTTTGCACCTTTCTATTGTTCAGTATCCAATTATGAGCCTTATACCTCTTTTTCTCAAAATTTAAATGCTAAACAAATGTGCCAAAAGTCCCCGGAAACCCATTGTTGTCCTTTCTAAAGGCGCCAGCTTGTAGAACTTCCGTTTCACAGTATTACAACGTTTAATCTTCGTGCGATTTGAAGTCATTTGCCGACCCAAGTCAAAAATAACTCTGTATAGTACCACTACAGGCTAGAGAAAGAGTATTTTGCGGAAAATAATTTCCATCAAATCGTATTCAGAGTGCTCTTTCCACGTTTTATTTTAAAACCCTTTAATAGCATAACCCCGGTACATTCTATTTCTAATACCTTCTCAGAGAGCTATTTGTATTAAAGTCGTTCGTGTGACTGATTTAAGTGAAAGAATATTTCTCAGAGAAGTGGAATAGAATTGAGCTTAAGGCATTTAAATTTACAAATATTAATTTATAGTTTGTGGGATATGAAAATTGCACATTGAAGCTGGAATTGAAAGAGTGATCATCTATTCCAATGTCAACCAAAAGTCTTTAAAAGACAGAGGTACTGTCAACTACCAATAATATATACACCTGCTCACATTGTTCCTTAATAGCCACTAAATATCGAAGCTTCTTTCACTGCTAATTTAAAAGCACAATTAAAATCATTGTACTAAAAAGTAACTTCCTTTTTCTGTTGCATGCATTTCATCTCTCTTTCTACCTGCACAAAGCTTTTCCTAACTCTAATTTGCTGCATGATAGGTACCCATAGATTTTCGATATCACCAATACCACAGGCATTTTACGATTACAGTTTTTTTCTCGCTCTAAAGGCTTTTTAAATGGTTCAGTATCAGACACAATTTTTATAAAACAAATCATTATGCTGTAAAGAACGATAGTCAATAATAGTAAAATATAGAAAAAAAACTTACTGAGAATAGTATCTATCGTTTAGTGTCTCTATATAATGACCGCTTTTCAAAATACGCTCATTTATTTTAAGAAAACTCCAATGGAGGAATTTTAAGAAAGAATTGCAAAATAAATATATGTTTATACGTGTTAAGATATGTTTTGAAGTGCACATGCATT
The DNA here is from genome assembly GCA_030762175.1 of Metallyticus violacea. Classification (NCBI taxonomy): domain Eukaryota; kingdom Metazoa; phylum Arthropoda; class Insecta; order Mantodea; family Metallyticidae; genus Metallyticus; species Metallyticus violacea. The sequence goes on from CM060834.1 coordinate 46,316,041, forward strand.
CTTTCTTGAATAAAAATGTGAAAAATGATTTGTGATTCATGTGAAAAGAACAAGTTTCTGTGAGTGAATTTGCAAAAAGTGTCCTTGAGGGTGAATATTTATTTTCCATTATAATGTGCAAAGATCAGCAAAATATTTAATAGTACTAAATCTTCTTTAAATGGTTCAATAATTCCACAATAACAAGAGAAATAGAATTTATGGGAGGCTAATAGTTTTGAGATTAAAATTACTTAGAGGAACAGTGGGAAATGTACTCATATTCCAATTCGCAACCAATTCAGTGAGTAAATCATTGTAATTGTAGCAAATTAACAACCAAAACAAAAAAAAAAACCATGCCATGGTTGTATCCTAACCCACGATCCTATCAGCACAAATAGAGCATGACGCTCTTACCGCCTGAGCTATTACTCCCTCGATCCTAAAGTGTTATTATCTAGCTAATAGCCTTTCGGCTCTCTCCACTTTTGCTTGGGTCTGGCTAGCCGCTCGGGCACTTGGGCACTCAGCACCACCAGCAGTTAAATGCTACTTTCTATCCTGCGTGTAACGTCAAGTCTATTTCTACGTGACATGAGCTGGATTGTTGTCATAAACCGTTACAACAATGTTGTTATTTAACAAATGTTCGCGCTATTATTTTAAAGTTACCAGACTTTTCAAAGGATGTGTTATATTAAATACCTTACTTAGTAAGTTCTTCTAGGCATTAGTTATATCAGGTACATGAAAGAGCAGACACCAATAAATGTTACAAAATAGTGTAGCCTTACAAAAATTAACAGGACTGTTAATAAGTATATATATAATTATTCCAAGCCCGTTTTCTTTAACTCATTTAATTTATTGTATATTTATGAAACAATTCTGAAAGTATAACCTCGAAAATGCTAATGCCAGACTATCAAAAAATTGCATATTACAGTTAATAGCTCATGCTCTATAAGTGTGCACGTGCAATATTTAATATATACCTTCAAAAAGGAAGCAAATGAATTAATTCATATTTTAAAACGGTAAAACAAAATAAGAGGGGGGATTGTTTTCCTTTCTTCTTCTTTCGTTGTATTTGGAACTTGCACACCAATACCCGGGTCAGTCACATTGTCTGGGAGCTAATTACTCTGGACGCACATAGAAAACACGTGTATACTAAAGAGCCCGCTAATTGATGGCCAAAAAGACCCAAACACACACTGGTTAATAGAAAGAAGATGAATGATGAAATGGGAGGTGAATCAGAGGGTGAGAAGTGTTGACTCGAAATTGACTAATTGAACTTAAGACCTCCTGAATATGAATTCCAATCACTACCGCCTATGCCTACACAAAACTCTACTCTACTCTCTCTCTCTTTTTTGCTTTTTCTCTGTGTACTGAAAGTGTCAATATTATTTTAAGTATTACCAACAACAACTCCCATAAAAATAATTTCGATTACATTTAAACACGTAGGTTGCGGAGCGAGCGAGAAAACAGCTGCGTTACTTTTACTCGAGAGTGCTGTCTGACTATTTCAGCGCCCAAGACTCTACTTTTAAGTCAGAACATTTTATATACCCGTTTACCTTGAAACTAAAATCTGAAAACTATATTTTTTTATGTTAATAATTTATAGTTTTGGGCTGCCTTTGTGAGGAAATGTTGAATTGTAAATAAAACAGAATTATTTTTCTAATTTTATAAAAATTACTGTTTTACAAATTAAAAAATGAAATATAAAATAAGCTATAGTTCAGATCAACATTTTAAAGGGTTTGAGAGCTATATGTCTATAAAGAGGACATTTTCAATAATGAGCATTAAATTTGTTAAGTTTTTGGCTGAAAACTATTAGACCTCGGGATATCGCATTTCACAAAAGCATTCATCTTTTTTTTTTTTTTTTGGTAGTATATTCTTTTTCTTCTTCCTTCCTGCCGTAGACATGGTTGTCTTTAGCAATCTCCATATATTGTTACATCGTATTAGGGGACGTCGTCCTATTTTTCTTTATTTATAATTTTTAAACCTACTGTGATAGTTATTTCTTTCATTTCCTGTTAGACATCTACTTCGTTTTATGTTCTTCAGATTTTTCAGGTTACATATTCCTAATTGCTCCCGTATTTTTTCATTTTTTTATGATCAATTTTCTTATACTCTTTAAAAAATAAACTCCTTTACCTATAGATTACTTCTATTTTTTCCGTCATCCAAATTTATGAAAATAGCATTATAATTATTTCGGCACCGACACTAGTTTATAAAAATTTAATATAGTATTCTTTATTTGCTCAGTTAAGTAGTGATTTTTATAATTAGACATTCTATTTTTTTTTTGTTTGGTATGTTATAGTTTTGTAACTAAGAATTGAAATTCCTCCACTTTTTTTTTTAAAGTATAATTTTGGACATTTTTTCCCATTTAAATGCCACATATTTACTTTACTCTTGGGTATCATTATGTATTTTGTTGCTGTTTAACCCATTTCATATATTGACTTTTATAAATTAACTTAGAGATAGAAATAATAATATGATCGTCATATGATTATTTATATATATATATATATATATATATATATATATCTTTTATATGGCACCCATACTTTATGCAGTATAAAATAATAATATTTTAATTTTATTAATTTTATAGTTCTTTGATCCAAGCCATAACACATTAAAATAAAATTTAACAGGAAAGGTTGCGCGCTTGTTGTTTAATCGACAACGAAAAATTTGAATTTAGTGACAACAAAACATCAGATGCTAACAAAAAGCGTCTCTAGACCTTGCACTGTGGATTTTTTTGGAAAATCCAATTTAAAGAAGAGCAAAGTCCAACATGAAATTTTAAGTTCCTTTTCAGGTTTTTGATTTCTTCAGTTCTTTTTCTTATATTCTCTTACGAAGAAAGTGTATAATAGAAGAATTTCCCAAACCATGCGTAAAGTAAAGCTTTGTGTTTATGGCGGCATATGGCTCTTTCTATCTTGTTCCACCAATTTATTTAAAATGCACGCTCCTGTAGAATGGCAAATAACGCGGCTTTTCAAGGTTTTATGAATTTTTAAAGAGATTGTACGTATGATTTTCGTTTTCAAGGTCTCCTGCGACTAGAGGCGCTTACTTAACAAAAACAAAGGAAGCACAGAAAGTAGACCTGGGTGTAAAATTCAAGTAGGAATGGTGCGAAACGTTGGAGGACCGGAAGGAAGTGTTCCTTATTCAGCCACCAGGCGGCACCATACATAATTTAGCTCCTTCCGAGGGTACCTGTGTGTGAAAGGGGGCTTGGTTATGCTTGTTGTTTAAAAAACATAGTAGGGGCAAACAGAGGTACGTAGATATCCCTGCGCACACTAGTCGGGATTAGCATATAAATTGGTGGCAGTGATGACGGCTTAAGGGTCTGCTCGCGGGGGCGGCTCACCGCTTTCATGGATGTTATGTACAGAAAGAAGGAGACCAGGGACCGGCATCAAAGAGAAGGCGCTAGCTCAAAGGGAGACCCCACGTATGTCATTGTCGCCTGGTGCGGTGGGGGCTTTTTTTGCCCTTTCTCCTCTTTTCTGTGTTGCTTACCGTCTGGCAGGGGCATACATTTCACTGCTACTAGGATTCCTCTACCTTCGGCAAGTCTAGGAAAAGGTAACGTAGCGTCGACATTGGTAGTGTTACTGCATTTTCTGTTCCTTTCATGTGTATATAATATTTTATATCTTTTGTATTAAAACGAAAACGATACAAATAGCGCGCAGGATTTCGGATAGCTGCGCAATCTCTTTGACTGCTTGACTGTTTGACTGCTCGGAAAGATGTAATTATGGGAAATATCCAAGTTGTTTCAACGCTTTGTTCTTATGTTATATGTTTGCTATTAATGTTAAACAGGTAGTTATTGTGATTACCTATTTTATACAACACAATTTCTTAACCTTTATATTCCAGCAGTATTAATATTACTTATTCTAATGTGCAGCAGTATTTGGAGAGATGGTATTTATTATGATATCTGAAGATCATTAATACTTTTTTACAATTTTTCACTATTATGTCCAGATATTGGGTCTCTTACTTTTTTCCTCTCTCTTTCATATACTTTCCTTTTTTTCTTCTTTTCCTCGTCTTTCCTCTATACGTTCAATAGTAACTCTTTACAGAATTGTGGTCTTTGCCCATTTGTAGTGAGTGTTATGTGAGGCTTTCCCATGTTATAAACCTCTTGCTCCTCATTTCTAGGAATGGAGTTGATCGCTGGACAAGGAAGAGACAAGTTGATTTCGGCGTGCTTATACAAAATTTGTTACGGCAGGAGGCAATTTCACTGTTATTCATCCAGTGGCACAGGTATTTAGTAATTAAAGTGTATAGCTACACAAGTATTATTTTGAATTGTATAACTGGAAATTTCCAATGTTCAGTGGGGCAAAATGTAAAAATGTTTTTGGAATAAATTATTTTATGTATTATTAATTTATTTTTTAGTTTCGTGATTGCATATGCCTTATTAATTGTTATTTAGAGCGTTAAAGAACGAACGCGTTTTTTAATTCTCGGTAAATCCATGGGAATTTCCTTAGGCTTGCTACATCATTATGGAAATTAAATTATAAAAGTAAAAAAGAAATAATACAATATTTATTATGCTATTATTTCGTCATTTGAGTCAATTTTGAGTAAAATTATTTTCTTTTGTATTGGGGAAATTTTATATACTTTAATTTATCTTGCTATGAGGAAATATCTGTGATACTTTATTTTTATTTTTTTTTGTTTAGTGAGTTAAATTTATTATTTCTCGTTTAGCTTAAGTCAATGCTCTTCACCTATTGTACTATTACCATTTCCTTAAGTTCAGTTTGTAGCAGTGCATTATGTTAATAAGTTCTAGAGCGTTGTTTTAAATTTTTTTCTCTTTTCTACTTTCACGTTGTGTTGAACACATCTACCTTTCATTGCCACATCATCGGGGCTTTCCTTAATTCAGTATATTTTCTATAGTCGATAGGGATTTATCAGAAGAGCTCCAGCGAAATTAATTAATAATGACGTACAAAACCGCAGCAAAGAGCATTTATTTGCACATAGTTTCCGAAATGCCTACTTGCTAGCTACACAAATGACCAATTTTTGAAGCCGTCAAACATAGTTTTATGTTATATATAGTTTCATGTGCTATTAATGCACCACATTTTCAATACTTTAACGCCTGCACTATATATATATATATATATATATATATATAAAACATAATTTTACGCATTTGCATTTTTATCAACATGTCATGACTTGGTGGGGAAAAAAAAACAGGTAATCTATATGGCAGAAAGGTAAGGCCTTAAAAAAGATATGATTTCTTAAATCCCATCGAGAAAATATTAATTATATATTTAATAAGTTTACAAAATAATCAGAAATATTTAAATACTTTTTTTAAATCCTTGCATAAAAATGTATCTGTACCCAAGAAATAAAATCACACATACTCTGGTAGGATTTTTCAGAATCACAAACATACCTACTACAGTTCTGGTAATTGGTATATCAGTAATACCAGGCAGTACAAACGTTCACTTAGCACCCTGCTTTATTTCGTTTAACACGGTTGGTATTCATTAAGATGTCTAAAGAAGGTGCAAGAGATTGACATTCTCTTTTCAAGTGCTACAAACTAATGGGAAAATCATGATATGAAAATATCCGTAATACAGTAAGAAGGGAGTAAAATTTGTATTCATTTATTTATTAATTACATGTTTCTCATTGGTAAAATGAGAAGACCTATATAATTTGTGAATTTTTTCCACAAAACGGAGATGAACATTGTCTAAATACAAGCACTGCTCTGCTGAAAAAAACTATTTTCCTGTATAAAACACGCCCGTTTGTTAACAAAGAAATCGCATGATATAGAAATCACATCGGATATTTGAAGCTCGTTACTTGGAGACCAAGTGAAATTCTAGGGCCTACAAAATAAAGAAAAAGATTATTCCAACGAACATAAAATTATAAATGTAGAAAGATAGGAGTTCGTTCTTGTCATATCGTGTGATTAGAGCTCAGTTTTTTCATTGTACAAAAATACTCTCACTGACAGACGGAACGATATCTTGCCAGAAAACTTGCAGAAAATGCTTGCAATTGCTATCAAAAGGTGTACAACAACACATGAAGAAGAAGAAGAAGAAGAAGAAGAAGAAGAAGCCTAAATGTCCCTAAGAAGAGCAAAGGGTAAGGTCTTATTCACTAGTACGATGAGCTGATTAGCATTAGGGCTATGTACATAGTACTATCGTATATACTACACTTTGTTACACTTTTGTTTACCAGATTTCACTCGTTTCAAAGTTGATGCTCGATGGTTTTCCGTGTATTCCTACTTCTTGCTATTCTGGACTATTGTCAACCTGCCTGTGCCGCGTAGAAGTCTTCCCATCTCCGTCTTGGCCTGCCTCTATGTCGCTTCATTGGAGATTTTTGTCCCATATTGTTATTCCTACGAGGGTAGATCCATAAGTTTACGACCTAACCGTTTTCTAGGTATGATAAAGACAAAAACTATATTTCACTTTTCAATATAGTTAAATATTGCTATTAACTTCTATGAATTAGCACTTCAATCCCCCCCTCCAAAATAGGCAGAAGTATTGTCTGAAAATGGGCATAAACAACATCCATCACTTCTTCGTCACACTTAAATTTCCTTCCTGGAAACCTTCTTGAGTTTTGAAAAAAGTAAATACTTACTGGGAACTAGATCTGCGCTGTAGGGTGAGTGGTCGATCTCCTTGAAGCCACATTGTTTCACAGCTTCCTTTACGCCCCTCCATTGATTTTCTTTTGAACAAGGGATCATAGTAGAGGACCATAATTTCATCTCCTGTAACAATAGTTTGCAGAACTTCTCTCTCGTTGCCACGGCAGAGCTGCTAAAATGCCTGACAACAGATGACTCGTTGCTGCTTTTGGACTGAGAAAAGAAGTCTAGGCATCCATCTTGTACTAACCTTATGTTTAAATGTTCATGAATAATTCGAAGGACTGTTGTTTTAGAAAGGCCCAACTTTGCTGTTATTTCTGTAACTATGAGCCGTCTGTCTTCTATAATTTCTCTCCTTCCACAAGAGCGATGTTTTCAGGAATGAGCACCTCCAAGGACCGACTTGCACGCTCTTCGTTTTCAATGCTTTCTTGGCCCATTCGAAAAAGTTTGGCCCATTCTTTTACGGTAGAATATGACGGGGATGCATCCCCATACATACCGTCCATTAGCTGTTTAATTTCATTTGGAGTAAGTCCTTCTTTTGTGAAGAGCTCAATAACAACTCGAAATTCCATTTTGAACAAGTCACAATCTTCTACACATAGTCTTCTTTATGCAGCTATATCTGAACTGAACACAGCTGAGCGGAGGTTATAGCTGCAATTATTTACTTAACAGATAAGGTAGGACAGTAGATAAAGGTTTTGTGAAGGCCATAATATACCTGCGAGGCCGAAAACTTATAGACCAACCTCTTAATATCCTGCGTTCCATTTCCCTTTGGCCTATTTGTATGCATTCATCTGTTTGTTTGTAGCCGACCACATCTGGTGCCCCTATAGCATTACTGGGTACATGCAGGTTTCTAGTGATTCAAGTTTAAGCTTTTTGCTTGTTTTCCTGTTGGAGAATATAAACTGAAGGGACCAGAAAGCCTTCCATGCTAAGGACATGTTTCTGTTTATCTTTTTTTCCGTCTTGTCCTTGAAAGAAATTAACTGTCCTAAGTATTGTATACCTTTATATATAGTACAGTTAATTCATCTACTGTGACTGGAATTTTCATTCATTATGTCATTAACCGTATTTTTGTCTTATTCATTGATAGATCTGCCGCTTTGCTTTGTGTGTTCAGTTGTAGCACCGTTTGTAATTGTCTTGGTGTTTAGCGCAAAGAATCGCTCGTCGGTAAATATTAGATTCGTTATTCTACTGCCACTTATCCGTAACGTCTGTTCTATTGCATTTTCAGAATATTTCTTCCATAGCGCAGTCGAAAAGTTTGGCAGAGATTGCCGCACTTTGGCTTTCCAGTCGGAATTTTGGTACTCATCTTTTTGTTTTCACCTTAAAAAATACACTATATGATTCTATATGGCTCTAATTAATATATGTCGGTCCTGGTGGTGTAGTGGTTACCATACTTGCCTCCTAAACCCAAGATCGCGGGTTCGAACCCCGTCAGAACCAATGGATTTTTTCGGGGCGTAAAAATCCTAAGTATGGCTTCCTTCGGAAGGGAAGTAAAGTCGTGGGTCCCGTGTCGTACATTTACGGCACGAAAAAGAACCTCAAGCCTGAAAGAGAGGCCTCTGAGCAAAATTTGTCGGCCGTTTCACGCCCTGAGTTGAATGGGCCGCTGATGACCTGAGCTGTTAAAGAACATCCATAAATAAATCAATAAAAAAAAAGTCTAATATATATACTGTAATTTTAAAACATAGAAATTAAATTATATAAATATCAATGTTATTATTCTAATTTGGAAGCGGTAAATTTAAAAAAAATTAATATATTTTTTAATATTTTAGTAATTGCGAATATATTATTTTGTCAAAATTGTCTTCATATTTGTCCGCTCTCTATTTACAATAACAAAAGTATATTACTACTATTGTTATATAAATGAAAATCCTCTATTTTGATCAAGCTTTCTTCACCAATATGAAAACTGCATTGAGGAGATTTTCTTGATTTTAAACACAATTAAACCATTGCGCGGAACCAATTGTGATCTGCGATATATTTTTTACAACGTATTTTAAAATGAACATTAATAACAGTACAATTTCCGCAAGAATATTCTGTATCTCTCAAAGGATTGGCAACGTTTTATACTTGCTGATGAGAATTCAATGCAATGCTCAAAGCCTCTTGTATACGGTCAATTTTTATTTATTTGCGCCGAGTTGTCCCGCTGTGTTGTCTCCAAACAGAGCACGCAGGAAGTGTATCTAGCGGGCTGAAGCGCTCGATAGCTGCCGAAACCACATATTCTATGTTTACGCTTCCAACCCCCCTTCTGAAAACAATAACAGTTTAAATCGATCTCCCGCGGCTTGCCTACCCAACAAAGGGGCTGTTTCACCGGCTGTTTTGTTCTCTACCGGGGTACTTTGTGGGCTTATGGCGCTCTTGTCTGTTATGTTGCGAAATGTCATACAGGAAGACATAACAATTGAGTTAGATCGTCAAGAGCACGTATTTAAGGGAAATACACAGCGTTTATGATATTAATTTCTTTAAATGTATTTAAGTGCAGCCAGGCCATTAGTGACAGCCCTGGTATGTTATGGGTTTACGCAGGTTTACAAGTACACAGTTGTTTGGAACTCTAGCTTGGCATTTTGAGTTTTAGAGGAAAAATCCATTGCAGGTGAAGAGGATTTTAGGCAGGTCACCTTTGTTCTCTGTAACACCATCCTCTGATAAACTACGCGGGTTTCCAGTGGTAGACAACCAGATTATCACTGCACGAATGTGGACCAGTTTTCAAAATCTACTTGGTGTCTTGATCTATTCAGGTTTTATTACATTTAAATGAATATACAGAATGTTCCAAAAGTCATTTAACTGATATTTTATAATTAAACAATGGTTTTCTAGCACATTTGTTTATTAAAGTGAATTATTCGTCCTAGACGGCAAAGATATTCCTTTGTTTCGATGTTTGACGTATAAGTTATTGTCAACAATGTCACATGCTGAAGTCAGGATCATTTTAACTTTATGAAAATGATTATATTAAAAAGCATGTATGAAATTATTAACAATGTTTCATATTTGTAGTTACTGTTGTGGGAATGACAAGGATGCACAACCACACTGCATCACAAAGAAGACTTACCTAGATGACAGCATAGCCACTAGGCAGTTTGTTTGTTTGACAGGATGCACTATCAAATAATTACTTCGTGATAGATACAGTCTTAAAGAAATTGTTCTTTAGGATTATTTCGGAAGAACCCTGCCTACAATGACAATGAAATATGAGAAATAGGGAAGAATCTTAATAGTTTCTGTTCAATCTTTGATGTACAAAAATAACGGATAATTTTCAAGCCTCTCGTGACATGTGTTACTGATTAGATCCAAGCAATAACACTAGACACTCTAATTCGTCGGGATGGGTCGAGGTTATTACCATTTCTCCGCACTTTACTGTTCTTTCAGCAAAGAAAAACGGGTCCAACACCTTCAACTTGAAAACAGCACAGAATATATCAACTTTCGGAGAGTTTCGTGTTCAACTGATACAGGCGATTGCCTGCTCCTATATGCGAATATTACATTTAACTGAAAGGTTGAAAAATCACTAAAACCATCAATTTCGATCCACTGCTGTACTGTGATGCAAAAAGTCTTCCATCAGTGCTTGTCATGAGGTTTTAAAGTTTAAGGCAGTTCAAGTAGTTTGCGGTATGCCCAGCTCACTGCTGGCTCTTGCAGTCAATTTCTAGGGCTGCGTTGGTAAGCTTCACTTTGTCCACTATTTCCTCCGACACAAAGGAACGCCCTTTACACAAGCATCCAGACTCCATATTGTTCACAGTCATTTTGCAATCGCGGTAAAACCGCAATCAGTAAATGAAGAGTATCAAAAACAACAATTGAAGAGCATTCTCTTGTGAGACGATAATAGACACATACTCAGTTCATTACCCATAATAAATTGGAACTGTTATTAATAAGGTATCTAGGGAGTTATAATATGTTTGATGAATTATTTAAGAATGTCTCGATGCCCCACTTTGGGATGATTATTATTGTGGAGATGGATTTTAATATCGATGATGATTAATTTTATTTATTTAATCAGATGATTAGATGTTCTTCCTGCCTTGCCTCGGTTCTTGAAGTCAGGAGTTCAAAGTTTCCTATTCCTCTGGTTCCAATACAGAGAGCAGGAACCTCAGGGAAATATGGACTGTTTTAATGATGTAATGTCACTGGGGATAGGAGGGGATTATTTGCTGTAATAATATAAAGTTCGGCTCTGTTTGGACATTTAATTTATTCGACAATTGAAGGGTTCAGGAACATGCTGGTCGTCTATCGTGTGGTTATTGTTGTGGTTCTAATTTTACTTTATAATCTATCCTCGGGTTATAGTTCACTGCCTTCATTCGTGGATTTATTCACTTTAACACAATTTTGAAATCTGACCGTCACCTATAATTTCGCGTTAACACTTTATAATCCGACTGCTCACTTTGCCTGTAAAGGCTTTATCGTAATGTCACATGCACGGATATACCTTAGCAATGAATCGACGTGACTACTATTACTCTCGCAATGACTGACTGACTCTCACTGACACCGCCTGTAGTGCCTCTGTAGTAAAAACGGGCGTTAAACACTACTCAAAAAAAAAAACTCTCACTGACCGACCGATTTACTTTGACTCTCCGCGACGGCTTAACTGATCTACTATGACAATGAATAACTAATGATGGATGCTGATACTGAATAACTGCTACTACTTCTCGAATATATAAACTTACTTCTTACATTTAATCTATGACGTGAATTCGCTCTCCCTCGCGAAAATTAATTTCCTTTAAATATTATTAAACTTGGTTCCTTCTAGAATTTTATTGAATTTTTATTGAATTTTATTGAATCACACAATTTATGGTGATTAGTTGAAGTTCTTCTTTCTCAAATTAGGTTTTTATCAGGAAACATATATCTGCTATTCCCAGGCTACGAAAAAGGAGACATCTGTCCATCTGTTTTTTGCATGTGGGGTTTCTTTTGATGACATATTACAGTTACCGTCTAAAATCACAATTCTTTCCGAGCCCAGGTTTAGAATTTAATTCAAACATTTGGCGCCTGGAATCGGCGCGTCTGTCTGTGAGGATTTGAAAGAGCAGGATGTTATCAAAGGACTTTCCAGTTAAGGCTATTGTTCTCTTCCTAACTTTTTCGACAAAAGTCCATTTTACAGAAACATAACAAAGACATATATGTGCACTGTCAATCATAATATTACAGAAAGATAACTTGAGCATTACTTATTAGTCAAAAAGACATATACATATACATACACTAACACTTGTAATATTGAAGCCCTGATTCTAATTGTAACATTGATACCCTTGATTGTTATGCTATTCTTGACATTAAACAATACCTGAAATATGCAATTATTATTGTTATTATTATTATTATTATTATTGTTATTATTACTATTATTATTATTATTATTATTATCATAATCAGAAGCAATTGTAATTAAAAGGACATTTTTAAGACAACAATCACAGCTTCAAAAAAACACAAAGCCATGCCATATCTCTATCTTCACTGGTTTATTTTTAAAAACTACAAGAGTTCTTTGCTGTGACGAATTTGTGAACAAATGTTATTTAAATTTAATTTTAATCGAATTTTTGTTTTGTTTTTGCATTTAATATTTGAAAAAAAATAGTAATTTTTACATTTATCATGATTTTGAAAATGAAAGTAAACCATAATGGTTCAAGTGTCCATCTCGCCCGAACGATATCTTTTTGCAGAAGCCACCACTTTATCGTTATCTGCTCTTTGCGCTCTTGTACGTAAAATTCGCTTTAAGCAAATAAGGAAACTTTTTATTTTTGAGAGTATGACGCAAGTAGACTTCTCGGGATTCCCACCAGAGTTCTGTATGTGTGCCATATGGTATATTTCCCTCGGGGTCCCCGGCTTTGATCTCGAGAAGGACATTGAATTTTCCAGCTTGTATCACTCGATTGGAACACAGAAGGAGAAGCTTCCAAGTCGATAAGTGTCGATATCGGGAACCTCGGTGCTCTACGGAGGCTAAATAGGGGATTCTGTCAAGTTAAAAATAATAATAATATTTCTGGACAGATGCGGTGCCATTAGGGAATAAAATGCTCAACATTCATTTCTACTTTCGGGTGTGTCTAAATGAAAACTAAACTGGTATTCCTGTTTTTAATATTCACAATAACTACAATTTTGTCTGATAAATGTAATAATTAAAATAAGAGCATTATATCAATAAACTCTGCCTCTCAGTACATGGTCTATATTACAGTATAATTAATATATACGGCGTCCTTAGCACGGAGTCTGGTTCCCGCACAACAGTTTCAGCATCAACCGGTAAAATGTTCTCTACAACTTAGGGAAAAAAATGAATTATGAACCTTAATTATTAGGGGTGTTCTAAAAGTCTCGGTCTGACAGAGAGAGGTTGTGAAGATGACCAAATTACTATGACAGTATTTAAGTACCATTCTTTAGATGATGCGTTGCAAAATTTCAGATACGTAAGTGCAGTCACTTATTTGTGGCGATCGTGTAAACAAACTAGTGTTAACGGTTTCTAAAAAATGGATAAAACTGAAATACTAACTGTAATATATGAAGCGTTTAACTCCAACAGAAACACAAAAGAGTTAGATTCCACATTAAAGGATTCTTACCCTTCGTTTTTGACGCTTAAAAAGTGGGCTGCTTAATTTAATCTTGGTCACACACACACACACACACACACACACACACACTTATATATATATATATATATATATATATATATATATACAAGGCGTCCCAAAACTGCTACGACCAATTAGATTGTGACAAAAATTCATAATACCGTACTCCATGATTGCCGATTGAAGGTAGTCGAGTTCGCTGACATCGCTAAGACCTCGAATGCAGTGTCCATTATATTTTATATGAAGTTTTGGACATGAGAAAGCTTTCCGCTCTATAGGTACCGCGTTTGTAAACAATGGATCAAAAGCAATTCGAAAGTACATTTTTCAAGGGGTTTTATTATTAATTAAACGCAATTACAATGAATTTCTCCGACGTTTCATAACATTGGTTGAAACGTGGATTCATCACTACAAGCCAAAGACGAAGGAGTAGTCCAAACAGTGGGTGGCAACAGGTGAAAGTGCACCAAAGAAAGAAAAAACGGTTGCATTTGCAGAAAAAGTCATGGCTACAGTTTTCTGAATTTCTCATGCTGTGGTGCTCATAGACTACCTCCAGAAGGGCAGAATCATCACCCGAGAGTATTGTGCTTCACTACTGGACCAACTGAACGGTTTTATTCAGGATAAATATCCACACCTTAACGAAAAAGAAAGTTCTCTTTCATCACGATAATATACCTTCACTTACGTCTGGAATTGTTGCTCCAAAACTGCATGACCTTCGCTGCCAAGTGCTTCCATATCCGTCATATTCGCCGGATTTGGTTCCCAGCAATTACTTTTTGTTCCCAAAGCTGAAGAAAGGGCTGGATGGATGAAGATTAACATCAAAGGACAGACATTTATTTTTCACAGTTGGACAAATCTCATTTTACTGAGGGTATTAAAATGTTGAAATGTCATGGGATTAAATGTATTGATTTACAAGGTGACTTTGTTGAAAAATAAAAAAGTGTTTCTGTTAAATCTTGTGTTTTCTTGATCAGTCCGAGAACTTTTGGAACTCTTCTTCTCTGAGTCAAAATTTTGGGGGTTCAAATCCAACCAGTTTGAAAGGTAAAGGTAAAGTTTTTGGGACGTAAATATTTTGAGCTCAAACCCTCCGGGAGGATTTCAACCTCAACATTTCGTTTATTTTTCTGAGTGTTGTTTTATTTTCGGGAAATAAAATCACTACATTTATATCAGGCGTGTCTAATTGGGTTTTGAGATTTGCTATGAACGTAGGAGTTTTTGGTATAGTTAGGAAATTGTAGAGTTCACCTTTATTTTGTTGCAGTGATAATTTAGTCTCTAGTCTCACCCTTCTATTCTACCCATTCTCACACAAGAAAAACATGTGATAACTGTCTCATTTTGGACATTAAGAAAAAATAGCACATAAACTAAGTAACTCAAATTTTCTCATTAAATGAGAAACATTTGTGTTTGCAAAGTTTTAACAAATATTAAACATAGATTACACATGTCTCAACTTGTTGGCAGCTGTTTTGCTTTTGAAATGTAAATGTAAATATTTCATTACCGCTGTTTTCAAAAACGACTTTCACTTTGCTCCATCAAATCAGAATTTTTTCAAATCAAGAATGGAATTGTCATATTTTTTTTTCGAGAAATATGAATAACTTACAATTTGCTTAAGATTTGCAATATAAATTAAGATTTTTATTAGACATTTCAAATTTCATATACTGACATTCAACACGTCCATAAAACCTGTTTGTTTGGCATGAATGTTCTTCTCTTGGATTTTTCTTGTGTTTCCATAAAATCCGCACAGAGCATCCAATATAATCCGCAATCACTGATGTATTCCATTTCCCTGGGTATCCTCTTTCCATTTCTGGAGTATCGTGATGGAATCTCTCATCTTACTCTTTTTAATTGACTGTCCGCAAGTTTTTAAGAAATACTTTCAAATATGAAAAGAAAAATGTAATTTTACACTCATGTTGAAACATTAGACTGAGATTTTCTGTATCTTGTTGTTTATTATTTTAATATAATTTATTATTACCTAAAAACGTTTCAATAACTTCTTTTTCTAAGGGAGACATAGTTTTGTTTGTTTGTTGGGCGGGGGGTATACGAAACAGCAGATGTCGGTGAGATAATTATTTGAAATAGATCTATCTTTGTCAAATACTTTAACAAACTGTTTCATCACACCAAATGTAATATTAGTAAGTAGTAAAAGAATTTTCATAGTATCTAATAGAACACCTCAGTTTATGCTTTTACTATCTGGTATTAAAACTGGTATCTTCTATTTTGCCTTTGTCATTTTACAATAAAAGTGTTAGAAATATAACAAAAAATATAATAAAAATGGATTATGAACCTTAATTACTAGCGGTGTTCTCGGCCTGACTCAAGAGAGGTTGTGAAGATGGCCAAATTACTATGATAGTTAAGTATCAATCCTTTAGATAGCTAGTTGTAAAATTTCACATGCGTAAGTGCAGTCACTAATTTGTGGCGATCGTGTAAACAAATTAGTGTTAACGTTTTCTACAAAATGGATAAAATTGAAATACGAACTGTAATATATGAAGCGTTTAACTCCAACAGAAATACAAAAGAGTTAGATTCCATATTAAAAAGTTATTCCCCTTCATTTTCCACGGTTAAAAAGAGAAGCTAGCTTTTTGCCATTGAATAACTCGCAGTAGTTCGAAATATAGCAATTTCAAGTGTGACTCTTTCTCTGTGTTTTATATTTATCTACTTTTATTATTAGTGTTAATTTGTTACATTGTTAATAGTGTTTCTTTATTTTTATTTTTCATTAATATTATATATATAAGAAAAGTCTTTCTTTAATAACTATTTAACCATTCTAATCACTTTAACAACTGAAAACAGTCAGGTAGCAATTTTAAGTATCCCTATGCCACTAGATGGAACTGGTATAAGGAAAAAATGGTTCTTATTCATTTATGAGTTACACTCATAATTACAAAGTGAGTATCAAAGTTCCAAAGAAATGTTAAATAAAATAATCCCCCCTAAAAAAAACGGGAAATTGAATGAAATCGGAGCGAGTGGAAAGTTTCTGCCTTAAAAATCAATAGCTTAACTGGCATAGCAGAAAAAAATAGTTCTCAATCTTCAGGTTCCGTTTCAAAGAGTGAATCATTGCAATTGATTTCAGAATGAACACGAAATAAACAGAATTTCATTTCATAGCATATTCTTACAATACTAAACGGAAGAAGGACGTCTGTTGTTTCAAAAGTGTTCACCAGCAGTAATTCTTGCAGGTGACAATGCATTGGGGAAAGTTATAATAAAGTCTCTTCGACCACAGCGAGCGGAAAAAAAACAGTTAAAGTAGCTTTTACAAAGAAACATTTGTTCTTTCACAGTTCCGCGCCGTTTTAAACACACCTGTCACCAACAGGAAAACTCTACTAAACTATTTTCATAGAATGTACTGTGTATTCATCCCCATCTCATGTAGTGAGTCACATACTCTTGGGCGATCCTAACATTATCATCGTCAAGAGAAGGGGAAAGAACTCACAAACGGAGTGCTGGCTAATGGACTGGCATTTCTTCAGAATGCATGCGTCCTATATGCAGCACCCATTTATTTTAATAACTTTATATTTATTGGGGTTATGCAGATAAGTGCTTAACATTTACAATTATTGTGTAACGAGACATAATTTCGAAGAACCTGTGTGTTTTGTTTCGAAGTATTTGCAGATAAATATAAAAATTGATATTTCGATAAAAACATTCTAAACAGTAGCAAAGAAAGTGAAAAACAGGTCTGGTGTTGATTTTCATCTTTCTCTCTCTATCAGTATTAGGTCTTTTGGTCTCTTATGGTATCATTACGATTTTTTTCTGCTGCCTAAAGTCAATATTTTAATAACCATTCGACTTTCTTCGCTACGGTTCGCCACTGGCCATTCAGAACTTCAGCATGCATCAAGTCACTATTAAGCCTTGTTTATAACCTCAAATTCTGAAAAATGGCGAATTCAAATGGACTGAAATCCTTGTATATTTATATATATATATATATATATATATATATATATATATATATTTCTTTTTAAATGATATGAAAAAGAGCAACATCATAACATTAAAAATATTATATCGATGCCGTAACCTCTCAATTTTTTCTTTTTATATAAGATTTTACATAGCCAAGCATGTATTATATTTCCAATTTACGTAACTCGTAAAGTTTAATTAATATTTGTGACATAACATACAAATTATATTTGCATGTGATTTTCACTGCAGACAATCATCAGATAGAAACAGTCAATGACTCGAACGGGAATAACTTTGGACTTCTATGATTTGTCTACTAATATTTTGGAGACCTCCAACGTTGTTTCGTCACAGAGATTGATATATTTCTCTCTCTAATTTAAAAACAATGCCAACACATGCTTAATTTGAAACCCGCATTTCAATACAAAATTAACGCCTTAGGGAGATCAACAGAAGCCTCGACTGAAAGTTCTCTCAGGGAGAGGTCTTTGGGGTATATAGAAACACTGGTTAAATTACTATCGGCACGGTAAGCTGAAGATTTATTTGTGCATTAACACGACATTATTTTATACACTTTGTAGCATAGCTCCAGGACAAAAAGTATCGTAAATATAATAATTTAATAACTTCAGCCTTGCTCAAAAGTTAGCCGTTTGTGCCTTCACCCAAGGCAAGCTCACTTAAATAAGAAATATTAACGGAAAAGACACACCTTGCGGCCGGGATTTACGGGGGCAGAGAGTTATGGACACTAGCGGGAGCACCACGACGCCGGCGTGGCCCCTTCTAAGGAATTAGAACTTTTTAAAAGAGTCGCTTCCGGTTCCAAAGCGCAAGCCACCGTTCACAGCACCAGCTCACCTCGAGAGCAGGAAATTTATGAAAAGCAAGGATTCATCCCAGAATTGTTCTAAGCGATTAGGTGAAAGACTGAAATAAAATGTCCAAAATCAGGGTGGCCCTAAGAGATTTGAGACCGGGATCTCCCAAATACAAATTTCAAGTGTCAATATCTAAGTCATTAAGCTCAATATCTTAATTAATTCCTTTTTGTTCACAGATTAGGACATAACCTGTTGCAGCCTCACGCTTCACGCCATCTTCTGCATTATTTACTTTCTGATCGCTTCATCCTTTTGACTTATCTGAATAACCTTGTTATGGGAGTCTATTTTATTTCATTATCACTAAATGCTCAATGTAATTCATTTGTCTATTCTATTGTATTCTTTTAGTACAATCAAGTATATTAATTACTGTCTTATCTGTTCTTCCATGTTCTTTGTAAATCTTATACATTTCATTTCAGACGATATTTTCAACTTATAACTAGTTTTAATACCCAAGTTTCACTGCCACTCTTAATTATAGATATTCATATTGTTATTTTAAATTGTGACCTTTCCCTTGGTCTAGTGGTTCTTATTGCTGCTTGCTCAGAACTTTTCTCATTAAGGGACGCCTTGAACGGGTTACACTCAGTCTCGTGGGTAACAATTGGTGAGGTGCCTGATGCCTTCGATCTCGAAATCCATCTGATAAGGGACCCTGCTGATCACACATCGGCTCCAATTCATTGGATAATGATGTTGCAAGACGGAGAATGAGAACGCAGCGGTCGCTACGAATGACCGAAGTTCAGGCTGTCACGCCACATAGAGGATAAGGATATAAAAGTATAAGTGAGTGTCTGCTTCTTCTTAATTAGTGTATGTCTTAACATATTAAAGCCCGCGAACTGTTTTCTTCGTGTCGTTACCAGCACTAAAATATTTCAAAATCGAGTTTTGTCATCAGTTTTTCTTTCTTTCTAGATTTATATTTTCTTTGGTTATGTCATTATTTCCATTAATAAGGAGGTTTTAATGTTGTAATCCTTAGATACGTAGTTTAATATACATTTGGAGTCGATCTTTTGACCTCTCGTTCATTTTCATGTACTATTATTTGATAACTGTACACGAACTTCTTTCAGCCAATGAATGTACGATCTCATTGATACCTAACTATCAATCAGAATGAAATTTAATCAATAGCTTTAAAGCATGGTGCTCAAAAATTAATAACTCACACTTTTTTCCAACGTTCATATTTTTTATCGTTATAATCTCTGTTTCGATTCAACCAGATATCTAGGAAACCTATTCTTATGCATTTTCATGTTCACTAAGTACAAAAAATGGCATTGCAGTGCATGGCGTTCTTGCATTGCAGTTATCTTACCAAATTCCCACGTTGTTCATATTTGTTCTTAGGTAATTTCATTAAACTTTCAAGCTAAAGCTTGTTTTCATTAGAGACATTCTCTATCGAAATCATTATCATGACAACAAACTTAAATTAAATTACCCAAAAAAGATCAGCACTTGTGATGTTACTGCAGATGATATGTAAAAATTATTGCATTAATACCTATATAGTTTATTGTTAATTCTTATTTTAAGCTTAGAAGCTATTTATTCCTATGCATTAGACAATTTTAGCTGCAGATTACATCTTTGTCAAATTTCTTTATTTGTTTTACTATATATATATATATATATATATATATATATATATTGTTATATTATTTCATCCAATTACTGACCAAAAGGTAATTCTATCTATTCTATATAACCTTTAACAAGTTTTAAAAGTGATTTTACTTCTTGTTTCTAAGTTTTATTTTTGGGTAAATGTGTTTCTGCAAGTTCTACTTTTAATATTTTTTTCTGTCATAAGGTCTGTTAAATTGTTTTATTTGTAATTTACGTATATATCTGTATCCTTCGTTTAAAAGACGTACTCCTCTATAGTTTTAAGAGTTATTTCGCAGCAATTTTAAATAATATTATTTAAATATAAAATTTCTCAACCGCCTACTGACTCTCTGTGTAAAAATGTGACGGGAACGGTTCATAGTCTCTGTATCAACGATTGACATTTCATCTATTTTAAAACATTTTTTATTATATGCATGTGCAGGAAAACAAGATATAAGGAATTTACTAGCAGAGAGGAAACAAAAATATAGCACTTCAAAAATATTTAAAAAATGATGTTCGATGCTTCGTTAAGATGCTGTTTATGGATGGCCAAGAGATGAGAAAACAACATATCTTACTTTAAACAAATAATTTATTCTGTCAAATATAGAACATTATCTCAGTGAATCATGTGTAATACTAAATGTTTAAAGTTAGCTCCATTTACACTCTGGCAAGCAACATAGCGGCTTAACGAAGATTTCAGTAGAGGTTTAAATTATTTGTTTTGCTGTTGCCACGACACACTTGAAGTTAAACCTGCTTAATGGCTGCGACTCTCCCAATGCCAGTGATTTACATTTGACTAGCTAAGAACACACGCCCATATTGCAACATAGCTATGACGATGATCCACATCAGCGCTTGTAGATCCATTTTGAAGCATCTGAAACCATTCTTAATATCAAGCCCTGTTTATTCTCAAATTATTTGTACATTTCCGGCATCATTCTTTATTCACCCTTCATTGTAGGTGCGAGCTTATTGCTTTTTTTTTTTTTTATCTCGGTTCGTTTTTAATCAGCTGTGCTTTCTATTTCAATAATAGTCTTGTCAACTCAGTATCACCTCGTCACTCTGTTGCTTAATGCAGATAATACTAATAGTACTTGACAAGAATCTGACAGTTACATTTGATTTAATGAAAGGAGGACATCCGTGTTATGCAATGTCAGTTAAAGCACCAAAACTAAATCTCACCTGTTCATAAAAAATGTTCTAAAATGACACAGCAGGTCTTGGAGCAAACTATGCATAAATCTAATTCTGTTGTGAGGATTTCAAGAAGAGACAGAATTCGTTACAAATTTCGTCTACCATATATATAAAATTGTGTTGAGTTTTATAATTTTTAAACTTATTTTGCTTCCATTCGTTAGAGCGTATCACCCATGCAGGATGTGATGTAAGGGAAGAGAGAGAATCTCGTCCCTTCACTTTCTCAGAGCAGCAACAAGCAGGCTAATCTTGGGCTGTATGTGTGCAGAATACCAGGCGACACGCGGAGTGTTCATTAGTGGCTGTATTCTTCTGCACATCCTGTGATCGGGGCTGGTATGGAGTGCCTTCCTTCATCCAACTTAAGATGTACATACATCCTCTCATTCTTACCTAGTTACTTACTCCTTTAGTCAGTTTTTCATTGCGTCGTCTTATATCAGCTAACGCATAACCAACAAGCTCAGATTTCTAACTCAGAGGGAGCAGGTTTACTATCCCTTTTAGCCACGACATTTCGGTACATCTGTGTCTGTAAACATAAAATGTTAATCGTTTTACAAGTTTTTACAAAAACTAGGAAAGAAAAATGATATTTTGGAACAAACTGTTTTATTGCTTTGCAAAACAATCGTCTTTAAGATTTATACACTTTTGCATGAGTTCCTACAATTCTCGAAAAAAAAATTTCCACTCTGAAGTTGGTATCTCAAAAACATGAATTTTAAAGGCTTCAGATTTCAACAGCTTTTTGAGGTGATGAAAAATGGCTATCCATGTATTTTTGTTTGACATTCGGGAATAAAAAGAAGGCGTTAGGTGATAAATCAGGTGAATACGGGCAATGAGGCATTAATTCGATGTTTTCAAGTAATCAATTGTTTGATGTGATGTATGAGAGCTGGCATTGTCATGAAGAATGATGCGACGTTTTCGGTTATTTTTCCTGGTTTGGTCAATAACTTCAGGCAAATAAATTGTTTCACCATTCAGCATTAACTGTTCTTTGATCCTCTAAAGGAATAATGGGACATGTCCAGTACAACCGAAGAAACAAACGATCATTTTCTTGAAAGCGCTTCGTGAACGAACAACTTTTGTGGGATTCGGTTCATCTTGAAACACCCATACAGTGGATTGTTGCTTAGTTTCCGGTTCATGCGAATATATCCAAGTTTCGTCACGTGTTACGATGATGTTTCCGGATTTTGCAGTTCCTCGGAATTTGTTGATCCTTTCATTACACCAATTATCGCGAGCATTTTTTTTTTTTTTTTTCAGTTCGGTCAAATTATGCGGAATGTATCGGGAACAGATCTTTTTCACAGCTAAATGTTCATGTAAATCGAATGTACTGCACTCTTCGATATGCTTAACGGTGCCTCTATCACACTGTAAGTCACATCCCAATCTTCTTCAACCATGTTGCGTACATCATCGATGTTTTTTGGAATGACAACCGATTTTGGTCGACCTTCATGAAATTCATCACTGACGGAGCACGACCACGACGAAATTCTGCAAACCAATTGCAAGCAGTCTTTTCTGATGGTACTTAATTACCAAAAGTTGACAAAGCGATTATATGATTTCGGTCGAGTTAGGTCTTTACTAAAATCGTAAAAAATCATCCAACGAAAACGTTCACGTGAAATTTTCGCTTTTTCGCAAAATTACTTTGTTTAAACGCTCACTGTAAACAAACTACTCGGTAAATTTCTAAACGGCAACTGTTTTCACAATAACAAATGTCAATTGTTGCGAAAATTGTAAAGCCATGTCTTAATAAAGCCACCTAGTAGCCGTTTGTAATAACTTAAAAGGTAACCCTGGTACAGTTTTGTTGAATACTAATGGACTTTATGGAAATAAAATTAACCAACCATCTCGTGTTATCCATATGTCTGGACTAGCGATTCTGGCAGTAGCCTATTAGGTTTTTCTTCAGCTATAATTCAATAACATTAATTGCGCAATGGAAATAATAATGTACTCCTAAATACAAACACTATTCTAACATGCAATGTGGCCTCCACGAAATTTTATTATACCATTACACTTGAAAGGCATGTTTTTTACAACTTTTTATCATGCAATCTGGTCAAGTTTACAGCTCCACAAAGGTTTCTTACCACTATTTATAGTTTCTTTCTGTTGGGGACTTTTCACCGATTATGCCAATCAGTCTGGGCTGTTTTCCAGCTGCTCTTTAAATCCTGTATCGTGTCATGTCTTCTCTGTATATATTTTATAAAAATAGCAGTATTTGAACTTAATATGTTGCTAGAGAGTAAAGGTACAAAGTAAATCATATTCACTTTCTGTATTACAGGTTAGGTATCATGTAGAATTTTGTTAGACAATGCATGTCTGGTTTTTCGTTAAAACTTATGTTTGGGTGGATGTCTGGGGCGATTCTTAGCTGTATAATTTGGAATTTCCATTTGATCAGCTCGTTGTTCTTGTGTATCACCAGTGTTGTAGGAAGTTAACCGTCCGCTCAATATAAATAGAATAATAGGTTTCATTGTATCCACGTCGAATATTTTTCTAAGTTCGGTTAATTAAAAAACGCCACTAGTTCGCATAGTTCTAGTACTATATTTATAGCAAGAGAGACTAAACGTTTTAGTGCTCTAACTTGAAGTGGCCTACGGAGCCCTTTTAATCTAGTTTCACGCGTTTCTCGAGTTTCACAATGCTGTTTGGGGAGTTGGCGTACTGTAGAATGATTACACCTAATTCTCTTAGTAAATTGAGGATTAGATAACCCCCATAGAGTCTCATAATATAACGTAACATTAGAAGAAGTTTGGAGGCACTCTAGATAAAGCTGATGCAACTAAGGTAACACAACTTAGCTGCAACAATTTTTGCATATTAAAATTGTAAGAGCTGTACATAGTTATAGAATTAGACAACTATTGTAGTAACGCACATATTTAAGAATTATAAAAATTTATAGCGTTTTAGTAGTGAGAAGTTTATCTGGCACCATCGTACAACTACATTACATACAGTAGTAATGTAATTAGTAGTAATTAAATACCTTATCCAAAGTATTTATATTAATATTTTTGAAAATAAATTGTTTCCAAAAATTCCGTTGCAGCATTAAGGAGATATTAGAGGGGAAAAAATTGCAGAGAGCCACAGGTGTGTTCAAGGAAAAAGTTCAGCTGTGGTCATTACTGAAGAGTGGCTCAGGCGGTAACCTTGGACTTGCATTCCAGAAGAGTTCAAAGCCTTTGGCCCGACCAACCCGTTCTTGTTTTTCTTTAATAGTAGCTCTCTGATTGCTTAGGATTTTTACTTTCCAAAAATTTTCCTCTCTCCTATTTCATTACGTTGCGTTTGTTGCAAATGCGAAAGCACTAGGCAAGGAGGTTGGTACTGTGTGCGGTATGGCTGTCTTGCGCTTTAGAAAAAATTTTGGTCCGGCGTTTGGTTTGGAAGGAATGGGCTTTCTTGAAGGGGAAGGCTGTCGGTTTCGGGTGCAACATCTGGAAAAATTTATGAGACCTTTTTTACATCCCCTGGAATCTATCTGCCCGGTATTTCCCTAAATTACATTCTTTCCTTCCTTCTGGAGCCGTCAGCCCTTCAGTTTCGTAAATTTCTCTTCTGCTTAATTCATTGACTTCGCAGTGAAGTCCTTTCTATATGTCTATATTAAGGTCCGGTTCTGGATGTTTGCAAAATGACTGGATATTTCCTAGTCTGATACTGTAAGAGCATTTGCACTCTAGTGAATAGCCGTTCTTGCACACATTTATATTACCTTTTACCTAATACTCACTCGTTCTCCTTTCTCATCTGTGTGTTCACGCTGGTAACCTTTGTTATCTGTGTCGTGTTATTGTTTGAGACAGGCAAAGTACATTTCGAGACATTGTGTGACGTAATCTTTTCTAGTGTTGTCGCTTTCCCTAGTGTTCTTCGCTAACGGGCCGGGCTCTGGAATCATTGGTGTAACATATTTCGACCATTAAGGGCCCAAATTGTACGCATTTTATTTAAGGTATGTAAAAGCAGTTTGCCACTTTAGATTCCTAATTTTTTTGCTTTTATATTTTTTTCAATTTGTTGATATCGTAGGCTTAAATGAAGATTAAGTGTTCAGCCAGACGCTTAACTTGATACTTTAAAAATGTAAAAAGGTTTTTAATACGCTATATGGGTTTAAATTTTAAAACTTTAAGTTATATTGTTGAGTATATGACTATTAGAAGCAAAATGGAATAAATTACAGTAAGTGGTAATTATCTTCTTCCATATTTGAAAGAGACCTTTCTCTGGCCATATCCTGGGTGTTCTATTATAGTTCCTATTTCAACAAGGGGGTATCGAATTGGGAAAAAAATATAAAGAACTGGCACAGAAATGGAGGAAAAGAAGGAATATCTACATTTTAGAAACAAAGCTGTAGAATTAAAAAAATCGTGCACCTATAACAAGATAATTTGTCATGATATTCCATCTATCTGTACTTAAGGTATATTCTAAAACAGCAATTTTCTCACATTATTTAATGTGGTTAATAGTCTTCATTAATTTGAAAGTTTTGGTTAGGTATCATGTATCCGATTCTAGTGCACGATTTCTGAGTAAATTGAGGATGATTATAGACAGCGCGTTCACAAATAGAGCAGAATAACTATGTAGTAAACAGGTGAGTGCAACTTGACGCGAACCTGGTTCACTGAATGTGCTGCTATTAAACATCATTATATTTTTGTTAGCAAACAGGGATGCAAAACGTCCCCCCAGTAAAGGAAAATAAGGAATGTGGTATTCTACGGTTGCTCTGCATGAAGTGATGGGATAATCATGAATATCTCCTCTTTTCGGGGGGAAAGGGAACTGAGTTCAACATTTTGGGTGAGGTTTATTTCGCCTTGTCTGAGCTTAAACAGTGCAGCATGCTGAATGTTATGTTAAATGCTATAAAAGCAAGTATGTAAGTATAGTAAATATGATTTCTTTCTTGATTTGCTTTATTTGCGGATGCTCTTTAACATCTCAGGTCATTAGGGTACCATACAATTCAGGGGTGAAACGGCCGATAAAATTTGTTTGGAGGCCTCTTCTTTCAGGCTAGAGGTTCTTTTACATGCAGTAAATCTAGCACTTGGGAACCACGGCTTTACTTCTCTTCCGAAGAATTTTTACACTCGAAAAAATTCATCGATCCTGGCCGGGTTTGAGCCCACGTTATTGCGTCTAAGAGGCAAGCATGGTTACCACTAAAATATTAGGTATTTCATATGAAATATAAGATATTTTATATGAATATACTTATTATTTTATATTAAAATAATGTGAATTTTAAGGAAACAACTTAGTTGCAAAAAAAAGTACTAAAAGCCCAATTACTTCCCTTGTTATAGTTGAAGTATGCGATACAGAATGGATATTCTATATTCTGGAATATCCCTTGTGGGAGAGGTAGTTTAATTCATTCTTGGCAAATAAGAAGCACAGTAAGTGAAGTTCAAAAGCAAACCATTCACATTACGCTGTCAGATAGCAAGATAAATATTGTGCTAGTTCTGACATGCTTCCCTGACAGTCACTGTTAATTAGTAGAAAAGCTCTTCAATAGATAAGGTTTGCTACTCGTGTGGTAATGTTGACAGTGTGAGTTTATTTTCATCCTACTCACTTGCATTGCAACATAAACGATGATAACGGCAATTCTCTATTTCGAAAATTAGTTAACATATTAACAAATGTTAATGACAAATCAAACTGATAATTTCCTACTGTACTGAGATATTTTCTACTTTTATTTAAAAATGCTATAATGTATTTATATACTAAAAGAAAATTTACAGAGAAAAATCTGTATATATTCCAAAGCCTTTGAGCTAATTTAAGTTTACTAAAAAACTTTAAATATTTTTAATATAAGATAAAGATTATTTTCCAAATTATTAAAAAAGAACACTGATTTTTAGCAAAAGATAAAACTCTAAGATGGAGATACTTGTGTTTGTATCACCAGGTATCTTAAAACCCAATATCAATTTTCCCCACTTTTTAAGCCACCAGTAGTGGCCAATTTAGCTAACCAAAGCTAGTTACTGAGATATGATAGAGATTTATTCCCGAAGTGAACGTTTCCTTCCCTTCTTACTTCCTGAAGGGGCTGATTATTTGTCCCCTAGTCGGTTTGTTTATTGAGAGTTGTGAGCGGCTTGCCTTTCCGGCACAGCTGTGACGTCACACTTGGTTCCGAAACTTGGTGCCAACTTTCAGTAAGTTGAAGTACACCCGGAGGTTGCAATGAGACGATTCGCTTTTGTCACGCACTAGAACGCCACTCCTCACGTTCCAGGGAAGCGAACAGTGCTCCATTCTGGAGCTTGCGGTAAGCAAAGGAGAGCACAGTCCATAACGCAAATCGTTCATGTGTATAACCTCGCCCCAAGTGCCAACATACCGCTAACAAGTGCGTAAGGTGCTAAACTTTCGGGTCTATTTTTAAAAAACACACTATACTGTCTTATGTGCTACATTGAAAAATCAAAGCATGGCAGTAAAGCCAAATCCTATACAATCATCTAGACCAGGTGAAATTAGGTTGTACATTCTTGCTCTAGTTAACTGTACCCAGCTGTCAGGTAGTAAGTTTATCAAAGTAAGGGCTTATTTTACACGGAGATGAAAGTACATTTGCTGGTTGCTGGAAAACAGTTATAGGATATTATTAAATCGGACTGTTGGAGATGGAGATAGAAATTCTGTACTCCAGCCTCACTAGAAACCGTTACACCCAAAACCCCTCCCTCTCCCAAAGGTGCATCGCCCTAAGGAAGGAATGAGATGGAGGCACCAGGCGGCTAAGAGCCAGAGGCGGTGAGAAGCGACGCAGATGCGGCCCCTAACACTTTTTCAAATGCCGGCGGAGCCCTCCTCCCCTCCAAGGAATCCGAGCTGCTCAGAGAGATTGCTTCATACCATATGTCAGGGCAGAAATCCACCGCCACGCCATACACAGCACCCTTTCGATCCTATAATCAGAAACCAAAGAATTGAAATGAGATAAAATTGGGAGAAAGAAAACTATTTATGGAAAGGAATGATGGATCCCAGCACTCCCTCGGCCAGGGAAACCGCGAAAAACGCAAAGTCAGCATACCGACACCAAAGGATTTGAATCGAGTGTAAGTTACAAATGGTAAACTGGAGGGAGTGTCTGTATAGAATGGAAGACAGACGTACATCCCAATTGGCCTTCATATATTCTTACGTTCCTCTGTTAGCGCCAAATTGATAAATGTGAACTGAAAGTGCTAAGTGTGCAGTGTTTGTTCATAATGAGTAGATTAAAACAGTTCGTACGCCTGGAATGTGGGAAGGCGCAATAAAAATCTAAGACAATACGTTTCTAAAGTGTACCCGAAAAAGTTTTAAAGTTGTCGCGCCTCTCTAAAAACAGCAGCCGTACGCCTATCACTGTGAAATGTACAAGAGCTTCAATTATTCATGCAGCTTGAAGCATCAGTGAAGTTACCATGGTGAAGGTTCAGCTAGAAAGAAAGCAATGGCGTGCAGCTTATGTAGTCATGAACCCATAATGCAATTTATTTTATTTGATCATTTAAAATCAGTACATGAAATAAAAGTAAATTCTAAAGAACTTCATTTCTCGTCCATTGATGTTTTAAAAACTGGAAGCAGGAAATTGAGAAAACAACGGGGTCGTTGTTTGTAAAATATAGTGGTCTCATCTGCTTCTGACAATGTTATAAGGAATTATTATGTGCGTCGTCCCTCAGGCAATTTTGTTTCTAAAAGTAAAGGCGTTGGGGACACTTAAAATTGTAAATAAGCAGTAAAATCTGTGCTTCGATTACTCGCCGAAACTCTTACGTTATCTCCGACTGTATTTGCTGTACACTAGAACTATCTAACGAATTTCCCTCTCTGCATATGCTGCTGTGAGGGTTAAGTCTTGTCATTTATAATTTTTATATATCTCTCTACATAATTCCTGCATGCCCTAGAATCCGGCTTCTTCCGCTGCCGTTCGGCTTTCTCCGCTACTTTTCGACCCTTCAGTCGCAGGACGATTCAGTTTGTAAGGTCAAGTGGCATAAGTCTCTATAAAATAATTTAAGTATTGCATAAAGATACTGAGAAATATTCTTTTTCATGATATAAAAAGGAAAATGAATTGACAATTGGAAATGACGATAGCGCACAATGGTGACCGAGGAACTGTTTTAGTTTTACATAAAAATTCAATTGCAGGAATTAATGTACAACAGAATTTTCTCAAAAGTTCTCTAATTTATTTTGATTGAACATTAACTTATGAAATTATCCTTTTTATATATTGTGGTAGTAACATTTTGGAAAAAAAGAAATAAATTAAATACATTAAAATAAATATCTATAAAATAGAATATAGAAGAAAAGGGCAGTAACGTCGGTAACAAACATATCTTTAATATATGCAACTATAAGTAGCCTCTGTGTAGCCGATGACATCCTATTAGTTCAGTTAGCACATATTATTTGTAATCATATATCCGACATTCATGTCTATTTTAACACGATAACATCAAATAGCCTTTGGGTAGGCGTGATATTCTTCAGATAATGCGGGATTACAGAAAGTCTTCCCCTCTCTTTAAAGTAATTAGAATAATGGGGAGAAATCGCTCAACAATTAAGTTTTAAAAAAATAATAATAAATTAGAAGGCGAATCTAAACTGTACCACTGACTTACAATACCATATGTGTTTCTACAAATGATTACTAAAATAAGATTTTGAAGTTAAGTCTAGTATAACAAGTATATTAATTCATGTATGTTAATGGACTCCTTTATAGTTGCTGTTGGCATTAAAATAGACGATAATAATAATAATAATAATAATAATAATAATAATAATGATGATGATGATGATGATGATGATGATGATGATAATAATAATAATAATAATAATAATAATAATAATAATAATAATAATAAAAATTAAATAATAATAATAAAGTAGAGATCTGTTTTGTTTTTTCATTTTGATGTTTTTAGTGTTTCTGGCTCTTGTTTTCGTGAAATACGGCACCAGCTATACAAACAAACAAAAAATTCACTAGAAATCCAACAGAGTTATGCTGCATCACGTAGCAGTTTAAGAAATGTGTGCTTGGAGCAAGATTTAGACTTTGGGGAATCTCTCAGGAAAGGATTTCAAGAGTAATCACTGACTTTAACTGCTTGCTCCTTTTCCAGCCAATTTCGCGCATATCCGGCGAAAAACGCCTCAAGTCCATCATGTTACTTTTTTTTTGGACTAATAGTCTGTACTGAGAATCGCCTTCAGTAACTAACTCTTTTGGTTTTTTCCCCACTGATAGGCTGTGTTCAATTCTTCAAATTTCGGTACCTTATAAGTACGTGTTTTGGCAACCTTCTTTAGTGATAGAAAGTTCTTAATTTTATGATCTAGCGCTCCGTTTTATTTTTAAATTGAATCATTTAATTCGTTTTGTGTTTTCCTACATACACCTTACTTAACAGAGCTACAATGCAGTATACACGTTATTTCCGTTGTCATTACTAAATTTACAAAGTGAATTTACGAAGGCTGTTATACATACACCTATACTCATTCTCATGTGATATTTCTCAAGGTAGTAAATTTCAGGAATAGAAACATCGTTCAGTGTCAACGAATAGGATACCAAAAAAAAAAAAAAAAAAAAAAATGGAATGAACTATTGAAAAGAAAGGATATTGAGGTAGACTAAGAAAACAATGGTTAGGTGTGTCATTGGAAGTATTGCTTGTAAAGAACTGACTTAGAAGGAAACTGATAACAGAAAACTTTAAAGAAAGAAAATTTTTCCATGCATTGAAGGGAACCTACTACATTGTAGAAAATTCCAAATATCAAGAGCGCATAAACTGGCATTGCTTATGTACAAATGTACAACTAAAAAAATTTTAAATTTATGTAATGCTTAAGAACACCCAGAAGAATATTTGCGACAACTGTTTAACTTAGAGAGACAGAGAATTGACTAACAGGTATTAAGGGGAGGGGTACAGTGAATATGCCCCAAAATATTATTTTTTTATTAATTATTATAGTTTACCTCATAATATATCAGGTAGTATCTATGTCAAAGCGTTCCTAAAATGTTTAAATATCATTTAAAAGTAATGTGCCAAATTGTGACACGCCCCTCTTTGTGGTTACTTCAAAATATTGAAGTTGTTTTTTGAAATGTCGATCTTAGCTCATTTTCTAGTTGAAGGTTTTTTTTATGTATTACCCACACTGACGGATACTCACAGATTGTCAATTGTTTCCATCGTTCTGTCGCTGTTTCCTATTATTTTTGTTTTGAAACCAGCTGAAAAAACTTGCAAAAGTCCAAGAGACACCCCTGTATTCAATAAGCATAAAGGAGGTTCTGGAAGAGGTAAAAAAATATCCTGTAAACAACGTACACACACCTGATAGTATTAGGTACAAAATGTAAACATTCAAGTTAGTTATAGGATTATGTTAGGTGAGTCAATGTTGAATCAACTGATGAAAACACCTCTAGAAGAATGTTGTACCTAGTTCTAGTGTGTATAATGAAGTTTGGAAATAAGTGACCTACAAGATAGAGTAATATGTAGTAGCCATATAATAAATTTAGAATTTATTGAAGTGCGTTGAACAAATTTGTAAAATGCAATTTCTGTAATGCAAGTGGCAGTATTATGTGCTTTTCTTTATTTAACTTTTTCACAAACTTGTTTTTAAGCAATATAGGTCATAAAAATAAATGGCAGGGTTTATGTCAATTTATTAGGAAGGTAAGATGTGCAAGAGAACCCTCTGGCTAGAGAGAACAAAGAATTTAACGTACTTATATATTTTAAATGTATTTCTATAACTCAGAAAGTATTTATGATAAGGATATGAAATTTTAACAAACTGCTGTACGAAATATATTTAATATACTGACTTCTTGTTGAACTATTGTCTCAAAATCTATGATATTTATTAAATTAAATTCTCTGAAAATCTGTAAAAAAATATGTTATTCAGAAAATATCTATAAAATACTCATTTTAATATACACTATTGCAATTAAAAGTCAGTAGACACAAAAAATGTTCATTAATCTGTGCACCAAATTTCACAAACCTAGCACTGGTGGTTCTTATGCAATATGTACCTAAGTATTAACATTGCGAAGATAGGGGGTACCACCTCCCCTTAAGGGCAGTTTTGTTCAATATGTACGAAAGACTAAACCCTATTACTACCTAAGTATATGCTGGACGTATTTGCATGTCCTGTGTTTATTCCATTTCTTTACTACCTTTTCTGGCAGTAAGAGGCAATTCTCTTTCAGAGAAAGTTTCACAACCAATTTATCGTGAGCAACAACCACAGATGCCCTAAAAATTTATATTGAGAAATTTTGACTACGGACTTATTTAAGTCAGTTTAACAGAACAAGCCTCAAAGACTCAATCTCTTTCTTTTGATTGGTCAAGACTATGTGGAAGCGTTTAGCATGATGACGTCATAGCTTTACCCTAAGAGTACAGAATGAGAGAGAGAGAGTAGCAACTTCGAGGGTTAAAGACATTTTCGACCAAATATTCAGATCTTTGCCTTACACTCAACTCAGAAGGTATTTGTGCACTTTATTTGTAATTAGTTTTTAATTTCAGGAGTGTTCTTTGTGATATTATATAGGCTTTTGTGTTGAAATATCTTCAATTGCAATGCAAGTGTTTCAACATTAATTTTATGTCACTTTTATATTGTATTTTGAATTGTGTATGCCCACTGCAGTGTTTAATGCACTCTCGTTGATTTTTGTGCGTTTTATTATTTTATTCTGATAATAAATGCACATTTTCACTACTCTTCTCGCGTATCTTTCCGGCCTCATTTAGGGCAACTTCTTTAGGGCGTTTCATAAATTTGACACGAATAGCAGGCAACAACGGAAGGATTCCGCATAACAGGAAAACATTACAGCGCATGCGGCAGAGCGTCTTGAGTCAAAATTGAGGAATTCTTATCTATTAACAGCTTTCAAGCAGGGAAAAAACCCTCAAAAAGTTTAAAAATAAGTGTTCATCTTACAGTATCTTTGTAGCACTTTCAAGCTTCAAATAAGAGTAAACAGTACATTTATTGCTCACTTAGCCATTGTACTGAAGTTACAGAAAGCACACTCATGAAGCATGACCCGAGCCAATAAGACAGAAACAGACTGTCATTTACAGTTCTACTCAGGATGCTGAGGACTACCAAAGTCCTTTTCACAGTCTAAATGACTTCAAAGCTGGAGAAAAAGTTTCTATATTCTTGCAAAGTGGTTGTTTTTCAGGGGCGTGACGTCACGGAGCATCCCCCAGTGGCGTAGGTAGCAGCATATTTCTTCTGTGCAAACATCGGGGAGGACAGCGCAAAGTGGGAAATTCTTTGTCCCTCTCCGAGGGAGAGTTTACCTTGCACTCGAAACCCGTCATGTCGATATCTGGTTGAAAACTCTGCCAGCGGACTCGCTGCTTCAAGACGGAAACACTTGTTAAGAAATATTGCTGGTCTCTTGGATCTGCACGGATAACCGAGACACTATACACTCGAATAGCACACAGCTCCAAGTGTAGTGGCGGTCTACTTCTGAACTGTTAGGTAAGCAGCTTTGAGACAGCAGTGGACAAAGGCCAGAATTGCTCATTAGGAGATTTCATGGGGTAATACAATGAACAAAAGCAATAGACTGTTTCATAATAGTACAACACTATTTAATTTTTGCATTAAAATTTAAAGCACATTTGCAACTTCGTTTTTAACCCAGATAAGCCATAGTAAGTCTTCACCCATTTATATACTGGTGTAATCACCATTCGTTATTGAAACATCTTGACGATTCCAGGATATGGAACATGTGTATATCTATTTTATACACCTTCATAGAGAAAACTCCGTTTTGGTGAGCGAATGTTCTGACTGTTCAACCTCCAGCAATGTAAACAGAAGTTGTAGGAAAAGATTTAATGACAGCGCAGCATGCAACAATATGTTGAAAGATATAATTCGTGTGCAAACCTTACTGCAGTTGTGTCACTAGGAAACATGTAGCTACTCTTGAAGCAATTGTCATTTGTATGTCCTAAATGTAATTACGTACAAGTGGCAGAAGAATATTCCACATTGACGGGCAATTAGATCAACATCATACAAGGTTTTTGGGTTGATCTTTTGTTCCGTTTATCACGTTGCCTAACTGGTTCAATTAAATCATTTTATAGAGTTCTGAAATTCTTCGTTGAAAGTTTTAAGCATCTTTTACAATCTTTTTTAATTGTGTTTTTAGTAGAAATCCACACGACTTCTAAAAGCCTACACTCAATCTGTTGAAACGACATAGAATGAATCATGAACTTAGCTGAATTTCTTGAATGAAAACTGAAAAGATTATATATTGAAGAAGTTGGAGCAAATTAGCCGAATCGTCGAATTTGAGGCTCAGAAAATCCAATGTGACATATGACCACATTCAAGGATAGTGTTTGGTGCACACTTTCTCCATGAAACCAACATCAACTCCGTTAATCTACATGGATATGCCACAGAATTTTCTTTTTATTCAAATTGAACACATGAAAACGGACGATGCTGAGTTGCTGATCATCTTTCAACAAGTTTTGTGCAAGAATAGTTAAATCATTGAAGACCTATCTTATAGCCCGAAAGAAGCCCTCACCTTACTTCATTATATTTTTCCTTGTGAGGATGTTTCAAAAATCGGGTTTACAATGAACGAGTGAAGAGTCCTGACCATCTCAGCGTAATGCAAGCGTCACTATAGACATTCTTGTCAGAATGTGGACTGAAATTAAATGTCGTGCTATTAATGGTATGCATATGAAAACTTACTAATGCTATTCAGAATCTGTTTGAGTTAAAATAACATTTCAGTGTGTACAAAATATGAACTGTTTTATTTCTGTAATAAGCCGGCTGCAACTTTTAGATCAATGTGTGTAACTGAGGTCGAATTCTAATGGTATAAAAATGCTTTAACATTACTTTACGTGATACATTTTGGTAATATAACGTTTGGGTATATGAATAACTAAGGGAGTAGATTGGGCGATAGCACAGGAATTGGGCTGAATTAGGATGACCCCAAGTTGGGCGCCAAAAGTTTGAGGGAGTATGTTGGTTGAGGATAGGTGACTAATTAGATTGAATGACAGTGGCTCCTCACTAATTACCAAAGCTTATCGATATTGAAGTTGGTGATGTAAGAGCCTCTCGTCGATTGCCAACACTTCCTCGGGGACTCCGTCTCACAGATCTATTGCTGTTTTTCGTTGATGGAGCTCAACGGGGATGAGGTCTGAAAGAACACTCGACACGACATGTGATGCAATTGCAATGTATTAACTTCAGTGTCTTTTAATGATTGATGGTGAACCTCGTCGCTTAGGCTGCCGATGCGAACACAAGGTCACTAGCAATACCAATGACATGACCTCAAATCTTGTTAAGTAAAACAGCGTTGACTTCTTTGCAGTTCTGGTCGAACATTTGCTGACTCTAGTTGAAGGTGCGGTGAAATTATCAGGAATTAAAGCTTGGCTAGCAGCTCTGGAATGAAGGTGGGCCTTCAGGAGCTCAACATCTCGGGGATAGAAATCCTCCGCATCAGCATGTTCTGGAAACATTATAGAGTCCATCTGTGTCACCAGTAGCCGCCCGATGATACCCTCAATTCATCTCTTCCTCCTGGAGGTTCCCCGTTGAGGCATAGGCACAAAGGGCATGACTGATTTACCGAAAGTTTTTATAACATGTGACAATTATAAATAATGTTTCCGCGTAAAGCTTAGATTCCATTTTTTTATTGATTTATTTATGGACGCTCTTTAACATCTCAGGTCATCAGCGTCCCATTCAACTCAGGGCGTGAAACGGCCGACAAATTTTGCTCAGAGGCCTCTCTTTCAGGCTTGAGGTTCTTTTTCGTGCCGTAAATGTACGACACGGGACCCACGGCTTTACTTCCCTTCCGAAGGAAGCCATACTTAGGATTTTTACGCCCGAAAAAATCCATCGGTCCTGGCCGGGGCTTACATTCTAGCTTGACTACAAGCTACTCAGTATAAACATGCAAGTAATAAAACTTAGAGATATGATTTATTTATAAAGATTGTTCATTGCTCATTATGGTTTAGGAAAATTATATTAGTTGGTCCAAACGTTGCTTCAAGTATGATTTTAACTTAAGAGAGTATCCAGAAGTTTGTTTTGCTATAAACTGCAACAAAACAGTTAACAATATTTCAGCCTTTCAAAGGTTTAATGATATTTAAAAGTGTTAAATTTTCAGGCGTTCCATTAATGAAATTATGCAATTTTAAATGCAGTAAGTATCGGGTTATTTATACCAAACTGAAAAGAAAAATTGAAGAGAGGAAACAGCTTTTTGGGTTGAATGTTTTGAAATAGGTTACCCACTTCAAATGCAACAACATTGCGATCTGCTGAACTCAACTGCAGCAACGTAGATATTAATGTTAAAAATATCGTTTCTTACACAAATCTTCTACATAAGTAACTTTTTTAGTTATTTGGTTTCTAAGATTTAATTTCAGAGTAAAAACTATTAAATTGATTTTGTTTATTATAATTAGTGTGTACAAATGATAATAAAGTTTATTTTAAAGCAGGTTTCCATTTACGAACATGCAAAATAATCTTGAATGCTACAGAACCAAAGAGAGAAGAAGACGATGTTATTATCTTTATGTCAGATATTCTCTCGTGCATGGGGTATTATAATGGTAATGTAAGGAAGTCCTGCAGAGCAATGCTGCCGGAACTTGTTCATGATTTTTGCCAGGAGGTATATAACGAGCGGGTCTGGCTGACTTAACACAGCCACTTGCTAGGGGCATAGGAAAGTTTGTACCCGCCCCTCTCTAGAAGTGAAGTTTGTACTGTGTACCGCATTATGTAGCAGAATTCCTTCCAGCCATCTCTCCCTACTTCAAGAAAGGAAATTCCATTGCTCAAGTAGAAAGTTGCAACTTGGAGCTAGTCTCTATGCATGTATACCATTCTTAAGTTTACACCCTCTCGGTGCAAAAGCTGCCAATGTATAGTTTTCGTATTCTGTTTCCAATGATCTCATTCAAGCGCTTCTCAAGTTTTTTGAGATGCCCGTGCCTTTTAAATTGGTAATTACTTTGAATATAATTAGGTACCTGCTTCTTTTACTTTTTCATATATTTTGCATTGCTTATTATTTTTAAGTAAACAATCCAATACCAAAGTTCCTCCCAGTGATAAATATACATTAAAGAATGTGATATTATACAAATTGATTGATAACTACACATTTGGACAGATTAACAATGCATATTAAAGGTGTATGATTTCATAACATACACTGCTGGTCATTAAAACTGCAACGCCCATAAAAGAAACGTTAAACCGACCTCATATTACTCAGAAGGATCGAGAACGTCTCTTTGAAAATACAACAGCTACACCAGCAGGTGTCTGAATTTTATCAACGGAGAGCTGTGGCATACCAGATTATTCAGAGATACTGGTGCTTATGTATGAAATATGTCAATAGCGAAATGAATGAAGATAGAACGAACACACAGACGTGAAGGATCCCAACTGCTCCTGCAAAAAACCGAACGAGAAGAGAGACATCATTTCCCCATGGCAGTAATAGGCACGTATAATGTGCTGCAATTTTAATGGACAACAGTATATTCATAATGCATAAGAATGATAAGGTATACTTTCAATATTGTACATTATTTACCTCTTTGAACCTTTAAGAAACATAAAAGAACCAAATTTTTGACGCGTTCCTTGCTATCCCAAGTTGATACATATTTCTAAACGCTTATTAAAATACAAAATGCAGCTGCATATAAAAGAAAATTCCTCACCTAGTAGAGTAACTTTAAAAAAGAATAGAAAATCCAAATTATGTAATTATTAACTAATGAAATGTAATAAGTCATGACATTCCTTGTGGTATTAGGGGAACAGAATTAAAATCCTTGCAATCTATAAGTATTACCAAAGAGAGACCACATTTTTGGAATTATTATTCTACAAAAAGTAATGGTACACTATTAATTAAATGAAATATATAACCACTGTTAGACAAAGCTACACAGTGTGAGTATTTTAATTTTTTTTAAATGTAACTATGTTTATGAATTGAGCCCTTTATATCATTTGTACATTCACTAAAATAAAGGGAAATAACATAGTTTTGAGTACATTGTGTATTTAAGAAGTTTTTTAATAGTGTTTAACGCTCGTTTTTACTACTGAGGCACAACAGGTGGAGACTGATAATACATGTGATTTCGAGTACTACCAGGCTCTAGGACCAGGGGTCGTAACACAGAGGTCTGTGCCACCCAGTGGTTTTTTGCGTTAGGACGGTACCTAGTTTCCAAAACACACTGATGATACATGAGATGAAATGATAAACTGGGAAAGGATTTTTTTTTTATGGAAGGAAACTTCCAGGATTAAGTTCAGGGTACCTCCCTGGCATTTGCCATTTATGAGGACTGAGGAAAACCTAGGGAAAAACTTCAGTTCTGGCGGGATTTGAACCCCAGACCTCCCACTCACGAGTCCGCGCC
The DNA here is from genome assembly GCA_030762175.1 of Metallyticus violacea. Classification (NCBI taxonomy): domain Eukaryota; kingdom Metazoa; phylum Arthropoda; class Insecta; order Mantodea; family Metallyticidae; genus Metallyticus; species Metallyticus violacea. Next base: position 46,354,979 of record CM060834.1, read on the forward strand.
TTAATGACCTCGGCCACCAGTGGGGTATTTAAGAATGTGATGTTCATATGTTTCAATAAAACAAAAACATGTTACTATTTAAAAATATTTTTACAATATTCAAAGAAAATATACACAATCAACAATAATCAATAGAAATTGTCATTGGTTTTCAATGGTTTTAAAATTTAATTTAAATGTTATTATTGTAAAAAACATGTAACGCTATGTTTTCTGGAGGTTATTACAGAGCGCTCTTACATACAAGTATAATTCTCAAACATATTAGCTTAGTATATCATATTTGCTATCTTCACGACGATGCTTTTGTTAAATATGAAATATGTGCAAAATATGTGAAATATTTCAGCATATAAATACACTTTATATGCTGAATTAATTTCTTATTTTATTTTGAAACTATAGAGAAAATAAAACGCAAGAGCGCTTTTTAAATTTAGGTTTTATTTCCTAATGGACTGGTTTCGCTACTATATCATCAACATGTAAACATTTAGCAAATGTTTTTCTATATATATATATATATATATATATATATATATATATATATATATAATTTTTCATTATAGATGCCTAGTAGGTACGATCTATGGAAATTTGGAGAAATTATTCAAAAATCGTTCTAACCGCAATAGCTTATATTCCTTCGGAATTTACTAATTGCTTACAAACTAGGACGTTAGAGTTTCATCAGCGTATGCATGGCAAAATAGTCGATGAGCTAAAATGCTTATACTTTGATATTAATCTATCGGATCACTTCTCTTTGGGCATTCTTTCCGCAAAAAAGTTCACAAAATGAAAGCTAGTAATATTATGTCCCATTGATATGATGATCAACGATTGTTGTTTTACATGACGTTCATTAACTCTGTGATTCTTCCATATGAAATATGAAAATATACATTTGTAATACCTTCAGCAGTCATAACATCAAACATTTTCTCCGTTAACTTTCATTTTCATGTTGGACTAAGCCACAAAGTAGCTGTCATTAATAAAAGCCGCGTTATGGTTGAAGGTCAGTGTGCGTGCGCAATGCTATAAGGGTTACTACAAAGTCCGGCCAGTGCATTTCCCCTTACCTTTCTTTTCCGGCTCTTAGCTTGTTTTTATTTGATCAACCTTCACTTCCATTGATTTAATGAAATACCTTCTGTGAATTCAAAATACTACTTGTTGATACACACTCCAACGCAAATATTTTGTGCGATTTAGCGCAACAGTTAATTATCCTTCGATAAATTACAGTTTACCTTTCTGCTCGCCTCTAGCCGAAGTGGACCGCCACGGGTGGCCGAGGTCGTTAAGGCACGGACTCGTGAGCGGGAGGTCTGCGGTTCGAATCCCGCCAGGACCGTCCTCCCTGACTGGGTTTTTTTCCAGGTTTTCCTCAGTGTTCATAACTGGCAAATACCGGGGAGGTACCTACACTTAGGCCTGGAACGCTTCCTTCCTTAAAAAAAAAAAAAAAAATATCCTTTCCCAATTTATCATTTCATCTCATGTATCATCAGTGTCCACCGCCTGTGGTGCCTCAGTAGTAAAAACAGGCGTTAAACACTACTCAAAAAAAAAAAAAAACTCCAGCCGAAGTACTCGTAGAAATGTGGACAGCTAAACAACACTCCCCGAAATAAAAGAAATGATTTAACCTAATAACAAATAATAAACACTTGTTTAGTTGTTGTCATAATACTTAAACAAAATACGAATGTAATTGTTATTTAATCAGATTTAATATTCTAAGAGAAAGGCAAAGTTGTAATTAGATTTTCAATAATATCTGTTGTTTTTGTAAATGAAAATGGATTAAATGAAGAAATTATGGAATAAAAGTTTATTATCATTATTATTATTACTATTATTATTACTATTATTATCATCATTATTATCATCATCATCAACATCCTCATCCAGATATTTTATTAGTTTAACAGTTGCATGTCAAGGGGGGGAGATCAATTATTAACCCCCCAAAATATTTTTTCTTAATAATATATATGTTATTTCTGGGAAATAAGTTTAGTGCTTTTATGCCTTTTACTGTTGTCTTGTAACGCATTTTGTCACAAGAAATAAATATTCGGCGATAAGTTATTGTTGAGTTATAGCAGTTGTTGATACATGTACATATAGAGTTGTCTTGATATTTATCACTTTCAAATTAACTAATAATTGTTGCTGTATTTGATTACAAATAAGCAATAATTGACATTAAGATGAGTAACAATAAGGCAGATAAAATTGTGTTTTATAGTTAAGGGAATTAGAGGGTGAACAAGCTTGAAGCAACCGCAGCACCGGCTGGCAGCGCTATGGCGGGAAGTATATTTCCCCTCCGCTGCGGGAGGCTTCGGTGTGAGTTGAAATCTTGCGCAAGCAGCACACCGCTGACACGGTAGCAGGCCTCGTTGGCCGGCCGCACGCCGCGAAACCGGTTGCACGAAGCATTGTTCATCCTATACATAATGGATGCTCTTGAAAAGCGCATAAGAAAATACTCTTGTGCTCGAGGAATATGTGATGGCCAATAGTGAGCTCGGTCCCTGAAGTCTAGTGGTAACCATACTTGCCTCGTAGATCCAAGATCGCGGATTCAATCCCGGTCTAAATTGATGCATTTTTTTCGGGAGTAAAGATCCTAAGTATGACTTCCTTAGGAAAGGAAAGCTGTGGGTCCCGTGCAGTAGATTTACGGCGCCTCAAGCCGTAAAAACACAATATTTATCCGCCCTTTCACGCCAGGAATTTAATGGAACGCTGATTACCTGAGGTGTTAAAGAGCGTCCGTAAATAAAACAAATCGAGGCCAATGGCTGTTCTATTCAACATTGACATTGCAGCATATAGCTCGTGTCATGCAATCAAGGTCAGGATGCAATAAGCAGGGGAACTGGCATAGAGCCGCAAGTAAAGTAAATCATAATACGGTTAAAAACTTTCCTAAGAAAGGTAGCTGCTACTTATGCTGAAGAAGCAAGGACTGAAACACATGAGGGCGTATACTTCGTTCATTGCACCCTGCTCAAACAGCAAAAGAAGACTCGATTCCAATTATTATCTTTTCACAGTGTGAATAGGAATAAATATTTTCATATACCGGATGAATATTCTCATCCTGTTGATTGTTAACTAGGCAACCTGCATTTTACAGGGGATAGGAAATGCAGGTGCTCTCACGTGACGGTCGGTCCTGGTAGTGTAGTGGTTACCATGCTTGTTGCCTCCTAAACCCAAGATTGCGGGTTATATATATGTATATATAATATAATATATATATATATATATATATATATATATATATACGTGTGAGAATGTAAGTTATTTATTTTTGTATTGTATTCTTTTCCTTTTATGTTATTTAGATATTTAAACTTCTATAATAAATTGTTTCTTTTTCCGTTTACTTATTTATTTAATTATATAAACTATTTGTCTCTTATTAGTTAAATTAGTTTGTCTAGGTTTATGTATTTTCTAGTGTATTGGGAAAGCACGTATGGTCCCAAGGCCCCTGCGAAATGGATGATCTAGATTTGTAAAACTATATTATGTATATAAATACACTGCTACTGCAATGCTACAACAGTCGGTCCTGGTGGTGTGGTGGTAACCATACTTGCCTTCTAAACCCAAGGTTTCGGGTTCGAACCCGGCCAGGATCGATGGATTTTTTTCGGGCGTAAAAATCCTAAGTATAGCTTCCTTCGGACATTTACGGCACGATAAAGAACGTCAAGCCTGAAAAAGAGGCCTCTGAGCAAAATTTGTCGGCCGTTTCACGCCTTGAATAGAATGAGACGCTGATGACCTGATATATCAAAGAACGTCCTTAAATAAACAGATAAAAAATCATGCTACAACAACAACAACACAAGTTTTCTAGACACAATACATGCAGGTATACGAGAAGTTTATATTTTGGAAGGAGCTCAAATATTAACATACAATAAACATATAAATCTAACATTTCTTCTCTCACACATTTGTATCTAACAGACTTCCCATAGAAACCTCTCTCTACCGTATATAGATTTCTGGTTACTATGCATTTCTTAAGTATTTTAATGGCTACCTATAATTTGTAGACGGTCTTAGGTGTCGAGTTAGATGTGCTTGAATTTTGACTCTGGCTGTGATTCAGTAACAACGAAATTATTATTAAGTTCTTTATCTTTGGTCTAAGTGTTTCCGTATGAGTTAGTTCACAAACTTTATTTTTAGGGGACGATAATACCTAAGAGTGCATATCTGCCTGAAGATTATACGAGAGGCTTTCCTTATCTTAATTAGTCTGTAAATTGGGGTTTCTTTAAGACTCTCATTATATGCGGATGTTTCCTCACTAAGATGAGTAGTTGTATAATTAGCCTCATTTGGAGTCTATTGAGCTCCAAAAATCTGCAGTAGAAAACGAAGTTGATCTGAATGAAATGAGAGTCATTTGTGTATAATTAACATACGTATATAATAAGATATTTTAGTCAAACCAAGCATTTCAAATAATATTAAAAGTCTATAGTGTATGCAAGTCTTTATTTTCCCATTACATTACATGAAGGTGTGTTCTATAAAATATTATTTTTAACATTCACAACTTAGCAAGCCCCATTTACTATATGAAAACTTAAAAAACTTAATTCAAGTGTTCAGTAACTTCGTTTTGTTCTTGTTTTTCTATTTATAACTGTGAATGCCTAAATTTTTACGTTTATGTTTTATATTCATGACAATTTTCACAAGTAAAACAACTTTCTCCATTCTCCTTAATAAATAAATATTTATAGATGGTAAATACGTTATTTCAATTGCACTTACTGGGGCTAGCCAGTTGCGATTCTTATTGTCTTTTCATTGTGTAATAAGTATTTTATTCCCCCAGAGGTTATACTATATGATAAATAATAATGAAATGAAGCGTTTTATTAATTAGAAGGAAAATATAAGTTTTAGGCTACCCTTTAAAGATAATGTTCTTGGTAATTTCTTAGCAATTTATTAATATTTTTGTTCCATGTTAAATGACTGTTCAATCTAGTTTCTAATTATTAAATATTTCTTCCACTGTAGTACATTTAAGACCACATGAATATTAGAGTTTTTCGAGTTAAACAATTGGTTTATTCTTGTGAAATTATAGCCAGTCATTATACACAAAAATGTAATACAATATCACTAATAATAGAGTTAGATAGGCGACAAATCTGATACACTCACATTTATTTGAAACTTAACACAAAAAATCCTTGAGTGCTATAAAATAAATAAAGTAACTTAATGACCATAAGCGTACATTGAGGAATTAATATTTTCACAAATATTATGATTAATAATCAAAACGCTATTCAACTCATATTTAAATTAAATGTCCTAAGTAAACAAATTCTCTCCACAGCATAGTTAAGTTCGTAGCAAAGACCTCTATCTATGAGGTGCATTCAAGTTTTAGCACCTCCGATTTGTTTTTCTGACTAACTAATCACAGAAAATTATGAAACTTGTTCACTTCTCGACGTAATCTCCTTGCAGCCGCACACACTTTTCACATTATCGACGCCATGATCATGGCCGCTACGAACGCTTCTGTAGGGGTCTGTTTTGATCACTGGAAAATCCGAGTGAATCAAAGTGCTTCCATTGAGCAGGTTGGCGCTTCGTTTCAGAATTAAAAAACGCCACCCATATCTCATCCATTGTCACAATCAATGGAAAGAGCGTTCCATTCATGCCGTCATCATGCGTCAACATTTCCACGTGCGTAGTATTGTGATCGCCCGTCAGCACTCACCTGGAGGACACTTTTTGCATTTTCAGGTGCACGATCCCATGGAAATGCCAGCTTTGGAGGCGATGTGTTCCACACTCATTCAGTGATCCTTCAAAACAACTTTCTCCACTCGATCATGTCGTCAGACCGGCTTGTGTGAGGCCGAGATTGCCTTGATTTGTTGTCACACGACGATCTGCCTTCCTTGAACTGCCACACCCGTGAACGCACATTAGACATATCCATGACACCATTCGGGTTGAATTTCAATCGGTGTCAAACCACGCAAAAGAAGAAAACGAAGATTACACGCTGTTCTTGTAATGAAAAGTCACCGTTTTGAAGTATCAAAAAAAGTTCTCACTCTCGTCGCTGCCGCTAGAGTTCTGTGTGCTACCATCTCTGTCACGCGCATGGACAATGATTACCCGCGCATTTTAAAATAAACCGCATGTTTCTATCCGTTTCAAACCTTGATAAAAAAAGTGTACGTGTTATAAGTTGAATGCACCTCGTAGTAACAGCACTGAACTATGTTTCATCCAATGCTAAGCGCAAGAATTCTGCCATCTACTACTGCCAGGTGGTTACCATTGTAAAGTTTCTTCCTTCACTGCGGAAAAACTTAATATATGCGCTGTATTATTGAAAGACGGTTGACAGGATAAGATGTAGAAATAGTGAAAGACTTTTATATGGAAACAGCTAGTTACTTATTGCTGAAACGGAGGACGAACTGCAGTGTAATATATTTTCACCGTTAATAAAATATCACAGAAGCTTAGTTTTAACATATGTACATCCAAAACACAACTTGTGGCATTTAAGAAGAAATAAACTATCATTCATAAACGGATATGTGTACTGAAATAACGGAGTAAATTGTTCTAATTATCTAGGTAACGTTATATTTTTAAATATGGTTTCAGACCTGGGAAAGAGGGGAAAATAAACTTGTTTGAAAATTTTTGAAACAATACTAACATTGTCATTTTGTAGTAGTGTTAGTGTTTAATAATAAAACAAGAAAAGAAATATATGGAGTTAACTTTCCCTGGGCTGAAAAAAAAAATAATATATGAAATTAGAGGATATGAAAAAATGAAAACATTGATCAAGAACTATAAATAATTTCCATATTATAAATATTTACAACATACAGGAAAATTAAGCATCTAATTATATCTAATGGCAGATAAACTCATCAAAAAAGAGTATGAAATACAAAGCAAACTGAAAAGAGAAATCCATAGTGACCAAAGCCGCGTGAAGTATTTGAAACAAAAGGATTGTGCTTGAAGAAGAAGTGGAGGATAAAGATGATGAAGAGAATATGCTCAAATTCCATCTTAATAAAAGATTCCGTTTGTTTATTTCGGAAGTCTTAGCTTGTGTTTTTCCGCAACGAAGTAACTAATTAGGAAAACCATCACGTTCTGAATTCCGCTTGACATTCAGGTTCTGTTTGATAAATCAAAGACCGGCCTTCGCTATTAACATACTCTGTAGCACGCAGGACATTGGGATGAAAAAGCGTTTATCTATTCATCTCCAATTAATTGGGAATTATAACACATTGTGTCAGTTAAGCGTTCCCCCCCCAAAAAAAAACATTTTAGCAGTTACCAACATATGATATAGCATAATTAGCTTTATGTTAACACTAATTGCAAAAAATATCGAGTGTGGCGCTGCTGTGTAGTATTGTGCAAACACCTGTTTCATTAATGCTTTTACAATAGTTCTATTTTTCTTTATGCGTGTTGTCTTTTTAACGTTTTTATTTATTTCTGTTTTTCATTACTGACAAAGTTAACAATTCATTGCACCATTCAAATATGTAAATTATAATTAATACCTCATCTATTTTATGTAATTCTGTTTACACCACTTGTATCAACATTTTCCATAAGGGAAACTAAGAAATATTAAATAAATGCTGAAAGCTATCATGTGTTTCGGGTACCAAAATTCTTTTAGCTATTCCATAACTGTGAATGCAATCAGCTAACGACTGAAAAAGTATTAGATGTTTTAACTTCTATTGATTCCAGTATGTAAGTTTATCAATAACCCAGTAAACTAACATCTGGTGCAATTTAAAAGTGGTATCTACCAGTAGTTTTCGTTTTAGCCCGTTTTGTACTAGAACCGTAATGATGGGGAAATAAATTTGATTTTTAAAAGATTGTACTAGATGTTTAAAATACAAAAATTATAAAGAAAATATTACCTCATATCTAGATATTTGAATTTAATTAAATCACTAATGTTGCGTCCAGGGCTAGGGTCTCCGCAAGGGGGAGCTCATTGATTTCTCATGTGATGAGCTAGTCCATATGAGTTATTGTCCCTATGAGTTTGTTAAGTGTATAATGTTTCTTATTTTACAAGTTTAACACACTTTAACTAGCAGGTTCAAGTGCTGAGTCTATTAAGTTTTTGTATTATGTTTGATGTCACTTTCACTATTGACTTCGGTTGTTCTCTTTCTGCAGTTCTGTTCCTTGGCTCTTCCAGGTACTGCGGTTACGTGCTACGCTGGTCCAGTGTGGTCCGGCTGCTTTCCTGAAGGAGTCTGCCCACCTCGTTCTCGGTTTCCCCCTTCCTCTCCTATCATGTGGTTGCTATATGTCCCCATCTGCTGCTTGGTAGCCTTGCTTCATGTCCGCCCCATTTCCACTTCAGGCTGTTTGCACGTTGAGCCGCATCGTTTAGTCCCGATATATTTTTTAATTCCACAGAGGATATTTTATCCATGAGTATTCCTAGTACTTTCAACTCCATTTTACGTTGTCAGATGCTAATATGATTCTTTTCCACTTCTGTTAGGCTCCAATTTTGGCATCCATATATTAGTGTTGAGATTATGCATGAGTCCAGCATGTCTAACCTCAGTTTTTGGCTCAAAGCATTCTCCATCAGTTTGAATTTCAATGACCAGAATGCTCTCCATGCTGAGGAAAGTGTTTTGTTGATTAGTTTGCCCAAATGATACTGGGATGCAACTTTATGTTCTAAGTAGACATACTCTGTTACGTATTTTAGTGTTTCTGAGTTGATTCTAACGGGCTTTACTTGGCTATTTGTCATGATCTGTGTTTGCTATATGTTCATTTATAGACCGGCAGTTTTACTGTGCTTGTTGATATCTTATAGCATACTTTGAAGGCTCTCTGTTGATCTAGAAAATAGGACTAAGTCGTCTACTTTTTCTTAAAAAACCAAAGTTGATGCAGCAAGCAGCTTAAATGTAATTTTCAATTCCTTTCCCAAGTTATATTTTTATGGAATAGTAGCAGAGGAAGGAAATAATTCAGACTCTCATTTCGAATATTATTTCTGAAAAATATCTTAAAATATTCTGTTACTGTGGATACTGGAATCGCATGTACAATCTTCAAAATCACAGTTTTCAGTAATAGAAAATATTCACTAAATTTAAGAATGTTCCATTGATGAATTCACAACAAGAATTCTAATTTAGTCAAATCTCGTATTACTAGAAGTATTTCGCATCAGTTTGGAGGATGGAAGAGTGTTCCACTTTACTTTCGACCATGACTCTGGTTCATCCACAATAAAATTCCTGGTTGCTGTACTGTTGAGATGTAAGTAAAAGAAAGGTCTGCCGAAAGCAAAAACATTATTTATAAACGGAATGAAAAAAATCTGTCTTATATACGATAATGCAATTAATTCACAGAGTCCCTGGTTCATATTTTGTTCACTGCAATTTTTTTATTTGTTTATTTCAGGAAAGCTCTCTAACCTCTCAGCGTCCCATTCAATTCAGAGCGTGAAACGGCCGACAAATTTTGCTCAGAGGCCTCTCTTTCAGGCTTGAGGTTCTTTTTGGTGCCGCAAATCTACGACATGGGACCCACGGCTTTACTTCCCTTCTGCAGGAAGCCACACTTAGGATTTTTACTCCCGAAAAAATCCAGCGACCCTGGCCGGGTTTGAACCCGCAGCCTTGAATTTAGGGGGCAAATATGGTTACCACTATACCACCAGGACCGACTCACTCGGACTTGGAGAATTCATCCAGTATGTCGAGAAGTCTAAGTTTGGGACGCCCAGAAGACAAACATAAAAGTCTTAAAGCTAGAATCACTAGTCATATTTGACATTGAGAACCTTACTAGTGAAGGAAAACTCTTCATAACCGCATTAAGAATGAAGAATAACCATAGGGCTGGTCTATTCACGATACACATAGGAGTATTTTGAGTGTAGACCCCTATTGTCCTTACATCTCTTTCCTGAGAAAAAAATTGACCGACGTGTTTTTAAAAACAAAACACTAATAACGATTGATGGAGTAATATATGGACGAAAAGCATTAGTAATATTAGAAATTGTTTTAACATAACTTTAGGTAATAATGATACATAGTATCAGGTTTATTGTCATAAGCAGAACCCCCAGAACGACAAAGGTAATAGCTCTCACACATAGTTCATCAAAAAAAGTAATTATCGCTTATATCGACTTGTCACATTTCATTCATTTTTACTGTAAGTCCTGAGGCCACTATGTTCTTTGTAAAGGTAAGCTGTGCTGGTTGCCGAAACACCCAGGCGATATAGGGCACGTGTTTGTGATTGACCTTGGATACATTAAATTGCACTTTATAATACCATGTTTTGAATGACGGCATATTTAAACCCTATCCCTAATTGTACGACAACTTCTCTGTCCTAGCTGTGCTGGGGGTTGCAATGCTCAGAGCTAGTGGTTTAAATGTGAAGAAGAAGTGAATAAATTTACGTCTCTTTATGCCTTTTGTCTATCACATTTGCATCATACTGTTGCCCTTAATTGATAAAATGGCATGTCTATTTAATCTGCAGGCTCTTTTTAGGTGTGTTCTGGATTAGTAAAATCTCTTACTAAACCTATGCTTTAATAAAAAAGTGCCTAAAGAGCTGTTGTTTTGCATGGCTTTGGAAGCACCTTAAATGCTGACCGGTATGCAGAAACACGCACAAACATCAATCAAGTACAAGCTGCCTGCAACGTTCACTGCAGGAGCCATTTATCATAAAATCCGCTCTCACACTGCAATAATCGCCAAGAATTATCTTTGCAGATTCAGGTGAAATACTTCAGCACATGTATTTGTCTTCAAGCGACATGCACGTGTTTGAGAGTTGGAGAAATAACTATGGAGTTAAAGAAATCCTGTATCTATTTTCAAAAGTGGATTTGTAGCCAGTTCAAATATTTAATGAATATAAAATTATTTTATATAGACTGCGTGTGTTTTTAGTCTTTCCGCACGTGCGGCAGAATGATAAAGGAATTTCGAATACATTTTTTTCTAATAATTTTTGAGTTGCTAGTAAGGTTAAAGAACAAGACATTGTTAAAGCCGTGGTATGCAAATTTTGGTTTTCCAAATTCGACTCCAGATACATTCATGGATTTTTCCTGAACTATAACGTTTCCCATGGATAGAGTAGACGGTTAGGTTAATTCTAGGCTTATGGCCTCTCGCAGCAGTCATAAAAATAATCAGCTTTAACCTTGGAATACTACGCTTTTAGGTGCTCAAACTGTCTCTCCTAGCTGAGGAATAATTCTCCCAACTTCAAGTAAGCTTGTGCGATGGCGATCGAACAAGATATAAAGGTTAGTAACGTTAAAAGGCCTTTCAGACACCAATGCAGCGAAACGATACCTAGATTGCCGGACCAATCTGGATACGACATAGTGGAGAAAAACTTTTCCGCTGCCAATTTCGGACAATCAGGCGCCTTGCCACCTGAACTGTCTCAGGCACTAAAAATGTTCTGAATTCGCTCTTATAACAAAGACTTTATATTATCAATTCCTCCTTTTTGTGCCCCAATGTCGATATGAAAAAAGCAAAGTCCACGTTTATTAGGCGCATTGTTTTATTTGTCGTTTTCAGTGTTTCTTAATACTGCTGTCAACCATTCTTTATCCCTTTTGTATAGAGGCATAAAACGTATTTCACTCATTGTAATATTCTTGTAGCACATTAATAGTTTGCTTTGCGGAAATTGTTAATATGTAATCGATAAAAATAAACTTTTTTGTCCAAAATAAAAATGAAATTATTTATAAAATATAAACGTTAAAAAGTATTCACTGTTTGCTTCGATTTTATACTAATATATAAATTGTTTAGTCTTTTATATATTTGGGGTATTCAGAAATTATTTTCTGAAATATGATATTAGATATAGTTTTCATGCTAACCTTCCTTAAAGTTATTGCATTTTATTAAAATAGTCTTTTTATAGACAGAAAATTTTGGAACCCCTTAAAATAAAAAATCTACATAATAACTCATTTTATAGTTCAATCTTGCCAAACATACAATTAAAACTTTTTTTAAAACATAGAAGATTAATTGAATTTAAAAACATTTTAATTAATTTACAAAAATTTAAAAAAATCTGTTTTATACATATTTGAACGATATCCCACAAGAGCAATGAAAAATAAAAACATGGCAAATTGCAAATTATTAACACAACTATATTGTATTTAAGCAAATCTAATGTACACTTTTTTGTCCAAATTCAGTTTTTTAAATTTTAGTGCGCATTAGATTCAATGGCGCATTAGATTCCAGTGCAAACCCGTTTCGCAGTTCGCCGGTAACTTCATTTGAGTTTATCGTTTATTACGTCATAATGCATTGCTGCAATTCTCCACTTCGTTACATTTATTGTTGTCCTGTTGTTGCACATTGAAGTAGGTAGTCACGAAATGGAGAGAGCATCTTATGATGCTATTTTCAAGTATTTCTTAATACTTAAAAAAATGTTAACAGAAAGGCAGGAAGAGAGTTCAATGTAACTGAGGGCAACGCTCACTTGTGGCAGCAACAGAAATTGACATTATTTGCAACTAAAGCTAGTAGGAAGAAATTCACTGGTCCTCACAAAGGAAGACATCCTGACATTGAACAAAAAGTTTTGGAATTCGTGCATGAAAGGATGAAGAACGGACAATCTGTGACTAGTAACACCATTAGAAGTAGATTTTTCTTTTTTGACCTCGGGCACTTGTCCTGCCAACACCACGAGTGATGGATTTTGTCCTACGTGCTCCAAGTTGTAACAATAGTTCACTTATACATTCTATGCTCTATGAAGCCGATGGGCTTATCTCTAAGACGCCTTCCAACAATATGCCAAATCTTATTTTATGATTTTAAGTTTCAAATTTTGGGTGCGTATTACATTAGATGGCGCATTAGATTTGTGTATACACTGTGTATAGTCTTAAGATTTTGCTTATAATGAAACTAGCATAGACAAAAATAATTTCGTATATGTCCTTATGTCCTTATATCTTTGTTGCACGCCCATATAATTATAATACAGCTAACAATTTCAAATCAAAGTAGTACAGTTCATTTTTCACATGGCCCTGCACGATCTTATGCGCACGTACTAAACAAGATCCGTATTTTAAATTATTATTTTAATGGCTTTCTTGATTGAACAAGAAATTAATATTTATATATTTTTGTAACTGATTAGCCTATAATTTTGTTTTGATTGTTTTCTGTACGGAAGTTAGTTAAATATAAATTAAATTATTCATGTCCCTAATGAAATGTTTATTAAATATCGAAAACTCATATTTATAGAATGTGCGGTATCATCTTTAATATAAAATATTTTGAAACGTTTACCATTATTAGTCTTTTCGGATTTATGTCTTGTAAAATTAAAAAAAAACAAAAAAAAAAAAAAACAACGAACGGAAAAACTGCCTTCATATAACCATATGTAAAAATCTTAACCCCATATACGTGTGTGTGTTTTAAGGCAGTGCTAATGTATCAGGTTCCTTGCTGTTCGATTTAATATATATTGGCGTAAGCGACTTGAACGCTAAGAATATTGCACGCTTGGAAGTTAGGGAGTTCGCGAAAGCTTCGATATCGTCCATAGAGCATGCAGGCTGAAGCAGGACATCTTCAGAATGTGACATGCATAACGTTTTGTTTGACACAGTGACAAGTGCTCGTCTTGGTTTAAGCGGACACAAAAAGAGAGGGGATGAGATGAGAAGTGGGCAGAGCAATGGATGTCGGATGCAGTTCATGTAATTGAAGGGGCGGAGGCGTGGCCTGTTCGAGTTTGTCATCAGCTTGCCTCTGTGCCTGATGGACGCAATTAGCCTCCTCTTGTGAGCCCACTGACGCTCAACATTTGCTTACCTGATACTCTGCAACAGTTGCTTACGTTGCAACAAATAGAAAACATATTTTGTAGCTGCCCATAACTACCACCCCTAAATTGCATATTTAATAATTGTTTGTTTTGTGTGTATTTTATTACAGATGAGTAATAACATTTTATTAATGTAATTGTTGATACGAATATCCCTCTACAGCTCGTAATCAAACACAATTAACGTAAATAATGATGTAATTATTCTTTCAGTTTATTTCCTATGTAAGAAAGACGCAGAAATTGTAGATGGAACGTTTTTTCTAATGAACCTTGCCTAGGTAGCCTTCCTGCGAAACCAGGGCCATACAATCATAACAATGTAAAAGGGATACCTTCCAGACCCCGAACAAAAGAGTTCTTAAAGGCTAGAACTTTCCCTCTTGCCATGTGAACAAAACGCTTCGTGGGAAATGTAACTGACAGCTGGCAGAGGCCACTAACCTGTGTAGGGGTCGTCTCTTTAAACTTTAAAAGCCAAGCCAATACGCCCGACTCGTATTTCCAATATACGAATATGACGAATAAGATGGGAGAATATTTTGAAGGCATCCAATAGTAATAGTCTTAATGGCGTAAAATCTATCGTAAGTAGCGGCCAACGAATCTAGATTTGTATTGCCTGCATAAATAAGCCTTCGCCCCGGTTTTAATTGTCAAGTTGCATTCATCAACTTTCAAGTTTCGGCAGTCAAGTTTCAACTTTGGTGTTTCGAGTTTAGGCGGTCCATGCCGCCACTCGGCGCAAGTGCTACGCTATTCACTTCCTAAGTTCAAGGCAACAAGGTGTAGTTAAAAATACAGAGACGTTTCCAAAGCGCAAGTCAGTTCACCTCAACTGCACTTTTGACTCATAACAGAATCAACGGAATGACTTTATTTGAAACGGGAAAGCGCAAAATTCGTGAAATATAAATATCTGCCCTATCATTCGCCTAAGTGGCATGAAAAGCCCCAAGGTCAAAATGGTTGATCGAATAGGAATTGAACATGAGACATCCCGAATGTTACTGCCTGAACTACCCCTTTCGGCTTGCCCTAAGAAACCTTAATTTGTATTTGCATCACCTTAGATGCCCGTGCCTTCAGAACAGAAGACCATTAAATCATTAAAGGATATGAATACTTATCTATTATTTTATGACGTAGACTTTCGCGGCCACGTTTGTCACGGTACAAGTTTTTCGGCTTATGATGTGTGAAACTTAATGACGATGCACTACATTCGAGGATCTTGCAATTCTCCTCCTGAGGAAATTATGAACTGAAAATTAAAATATGTAAGTGGGTGATGAGGCGGGAATGTCATGGCGTAAGGTCAACAGCCTTGGTGCGTTACCAGACCGATTGTTGGTAGCTTGTCCTTGAGAACGGCTCTAAGAACGACAACTAAATATTATTGATTTTTACTCTGTCTCCTCTGGTGAAGTTGTAGGCATGTTTGAACATTATTGTAGCTTTTCTAATTAATCTCGGCTTGTGTTTATGTAATGGAGCGATATGATGATTATTGGGGTGTTCACGCAAATGCAAACAGTTGGTACCTTCCGTTTAGTATTCCCCACTAAGTGGATGGCGCTAGTGTAGCGGGAGATGTGCGAGTGAGACAGTGAGAGAGAGAAAAAATTTAATATTACCAACACAACTTCAAAATGAAGCCAAGAAAACCATTACAGTCAATAATAAAATTATATTATATATTAGCTTTAAAAAGCCGTACATTTATTAATACCATATTGTTGTGATATTGTTGTGTGATTCTTTGGAATCCACACTATTCAAATATATTAATTTTGCTTCTAGAGGTTGCAAACATGCTGTAACATTATATGTAATGGCGTCTTTTCCGTTGGTAAAACCGGCGGAACAAGACACGTCAGCAAAAAAGCGCTGTTTTCTTTCGCTTGTGTCATAAGATTATTCTGTAATAAGTTTGATATGAGATACAAATACACATAGGATAAGATAATTATGTGTAAAGCCATTTGGAAAGAGGTGAAGTATAACGTGTGTAATTGTTGAAATTTAGGATGCACATTCGAACGTATTAACTACGTAGAACTTACGAAAAATAAGAGCAATAACAGTAATAATACACAAGCAGTAACAAAGACAAGGTGTGCACATCATGAGAAAGAGTGTAGATAAACATACTAGGAGAATATATACAATGAAAACACTAACTTTATTTACTAAGGAGATAAATGACCATGTCAAAATGTTGCTAATCACGTGAAAGTACGTAAAGTACCCCTACACGACAGTCGCACACAAGTTAAATCGAACCGTTATGATTAGAGAATACATGAGCTGTAACAATTCATTCCGGCCATTGTCATGCGGCAACTTTTGAATGAAAACTCTGGGGTCCGATTTCCGCCAGAATTATCCCCTTGACTGAGTTTTCTTTTTAAGATTTGCCTCAGTTCTCACCAAAGATGTTATAGGGGAAAGGCCTTAAACTTATGTTTCGAATGCTTATTCCAAAAATAGGTTTTTTCCGACTAATACTTAATCCTATGTTATCACTTATTAGTGTCCATACTTGTGATGCCTCAGTAGTGAAAATGGAATTTAATACTATTTTAAAAAAAAGCAACAGAGAAATTGATGTTATAAAATGAAAAGACTAACTTTTACATTGCCTCTCTATTCTCCTCTGGTTTTGGCCCAATTAGCTAATACGCGGGGTCAGTCGTTTGTGACGGAGCTACACATAAAATAGAGATACACTCTCTCAATGAGTGGTCAGTCCAATGCCAGATTCGCCTAAATGTCCTTTTTTCCGCTACTCCATTGATGCTTTTCTTGAAAGAGTGTCATAGAAGAAACAGTACCATAGTTTCGTCTCTTCCTTCTCGTGGCAAATGTTCAAAAACTTTCGACAAAATTCCATGCGCACTTACATTGGAACTGCTGAAGGAATTCGAAATACCAGCTTGCAATAACTTTATGCATATACAAATACCGACGAAGAATACAAAGCACATTTATTTTTCGAAAACGCTAAATTTGCAGCTATTTCTTTTACCTTCATTCGCCTTTATCTCCCAACTTTCTTCTGTACAAGGGATACGTTAACACATAGTGCTACCCTTATGTGTGTCATCTTCAAAGTTCTTCTCTCTGTCCAAACGAAATCATTTTGACCATTCCTGAACAGTAGAATATGAAGGGGAAACTTCCCCATACACACAGTCAAGGCGTTGTTTAATATCATTCGGTGAAAGTTCTTCTTTTGTTAACTATATCTACACTGCTTTGCATTAGATTGTTAATATAACGCTGTATTATGCAACAATTGTATTAAATGAGCTTATCCAAGCAAAGAAATGGTGTGGCCGGAAAGATCATACAGAGTTTAATCTTTTTAAATATGTGAATATGAATGAACATAGCAACAATGAACCAGGCCGGAAACTTAGAGACCTCAGCTCCCACCATAAGACAAGATTCAGTCAAAGTCTATGCTGCATTTTCTAGATAAAACAAATGAATGTTTTGTTGACTTGAAGTGAAAAGGTTTCGATAACTTTAGTTCTTGTGATCCAAACAAGAAACGGATGAGTGATGTAGGGTGCAAGACTTTTAGCTATTTGACGTAGACTTTGCGCCGTCTTCCTGGATCTGCTCTTTCTTGCAAAAGCGGAGATAGAGAATTAATCATGAGTCGGATAGCAGAAGATGGTACATGCGATACCACGGAAACAAACAAAGATTAAACTTCTCTGCTTTCTGTTTCAAGACGCAGAGTTGCCGCGGGCCGTGCTACGCAACTGTTTTCTTCCAACGATTAACTTCCATCTAATATTTAAACGTCTGCGGCAGAAAGTGGCCTCGAGAGAAGTCGGAAAAGGCATTTGTTGGCTTGTGTATACCAAGGTAGTATGTTCAAGCGCACATCAAAGGAGGTTGCGTTGTTAATCTTGGAAATTGTTCCCACCAATAATTCCATCAACTCCTGCATGCACTCTCTTTATTTTAATTAAGAGATAATAATGTACTTCAGTAGAAACTTTAAACGAATGCTCTTTAGAATCTGACAGTCACAATTTCTATCTTTATCAAAGACAGTGAAATGTTCATGTGAGACAAAATCAGATATGTCTTATGTTGCGCTGAAGAGTTTCGCAGTTTTTATATATTTTTATTTATATTGCACAAAACTGAGTTTACAGGACTATTTCACTTTATAGGTATAATATCTAAACATGCTGTAATTTTCAGGTTATCGCAAATTTTTTGTATTTGCCTAGAACACGTGATAAATCCAAATGTCATTACATTTTAAGAATTCCATTCTTTTTCCACATGTACGGTGAATATTCGGGACATATTTGTTAGATAATTTCAGGAATTGAAATAGTTTATGAAAACTAATGAACGATTTTACAGATTTTCAATATATGCATTATCTATTTCAAATTAACTAATTATTTTGGTATCTTAACTTTTAAATATACCCTGTAAACTTCTTAAGGCGTTCAAGAAGAGTTTGTACTTCACTAGATAACAAAAGCATTTTGTGCAATTTATTAAACATTGACATAAGAGAATTTTGCTCATATAAAAATTAGCCAGTAGCTGAAAAAAAGAAAAAGAAGGAAGGCGGCGTAACAACTGAAGAACTTTCAGTTATAGACTCCTATGTATATTTTGTATTTTCTTATCTCGCATATAGGAGACACTACGAGTTTGTCCATAATTCTCCGACGATGCCTTTATCATATGCTGAGAAACAAGAGGCTAACACTGCGTCATATCAAAAGAAATTGCTAATATTTTTGATAATTTGTTTTATTTACGAACGCTCTTTAACATCTCATTCCATTAATTCAGGCGTGAAACGGCCGAAAAATTTTGCTTATAGGCCTCTTTTTTCAGGCTAAAGGTTCTTTTTCGTACTGTTAATGTACGAGAAGATACCCACGGCTTTATTTCCCTTCCGAAGAAAGCCAAACTTAGGCTTTTTACATCCGAAAAAAGCCATTTATCCTGGCCGGTGTTGTACCCGCGATTTTGCGTTTATATAGTTCCCACTACACCACCTAGACCGATATTTTTGATAATGCACGTAACGTTGTCATACAGCATTTTAGTTTACAGGAAATGCAGCCTCCAGTTTATTCCTCGTGACCTAAGTTAGGATCAAAATCATATTTGATCCGGTTCATTAGTTTAATGAATGAATTAGTTTTCTGCATCATGCACGCAGAACAATCCAGACATATTTCTATAATATACAGGTTACTGGAAACATGAAAATAAAGTTAAAAAGCCCATTCCTTTCGGAAAATTATGTAAAGAGTAGAGCGTGGCCTAGGAAAAATCTGGTTCGAGGATGACAGTGTTTTGGGAAATGTGCCGGCGTTACCTGTCCACACTTTAAACTAAATGCTATAAATTTCAACGTTTTGAAGCTCAGAGGTGGAAAGAGGAGTAATTGGCATGGGTTCAATGTGAACGATATGATCAAAACAATAAAAGTTCTTGGAAGATTATCAACAGCAGAAAATCGAGGCAAAGTGCAGTTCGAGCCCTTTGAATGAAAATAAATGAACCTGGGGTAAAGAGGAAACTGATGGATGTGCACCCATTCCACCATTGCTGCATCTCATCGTCATTTCCACAAGCACAGTAGTATATGTTTCCTAAAAGTATTAATGCTGTTCAGTGTGCACTTAAGAACCTGCCCCGAAGAAGATAACTTTAGGTGCTTGTAACATTTTTCTGTGTGTCTTTAGAAGTTTACATATTGATATAACTTGTTAAGTAAATGAGATTAAAGTACGAAGAAACGATAATTCATGGAAAGGTTAGAAAACGCAACACTACGTTCTCAAGCCCAGAGTGGAAATATGGCGGTTGTAGTTTAAACTGCTGGGTGGAATAAGCAATTTGCTTGATTAAAGTGCAAATGCAGAAAAAATATCAGCGAGTAGCAACGAAAACGTCTGTTCAGCTAACGAACCACTTTCAAGAGAGTCCATGTTCGACTTAACCATATGGGACAGAGGGCACTAGAGAGGGAAGGCTATCTTCTCACATGGAGAGCACTGAGGCAGGCAGAGTCAATATTGTAGCCACCTTCTCCAGTAACAGTGCCCCTGTTTGTACAGTGGGGCGGCCTCGCCATCATGGATGAAAATTATTGTGAGCGGGGCGTAGTGTCTGGTTACTCTTCACATATGTATGTGTGTACTTTCCTCGTGGAATATGTTTACTTGGCCTGGTACAGCTGAGAGATACGTCAAAGTTAAAAGATAGACCAGCTGGAGTCCAAATGTTGCAAAAGTGGGGACAAACTCGCTGCACAGATAGCATTAGAATAAGAATGAACGGTGGCAACGGTGGCATCAGGTATGAGTTCATTATAATATGACAGTGATCATGTATTTCAAACATGATCCCAGAACCTCATCTCTGTAAGAAGAAGAAAAGAAGAAATTACTGTTTAACACCCGTTTACTGTTGAAACATTATAAGTGGTGGATATTAATACATTAGATAAACTTATTTATAGGCAAAGGAAGCATTTCAGGCATAAGTTAAAGATATCTCCTCGGCATTTTCAATTTAGGTCTTAGAAACTCCTCAGGAAGTGAGGTCTTGGCGGTAATCGATCCCCAGAACTCGAGTTCGTGCCTTAAAGAACACGTCGTCCATTCGTGTCGCTAACGCACTTGCTCCTCAGCAGTTTTAATAACGGAATATATTAACCCTTAAATGTTTTCAGGGTTTCTTACTACTCAATACACAAATATTATACCCGGTGTCCTCGAATGCAAACAACAATATTGGAAGGATTATAGATTGAACCCAGACACGCATTTTGAGGTAGGGAACATTAAATCTAAGTTCAGGATAAAAAAGACCCATAATTTTAAAAAATTAAATAACACAATACTATAGATTTATAAAAAAATTTCAAAATTCATTTTAAGTACCTCTTCTTCTAAGACGCTTTCTTTCTGAACGACCCTTAACAGTAATTTAAATATAAGGCATAATAAAATCAACGCTAATGTTACCTAATAAAAACAATTTCAGCAATTGGAAACGACTCTTTAATGATAATACATTTACATTGTATCCCCAATGTGTAAATTAGACAGATAATAGACGGTCGAGTACCCATAACCTACATTATTTTCCGTACGGCAGAAAGAACCAATACTTCAGGTTAAAAACTAAATATTAGAAGTATCAGTGACGTGCATACTCACGCAAACGGACCAATGTTTAAAAAGCAAGAAAGTCCATAGTTTTCAAAATGCTGTTTATGTGTATTATCAATACATTTTCACGATTACCCAAGCAGGAATTAAGCTTGTGAAGAGAAATCATACACAAGATACAAATATTGCTTCAATAGCGACTTGTTAGTACAAATATTGCACACAAGCCGTCCTATTTTATCGGTTGAGTTCAGAGAGAACCTAACATCAGCAGTAACATTAAAGTTATTTTTCCAGTTTCAGACCGAAAGTTAATGCAAGTAGAAATGACAGGTACGTAATCATAAAACAGTATAACGTATGGGTATAGTTTATGAAGCTCCTAGTAAAACTTGCCGGAAATGTGTCTCGCGATTTGGTTTGTTTTTCCCCCACACGCAAACCAGGTCCGAAGCCGCAGGTAGCAGTTCCACACACCGGCAGTTAAGTGCACGTATTGCGGCTGTTAGTTTGGAAAAGTGGGGAGTTGTTGCGTTTCATTTCTAATTTTCATTTGCAGTAATTGTTTTTAAGAAAAGTATCAATCGCAAAGTGACGTGCATAATTTCAAGAATGTTCTCCGGGATCCATCTACTTGACAGATCTATAGCTCGTAAAATAGCGCTTGAATTCAAATCAACAGGATCAATGTTGGACAGAAAATAATACACATGCTTCATGTGTTAACAGAAGAAAAACTGGATTAGAACAGTCCCGCAAAAATAGTCAGCACATCAAGAGGTCGTCGATTTGCTTAGTCCTCGATCTATGAAGCAGAGCCAACACTTGATTTCCAGAAATGTATTGTGATCATAAAATATTACATTTGTTGGTAACTTTTGTATCACGAAAGATTAGAGATTTTATAAGGAACATATTGCTGAATTTGGCCGAATACTCCGAAGCATGCACCACAACTTCTGTTTAGAAGTTGTGTTTCTTAGCGGTTCAAAAGATTTAGCAGAGAGGTAGTAAATGAGACAGTGGGTAAGAGATGTTAAATAGGGAAATTACAGTTCTTGATACACACTATAATCAGAAAAAAAAATGTTGCCATATAACAGAGGAATCAAAGTTTCGAGATCGTTTTGCTGTTTTCAAGTTTATTTGAATTGTATATGTTTATGATAGCTTCGCTACATAACAGCCTCACATGTCTCTGGAGACAGATGGCAGGTTTTGCTGGGAGCTATGTTTACAATCGATTCGGCAGTAAAGTTGTCACCAAATGCTATTTCCCTGATGAGTAAAGGGGCTGTGTTTTTATAGCGTGTAATAAACCACTAGCCAGCCACTCCTAGTGGAAATAAAACAATCCAGAGCCAATGACCGAATGAATATGCGCGAAATTACTAAAATTATTCTCAAGTGAGAAAGAGAAAAACAGGTCTATATCCCAAACTACACATCTGAGAAATACCTTCCAACATTGTCAAAAAGCAGCATTTGCTCATATAGAAATATCATAAAGCGTTTCAAAGGAATTTTTTACCCCGTGAAAATACATAGAACAGCCATAAAGGCCGTTTCATTTTAAAGGATTTTACTGGTGTTTTGACGATCAGCTGGTGCACTATTATGGTCTTTATTGACCTCAATATCAGTAAAAGGAATAGTAGTTGAAAATTTAATCATGGAGTAGAATGAGTACAATCTCCATCTTGAATTTTTCTTATTCTTAAGAATTTGAAAATCAGCAGAATGTGTATGTCCATTGCTTCACTGAAAGTGATACATTTGGACATCCGTCCAACAAGGATCTGGACATCTGCGGATCGTGGGAACCGAAACACAAGATGAAAGTGTTGGCAGGTCGTATTCCGTGTAAATCAGATCGGGGGGGGGGGGGGGGAAGCATGGCTCAGAAGAGGAACGTGTCCAGGAGACCTTCTCCAGGATTCTATTCCATAAAAGTAAAGTGTAATACATGCAAGTACAAGTTCTTGTAAATTATGGAATTGTAAGTTCTGTTCCACGAAAGTTACAATACCATATTACAAGTGATGTTATATAAGAACAAGATGGGGAACAGCTGTTTGCCATACGTCGTCATACATTGAATTAGGTTATGTCCACTCCTTAGGGTTTTTAATATACTGAGCGGATCATTGTCATTCCTGTTTAATGCATCTTGTATTTTTTCTCAGATATAATTATAATTTAAGCACTTTTTATCAATATTTAAACGTAATAATCCATTTTGAGTGACTGTCCCATAAGGCTACATTTGGGAGCATCAATTTCAGTCATCGAGAGATGGCAGGAGAATCGAGCTTCCCGATCGCTCTCTCGGTTATTTATTTTATTAATCCATTTGATCATTTATATTTATTTATTTGTTTATATTGCACGACAACCGATTTCACAAATCATAATTTTATTTAAACTATTTAAGTTAATTTATATTCAAATAGAAACAAACTGTCTTTTCAAAATTAAAAAATTAAGAGGAAATCAATGTAAAAATAATAATAAATTAACTATAAAGAAGATTATAATAAAGGCGTGAGCTGTGAGAATTATATTATAAATTTTATCATCCCCAATTAAAGATCCTGTCTATAGGTAAAAACTGGAATAGTTGTGAGAATGAAGAACGAAAAGAAATTAGTTTCGTGGCATGCAGCAAAGAACCTTAAAAATAAATTAACTAAGATGGTAATTGAAATATGTATTTGAGAATATCAATCGTAAGTATCACTTTAACTCCACTTAATGTAACTTTATTATTATGCACTCTTATTTATTCTTTCTTTATACACATTCCTACTCTCATTATCATCACTTTTGCTAATACTTAGCACATTTGGGTTAAATGGTTTTCATAATCATTTAAAATATAATAAATGTTGTGCTAGTATTTGAACTTCCGACTTTCCTACACTTGTAGAGAAATGTATACAAATTACCAGAGCACGACTAACACTAACACTTCTGTGGAACAGAACACGAAAAAAAATCACTCGTGCATTTGTAAGTATGGAATTGTAAAGTACAATCATAACAGAAAACGTTATAGATCAGAATTTTACTAATAACTACAAGTTACTTGTCCAAGGTGTTATGTATTACACCATAGGAACAGGACCCAGATTGATGAAAGAAGACACTGAGCTAGGTACGGCTTTTCTAGTTCATTGGTTTGCGTTACCCCGAAAAATTGCCACCTTAATTTCCTGTAATTACTGCGGAAGCATCTTATGCGCAAAAAGGCCGTTAGGGGGTTTTTATCTATCCTCTTTCTTTACAGTAGCAGTGCAAATCAATTTTTGTGTTAATGGATTTAGACGAAAGAGGTGAGAGGAAGCGTTAGGAGGAGCCTCTTGCCCATAAGAATTATGTATGTGCACCATCTGAAACGTCATTGCCAGGTTTGTTCGACTATCCATGAATATACAGCAAGAACGAACATTTCATTTATTGATTTAAAAATGTAACAAATACTATAACATTAAATAACTTAAACATTACTATATTAGGGAAGGATATTTTTGTCACTATAATAGCTTAACAGGATTCAAATATTTCCATTTGTTTTCTTTAGCACTATACTAATTTCAAGTGGTTTAGTTATCAATAGTTCAATATAACTGTAGCAAGCGAGAATAAAATAGCGGCAAAACAAATTGTACGTTTAATCTAATAACATTTGTAAACTTTTAATTATGGTGCCAAAACGCACATACAGTATTAATGAAACCAGTCTTTAATTTTCAAGCACGTTTCTGAAATGTTACAGAATTGGAATTGATACTTTTAATTTAAATGCTAGAATGCTTATTATGATTTCACTGTGTGCAACATTTAGTAATTATTTAAGTTATATTCAGAATAAATTGCGCATTTTGAAGCAGAAATGTGTAATTATGCTAATGGTACAGAATTTGTTCCAAAGAAATGCAATAATCACTCCACATTCCAAGAACGAAATGTGGGAAGTTAGTACTTTATACTTACATTTTTATTTATTGTTTATTTAAGGACGCTCTTTAACATCTTTGGTTATCAGAGTCCCATTTGGCCTCATCCTTCAAGATTGATACTCTTTTACGTGCCGTAAATCTATAACATTGGATCTAAGAAGGATTTTCTTCTCTTGCAAGAGAAGTTACTAAGGATTTTTACGCCCTAAAAATTTATTCGCTCCTGGCCTTGTGACCTTCAGAATCTTGAGAACTTATTTGATGCACCAAACTGAAACTGGCAATACAACTTCATAAGATAATTAAAACTTGCCAAATAAGTTTCTGTAGCAGTTTTTGGGAAACCCGTTACGTTTCTGCAATTATTTGGCAAATAGCGGTTTCCAGGCGTACTGCACAAGCACTCGTACCGGCAGACGATGCTACAAAAGATAAACAAAGCAAAGAGCACACTTCAGACTTAATCAAATACAACTCCCTCTCTGCCCATAGGTTAGAAAATAAAGTAAAAATGATATTGCATTTCATAGCATACTACCGTAAAATGAAATGTATTGTAACTACAAATATTGTTTTAATTATTCTATCCATTTAACGATTTTACGCATCAAAATAACCCATTAGTATCTATATTGCCAAAGGTGGGCAGGGTCCTAAGGAGCGGACTCATGAGTGGCAGGTCTGGGGTTCGATTCCCACCAGGACCGTCCTCATTGAATCAGGTTTTTTTCCAGGTTTTCCTCAATCCTCATAAATGGCAAATGATGGTAAGGTACCTTAAACTAAACGTTTTGTTCCTTTAAAACAAACTACCCTTTCCAAATTAATCATTTCATCTCATGTATCATCAGTGTCATCGCCTGTGATGCCTCAGTAGCTAAAACGAGCGTTTAACACTACTTAAAATAAACGAAAAAATAATATCTACGGTATAGTAGCAAAAATGTTAGGAAAGGTCTTAAATAAAACAATTGTTTAAATTAAACTATTTACTGTTGTTTGTAACAAATGGGAAATAATTTATACGGGAAAAAACAAAGAAATGTAAAAATAAGTTTCAATATAGGAAACATGGCTGTTTACATGTAGGTTAAAATAATAATTGAAATGAAAATTTCATGGCAGAGCTGAACAACTTTACAACAGGTGTTCACATTGTGCACAGTTTGAAAATAGGAAAGACATTTGTTCCATAGAAATAACATTCACCCCTATTCATTATTGGTATTTTTTTCTGCTATCTTTTAATTTTTAAAGAA
The DNA here is from genome assembly GCA_030762175.1 of Metallyticus violacea. NCBI lineage: Eukaryota > Metazoa > Arthropoda > Insecta > Mantodea > Metallyticidae > Metallyticus > Metallyticus violacea. The sequence continues at coordinate 46,381,373 of CM060834.1, forward strand.
ATTGGGATGAACCATACTTTGGCTTAATTTAATTTAAAGCGCCTGTTTCGAGGGCGACACTTGTGCCTCTCTTTCGATAAAGCCAAAGGAAATGTTGGTATTCGTTTGCAGTAAAGCCACCATATTTGCTGTTAGTGCTTCACAAATCTTGGTGCTGTTTAAACCTGGACTTTACAATGGAAACTCCGCCTAAGGGAGATTTCAGTTTATGGGCTTGCTTTATGGAGCACGGTCTTTTCTACAAATGGAGTGATGTAGCAGAAAGCTGGGAGAAGCATTGTAGTCATGCTATGACCCATAAACTGCTCATATGCTGCTAAATGTGTTCATTTGTAAAAGTGAGAAATATCATGACGTATATTACCGACTCTTTTTTACAGTAATAATGCGTACTTTCTTGTTATACAGCTATGCATCATTTTATGTTTTGAAATTTTATAGCACTTATCTACATTTATTTTACAGTACCACCACTGTTATTAGAATTAAAACATTTTATATTTAAAGAAAAAATTCAACATGGTATTCAAAAATATTTCAAATGAAAAAATAAAACGCTATTAAAATAGTTTCTACATCTTTATTATTGTGACCAAATGCAATGTCATTCTAAAGAACGTAATGCAATAGTGGTCAGGCAAACATTAATTAAGTTAATACATAGGAACAAATGTACACTCATTTTTCAACCTAATTTTAATTAATTTTGAATCTTTGAAATCCTTATTATTTAAAGGAAAAAAAAAAGAAATATAAATTCGCCTTAAGTCTTAAAGAAAACAAATTTTATAATATGACGTATGTAGTTTGAAAGGCAGCGTAAAACATTTTTTTTAATTAGTTTTCCTCCTCTGTGATGAATTAGCCCGAGATGCCGCGGCGACCTCTGCTTCCTCTACCTCCGTCTTACGACTTCATTGATAGAGAGCAGTTTTGCAGGGAAGGAAGGGCAAGCATTTAACATGTCGCTACTTACGGCTTTGTAAATCAAAGAAAGCCACTCCTCCATCAGGCAATTCCCCAATTACCCTCACGAGGCTTGGTGGAAACTGTTCTAGACCTCCCTAATTTAGAAAAATTCCTAAGTAGGTACCTGGAATCAAAATCCATGATATCCCAGCCAGCAGTCAACAACGCTAAGCACTAGACCAATCTGAATATTCGCTTAATTTGTGCATTTCTTGTATGAACACGTGAAATTTATGGCACCATACTCTCCAAAATCCGTGGTTAAAACTAAATTTAAATATTACTTTATTACTAAAGCTCACATATATTTATTTCAGCTATTTCCATAATTCGACTTCTACATTTATTTCCAAAATTCAATAATATTACAACCAAACTGATGTGCCTACAAAACACATTCCAGAACCGGCATAATGTTTATTTCAAATTTGAAATATTCGTAAACAACATATCAATATCAGAACAAATTGTACATGCACATAAGGACAAAGGCTGTTTATGACATTCTCAGAAGAAAATAAAATAATGAAACGATCTTAAGTTATGACTGACAGGAAAATGATTGCTTCCAAAATGATCAAACCTATTATTTTAGGCAAACATGCACGCACAATTTTACCGTCTATGTACGACCATTTCATTAGTGCCAAATAAAACAGAATACTTTAATATACAAGTCGGTAGAATCTTATCCTAATACAGTAGCTTCCTCGATTTAATCGTAGTAGCCTTGCAGATGTAACAAAATATCTGTTCTCCAAAGGTTGCGAAGGCCAGAATAAAAATAATACTACTATTGAATTAGTTTCACACGAGTAGCAAATTTATCCCTGAAAGCACATAAAATAAACTTAAATGGTATTAACCACTGTGGGATATACTTTTATTACTCCTGATAGTATTTTTTGAAAGAAGTGAGAAAGAAATAAAAAGGTATAAATCCACCGTAAATACAGAATACTACTAAGAAAGATTTTGTAATATTTGATACAGTGAAAAACACTTGGAATTGATTGTGTAGCATAACATAAGAGTGAGTCATATCATCCTATGAATTGGCAAGCTATACACTCCCGGCGTTTCCCCGTAAACACTGTCCCCTATGGATTTTGGCGCCATTGGCTGCTACGTGCCTCGCATATGCTGCACTGTGCATGTGCTACTCTTTATCGGTGAAGGTTTGGCGTCCTATGAAAGTATGCCTTTTTATTATTTTTAATTTTTTAGGCTTTTTTGGTTTTTTTAATTTTTCCTTTTGTTTTCTGGCCCGAAAGAGAGAAATGCTGAATATTCTGTGATATTTAGTAATATAAAAATCCAAATTATGTAAATTTCAACTATATATTACTATAACAGTCTGCTTTATTGAACATAATAAACATTTGCGAATAATTTTACATTAATGTGAAATGATAATGATGATGATTATTGCTTAAGGGGTGCAAAACTGCTATGATCTTTAGCACCCAAATGTGAAATGACAAACATAAGACGACGAGAGATACTCTTTGTAGGTATTCTTACATACAAAAGAAAGACAAATAATATAAGCAGTTCTCAAGCAATATGTATGTGTTTATATATACATACACACAGTGGATAACGGTAAAATCTCTTATAAGAGTATCTGGTGAATGCCACGGGTCACTTGAGAGCACCTGCATTTAGCAATTCGCAGAATGAGAAGATTCACCCGGCATATACTTCAATAAAAACCTTCAGTCTATTTTATCAATACACCAAAGCCACATGACTTCAAGCTCTAGTCTTACAAAAGAATTGTTTTTAAGAAAGGAAAACTGCCGCTCCTTCGTGTCATTGAAATTGTAGAGATGACCTATCTGAACTAGCTGAATTTATAGGAATTATTAAGAACACCCTAACACATTTGAATAAAATACAGGTGTCATTTGGTGTCAAAGTGAAACGGGATGTTGACAAATTGTTGAAAAGCTACCATGGGGAAGAATGGGAAGATAATGAACACCTTTTGTATTACAAGGTCATTATGGGTGAAGAAATCAGTGAAGAAAACACATCAGATAGCCTCATTTGTAAGTCACAAGTAGATGATTCAAAAATTAATTTCTATTGTTCAAAAAAGCTTACTTGCTTGTAGGTTTGTTCCTTCTCTTATATGTATATTTTTATTTGTCTATAGTAAAATGAATACATACTTTTGGGATTAAGAAGTCAATTTTCAAAAAATGTTTGCATAAATTATGTTGCTATATCTTTTAAATAAATTACAAATATTGTTTCAAAACTCGACTTGTGGAAATATATTGTTCAAAAAACGCTTTTCATTAAAGTTATGTCCAAAATTCTACTTTTCTACTTTTAATAACTAAATATTAGGAAATGTTTGTTACTTAATTTCATTAGAGCTTTAACATTAAATTTCTTTAATGATTTATCCTCGAAATATCGTAAACTTTCTACAATTTGAGTATTAGGAAAATTGTCAATCATTAGTAAAGCAGTTTATGCTCAAAGCATATCATCTCATACCATTATTCAAGAAAGTGAAGTGATTATTGCACAATAATTGGTAAACAGTGACAACTCATTAACATTCCAGCAAACCCTAGTTGTTAATATATATACACCCATTAAATTTAAAGTACGGGTACATGTTAATACACATTAAGTCATGAGGGAAGAGCTAACATAATAAAAGTCTTTCTTTAGAAAGCACTGCCGCGCATGCAGGCAGCCGAGAGAACGGTGAACATTTACAATAAAGGCTCGACTACTAGGTTAGTTTTGTTATCTGTTAATTATGAATCATGTCTAGACTAGCAAGTTCTATTACATTAACAATCTAGGCCTTCAGACTCCAGAATTATCTAGGCGGAAAACTGGCCCAGCTTACCCTACAGCAAATACAAAACCATAAATTTGGGATCAACAATCTACACAGCTCCTATCACTGTGTCGTCAGTTGCTAGCGCCGATGCCATTAGCGGAACCACTTCGTGAGTCTTTCAGTTGTTACATAAATGTGCTTCAACAAGGTTCTTAGTTCAACACCCAAACTCAACTTTCCAGAAGCCACAAGCCGTTTGTTTTGACTGTTCACGCGCATCTAACCAAAGTGATTAACCCTACTTATTTTCACTTTAAGTCTCAAAATGATTCCATTTTATGAACAGTATGAGGTAGATAAGAAGTATAAACTATATTCACTCCTTCCCTTGCATTTTTTTCTTTAATACTTTCATAAACCAGCTTCAAGAAAACTATTTTTTTAATACTAGGAAATGCTAATACAGTCTTTGGAAAGACGTCTAGCAAACACACTATTCTGGAGTATAATCATGATGAAATCGTTCAGCACACTCAAAAATAATAAAATTTTCAATAATTAAGTTTTAATATAATTTTTTTACAAAAAATATTAGAATTGTACTTAATATCTAAAAGTATTACTAAGCTATAAATCTTACCTTTAATATATGAAAAATCACTCCGTTTATCCTGCAACAAAAAGATACTTCAATTAGAATTTTCTGTTTTGTATATTTGTATAGAAATGATAAGTAAATAACATGCAATTTATTAGAATTGTTTTATATAATTAATAATGCACATTGAACTAATAGAAATGTGACAAAGCCTTAGCACTGTTATTCCTAATGTTTCTAACATCAGAACCACAAAATTTATGACTCTAACTTTCACGTACTTTCAAGAGGAAGTCGATTTTAAGCCGCCCCAACATTAGAAATGCTTAGGAGCTAAGGAAGAGCTAAGATTGTTCTGCGTATGTCAGAGGGCTAAGTAAATTACTTTCGAAGGAAATAATTCGCATTTAATATTATAATAAGGTCATATAGTTCTATAACATTTCATTCTTCTTATTTCGGAGACATCAAATTTTCTTTCGCAACTGTTATCAATGCCTCGTGGTCTTAATATCCTCCAAAGGGAACTCAGAAGTCAAAGGGAACTAAATATGACATAAAGAAAAGTATGTTATGGTGTGCCAAATAGACAGTAAGAGGTGAAGAGCGGTAGTGGTCGATGTAAAAGCAACGGTCACACAGTACACAGGTTTATGGCATTCTCAGTAAGGAGTAACTTGACGCATTCGCTGCAAAGTAAACGTTGCTCACCATGCGGGAGGGCTCAGGCACTAACGTTTGGGACTCGCTTTAGGGAAATCATGGATTTAAATCCCTTGTCGTCGGCCATTCTGACCTTTTTTCGTATCACTCGAATGACTGTCCCTCATTGCTATTCATTTTACTTACTTATTCATCGTTTCAATGGTTCAAGGTCACGCAGCTTGGGTTGGCGGTGAGCGACGTGCAGCAATGGAGTTTGCTCATTGGAAGTGCTGTACTGACATCTATCTAGTTTGGAGCAACCCTTCAGAGGTACTACAACTTCTTGGAGGGAAGGGCTCCGAGGGGGTCATAACAGATCACTGTTAGGAACCCCCATTTGCTTCGTACTTGTCGGTCTATAAACCTGGCTATCTTTTGTTTCCCCCACATCTCTTCAGTCCTTCCTTCCGGAGTTCAGTAGGATACGAAACGCCCTCATTAAGTTTCCAGTGTGCAATCATCCGTTTTATATAATCTGATTAAAAGGTTACTCCTGCTTACCTATATAAAGGCCACTTACCCCTGCATAATGTTCTAAAATACTCGCAATATTTGTGAAATATTACAACAATCTCATATGGTACATACATGGTTAAATTTTAATCGGAAACTTTGGCATGTCATAAAAATGGGGGAGGGTGCAGTGATTAAACAATATTGCTTTAGAAGCTGGAGAAAATGTTGCAGGAAATATATAATACTCTGGTTGGATGTGTGGTAGACAGATGTCATACTCCTTTTCATTTTCGGACAATTCTGAATAGAACTACTCATAGAATTGCAGATATCTTGTGCTGTTGAACGTCTCATAAAAAAAAATGGAGCCGATAATGCGCATTCTGACACTGCACACCACACGGCTATCTTCTCTGAGTGAGTTTCTTCATGCACAACATGTGGGTTATCCTACAACCAGTATCTAAAATTCTGTGAGTTAACATAATCAGACAAATGAAATCAGGCTTCTGTAATAAAGAAGAGCATGGGGTCCAATTAACGATCAAAGATAAAAGCCATTTGCAATAAGTTACTCGTATATCTTTGTTTGGTTCTTTCAATTCATACCCTTCACTCACAACAACTACTCGGAATTTGAGCTTTTTAGCAAGTTATATGGGATATACCAATTTACTAAGATAATCTCCATATCAAATGGCAGAATGAACACAGTGAGGCGTACTGGTTTTATATGGGACGCCCTGTAGATAGCAGTATAAAAATAAGATGATAGAAAACATAGTAAGGGTGGTTAATTTCACTTGTGCTAAACCAGTTACAGGTCAAGAAGCAGGCCACTTCTATTAGAAATGAGGCCATTGTGATGATGCTGAAACCACAGAATGCATTTCATCTCACGTGTGTTCTATACCGCTATTGTGTTGTCGATAATGCTTCTGTGGTTGTCCAATTGACATTCACCCACTCTGTGCGACATAGAACCTATTCCGGTTCTTTTAGCTCAATGTAAAGGGCTGAGAGCATAAAATAAAACAACTCCAGGTACAAACACGGCTCATACCATGGTAAATGCAGCCTTTACGTGTGCAGCTGTCGACATGTTTACCGGACTCTGGTATGCTGAAGTGCTACGGCAAGCTCTGTGAACCACTTGTTGTTGATCGTTGAATCTAGAGGATAGATTTGTTAACCCCACACTTCTGTGGTAGGAACTGTGAGGTGTTCCATGTTGTGCGCACTACCCATGCAAGGTAAAAGATGCAGGTGTATATTACACAATACCGAAAGTAAACACAATCTCTACAAAGCTACCAATACTTTGAGGATTATCAATTTTCATTCAGTATGCAATCCTGCAATTTCATTTCCATGTTCATTAGATGAGTTCAGTTTGAATGTGGCTAACCACAAAGTGTTTAAGCTAAATAGAATGGCCATTAATCAGGAAACAATAATGAATTAACAATACATATGACCTAATTTTTAGAGTAAATGTATGTGGTGTCCATTTTCGTTCAAGCATCATTGTATTTCCGATGAAAGTTTTGTGACATTCACAGCCCAATCTCTATTGTTACCCTTTCCTGAATTTATTTTCCATATTCGCGTTAAACCTTCTGCTAAAGATTTCTCCATAAATAAACATCTTACTTCTGAACTAGCCGGCCATGTCCTTTTAAAAAAAGAAACTTTTGTTAACTATGGAATAATTTGAGCTATATGTGCAATTGGCTTCTTAGGTTTTGTAGTGTGGACTCACAGCAGGAATAGGTGTAAACACTACAGCCTACTTCACAGGAGTAATCATCGCAGTACTCATAGGAATTAAGATGTTCTCTTACATCACTAACCCACACACTTCGTATATCTTCAAGAGTCTCTCGTTTTGTTTCTCACCTCCTTTTAAACAAATCGAGGACATATGGCCTTGATAGCACTCTTGGGCGTTAGAAAATGTCTACGATTTCCTTACCATTCTCTTTAAGACGCATGTCAGATCAACGCTCCTTACTGTATTTTATCTGTAATATAATTTACTTTATAATAAATATAAACCATCGCGTTTAACAAACTTTCAACCAGCACCAAATCTTCTATTGATATTCTATTGTACTGCTTGACCCCTCAAACATCAGCTTAGACACTGCGAGTCAGCCTCGAGCAAGCATACAGTCAAGACAACGGCGAGCTGGATAATGAAAGAATACCGGCGCAGAGGGGAAAGGAAAAGAAAGAAGAAAAGTGTTCTTTTGCAGTGCAGAACTGGGAAATGGTTTGTGGCTTCGAAATGTATACTTTGTAACAAAGAATTGTAGTAGTGGGGGGTACATGAGAAGAATTCTGTAGCCAAATTTCCTGTTGTTGGATTCTTACGAACAGCAATATATAAGGTATGTGAAAAATTGGCGTACAACGCCACAGTCCAACTGATAAAATAAAACCAAGCCTTCTTGGTTGCTGCTGTGGTTGGGGACATTCAAGCGTAAACGCTTAGAAACCCTATTAAGTTGACAATTAAATGCCTATTTTTGCTTACGGTGCGGCCTTTGGGGGGGGGGGCGCCCTATAGAAAGCGCGCGCCTGTTACCGCCGAACACTAGAGTTAGACAAAAAAGTGCTGTGAATGTAGGTGGAAATCAGCGCATTACTCAACTTTTCCCCCAAACACGATATTAACTCTTGTGTGGTCCGCACTGTATCTTATATTGTACATAATAAAGATTTATAAGCCAAACTATCAGAGTTCGAGATGATGTTTGGTAGAACATAAAGGACACTGAACAAAGCAGAGTAACTGATCTGAAATATTACAAATAATGGCATAGTAATATGGTTATGTAGGTAGTGGATGATGCGTTTTGAATAAGAGGATAGAAAATATGATGCTTGCACTTTATAATGAATTTTCTGATGCCAGGCAAGGAGGTAATAAATTAGAGAACGTACAAATTAAATTATTACATTCTGGTATATATTGTTGCAGTGTCTTCAGTTAGTATTACTGGGCCGAAAGAATCAAGCATTAAGTAAAAAATTGTTGAAAGTGGCGGTTGGATGGTGTTACTTAAAAAGCTGAATGTAGCTGGAGCCCTCCCATAACATATCTAAAGAACACAGCCTTTGTTTCACAATTTTCTCTATCTTTAAATTTATTAATGCTATTTTCATTAAATACTCCATTATTTTCCTTATATTGGTTCAAAATTTTTATTTTTATTCTTCATTTACGCACAGTATATGTTAGTCGGCAATTTAATTTCCAAAAAAATGCATTTACATTTCTGAAAACAGCCGGCTAATCGACATGTATTCCTAGTTAATTGGTGTCGATATTAAATTTTATTTATCATTATTAGCTATTGTCTGTTCTACTTTCTTCATTTTAGGCTGTGATGTATTAGGAATAGGAAATTGGCATTTTCTGCGACTTTCGCCTTTCTGTTTATAACTGGGAAAGTCACTAAACAATGAATGAATAGTGTTTAACGCCCGTTTTTGCTACAGAGGCACCACAGGCGATGGACACTGATGATACATGAAATGAAATGATATATTGGGAAAGGATTTTATGGAAGGAATCGTTCCAGGCCTAAGTTTAGGGTACCTCCCCGGCATTTGCCATTTATGCGGACTGAGGAAAACCTGGAAAAAACCTCAGTCAGGAAGGACGGTCCTGGCGGTATTCGAACCCAGACCTCCCGCTCACGAGTCCGAGACTTAACGACCTCGGCCATCCGTGGCGGTCACTAAACAATGAAATCACTTTATTTGGTAATAGTTGTTTTATTTTTGTGGCGATACTGAAATCACTTTCTTCAAAATATAAACCACAGATCTTAGAGTTGCTACATTATTTGCGACTAGTCTCATCCTGTCTCGAAATGCTAATCTTCAATTTTGCTTTTATAAATGGTTCCAGAGGAAAAATATGAAAAGTAACACTTTATACATTCTTTCAGTGTCTAATGTACATTGTGGTACGCAGCAATTTACTATTTTCACGAAATGTTATTAATACAAGACTTAAAACTGCTCTGCTTTCTATCTCATCAACGTTAAACTCATGTCAGTTAGCTGCCATCTGGCGGCAAACTTGTGAAAACGATGAGCCCACTTTTTACGTTCAAAACTCGGCTCCTTTCCTGGGCGTGTAATCTCATAGGCTACGTTTAAAATATAAACATTCGTAGTTTTGTGACAAAATAATTGTTTTCCGCTTACAGTGCTTTGAAACACAGCATCTTATTCGGTGAACATTTTAGCATAATGAAAGAGCATTTGTTAATGGGTTTTTAATCTCTTGGCTGGAAAATGATTCTGATATGTTTAATCTACCGTGCAAACAAATGAAGTGTGCGGACTGTCTCATTGTAACAATGCTCTAGGGAGAACCTTGGAAGACACAAAGCTGTTGTTGCTTTACTGACGGACGCACTGTTTTATTTGCAAGAGTACCAGTATCCAGGAGCGTTTATTGGTTTCCTCTATCGCCCTCCTCTCTCTGCTAATTAAACCACTTCGCCATGCGTCTGTAACACACATTCGATCCGGAGATGAGGTAGCGCATCTTCTTCATCCTATCTGCTAGTGATTACTGCTCCGAATATAGCAACGAGCTCTCCCCCTCTGGTTCGCGAGTAAGCACAACAGTGGCGCAAGGTGTGCTTTACGTCTCTCTTACTGGGCTGGGTATGGCAATTAATTTATATTTTAATTTTTCATCTGCATTTTAAAAGAGATACTTTTTCAATTTGTAATTTCATTGATCTTATTTCTTTATATGTCAATGGTGAAATATGAAAAAGTCACTCTGTACTGGTAGTTAACAAGAAAAAGATGTATAGACAGAATAAAAAACCTGTCACGCAGGAGCGCGTAAACTAAGCGAATTCCTCAGCAAGTTTAATTTGTAAAGAGTATCACAAAGCGCTAGAGCAGAGAAATTGGTGCCCATAACACATTTGAAATTTCAGTTTTAAAGTATACCCCCAATCCTAATGGTTAGATTTCTCTTATTTTATAAACCGCCACGGGTGGTCGAGGTCGTGAGCTGGAGGTCTGGGTTCGAATACCGCCAGGACCGTCCTCCCTGATTGAGTTTTTTTCCAGGTTTTCCTCTGTCCTCATAAATGGCAAATGTCGGGGAGGTACCCTAAACTTAGGCTTGGAACGTTTCCTTCCTTAAAAATAAATCCTTTCCCAATTTATCATTTCATCTCATGTATCATCAGTGTCCATCGCCTGTGGTGCCTCAGTAGTAAAAACGAGCATTAAACACTATTCATTCATTTTTATTTTATAAACCATTTTTCTTCATTCATATAAATGGTTTATTCTGAGTTTCATGACGAAAAAAATATTAGTGCCGCTGGAGCGAATTTTAAATTTTGGGTTTCAGGTAAATCCCAAAACTAAGTCTGGTTTCGCTGGTTTTCAGAAACTATTTTTCTTATTTCATTCCAGTGACATGTACCGAATTTCGTTGAGAAAAACAATTGCTGCTATTTTTGGTTTAGGTTACTCCCTTCCTCCTAATGGTTCAATTTTGCTGGTTTTTAACTCGATGAATAGTTTGTTAATTGATCGTTATATGCCGAGTTTCGTTGAGAAAATATACAAATTGCTGCGGCCGATAGAGCGTTAACAGACATATTTACACACACACACACACACACACACATTTGATGCATAGTAAATAGAATGGATGAAGAAAAGTTTTTCTAAAATCTTTTCATGGGTACAACAGCAATTCCTTCGAAATTCTCTAAAATTAAACCTTAAAAGCTAAAATGTAGTGTATATTGTACAGTTTCGTTTTTATTACACTATATTCTTCCTTGGAAAAAATCTAAAACTAACAGGCGTTTTGTTATAAATTCCAGTTAGTTGCGAGCTTTTGTGTGAACCATTTTCGCTCATGTGGGTTTTTATATCTGGGCTACTATGCTGCCGAAGTCGTTAGTGTCCGTACTAGGGCTCCGCTTCTTAAAACGTGTATATGTTACAGTCAACATGATTCTGATCATTTGAACCTTTAACATTTGTTAAATGTAACAATCAATAGAAAAAATGATCTTCATTACCCTTATAACACGATGGTCGAACAATGCTAAAAGAATAAAATAGAAGACTTTGGAGAAAGTGGCAGCAAAGATGAGAGAAATGCAACACGTAATAAAAATGAACTTTCGAAACAATGACATAGCAGCAAACTACTGTGGGATGCTGCGCATTCTTCATGGAGCATCAATGGTCAAGTAAACTTTACAATGTGCCGTGGTTTAGGTCAGAGGACAACTCAATCACAAGCCATGATGCTGATTACGCCATCAGGTACGAATATCACAAAGTTTACTACGCCATACAAAGCACTGAAAAGTATCTTTCTTCAAAGTCCTGTACAACTGAGTATTTAGAATTTAGGCGACTCCCCCACTTGTTCCTCCCAAGTAGAATCAAGGTTTGTAAATGTAATTACTTGGATTGCACAGAAGGGTCCATATTGGGGACAAATATTGCTGCCTTGAGTCCTGTTTATGACTTAACAGTATTAAATAATATAACATGCAATTATTAATATTAATAATTTATTATATTGTTTCTTTTTGTATTGAAAATTCGAATGCCAGCATTGTATATTAAGTTATGCATGTGCAAGCGTGACTTCAAATATCCGTATTGGCCTCAACAAATTGCACGTCACAGTGTATGTTTATGTGTTTCGCCCTTCTGCGTTAAATACGTTGAATGAAACGATCTAATTAATATCTACGGTGATGCGAGGCTGAAATATCCGGTGAAACATTAGCAATAATTGCAATTAAATGCAGACAACTCGACCAGTGATGTGTTAGGGGAGATAGGAATTTAATCTATAAAGTAAGCGTTCAGCTGTTTCAAACAACAACACGGTTACAGTTCACAAGCCAGAGAAATCCCAAACTGTTGTAAGAGATATATCGCTGATGTTAAATTAACTTAGGAATGTTGAAGATAATTCATAAATACAGTTTGGTTTAAACAAAACAGGGATTTATAAGGATAAAATTATTGACAAAATAAAATATGTATTTATTTATTTACCATGGCAAGAGTTAAGACCATTTCTTACGCTCGTTTCTTACGCTCTACCAGACGAAAAAATCAGCATAAATAAAGCGCAATAACATAAAAATGATAAATTAAAGATATATTGTAAGTAAATGTTGCGTATTTTAATTATAGTGAGAAAGTTTATAAAGGTAGTATTATTATTCCAATTGTTTTTCAATAATTTTCTTGAATATAAGGGGAGGAGGAAGCAGAAGAAGAAGAAGAAGAAGAATCGAGAGGCTGTTGTAATTCCTAGACTTGAGTTGATAATCTGCGTTTAAATTGTTTTACTGTTTGACAATCTCTAGCTTCAGGAGGAAGGGAGTTCCATATTCTGGGAACTGACACGCTGAATAAGGTTCGGTAGAAATATATTCAGGAGGGATAGACTGTAAAGTCATATTACCGGTTCGAAGTAGGGACAAGGTATAAGAAACGAAAGGCAATATGCAGGGGTGGAGGTGGGGAGGATTTAAAACAAGAGCATAAGAGAATGGAAAGTTCTACGTTCTTTTAGTCATGACAGTTGATTGCGTAGGGGTATCACATGATCAAATTTCCGAGTGTTGAAGAGGAAACTACGTAGGTATTATGTTGTATTCTGTCGATTTGCCCAGTATTCAGATTCTAGCACAAGACATCACAATAATCAAAGTGAGGCATAACAAGCACTTGAATGAGATTCTTTTTGAGATTGAGAAGTAGATCTTTTGTTACGTGTTTTAAAGTGTGCAACCGTTAGCACAGCAAATCCGGGATGGAAATACATTCATTAAATACACTGCGTACATATCATATTAATGATTGGATTGGATTAAATTAGTAAGGACGCAGGAGAACATTTCGATGCTTCAGCCTTGCCCAAGAGCTGACTGTTTGTGTCTACACCCCGATTTAGGGGCCCCTCCGGGAGGAAGGAATAAAGTGAGAGGAAAACCGGGTGACCAGGATCGTTCCAGATCAACCATGAATCAACAACAAGAGGATTGTTCCAGAACAACCCTCCTTCCAAGGAGGAAAGCTCCTCAGAAGAGCTGCTTGCGTACCAAACGCCGAGACAGAAACCTTTCCAAAGCACAAGCCAGTCCCTCTCGCCTGGCATTTCCCTAAGCAACAAGAAGAAGCCATGTAAAACCCAATTCAGGATGATCGGCACTAATTTATTTGAACCCAGAACCTCCCAAGCGTTACCGCCTGAGTCACCCCATTTAGTGATAAGATACATAAAGGGATTACTCATAATTTTGTCATTTGCATAAAATATTAACGATAGTCTGATGTATAAGCACTGTTGACAATGGTTTCAGCATAAGGTACAGAAGTACTGGGCGATATTTGATGGTGCCTTCATTCATTCTGCGGTAAAAATTCAAGAACCGTGGTATTCGTTACACCTGCTGCAATGTGGAGAGTAGTTTTTGGTTTTTTCTTCCGAATTTTCTGTATTCATGACGAGGGTTAGATAAAAGTTTGGGTTTCAGAGTTGCCGCTGTCAATACAGCGGCAACTTTGAAACCCAAACTTTTCTTTCTCTGCAGTGTGTTACTAGATTAACGTTCACTAACAGAAACGTATACTAGTGGATAAGAATGCATACTAGTCTTGGCCGGACTCTGTCCATAGCCCTAGACTATTGCTTTACATCGCAATTTCTACTGACGATGAGACATTTAAAAGCAAGGTCGTTCTTCAACAAACCAAACCTCAAAAATTAATTAATGAAGCATATGATGACTTCACACAGATTGCTTTAAAGGACATCGCATAGACAATAGTTTCAGCATATTTCTGGAGTAGGTATGTGAGGAATGATCTGCATGCCTTCTCCACGTGGATCCAAATATTTGAGATGTCGCCACAAAACAACCGAGGAATCTCTCTATAGAAAACTACCAATGCAGAACATATTGTTTTTACTCACCCAGATAAACTTGGAGCTCCCTTTTTGGACCATTGGACATAGTGTAGGGTCTTTTGTATCATCCAAATATACTGCAGCCTCGTTCTGGCAAACCAGCTATTGCTATGTGTCGTCTTCCAGGCGTCGTTCTTACATTATTTACCGACTTTTAAATGGTCCCTTTTTAAAAAACGCAATATCTCAAAATTTGAGAAGAGTATGTCACAATCTATTACGTTTTTGGTTAGTTAATTTGTTCTAATCGAGCTTCAATATAATCAAGTTTTTATTTGTTGAAAGGTAACCTCTTCTAACAATTGATCCGCTTTCAGTGTTAATTCTTTGGCTTTGAATTTAATGACTATTTTACAAATTGTTCTCATATCTGATAACCTACTCTGGAAAAACTTTTAAAAATGATCTAAGACGCCAGGTAGTATATTCATTTTTTTATAAAGTTACAACAAACTACCTTTCTTTGATTACTAAACCTCCGAATGATAGCTCAGACACATGGGTAGATATAAACGGGAACAAAACACTACTGTCACTAAATTATTGACCCCCACAGGACAACTGACCTGAACCGCGTGCAGCAATCAAATGTCACCAGAAAGCGAAATCGAGACAGAAGATCGGTATGTAGTGCTCTCCATCTTGTTCTGCACTTTGATACTTGAGTCCACAGTGACGTGAACATGCGGTCTTTCAGCGGTCCTGGATAAGTTACCATTGCCATTACCCCTTCATCCTCTTATCCACATCATGCCTATCCATGTCATTGGACGATATTTCAATGAGCTTGCATTTCATTTTTATTAGTATAGTTAAAGCATTGTCTATCATTTAATTATATGGGTATCACAAGTGATTCAAAACCTATTTTATATGTATTTTTCTCTGCCATTATAAAGCGACCTCATATTTCTTTCTTTAACTCGATTTTTTTGCGAAATGGTTCTGTCTTTCATGCTCGGTTGATTAAAAAATGCGAAAAATTAGAGGGGTGTTCTAATAGTGCTCGGCATAAACAAGAGCACACGAGATTTATATATATATATATATATATATATATAATTTTTCAACATAGTCCCTTGTAAAGTAATACGTTACGTCCAACGACTTTGCAACTTTTTAATACCCTCAGTAAAATAAGATTTGTCCAACTGTGAAAAATAAATGTCTGTCTCAGCAACATCCTCTTCATTTGATGTAAATCTTCGTCCACCCGGTCATTTCATAAGGTTTCAGAACAAAAATTAATCGCCTGAAGCCAAATCAGGTGAATATGGTGGATGTGGAAGCACTTGGAAGCGAAGGTCACGTAATTTTGCAGCAACAATCCCAGATGTATGGAAAGGCGCTTTATCATGATGTAAGAGAACTTTCTTATTCGCAAGGTGTGGACGTTTAGACTGAATATCATTCTTCAGTTGGGCCAGAAGTAAAACGAAATACTCCCCAGTAATGTTTTTGTCTTTCTGGAGATAGTCTACGAGCAGCATACTATGAGAATCCCAGAAAACCGTAGCCATGACTTTTCCTGCAGATGGAACCGGTTTTGCTTTATTTGATGCACTTTCACCTGTTGCCATCCACTGTTTGGACTGCTCCTTCGTCTCTGGCGTGTAGTGATGAATTCATGCTTCGTCTACATTTATGAAAAGTCGGAGAAATTCACTGGAATTGCGTTTAAACAAGTATAAACACTCTTGGAAAAGTTTATTGGAATGTGTTTTTGATCCGCTATTAACAAACGCGACACCCATAGACAATTAAAACTTCGTGTAAAATGTAGTGGACAAGCCCTAGAGGTGTCCGTGATGTCAGTCAACTCGCGTACCTTCAATCGGCGATCTTTGAGTACGCATCGTGAATTTTTGTCACAATCTCGACGGTTGTAGCAATTTTGGGACACCCGGAGCGCTGATCTGGAAAGGATGTACGTTATTAACTATAGAAAACGAAGGGGAAGATTCCATTAATGTGGAACCTAACTCCTTTTGTATTTTTGTATGGGTTAAACCTTTCAAAACGAAGTACTCACAGCTCGTATTTCAATTTTATCCAATTTGTAGAAAATGTTAACACTAGTTAGTTTACACGTGCATCGAGTTAAGAGCTATGTTATTGTTTTTATCCTTGAGAGTCGTAATATGATGTACGATTTGTTACATTTCATGGAATGATAAAATACTTTATAATCCAAAAGTTCAAATTAAAATTAATGTTTGCTATGTAATGAACTTTTTAAATTTTATTTCGTTTTTTTTTCTTCTTTTTTTCCCACTTCCATCATTTGGCTTATGCAGATAAGCTGATGTAGGTGAAAAGAAGCAACCACTGATTTATGCAAGGGGGTTTCTAAAAGTAGCCAAATTATTATAACAGCTATTAAGACATCGAGTCAGGCCGAGAACTTTAGAAACACCCTTGCATAAATCAATGGTTGCTTCTTTTCGCCTACATCAGCTTATCTGAACAAGCAAAATGATGGAAGCGGGGGAAAAATAAATAAAAAGGTACATTACTTTAGCAAACATTAATTTCAATTTGAACTTTTGGATTATAAAGTATTTTATCATCCCATGAAATGTAACAAATCGTACATCATATTACGACTCTCCAGGATAAAAACAGTAATATAACTCTTAACTCGATGCACTGGTAGCACACTCCAAATTATACAACACTGCCATGTAGCTGTAATTACCAATAACGTTAAAACGGAAGCATGTTCATATTTCGGCCGTTATTAATAACTGTTTCTGTAGCACTTGAAATTCCGATGTTGAATTAATTTTTAGCTTGGAGTACATTTTTATAAGAGCAATTGAAACATGGAATGATATTTATTTCGATAATTTCAAATAAAAATTAATTTTATAAACGAATTATCTGCTTTTGGGAGCTACATCAGCTGTGTGCTTGGGGGAGAGAGCAGAAGGAGTTAAGAATATAACATCTTCTAAACTACAGAACTATATACCGCCACGGAGGGCCGGAGTCGTTAAGGCGCGGACTCGTGAGCGGGAGGTCTGGGGTTCGAATTCGGCCAGGACCGTCCTCCCTGACTGAGGGTTTCTCCAGGTTTTCTTCAGTCCTCATAAATGGTAAATGCCGGGAAGGTACCCTAAACTTAGGCCTGGAACCAATCCTTAGTTTAAAAAAAAATGAACTCTTTCCCAATATATCATTTCATCTCATGTATCATTAGTGTCCTCAGTAGTAAAAACGGGCGTTAAGCACCATTCATTCTTTTTACAGAGTTATATCATAGAAATAACAGAGAAAAAACAGTTAATATAAATTGCAACAGATGCGTAGAATCTTAAAAGAGAATGTTACAAAGATTAATTAAAGAGAAAGCAGGTGACATTTGCCTTCTGAGATTTTGTGTAAAACATGGTAAAAGTTGTGCTACTGTGAACTCAATGACCAAAAATTGAAAAGTGACTGTTTGCTTATGCATTGTACTCGTGAAGTTATGCTTGATTGAGATGAATTGATAATTTTAAAGGAAATGTCAGTCAAGAAACAAAGAAAGGAAACAGTAGCACACATGGAAACACACCATGCAAGTTACTGTAACTTCTGATATATTACTTTAACAATATTCATGTACTTTCGTGCGACCTCGCTTAACAGGAGTTGAATCGGAGAACATTTCAACCTTGCTCAACGGCTGGCCGTTTGTGCTATGGTCTTATTAGGGAGGAGTAGATGAGGTGAAGGAGACACCGGGTGGCTAGAATCACGAACATATACGGAGTCCCTAAAATGCTTTCAGATAGAACAACCCCACGCCGGGGCTGGGCTTCTTAAAAGGGCCCCTTCCATTGAATATGCAGCGGAAGAAACCTATCCAAAGTTCAAAAACTCTCATCACACCGCATCAGTTCCCTTACCTGGCACATTCCACTTGTAATAGAACCACGAAATGAAATGATCTGAAAATGAGAGAACCTCATGGAAAGGAAAGGTCCATTCCAGCATTCGCTTAAGCGACCAGGGGAAATTGCAAAAAAATGTTTGGATGGCCGGCCCAGGGGACTTGAAACCGGGATTTACTTAATATGAATTCCTACTCCCGCTCGATTTTGAGTAGTTTACTGACCCTATTAACAAAGATTTTTGGTTATAAACATGGTGCTATTGATTTATAATATTGCTTGAAAGTCTTTCATCATTCTTCCTAGTACATGGTTTTTCATAGACTTCTATGTTTTAAAATATTGTCTCCTACATTAAACATTTCTAATTCTCTCTTAAGTTTTAAATATAATCAATTGTTTTATATCCTCCAACCGTTTACGACTATAAATAAATACCTGTGTTGATAACATTCAACTTGCGTCTTTAATACTGGAACTATGTAAGGAACCTTATTCTATATAATCACACACAGCTTATAATTAGGCACACTTTACGTACAGTCAAGCTAAAGTACACGTGTTTTATTCAAATACAAATTTTCCACCCTGCAATTCGGTAAATTATTTATTGTGCAATTTGGAAAACCACGCTCTAGCTACCACTGTGTTATGTGTGATTTAACTTATCTATAACCACGGTTAAGTTACCACTTTATGTGGCACGTTACCTTTAGCTTTGAATATAATCACTTTAATGACCACGCTTTAGGACCCATTGCTGTTTATCCCATCTGCAGGACTTCTCAATTTCAAAACTATAGCAACGTGAACATTTAATAATGGCTGTCAAATTATTCTTTACGCTGCATGCGGATATCAGCAAAAAAGAGAACGTTAAAGTCCCAAAGGAACTGTTGAAATGAACATAATGCCACTTATAACTTTTTAAATAATAATAAAATGTGTTTGACTCCATTTTATTACAAATAATTTCTTATTAAAACACAAATAGTTTATAGTATATTTGCAGTTTAAACTGAAACATGTTAAATGTGAAAACTACAGCCTAAAAGAGTTTTAATATTTGACATATAACATTTAGGAAAATAATATAAAATAATAAAATATTGGTAATTTTGTTTCCCATTACCCATGTCGATGTTACTGCACGTTCACCTAGACACTGGCAGTTACAGAAGTAGCAGTCAGCTGTTGTCTTTGTTTCGGAGTAATGAAAAGGGGAACCTTACTTTTTGATCAACTCTTCTGAATTATAAAATGTTAAAAATCATTTGGTAGAAAAGGTACCAAGGTTAATGTTGAATACTGTGTAGTTAATATGTGCTACTTTTGTTAGCAGTATTAACGTCTGATTTATGAAGTTATTTGAAAGAAAGCAAATGTTTTATTTTCATGATGTCTGTCTTAATAGTAGTTCCACAGTTCATTATTTACTACTCTACTTTTTTTACAAATTAAATTCATACTTTAAAAGGATATAATTTTTTTTAAGTCCCATCCATCTTTTCTCAAACATTGTGTTTTTTTTTTTCTGTTTGTTGTTGTCTCTTTGCTGTTAGCTCATTGCAGAACAGAATAAAGTTGACCAGTTATCTCATATGATATCACGTGCCGTTTAGCTTATGACAGCAGTGTGAGCTAAGGGAAATTAAACGATAAACTGGTTTGCACATTTTTGCTGATGAACGCATTTTCATGTCAGTTCGCATGAGCTAAAATGAAGTGACAGTAACGTGCTTACTTTAAAGCGAGAGGGCAGACTTCATTAACTATACACCTAGAAATATCTTGGTCTCTTTTTCAACCTATCGTCCGGCTCTATTACAACCCAGCACGAGTGGTGTGTTCCCAAAGCGCAGAAGTTAATACGTGCGAAAAATGGTAAGCTCCAAACAGGTTACGTCTTTACGTCCGCCGTTGCTGGTTATTGCTAAGGGCAAGGTCGTTGCTACGGAAAGCTACTTAGGCATCCGATCCCCGTGGATAGGACAGGGGGTGGGACACGTAAATCGAATGGACGTTGCTAAGCAACAAACGGGCTCCCTAACACACGCACAGATCAAACTAATACCTCTGAGGTGCTTCAGTTGACAGAGTGCATCATAATTTGAACCCCTAACTACAGCTAATGCCAGGTAACGAAGAGGGTCCATAAGACGGCACAAGGAAATCCAGGACATTTATTTTTTAGCAGATGAGGCTTGAGGTTTGTCAAATTTAAAATTAAGCTAACCTAATACACATTAACATTTCATTCGGAACGGTTCTAGAATTTTTGACAAAGTATTCTATACCAGACTTTCATTGAGTGCAGTCTGTTGCTTAAAAGTATACATTAGCTTTCACTCTAGTGTACCCATATGCATTAACAAAAATCGTATTGATATTATTCAAAATATATACAAATTAACATTAAAAATACCCAACAATATGATGGCACAACATTATACGTTAATTTAATTCCAGAATAAGAAAAACAATGCTGAAATTTTCATATAAAAAGTTGTTATGAAGCAACCAATAATTTCTTGACCTTCTTTGATAATCTGCGAAACTCTGCCTCACCCTATGGAGTTAGCTATCATAGGAAGAGTGCTGTTATCAGAAAAAAAATGATGGTACATATGAATGTTCTGTCTGACCTTCTAATTTTTCCCTCAAGAACAGACGTTCGCCTTCAATATGATATTTTCGTAATTTTTATTTGTATCTGTACAATGAAAAATAAATGCTGCTAACAACGAATTCCTTGGGTCCGCGGACCACAGTATGAGTACCACAATGCTACATCACTCAAAGATTATCACGTGGTATTGTTGGGCAATAATGGAAAAGTACTTTCGGTGTTTGTAGATGATCGAGTCATTTTCTTGATTACTTTCCATCAATTAACATAATTAATTTAAACCAAAAAAGATGGTACAGTTTCGAAAACGGAACACATAATTTAATTTATCAGCACAAGACCCGAAATTAAATTTTAATTTTAATTCGAACATTTTAAATCTAGTGATGACAATACAAAAAGTTTACGTTATTCGTGGGGTTGATGAAATAAATATGCTACGATGGTGGTATAGATTGAGTAGTAATTAATTAGATTGAGTAGTAATTAATTACAATGAATAGTAATTAATTAGATTGACTTGTAATTAATTAGAGTGACTTGTAATTAATTAGATTGACTAATTAATTATATTGGATTGTAATTAATTAGATTGACTTGTGTTTATTTAGATGACTTGTAATTAATTATATTGAGTTGTAATTAATTAGGTTGACTTGTAATTAATTAGGTTGACTTGTAATTAATTAGGTTGACTTGTGTTTATTTAGACTGACTTGTATTTAATTAGGCCAACATGTTTTAATTACGTTGTCATGTATTTACTTAAGTTGACATGTTTTAATTAGCTTGCATTTTAGTTAGGTTGTAATGTATTTAATTAGTTGTAAGGTATTTAATTAAGTTGACATACATTTATTTCAATTGAAAGTTGCATAATTACGTTGACGTGCATTTAATTAGTTTGACATGCATTTTATTGCGTTGTCATGTATTTAATTACGTGTCATGTATTTAATTAGGATGACAAGTATTTAGTTGTCATGTATTTACTTAGTTGCCATGTATTTAATTAGGATGACATGTATTTAATTGTGTTGACATGTTTTAGTAACATTGACGGAAGTAAAGCTGTGGGTCCCTTATTATAGATTTATGACATGTAAAAGAACCTCAATCCTGAAAGAAGAGGCCTCTGAGCAAAATCTGTCAGCCATTTAACGCCCTGAATTGAATGGAACGCTGATGACCTGAGATGTTAAAGGGCGTCCTTAAGTAGAACATATCAACAAAATATTCTCGTTTGAGTCTAAGTACCTTCTTCTTGTCTGCTCATGCCATATACCCGAGTCAAGTAGCTCTGTCATAGTTATGTGATGTCATTAATGTAGAAGCGCAGGCGCCAGTGCAAGGTTTGTGATGTATCGTTACCATGCGTGCAAGAACGGCAGAAAAGAGCAGCGTGCAAAAAAGACATAGTAAAAAAGATACAAGATAGAAAAAATTAAGTTTTAAACATTTATTTTTCATAATTCATTGCAGAAAAGGTTAATACTAAACTTTTGGCTTTCTCAGACAGAAAACTTCATCAAAATAGGCTTTAAAATTTCTTCACTATCTTTCGAACTGAACCAAAGATATTTCGGAATCAAAATATCTATTTCAACCAGAAATTTTATGTGCTAAATCAGTTTACTTTGCCTCTGGGGTAATTGGCTAACAATTCCGAATTTAACTTTAATTAAAGAATGCTAAAGAATCTTTCAATTATTTTTACATTGCTCCTGCTTAATTGAAATTTGGGTATTTGAATAGATGTTAGTAGGAGAACGATCTTGCGTTAATGCTTTTATTTAATCAAAGCTTGAAGAATTACAGGAAAAGTTCGTCAGCAACATGAACATAAATAGATAAGAACAATAACGCCTGCAACGCTTTTCTCTTTTAAATTTTAAGGAGGTTTGAACTGAATTTCGAGTCAAAAGTCAATATTTTTCTTAAACTTATATAATAATTAACGATATTCTCTTTAAAATGTGTTTGCATTATATATATATATATATATATCCAGTATATGTTTTGTGAATGACTGTACGCTATGATGGATGTCGTTTTCGATTTCAACTTTGAAGTTAATTTTTTCTAAGTACATAAGTAAATTTTACCAGTTGCTAATTCATTGAAAAGGTTTCAGAAGCTAAAATATAAGTTTTGTAAATAATTAACTTTTAAGACTTTACAAACTAATCTGCATTATAAAATATACTAATGCAGAAAAAAAAATTCTGAAGTAAATTTTCTAAACAAAAATTAATATTTGAGCATTATATTCATCACGTGCAAAAATGTCCAGTTTATAGTTTTCATAATTTTTTAGAAAAATTCCTTAAATGTGCCATAATATACAACAATATTTACAGGATTATATGGGTAATCAAGTACCTGCTTAAGATAATGCATTCAATGAGCAATTAATTTGAATATTATAGTGTAAATCGATGCATGGCAACACACTTTGTCTCATATAAACATGACTGACCTGGAGGTAATATCAACCTTTATTTCTCTCTCGGACGATACTGACAAATATGTCGTTTCTTTTCCTCGCGTTAGCTTTGTATTGCAGCTTGTTTAGATCGGGGTTATTTAAGAATTCATACCCCATCGTACGGGATAAAAACCAGTATTTGATCAGTGTTGTAGACTGGGTAGGCATCTCCAAACAGTGCGCGTGTGTCAGAGAAAAAGTTCGGAGAGCGGACTTTACTGAAAGCAATCTGTAATTGGATTTTTGCTGCTGTGAATCAGGACTTATGATGGAAAGGGGGCTGGGAGAGACGCATCGTGTCGCGAATTAAAGGAACGGAGGAGATGAACAGTCGCACCATACTGCAAACAGACCGAAGCTAACATGGACTTTTTTTCATGAAGCTATTGATAATTATACTGCGCTTTCTTCCTTGATTGGGAAAAAGAATTCTCATTCGCTCTTGTGACAATGAAGGAATTAAACTAAATGCTAATTCGAACGACACTTAGGCGGTGAAATTATTGACTATCCCAGAGAAACATATTACCTACCACATAAAAGTTATATCTTTTTACACTTAATAGTTATATTAATATTAATAATGTTTGCCTATTTATTCAAAAAGCACATTGAAGTAACGAGCATTTGTATTAATTCAAGTAAAATGCCATATCAATGTTGCATGGTGTAGTGATTCGTAAATTCACTGCTTGAAATTAGCCCAGTCTCGCCTTTACAGAGTGAGGTAAAATTTCGGGAAAAAAAGTTCTAGACTATTCCACTACACCAGTACTTGAATCTCCACCCCCCGCTTTTGCAACTGACATTCTAAGCAGAAATAGCAAGGTCATTAAAATATATGGCTGCCGCATACACAGCATATGCATTCTGGAGGGTCACCAGTGCCTTGACCGGTACTCTCATTAGGCGCCTTCCTTACTTTCCTGACATCTAAGTTATCCGTAATCTTAGAAACATGTGACTCGCGCATGAGACAAGATTGCATAAGCAGGACATATTAATTATGGTAGAGTTGTTCTGGTTAAAACATCTTCGAAAAACCGTAAATATCAGCCTTTCCTGCATTATGACCAGAAAAAACGTGTCTGGCGTGCAATAAATGCAAACAGAATAACAGATTTAACATTTTTAATGATACAATAAATGCTTAAACAATAATATTAACGCCTTTTTTTACCAGTTGACAGAAGAGAAAAAACTAGTTTGAAAGACAAAACATTCCGCACGAATCCTGTCTTATATATTAGAAAAATCCAGGCTTATACTGAACATGAAATTAGCACAATTTCAGTATATGAGCTAAGATGAGTGAATGATAATAAATTATTGGGATATTGTGGTATTTGGGGGTTTATTAATGGAAATTATGTGTTAATAATGTGGCTTAAAATTAAAATACTAATAATGATGCCCATCATTACTATAAAAGTAAAGTATTCTTGAAGTAAACAATCGCGAAGTAATTGCAAGCACATTTGGTGTGTGTGAAACATAGGAAAAGCCAAGTTCTGCGCATGCGTACAGCTGCAAGCATGCGTACAGCTGCAATGTATGAAGGTATACTTGCCCATATCCGTAGTTATATCCTGGGGAAAGTCAAGCCTGCTTTTCACGATAGGCAGCGGAGAAAACCGAACGCCTTGAGCTTAAACTTCGCCTCAGTGTTGGGCCCGTGATGGAGGTGTGAATGCTATCCCGTCTGGTCGCAATTCTGTTTTTTCGTCTTTATTGTAGCGTGGCGTGGCTTTAAAGTGGGTTGTGCTAATTAATGTTATTTATTAGCGTGCTGTCTTATTTTTTGTTAATAATGACTGCATCAGAAAAGTTTGTATGACTGGAATGTGGTCGCAGGTCATTATTCGTTTTCCAATTAAATAAGGAGTTCAAACTGAACAAGATTTTGTCCAGACTTCGGGCACAGTTTGGAGAAGCTAAGATTTTATGAACTCTAGTGTTTGACTGACACGAAAAGTCACTCAGCAGTCCTAAAAATGAAAGTCAGACACATCGTCAACATTCAACGTCTGTAACCTTGTGGAAGGTGATTGATGCCTGGCTTCAGAGGTGGTCATAAGTTTTGGAAGTGCGCACACCATTCTTTTTGAAGAATTAGGATTTCGAAAAGTCTCTGCGAAGTAGGACCCAGGTCTGTTTACCAATGACAGAAAAACGTTTGAAAGTACAACAGTCTAAGATTTCTGAATCTGTTTGAGGAAGAAGGTGAATTGTTTTTGACCGCAATTATGGCCTGTAATGAGATGTGGCTAAACCACTACATCACTGAAAACAATAAAAAGTATATGGAGTGCAGAAATAGTGGAGGGTGCTTGGTCAAGGCCAATACTTGGCTATCTTCCGGAAAAGTTCTATGTCTGTATTTGAGATTCCAAAGGCGTGTTGTTCATCGATTTACTTCACGAACGAAGGACTGTGAAAATGTGGCGTATTACTACGAATTGTTGGGAGACGTGAGAGGCGCATGACGCCAACAGACCATTCTTAATGTCCTGCTTCTGCTTTCCTTTGTAACGCCCACATATTCAAGCAATGGGAGGGAAAAATCAGTGGTGACGCAGAGATTGAGCACTTTGTACCCAATTGGCTGTTGGCGCGTCCATCATCTTTCTTTGATCAGGGAATAAAGAAATCACCCGGAGGAGAAAATGCATTTGTATTGAAGTACAATACAAAGAAAATTAATTTACATTTATTGTAATTGTATAATTGAGAATAAATGGTCTTAGACGCTTTAATATGGAGCTGCAGGCATCGATATAGTTTAACGTCAAAGCTACGATGTGATGTGACGTGTGTTCATAGACAGTAAAATGTAAGCTAATGATGGCTGCACCACAATCTAACAATGTTACGCACATACACTGATATACATTTTAAGACTGATTACAGCACTTGAACTTCAAATAAAGAGTTCTATTGAAGTAATTCTCCTTGTATGACAAAATAAATTATTTGTTTAAGGTAAGCATTGACCATATATAAGCACATTTACAGCACCAGACTTTCACTCATTTTCCTATTCTTGAGATGCCCATTTGTCCATTCCCTTTCTACTCGAAATTGCTTTGTGCAAATTCTTTGCGCATCCTGCCTCATCTTAAATTCTGTATTCTGTATTTTGTAGGATTGTACCAAATATTCAAATATTCTTCCTATAGATTCTTAGCAATAGCACATTGAATATCACTGGTCTGGCTTGGAAAGTTTAAAAGCAGTTTTTCTTTTAACAACCTGCTATTTGTTAATGCAAAAGTACACGAGTTCACGCTGAAACATACACAAATGTCTATATGTTTTTAAACTAATTTCGCACATTATATCCCAGCTCTAAGCGCCACGGGCTACTTTGCAGTACAAAATACATTTTTTTGAAATTATAAACTCACTATCATGATTATAACTTTGAGCGCCGAACTAACTATTTTTAGAGCCCCCTTTCTGTTAAAAAATGACCTGCAATGTAGCAAACGTTGCCATGGTAACAAGTGTGGGAAGCTGTAGAGATCAATGAGTTAATTCAAGTCCTTCCGTACGCCACTAGGTGGTGCTGTCATAATTGGATTCTGGGTGAATTGAAAGTTCCAGTAGCAACAGTGTAACGACCCCCGTCCGCCCCCCGCCTGAATCCGTGCGGGCTCACAAAAAACGGGAGGCGAGTTAGAAATCATATTAGTAGCGGTGATTGGATTTAACTGAGCTCTGGTTCAACTTACAAAGGGCACTTTCAGGGAAGAGTCAAGACTGACTTACAGCTAAAAACCCTGAAAATGGGGTGGAGCTGGGACTCCTTTTTTTTCCAAAGTAGAAAATAGGCCCTTTGTAAATTAAAGTCAGGGAAAACAGATTAGCCAGACCCTCCAATAGTGCGTGTAGATGGTGCGCTTGCGCGTGAACTTTGATTTTTGTGACTAAATGAAGTCTGCTTTCCCAGTGTCAAAGCATACCTCTCTCTATGTGAAATAATTCATCTTAATAATAGGCATTAACACCCAAAACCTACGCAAGCAATTACGTGAAAGAGAACTACGCTTTCAGCGATTATAAAATATCCATTCATTTTGTCTGTCAGTAATAAAATTGACAGATACAAGTTTGATATTTAATTATACAGGGTGCTTAAACAACAGTGTCCCATATTTTCACAGCAAATATGGTTGGTCAAAACTAGTAAAATTTTCGGCAGATCGCGGGTAAAAATCTCTGGGGACCGGCTATCCTGATCCTGTGTTTTATCGTGGTTTCCACTTGGCATTGACGATTACTGAGATGAGTATTTCATTTCCAACAATGTTTCGTTCTCTTGTTTCATATAATTGCATTCCTGAGGGTAGAAAGTGGATTGGTAATGTGCAACGTGCGGCGGTGAAATTTTTTCAGAAGGAAAGGTTTCTATCTAGACGTCTGTTGTTGAAGCGTCTCTAAGAGACGCTTGGAGAGGGGCACCATTGACGTCAAAGTGCTCTGTCTGGAAACTTTGTCAGGGTCTCTATCCATGTCCGTCGCTCACCGCCCCTGGATTCTCTGGCCACCAAGTAACTCCCTCATCTCACCACGTACTCCAAATGGGGGCGCAGGCATAAACGGCCAGCCTTTGAGCACTTCCTAAGAACCGAAAATTCGTCTTCGGTCGTTGCCAATCCAATTCATTCCACTTCAAAATGGACACCAAGCCATTAGGGCGTACAAGCTCGCGGCGTAGTCATGTTGATATTTCATTAAAGCAGATGTTGCCTCAGTTTTCTGCGGTTAAAACTGCTACACCCAAACTTCAGAGAAGTCATTTCTCTGAAATTAAATGCTAACAGTAAGAAATCAGCGAACTGACACATTAAGTTTATAGTTTTCCGTTTTAAGTTAGTCCTACTGGTGGTTTATTGGTCCTTTCGGCTGACACACCACTTGCGAAAATGACAGTTTACAATCTGTTCTCTTTAGTAAATGCAAGCAAACTACTTCGCATATTTTACACAATTTGTTTAAGAAAAAGTATACAGTAGATAACAATTACGGATAGTTCAATCAGTACATATGCCGCTTTTGCACGACATATATAATTCAATCGCAATTCATAGTAGATAAGGGGTATAGATATGAAGTTACGAGTGAGTACATAGAAGAAGTAAAGCGATATAGAGCAAATAAAATGTTTTGAGTTGTAGGAAACCCCGTTAGTGCAAGAAGGGCGTGAGTAAATGATGACCGTATTCTGAAGCAGTTCCAAAATGAAAAATAGTTTCAATATATATACAACATATTTTAAGAGTAAAAATGGTAACAGACATCCAGTATATAAGCCGCTTTTGCGCGCGGTAATAGCCCTGCCCCAATGCAGGTGCAGTAATACAACGCGTGGTAAAAATTGATAAAATGAAGTTGAAACATAACGGAAAAAACTCAACATAACGGTAATAACAGCATAACCTTTATAGTTATAAATATGTTGCTGAGCATTTGGTTCTACTAATTAATAACCTCCTTCCCCAGCCCCCTCCTTACCTCCGTGGCGATGAATTACTTAAATAACCACAGCATCGTCCTGTTAGTGACGATGGCATAATACCCTGAAGGTCAACATAGCTGGGATTCTATGGCAATTTTAACGGAAACTTGGAAAAAATTAAATTCACAATTAATTTATATATATATACCCGCACTCTTACATAACGCTAACCTCGGGTAAATCCTAGAAACCGGCGGATCCAGGGTTTTCTGCGACGAGCTACGGCCTAACGGACTACGCTCGCCTACTTTTCGTAAATATAAATTGATAGCGGATTGTGTGTTACTTTGTTTGCGGGTAAATCGTTGTAGTGGTGGCAAATCTCCTTTAGCTCCAACAAAATGTATGTAGTGCCATCTAGCGGCAGAAATCATAAGCAGCTAGAGACAAATGAAAAATAAATGAGTGATAAAATAAGTAAGTGCAACAAAAACTTAAGTGATGAATGAACTATTCGGAATAATTACTCCATTCTACCCCCAAACAAAAAGCAATCTTCTAATGCAACTTAATGAAAGAGTAATTTTTCAAAGAAGAGGCATTTTAAAAATATTTGTCAGCATTATAAATTCCATGTATTTACCGGTAATATTCTTTTTCGTATGCTCAGAAGTTACGGTTTATAAGAATGTGTGCGCTGTTAAAACAAATGGGTGCTACAAAGCTGTTTAAATAGAAAGCGAAAACAATTAGTAAGTTGAGAGAGATACATAATTTCACAGGAGGTAAGCAGGAGAGCAAAGCCCTCGGCAAGAACTCACAATGTTGGGAGTTAAGCTGCAGGAAGTGCGTCGCATAACTAGCGCAGCTTCCGGCAACAAGACCCAGGAGCGGAATAAGGGAACGCGGGGGGGGGGGGCAAAGAGGGAATGATATTAATTATTTAATCATGGCGGTTCCACAGGGTACTGCACTAAATCCCGTTTCTACTTCTCATGCAAGATAAACAACAAACGAATATTAAACAACTTCAACCGTATCACGTTAATTAACAATGATACACTGTTGTATATACATTTAAGATTTTTTTTTTTTTTTTAATTTACAGATGAATTTGTCTCCAAAGAAAGAGGGTTCAAGTAAATTAAAAGTGAAATAGACCAATACCAACTAATTAAGGCGGACAAATTCGGTATAATTAAAATAAGATATAGCACACTTGTTTCTCATCGACACACATACGGCGCAAGATGTTCCAGACACCAAAGGTTTACATTCCCAATTTAATTGAGCAAATGCAACTAAGTTTATGTATCAGTAATACTTTTTGCTTAATTTCTGGAAATGTCCTTAAGAAAAGATGGTTCAATGAATATGGTCAAAAACATGATTTTTTAATAATTATATTGTTAATAGTTTACTCCATAATAAGAAATATTTATGTCAAAACGGTCCTAAACAATGTCTAAATGTCATTAAAAGTCATATGTCAAGTGATGACGCGCCCCCTTTTCGTACTGTATGTAGTTCCTTACTTCAAAATATTTCAATTGTATTTTGTAATTCCCGGGTTCAGGTAATTTTTTCCTCTAGTAGGGATATTTACCTTGCCCACACTGATGGACGCTCACGGAATGTCAACTGTTTCCAACGTTCTGTTACTGTTTTCTATTAGTTTTGTGTTGAAACCAGCTGGAAAGCTTGCAAAATGCCAAGATTTAAAACTTTATTTAAAAAGCGTAAAGGAGGTCATGGAAGAGATAAAAGAAATCCTACAAATAATGTACACATACCTATAAGTAATATTGGTGATAGTAATAATGTGGAAAATGTAAACATTGAAGGTAATTATAAGCTTAGATTAGGTGAGTCATGTGTTGCATCATCTGGTGACAATACTCTAGAAGAAAGTTGTTTTACAATGATAGATGTATAATGATAGTTTTGGAATAAGTGACCTAGAAGATAGAGTAACAAGTGGTAACCATATAATAAATTTGAATTTACTGTCAAGTGCTTTGAACAATGTTGTAAACTACAACTTCTGTGATTTAAGAGGCAGTATTGTGTGCTTTTGTTATTTAAAAGTTTCACAAACTTCAATATGGGTACCTATAACTCAGAAAGTATTTATGGTAGGAACTTGAACTATTAATTGTTTACTCCACTGGGTATATTTAATCCACTGACTTTTTTGAACTTTTATTTCAAAATTTGCGGTAGTTATTAAATTAAATCCTCTGAAAAAGTACAAAATTATATGATACGATAAAATATGTATGAAATACATTTTCATATACACTATTGCAATTAAAAGTAGACACAAAACATATTCACTAATGTATGTACCAAATTTCAGAAACCTGTGCAATTTGTACCTAAACATGACAAAATTAACATTGCGGAGATACGGGGACCACCTCCCCTTAAGAAACGAAATTCAATATTCGATATGTATCAATTGCTTCTCTCACTTTAATCTACCTGTAGCGCCAAATGGACAGATTTATGAATAGCAGAAAATTGAGTTTGTTTAACGAAATGTAAGAGAGATCTCATAAAAAGTTTCTGACAAAGCTCAGTAGTGCTTAACGTTGAGTCTAATATCAATACATGTTTTCAGAGCATCTGTTCACTTGTACGTCCTTTTAGATGTATTTAGAGCTGTTTCTACACTAAGATAATATTAGGAACGCAGAATAAAAATGCCTTATATACTAGCTTGCTGAAAATAAATGTTCTGTGCGGGTTATAATATTAACTTTTGTAGAGATGCAATACTGATTGATATTAAAATTGGGATATTGAAGTACAGTAAAAAATTGAAATATGTTACACAAAAAGTCATGTATCAAATCCGTAAATGTATTGCTGTCCTTTCAAATGTATTACAGAAATCTTAAATGATTATACAGGTTGTGAAATAAGAAATTAGATGCAACACATTGACTACAAATCCCTAACATGCAGTAGCATATAATCCATCTAAGTTTATTCCACATGACTGCCCTACACTTCCACACAACACCCAGCGACGCTAGCATTGCAGGTATGGTATTCAGCACCGCATGCCCGATACGCTCCTTTAAATGGTTTATAAAGTTGATTTTGACTTTGTACACTTGTGGCTTTACGTATCTCCAAGCAAAAAAAGTCGAGAGGTGTGAAATCAGGAGAACACGAAACCCAAATGCGGTGTGAAGGGCTACAATCCACTTGCGTGGAAATGTGGCTTCTAGGTACTCACGAACGACCCGTGAGAAATGAGGAAGTGCTCCATACTGTTGGAAAATCGTCGTTTTCAAGATGTCATCCTGCTGCGATTGTGCTTGAAGGAAAAGCTGCAGCATTTGGAGATATGAAATGCCTGTCACTGTGGATTCTGCGAAGAAGAATGGTCTATACACCTCAGTCTTTGTGATCAACGGCCACACATTCATTTTTGGGATGTTTTGTTTCCACTCGAGAATTTCATTTGACTGTTCATGTATCCACTCTGCGGTTATGTCGATTGATCATGTCACACGTGTG
The DNA here is from genome assembly GCA_030762175.1 of Metallyticus violacea. Classification (NCBI taxonomy): domain Eukaryota; kingdom Metazoa; phylum Arthropoda; class Insecta; order Mantodea; family Metallyticidae; genus Metallyticus; species Metallyticus violacea. The sequence continues at coordinate 46,413,907 of CM060834.1, forward strand.
GAAGGGCTTCATCACTAAAGAGGACATTTTGCAGCAAATTATCCTCTTCGACTGTCTGCAACAGGTCGGCAAACGCGACCAGCCTAGTCCTCCCTTTCCAGCTTATGTCGCACTTGGAGGTGGTATGAGCGTTTTTTTTTTTCGAGGTGTAGTGGAGAATTTTGCACACTGCCGGTTGTGGTACATCCAACTCCCGACGTAGTCCCCTAGTTGATATTTTTGGGTTTCTGCTAATTGCACCTTCTACCTGTTGCAGTTTTGTTTGGCGCATTGAGTCTACCAGAACGTTTCGCATCCTGCACACTACCAGTGGTCTTGAACTTCTATACCAGTCTGATATTTGCCCTGATGGGAACAGGTTTATGGAATTTTCGTTCAAAGTTCGCCTAGTAAGTTATTCTTTCTTCAGTGGAGGCATCTTTCAGATTACCTATAAAAGAAACAATTATTCAGCCGTTTTCTCAAAAATGGATCGAGATCTTATAATCAATCTTTATTTGATATCCAGTTCGATAGTACTGTTTTAGAAGATTTATTACTAGTGGCACAGCTTTGAGCAACAAGATTTACATGTTTTTTCCGTTCTAACAGTTCGTGATCATCAGCTTGTGATACGTTCATGAAATGTCCTGTTTGTTCAAATATTTTGTTCACATTTCGTACAGTTTTACATGTCAGGGTTGAAAATAAAGAAATTTCTGTTCAAATTCTGTATTTTTATTGCGATTCCAAGAAAACACTATTGTTGAAGTAATGTTAGCTGTATATGCGTTAATTCCTGAACAAGTATAAAATCTGAGAACGTAATTTGTGGAAATCGATCTTTATATCAAATAACAAAGCGAATAATTTATCTACAAACTCCTGGAAACAACAGACTTTTGATTACCAAACATACAGCTATGAAATTTTATATAAAGTTTCTTCCATTTTTAATTTACATTTTATTTGGTCTTATTGTTATTTCAAATTAACATGCTTGAAGCATGTTTCGGTAAATCCATCTATACTTCCAGTTTCGCTCAAAAATCTGTAAAATATTGCCAAAAGAATCCGGTAATAAAAAAGTAGAATTTTGCTGGATTTTCTTGATCAATTTGACGATGCAGTCATCTTTGAAGCAGATGTTACATTTGTATCACTGGAACTCTAGGGAACATCAAACCGGACATTTGACTTTTATTTCATATCGTTTCTCTCTTCGAGCAGAATCACCATAAGGAATATCATTTTTAAGCGAGATCTTTATCCAAGGCATATCTTAATAAGATGATTCACTCCAGTAAACCTTATGATCCTACCATATGTCCAATAGTGATGAAATCAGTTACTATTTTCCTTTCTTTAATGCCGAATCCTTCACCGAGTCGAAACATATCTCACACGTTTCTTTAAAGTCGTTTTAGCAAACATCTGTAACACCATGACTGCAATTGGTTTTTCCCTCTAGTTTACATTATTACTTCATGCATTATCAGTAAGGGTTACGAAAACGTTTAGTATCTTTATGACATGATCATACATTTCTATGCAGTTTGTCCTCCCACTAGTTTTATTTTCTTTAATATCAGTTATTTCCTAATTGATCGAAAATATGTAAATGTTTAAATAAAACTATTTAATGGTTTTAGATGCACGCCGTAATTATTTTTCATTAAATATCTGAATCCACTTTTCTTCACGGAAATGCTATAACTGCAACATGCGATCGGTACAAATTATACTCTTTAATCTGTAGATTTAAACCTAATATTTCCTTTATTGCTACATTTATTAACCCCCTGTACAAATTAAATTGCATTTATTAATAAATTTCATCTTTTCACCACTACCATCGTATTTCCTTTCAAACAAATTCAACAAATAAAAAGATTACCGTGCAGTTGCCTGGGCATGTGAGACATATTGATGGTGTGATATATTGCAAAGTTAAGCAAAGCTGTTACGATGCAAGTGAAAACATTTTTTAAAAACAAATAAATATGTTTAAAATGTTTCTTAGTGAGAAAAGGATGGTTTGTGGTGGATACCTTTCTAAATATTTAATGCACATTTCTTAAACCAAGTTTAAGCAAAAATCTCATCTAACCAAAAATTCTTCATCATTAGGACTTTTGTCCTACGCAAACCTATAGGTTAGCGTACTTCATTGTAGTTTCATTTGTCTGTAACATTATAAAGTAAACAAAAGCTCTATCCCTGCTGTAGATCAGCATATGTATGTAAAATAATTTTAGGTACATAGCAGCGGCGCAAGAGGCAGTATAAAGATTCGGGGTGCACAAATTTACTACAGCTAATGCTGAGTATAGATAGCAAAATTCTAGAGCTTTAATAACTACAATTAACACCCATATATGCGTGGTTGAATACAACAGAAATAGAGAGAGAATTTAATAAATAATTAATAAAAAAAGCATAGTAACATACCATTTTAAACAAAACACTCCATTCTCCTGGTTTTGATGACAAATTTATCGATGTATTTTTAATTAAACTTGGAATCGACAGAATGAAGCTTGTCTCTACAGAAATCATCGTATATATTTTGAAATCATAATTTCATTTACATTAATACTTGAAGTTCTTCCATCTAGGGTTCCAACCTCAATTTTCTCTTCCAATAATCGCAAATAAAAGGCTGAGAGTGTAAACTTTATATATTGTTAATATTCCTTCCATTCAAGTAACACAAAACGAAATAAATCAATTACTTCGCCAATTCACACGAAACATTACTGTCAACAGCTTGCTACTAACAAAACGAGTGGTTTTGCTGCTGGAGAGTGCCTGCAGACAACATTGTTGCTTCAAATGTAATACTACTTGATCGTCAAATAAATGCATCTTTCCTCATATTTAATATTGTGACGTTTGGGGTGGGGGTTGTGGAAATGTGTTGTAGCATTAAGTTCGTTAAGGAGTATAAGTGAAATTGTAAAGATTACGTAAAGAAAATTAGGAGCTGCGCATGCGCAACATAGGGATTATGTAGCGTTCTTTCATAGATTTCAAGAGCCGAGTGTGAGAACTTGAGGAGAGTGGACGTGCCGCCGACTATTCCAGGGTAGCCATCTTGGCTGACCTCCATCATGAATGTAAGTAACCTTATTGGTTTTAAATATAATCAGTTTTATACTCGGCATATTATTTGTTTTAAATCTGTATATATATATATATATATATATATACACATCCGATATTTCCTTAATTTGATCCCGTCAGGTAATGATGGTTAGAATGCCTTTATATTAGTGTTGCAGCTAAGTCCTATTCGCGACTCCCTGTTAGGCACTCACCTAAAATATCATTCTGTAACTTATTTAATGCACTGTGGTTGAACTAGGGACATAGCCGTAACACTAGTCTGTAGAAACCCTAACCATCATGACCTAAAACGGGATGAAATTAAGGAAATATTGGGCATATATAAATATAAAACATAAATATTAAGCAATTATTTAATAGCACTAAAATCTTACAACTACATCAAAAGCTGGCAAATCTCTACACTTTGTAATACTTCGTTCACCGGGTCAGGTTAACGGAAAATGCAGCAGTTCTCAAACGTGTTTAACCCCGATGAAACCGAAAACCTCTCTGCGAGCATAAAAACAAGAGAATTGCTCATACTAGAAGCATTAATGTCATTTTAGTTCTAGAAGCTACGTATATTAATCAACAGGAACAACAGGATCTTAACTAAGGATTGAAGTGTGGACTCAAATGTAAGGACAAGAACAGAAGAGGGAATGTACGTACAAGGGTAAACAGAGTACCCGCAATAATGGCTGCAAAAACAGCAGCACAAACATGGACCAGGAAAGAACAACAAAGATATGGTTGCAATGCCCTGGTCAGTCACTTGGAAAAATGTTTGTCAAAAGTCTCAATCAAACTCTCAGTTCTCCAATTAGAAAGGAAGAAAACATGGAGAGTAGTTATATTAATACTGGATATGGGCTACTCAGAAAATATCTGCAGATTATGTAAGTAGCAAATTGCTAAACACGTACTGTTTGAACGTTGTGCTCTAGGGGAGAGATTCCAACTCTATGGAGCCTCCATACTGAACAGTATTGAAGATTTGGATCACAGAACTAGAAACTGACATGCTCTCAAACACTTCCATAAATCACTGTCACTACTATACAGTTATTTGATTTGTTTTATTTACGGACGTTCTTTAACATCTCAGTTCATCAGCATCCCATTAAAATTAGGTTGTGAAACGGCCGAAAATGTTTGCTCATAGGCTTCTTCTTTCAAATTTGAGGTTGTTTTTCGTGCCGTAAATGTACGACACAGGACCCACGGCTTTACTTCCCTTTCGAAGGAAGCCGTACTTAGGATTTTTACGCCCGAAAAAAAGTCATCGATCTTGGCCCGGACCGAACCCAACGATCTTGGGTTTAGGTGGCAAGTATGGTTTCCACTACACCACCAGGACCGACATAAATATACAGTATAACAAAAGTTATTAGTTGAGACTTACTTGAGCTGTAAGGTGCATATTGATTCTTGCCTATACGCTTTGAGAATTTTCCCTTTTTTCACATTTTTAGCATAAAAATCTTCAAATTATGCATATTTTAAATAGATCCTATATCTGTATTCAGTATGTTAACATGTAGAACGAAAGCTCTTATACTTTGAATTTTCTTGTTAAGATAATAATAAATAATGGTTTCTGTTTAACGGTGAAATAATTATATTATAGTGAATTTCGATAAAATATAATTAAAATGTATAACAATTGTAGCATATATAATTTTTTTTTTGGCGTTGTAATATATAGTTATAAAATATGTTATGCAAAAGTGAAACATATTAGACTTGGAACTGAAAAATAATGAGCTATATCAATATAAAATTATAGACACATTATAACATTGTTTAAAAAAGTAATATTCTTACATTTTAAAGAAATATTTTGTAACTAAAGTATTGCTAAGTGTTTTAAATCTAAAGCCTGTCATTTGCTTGCCATAGAATATCGCTTAGTGTTATATTCTTTCATACAAGTCTATGACAGCTTTTAATTAACTGCAGAATGCGATAGCGCAAAGCCATGTGAACGATGCACCATGCATGTTTTTTAATCACTACTTAGCTTTGAAAAGTAAACCACACTTGCTCAAAGCCTTTAGAGCAAAACACAGCGCTAAATTTCATGACAGATGAAAGGCTTCACCAGTTCTGTTTTAACCTATTGTTAACATCCATAACATTAATTTGATACGTAGCAATTGCATTTATTGCTCCCGGGATAATTAAACACCATAAATAATTGCCAAACTGCCCTCATATTGATTTCAAAACGGTACATAAAGTGCATTTTCAATTTAAGGGGCATCCCGTTGTTTGCAGTGAACTTCAACCTATGTTAAACATGGATCTCTAAACCTCTATTGGATAAAAACATACTTTCTCTCTCTCTACCGTGAAAACCATTATTGTTTTATACTACTTTTCATGAGAGGCAAATTGTGACATTTAAAATATTTTGTTGCAGCAGCATGCTGATAGGTTGTAAGGTAAATACCGAAAACAAAAACAACTGAGCAAATGTTGATGTACTGCAAAGCTGTTTTACGCTTTCAATGTTTTAACAGCAATCCGACAGCTCTGATATTCCACAAGCATGGACGTATACAGGTGTTTCTTTAGCTAAACGCTCAATACACTCAGTGTAAAATCAGAATTTTAAGAGCTGTGACGCAAGACTAACAGACTAAAAGAAATGTTGATATAGTCGATGTAAACTGATGAACCAAACCATTATGACCGTCTTCTAATGTGATGTTGATCTTCCACAACCCTCTTTTTCAATAGGCTCAGATCTGGTGCCACACCTCCAGATCCCTTTCACGAGCTTATTTACGATCGTTACAAGGATGGTGTTCATGCAAGCGAAGTTTTTGCTGCTTTTACTTCTCATTTGGCACTACAACCCTGGGCGAATCTTGGCCTGCCGCGGCGACCTCTACCTCCGTCTTACCACTTCATTGATAAGTTTTCGTTAGAGACTGGGACTCCAGTCCCGAGTCACTCCCTACCGGTAGCGGAGAAAGCCGAGTGTAATGACACACAGATAAGCTAAATAATGCAACGGCTTGATAGTTCAGATGGTGTGAGCGTCATATTATAGGTTTAAAGGTTGTGAGTTCGAATCCTCACGTCCTGAAGCATTTTGTTTCTTCTTCTGCTTTTGAAGTTAAGAGGGATTGACCACTATTAAGATGATTTACTCGCTAACATAATATACGCACACAATGCGCTATAAATTAATTTTTATCTTTTTTTCTGGTGCAATCAAAGGAGATTTGCCCCCATTACAACGATTTTCCCAGCTCTATTCATTTATATTTCGAATAGGAGGTGAGTGTAGGCCGTCAGGCCGTAGCGAGCTGAAGCAAACCATATGGTCTACCGGTTTCTAGGATTTACGCGAAGGTAGCGTTAAGTTTAGTGTATGTGTATATATTAATTAGCTGTGAATTCCAATTAGATAACGCGTGGTAAAAAGTGAATAACTCAGCTTTGTAATAAGAAACAATATATTGACCCAGAAAGTTAAGTTGGACAACACATTAGTTACGTTACGTTTAACAAAAAACAATACATGCAACATTTACACGCTTACAAGCATTCGTGACTGCGGAGCTCGGCTCTCTCCGCTGTCGTTCAAGACTGAAGCTTCGGTTTTTGTCCTGCCTAATACTGTAGAGAGGAGTACTGCAGGGGGGCAGGTTATCAGCATGTTGGCACCCCGTAAGCGAATTTTGTAATCGAAGAACGTCATCTCTCCATCAGGCAGCTTCCCAATTGTCCTTACGAGGCTAGGTATCGAGAATAGAGCCTGGGCCTCCAGGCCAACAGTCAACAACGCTAACCACTATACCAGGGAGATGATCTATGCAAGCGAACCATTTTGTATTGTATAAAACACTCCATAGACTGGATTGGATAGACTGTAGTTCAATTTCAGTTAACGCAGGAAATTTATCTTGCTCAGTCGTGTTTATCACGCAAACTGCACCGATACAGGTTAGCAGAAGGTCAGGAGTTCGATTCTCAGCACTTTTGAATTAGGGTAGAATTATAGTTATCATTGACATTTCTAAGCACTAAAAGCAGAATGAAGTTATATTGGCACTAGAGCGTAAACAACATGTGGCAGGTGCACAATAGGTCACCAGCTGCCCCTCTTCGCTTGTAATGCCTCAGTCCATATTTACCTGTCGAGCGGTGGGTCGTAGCTTGCCTTCTTGTTATGTTGGTATTGACCTAATAGTTTGAGTGTAACTAACTTGATGTTAAGTGCTTAAGAATTCCGATGTCTAGTCATTTGTAATTTCTATCTGGCAACTCGGAAATGCCAGTTTGTTAAGACCGCTCTTCATTATACACTCTTATTTAAAAAGTATTCAACATCCTATGGTGATTTCTAAAAGTTTCCTTTATTTCCTATTAATTTACTGTGCACCGTCAATTTTGGAAACCTTGAAGGGCTAAAAATATTTCAGATATCCGAAATAAAGCTAAACTTTGCTGGAAAGATGTTTTACTCAACTGAAGTGAGTCCTTGCGTAGTTGCTCATATTAGCTTCTGATAACTTTTAGTACTCAAGTTTAACTTGCCTGGATGCAAAATAAGACTTTTTTTAGCAGTGTACTACTGAGGCACCACAGGTGGTGGACACTGATGATACACGAAATGAAATGATATATTGGGAAAGGATACTTTTTAAGGAAGGAAGCGTTTCAGGCCTAAGTTTAGGGTACCTCCCCGGGATTTGCCAGTTATGAGGACTGAGGAAAACCTAGAAAAAAACCCAGTCAGGGAGGATACGGTCCTGGTGGGATTCAAACCCCAGACCTCCCGCTCACGAGTCCGCTCCTTAACGATCTCAGCCATCCGTGGCGGTCTCTGAGGTTATAGAATATCTTCCTGGATCCATTCTTCAGGTGAATTTGCAAGTTACACTAACCAAATACCTATGAATCTCCAACAACAACTCACATATGATGTTCATTTTCAGCATAATTCATTTCTTACTCTATTCTTTCTCAAGTACTTTGTTCCTAAATAATAGTTGCATCTCTTAAGAAAGGATTTACTGACAATGAATAATACCAATAATAATGATGATCATGATCATGATAAGCCCAAATGTCCTTAAGAAGGGCACAGACCTCCTATCTCTTTTCGCTAATGCACATTAGGGTTATGTACAGTAGTATTACCTTGTATGCTGCACTTTGTTACACTTTTGTTCATCAGATTTCACTCGTTTCTAAGTTGGTGTTCGATGGTTTTCCATGTATCGCTGCTTCTTGCTATTTTGAAACATTGGCGATCTGCCTGTGCGCGTAGAAGTCCTACCATCTCCGTCTTGGCCTGTCTCTGTGTCGCTTGCCTAAGCGCGTGTCACACATGGTGGTCTTATACGTCCATCTGTCGTCCTGCATCCTCGCTATGCGACCTCCCCTTCAGTCTGGCGGATCTTTCTGCGATGTTTGTTGTTGATGCTGTTTGGGCTAACGCTTCGTTGAAGATTTTGTCGCTTATTGTTATTCCTAATACCCTGCTTTCCATTTTCCTTTGGCTTATTTGTAGTGCATTCATCTGTTTGTTTGTAGCTGACCATGTGTGAAACTCATAGAGCATTGCTGGGTTTCAAGTGCTTCGAATTTAAGCTTTTTACTCATTTAATAAATACAGATTATTGTTTACAGAGAATATTGTACATGGCTGTTGTAGCAATTTTTCTCATTATCCTTCATATATTCAATCATAACGTGCTAAAGATCAGCAGGACATTCAAAGTTTCCGTAGGAAGATCTTCGAAGGTCTTCACATCGATGTGTGACTTGTTGATGGAGAAAGTGTATGGAAAATTTCCCAGCACTTTCCTTTATCAGACCTCTCTTTACAAGACACCATTTTTTGCTGATACGAAGGAGATGATCAGAAACGACCCACCGTCGATCATCTCCAATTTCTCCCTTTGTTTGAATACTACGCTCCTCTGGTCACGTAAAATGCACAAATTATTCCGATTTATGTCATCAAACTTTAAGATGTGAAATACTCACTGTACTTGTTATTGCATGTTCTGAACTGAACAACTAAATTGATAAGACCTGCTGATTCAACATTCCCAGCACGTTTTATATGCTGTGTGGCTGTTCTGTGCATACCTGGCTGCTCACTCCAGAGCGAATAAGGCTGGTGATGGGAATAAGGCTATTGCTTTAGGATAGAGGGAGCGCTTATTACGAAAGTAAATACTTTATAATCATTTATTAAAATTAGATATTTTATGTATTTATTTGCTGCAACATATGTGGTGAAGAATTTAAAACACTGTAAATTCTTCAAAGTTCTTAGGCTTTCACGGCCGGTGTCGTCGCTAGGTAAAGTGTTTTCCGGGCTTGGGAAGAAGAAGGAGCCAAGCAGACTGTGCCCCACAAGCCCGAAATACGCTGTACCTAGTGATTGACAACTTTGTAGTTTAATGTACTGCAATATTTGGTTGCAATGAAATATTCAATAAGAAACGTCTTTTTATGTATTAATTAACTATGTTTATGTGTTTTCTTTTGCATTTCATTTTCCTTAATTAACTTATTTCTACTACTATCAGCTATATTCTATAAAGAATTAAATTCAGAGTGAAAAAATAAGGGAAAATGCAATGGTTTCTGCCCTAAGTGCAGCTGAAAGTAATTAAATTTAATTTGTTTAATACCACAGGAGAACCACCACATAGTTTTGAACAATTTATTGTTACAATAACAGTCTACGAAAATTCTATTTCTGCATTTTATTAAATGTTTCAGGGCTGCTTAAAATTTTCTTTTCAGTCTAAAATTTGCTTATGTATATATGGAGTCATGTTCCCCCTCTTCTTCTTTGACTCTTTACTCTCTTCCAGTTTAGGATTTACACCCCTCTGGGACTTACAAGCCAATACCTGCGTGGGAGTCAATTATCTCTAGACATACGTAAGAGTACACATGTGCACTGAGAGACTCCCTGAATGGGCAGTTAGTCCAATATCAGGGGTCGCGTCGAAGACATCACAATATAGAAATCGCAGGCACAAAATTAAGACGAATAATGAAATGGAAGGTAAGTCCGTTGCAGAGAATATAACCCGGCATTTACTCTTTCTAAAACAGAAATAGGAAATACCGTGGAATACCTAAGTGGGGTTGTCGGCCATTGTATTTGAACCTGTGCTACACAATCCGTCATATCTTCCTCTTCTGCTTCTATTATGCTACAGGCCATAGCCTCCCGCAGTGACCTTTGCTTCCTCTAGCTCCGTCTTGCGACTTCATTGATAAGGTCAGTATTATAGAGATATATGTAATCAGCATTTCGGCACTCCACGGTTTTCTAGATCGAAGGATACCGCCACGGGTGGCCGAGGTCGTTAAGGCACGGACTCGTGAGCGGGAGGTCTGCGGTTCGAATCCCGCCAGGACCGTCCTCCCTGACTGGGGTTTTTTCCAGGTTTTCCTCAGTCTTCATAACTGGCAAATGCCGGGGAGGTACCTAAACTTAGGCCTGGAACGCTTCCTTCCTTAAAAAAAAAATATCCTTTCCCAATTTATCATTTCATGTATCACCAGTGTCCACCGCCTGTGGTGCCTCAGTAGTGAAAACGGGCGTTAAACACTACTCAAAAAAAAAAAAAAAAAAAAATAGATCGAAGGAAGCCACTGTCCATCAGGCAGCTCCCAATTGTCCTCAAGAGGCTGGGTGAATCCCATACCAGACCTCCCTAATTTATACAAATTCCTAAGCAGGTACCGGGAAGCCAATCCGGGGTCTTACGGCTAACAATCAGTAATGGTAATTGCTAGACAAAGGAGACGATCCAAATCCTACTCCACTGGTGCAAATTAACACCTGATCGAAATTAGAAAATCTCGAACACATATATAATTCTAACCATAAGATTTAAAAGTTACATGAAAACACTTTTAGCTACATTTGTATTGTAGTCGATTTACCTAATGCCAAATACCAGCACAGGAGTTTTGGTCTGCCGCGGAAGTTTAAATCACTTATCAATAAAGCAGTCTCCCGGCACTCTTTGATACAATCTTTAACACTGGAATTTAGTTTCAGATGGATAACGACCAAAACAAAACATCCTAATCTTCTGCTATTTGGACTCAGCTATTTCTGCTCGGTGCCCTGCGGAACTGTGAAAGAAGGTTATCAGTAATAAATTACTAACCTGTAAAAATGATCGATAATGTCTGCAGTGAGATTTCAGGAGCTCTAAAGGGCCAAATATAACAACAGCTCAAGGCTGCTGCTCGCGTCAGGCGGCAAGAAACGTAGCTCTGTTAATGCTAACTTCGTTTAGATGATAATTGCTTAATACGATTAAAACGTGCAGATCGGCCGCCTAGTCAGAGAGGATAATAACGCACGAGGGGGTTTAGACACCGACCCTCAAGAAGAGAGAGAGAGAGAGTTGGCAGTAAAAGTGTGCACGCACTTGCAGTAATGTTTGCAGTTTATCTTTTCAAAGATCTTGGCTTAGAGGAACTCATATAACCATAAGCGATGAAATTCTTAAATATAATTATTTTATGTCTCATCAACAGTAATAGTATTTCGTAAAAGTGCAATTTAAATTGAAAGAATATATAAAAAAAAAAGAAAGAAAGAAAACAAGACATTTTTAATTCATTTTTCAAAGTATCTAAAATATATAATATTTGAGTTCTGGCCCCTGACGTTGTATTTGTTACAACGCATTCATCTCGATCGTGGGTGGATTTTAATGCGCTTGCTTATTAATTATGCATATATACTCCTAAATGCTGTAGTTGTGTAAATCCAACGGAATTCTATAATTGCATCCATGCATAGTGAAGTTCACATGATCAACAGAGAATTGGAACAAATCTTGAGCCTAATTTCTGCAATTTATTATTATTGTTGTTATTATCCATCATTATTTCCTGCATGCGGTTTTGAAATTGTACCATGTAAGACAGCTGGGAATTAAATGAAACAATGTAGTATAATATTACTTTTTTCATATACTAATATTTATAATAATTAGGTTTCAGTTATAAATCTTGTCCATTCACGCGGTGTTTGACTTCTCTATTACTAGGCATATAGCAGCAGGCGGCGGACATACTTCAATTTCACTGCCTCCTTTGTCATGTCCTTGGACATTAATTAGTTCACTGCCGGTCCCACGGCGGTATACATTCATTCCAGAAGATGGGTTTGCGTCGCTTTTATGTTTAACACTAGAACGCCATATAGCAGTCAATTAACCGCTTTAATTTTTCAAATGCTCATATTTTCATTGCTTTTGGAAGTATTTTTCTATAGTTTTGTGGCTTTTAATCCTTTCAATAACCTTTAGCTTATCAATATTTGGGGAGGGGCATTTCAGGCGTAACTTTTAAAAATAATGGTATATTTAACATCGTTTCCCGGAGACGGTCAATTGACCGCTTCTTTACTCACGTTTCTTACAACATATTGCGTAGCTGCAACCGACAATAACCATCACTGCACAGCAAACATGTTTCAAACTCACTGTAGCGAAGTACCAAGTCATTGTTTATCAGCTCTTGTACCAGTATCTAAAATTTAGCTTAGCTTTTCGTTTTCACGTAGTTGTCATCGATTACTGTCACCATTCATCATGGTGGTCGGTCATGGTGGTGTAGTGGTAACCATACTTGTCTTTTAAACCGAAGATCGCGGGTTGAAACCCGGCCAGGATCGATGGATTTTTTCGGGCGTAAAAATCCTAAGTATGGCTTCCTTCGGAAGGGAAGTAAAGCCGTGGGTCCCGTTTCGTACATTTACGGCACGAAAAAGAATCTCAAGCCTAAAAGAAGAGACCTCTGAGCAAACTTTGTCCACACTGAATTGAATAGGGCGCTGATGACCTGAGATGTTAAAGACCGTTCATAAATAAACAAAATTAACAATAATCATGGTTGATTATAAGGATGAAGGAACATCTAAGGCCGCTAAACGCAAAACATGTCAAATAGGCGTTATTAAAAAAAACTGCTGCATGTTAGATTGCATGTGATTCTTCTATAATCAAAAATTCTGCAAAAAGTGCCATACCAATCTCTCTGAGAATGTTTCAGTGCAACAGTTTTCTGTATAGATATAGCCCCTAATTGCAAAACTTGTGTCTTTTTGTTCAATAATTTGCTATTACATAGCATAGAGAAACCCAATGCGTATAATAAAATATTTCTTATTTTCTGTTATTTTCGTGCAAACAGAAATAAAAAAAAATAAATAACATTTTTATTCAAAAGCATTTAGCCTGAGAATGACCTATTAAGAATGGAACAAAAGAATGAACTAACGAATGTGTGAATGTATCATTGAATTAGCAACAATTTAAATGAATAGACAAAGTGGTCTGGGGACAAAAGCGCTAAACATACTTGATCAAAAACCATGAACATAAAAATATCTGAAACCAGAAACTCGATTCAAGTTGGATTCAAACCTGGTTCGCAGCTCCGAAGCCATCCTTCTGCATCACTACAGACGTCTGGTAAGTAAGAAATTTCATCGGCCTGAGTCAGAAGAGCACTTAAATATGTGATCCTGAGCAGACACCAAGTATATACAAACTCGCTCCGGAAGCTAAATGCAAACAGGATTCGGGCCTGGCTTGCAATTTAGGAGCAAAATCGTTCCTTCTATACCGTCACAGCAGACTAGAAGGCGATGTCAGAAATTGCAAGAGTTTTCAGTGAGAAAAATGATTAAATGTTGACCGCTAACGGGCGTATTAGGGGATGCTTGAAACTCGGGCCTTCTAGGGTTAAACCTCATTTAAAAAACGAATCAGCTCTTTATTCAACATTTTGTTTATTAATTGCTCTCTTCCAAAACTGTAATTCACAATATGGTGCACAATTTTAATTGATTTTTAAGCGTGCGAAGCTAAATGGATTATTTGTATAATCGGATAAAAGTATCGATTGCTTTGCATATGTGAATATACAATCGAATGAAACAACGCTTGTCTTTTTATGGTATGACAGACAACAATGAAACTTGCAACATAGATGCGTTGTTGCAAAGTGAGGGGTTACCATATTGACGAAAAAAGATATACAAATGACGGCCACATTGTCACACCCATTCTTGCTGACACTACAGGGAACATGGATGCGCGGGAAATGAGGCTTGGAATTCGACAAGTTTTCAGAATCGGGATGATAGAATTTTCTAGAAACGGAACACTCTAGTCTTACGTAAAAGTCAAAATAAATTACGAAAAGCGAAACAACTGAGCGTCGCAAGTACTTGGAGACATGGGGCCATGCAGTAAATAGCAAAAACAAACGAACTATTTACCTTTAAACAGTTATAACATGCATAATAATATTGCATTAAAACTGTTAAATATGAAATAATATTAATTTTCCAAATAATTGTGTACTAAACCCATAAATATGGGAAAATGTAAAATAAAAGTAAACTTTATTTTTTGTATTACAAATAACTTAACTGATTAAATAAGTTAAGTGTTACAATTACTGTTATAAATATAAAAATTAAACGTCAGATTTGTAATTTTTTATATCATCCCTGATGTAGGGGCAGATAACTTAGTTTTACTGCAGTGCATCACTCTTTAGTTACTACTTTTTACGTTGATTTTAATGAGTACGGTTATTATATGCACATAACTAAGATAGAATAAAATATTTTTCTATCATAATGTTCATTATACAATTATGAAATGAGTGAAGAGGCTACTTGAAATGTGAATCAAAGTTAGTTAATCCGTTCATTTATCCAGAATATAATCTTTAACTTGTGTATGGAGACAATCGATTGCATCCATTGGAAAAAAATAACTCAGTGCTTTAATAAGAGATAATATTTCGTTCTATTATTTCGCTGCTACAATGTGATCTAGCTACACGGATTACACTTACCTTTAAAACACTTCTGGGGCTCCGACCCGAGAGAGGCCTCCAGTCCCGAACCGAAGAAAGATGACGCACATAGTACAAAAGCAAATTAGCTCAGATGGTTGGAGTATCGTGTTATAAATGTAAAGTTGTTTGTTTGTTTTTTTCTGCTGGAGTTTCTTAAGATTTCCTACCATTACAATGATTTACCCACCTACATAGTGGCACACACTCCTCTATCAATTTTCATACGAAAAGGAGGCGAGCGTAGGCTGTCAGGCCGTAGTTCGCCACAGTAAACCACTGGATCCACCGGTTTCTAGGATTTATCCGAGGTTAGATCGGATCAAAATTCGTGTATTTGTGTATTTGTATTAATTAATTGCTAATTCCAATAAGACAACGAAATGATAAATTCACATTGAAATATATCCGAAAAAGTCATTTTTGTTATAAGGAACAACACATTGCAACCAGAAAGTTATGGAGGACAATGCATAGATTACGTTACGTTTAACAAAAAAAAAAAAAAAATACATGAATCATTTATAGGGTTATAAGCGGATGATTATTTTTATTTTAGTTGCGGATCGTCACATGAGCTCCCCTCTCCACTGTCGCTCGGGACGGAGCTCTAGGAGCGTTTCCTCTTGCTTTAAGGTTAAGTCACAGATGCACGATCAATCGAGACTTGAAATGTTTATATGATACAAGGTAGATGCTTTAAGCGTGTTTTTCTTATCGTCACTTTGTAAGCCTGAGATTACAACACATCGTGTATGGTGTGTGTAGGTTATTAGCATACACCTTTTCATTTCAAGAAATAATCATTATTTTCACCCAAATAATGCATTTACGTTCTTTTGGAAAAAAATGGTTCACACATACAGGACCGTAGAGGGCGCGCGACGTTTAACGCTACACTTGAAATACTTCCGCTTTTATTCCGCGCCAGGCGTTAGTATCAACTAGTTAGTGTTGTTTTTTATACAGGGAAGTAGAGTAACATTCAACTTTCATATAAATATTTATTACGTGATGGGGTGTCTGATTTACCCCCGGTGTTCACAGAATAAACCTCTCAGTCTCGCGACCGCCACGGGTGGCCGAGGTCGTTAAGGCGCGGACTCGTGAGTGGGAGGTCTGGGGTTCGTCCTTTCTGACTGGGGTTTTTTTCAGGTTTTCCTCAATTCTCATAACTGGCAAATTCCGGGGAGATACCCTAAACTTAGGCCTGGAACGTTTCCTTCCTTAAAAAAATCCTTACCCAACATATCATTTAATTTCATGTATAATCAGTTCCCACCGCCTGTGGTGCCTCTGTAGCAAAAACGGGCGTTAAACACTATTAAAAATCTCAGTCTTGCCTCGCGACAATGCCAAGTACTTGAAACCGCAGTGTGTGTCAGTATTTTTGTATAGTGGGTTATCAAACAAAGAAATGTGTTACAGACGAAATTTTAGACAGTTTCTACAATGCCGATTCAGATGATGGATTAATTCCTGAATTGGATCCTGACAGCAGTGACAGTGAAATTCTGATCCCGTACCCAAAAGGCCAGAGAAACAAAGTCAGGCGACAGATACACAACATTCTAGTTTTGCCCGAATATCCCACCACTTACATCTAATTTAGACCTAAATATTCAATTAGAAAATGAAAGTGAAATCAAGAGTTGCATAAATGTTCTCTTGAACGTGACCCGTTCCCTAGAAGTAATAAGTGCGACGCCGCGGCCTTTAACAAAGAAATCAATACTTTTTTGAAACCAGTAGATCTACCTGAACTAAAGATATTTATGGGATCGACGTTCATCACGAGAATTTTTCAGAAACCAGACTTAAAAATATACAGAACTGCTGACTATGCTTTCGAAACTACAATTTTTTTCGAAAACAATATTTCGAACAAGCTTTTCCCCTTCCTTTTCTTTTTCTTTTTCTTCTTCTTTTTCTTTTTCTTCTTCTTTCTTTCTTTCTTTCTTTCTTCCACTTCAGTGACAGCAGTGTCTATACTAATTTTATAGACAGACGGAGTGAAAAATATGTACAAAATTTCACTTGTAGTCAGAAGCAATGTTAAATTTTATGAAGTTGTGTATAGAGGCTGGGAGTGGCATTAAAACAGCTGGTCCTGGCATTTAAATGCCCTGCTGAGATGCTGGCACTGAAAGTGTTAAATAATTAAAAATTTGCAGATAATTCGAAAAATGAACGAAACAAAATAATTAAAGAATCTATTATTTTTCATTCGATTATACCATTGCTAGTTCAGTGAAAAGCATAAAAAGAAAGAAGGAAAGAAAGAAAGAAGGGAGGAAAGAAATAAAAATTAAAAGAAGGAGAAATGATTGAAAAGTGTTTAACACCCGTTTTTGCTACAGAGGCACCACAGGCGATGGACAACTGATGATACATGAAATGTAAGGATT
Source organism: Metallyticus violacea (assembly GCA_030762175.1). Taxonomy (NCBI): domain Eukaryota; kingdom Metazoa; phylum Arthropoda; class Insecta; order Mantodea; family Metallyticidae; genus Metallyticus; species Metallyticus violacea. The sequence goes on from CM060834.1 coordinate 46,431,297, forward strand.
TATTTTTAAGGAAGGAATCGTTCCAGGCCCAAGATCAAGGTACCTCCCCGGCATTTGTCATTTATGAGGACTGAGGAAAACCTGGAAAAACCTCAGTCAGGGAGGACGGTCCTAGCGGTATTCGAACCCAGTCCTCCCGGTCACGAGTCCGAGACTTAACGACCTCGGCCACCCGTGGCGGTAAAAAAAAATTAAAATTTAAAGAAACTGTCCTAAATCTTCAATGCTTGCCAACAAAACCACTCCCTAAATTATCACAAATAGGTAAAGGGATAAAATAGCACTGAAATCGGAAACATTTCGGTGTCGAACTTAATAATCGTGTCAATCAGAATGTTTTTCGATACGATGACTGTTTAGGTGAAGGAGGACTAAAATTCTATAAAGCAAGAGCAAGCTCACGCTCTAAGAAGCTGTGTGAAGGGCTAACGCTGTACTGTGGGTAGAATATTACTCTTGTCGCTTTTAAAGCCAGGCTATATAAGACTGAGAAAACTAGATTAGTTCTATATACAGAAGCAGTAGCACATAATTACCAGTACGTTTTTATATGAGAACCAATACACACCACAACCTGCAACCAGTTAGTTACCGTTACTGAATCAACTATTCCGCCTATGTTATTAAACCTTTACTTGCGATTACGTCATTACGTTTATGGTTATCATCATCATCATGGTTGTGGTCATTACAAAAAGATTCCGCGTGCTTTATACAAAGTGAAAATGTTGCACGCTGGAGTGGGGTGTACAGGATAATGATCAGATGATGACAGATTTATGAGATCACGGTCCATAACGAAAATTTATTGGCTTTTCGTGTCCGTTACATCGTGCCTCATGTGTAGGTCAGAGTAATGGCGTGCTTTTTAAATCCTGGATTACATCGTAAAAAGGGCTTTAAAAATAAGCTGAGGCTATATCCGCGACATTAATGTATGCATGTGCTGATATTTTTAAAAGAATGTCGATATTTTTATTTCCACGCCCCAAAGGAAAGGAGGAGCAACCATTTTTCTTTCTGTGAGATTAACGGGTAAAACGGAACATGGGGTGCAAACAGTTTCTGAACATTTTAAGAAGAAACGTAATATTCCTTTGACCATTTCACTTATGTGACGTCACCTTAAAATCGACCAATGAAACGAAAAAAAAAAAAAAAAAGATTGAATGTTGACCAATCACAGCCGGATATCGAAGTGAAATTATCGAAAAAATTATCGCATTCGTTTTATCACGCGACATGCATTTGCCTTGTGGTCAGTATAGCCAACTCTATACCTCTACTATATAATACCTGAGCACGCATCATTGATCACTTTTCTGTGTTTTCAGTTAATGTAAATTTAACTAATTTAATGTGCATTCACTTCATTCACTTAAACACTTGCGTATTCAGCCAAACAGTCTGAAATCATTTTATAAATTATGTAACAATATCTGCCTAAGCAACCATAAATTTTAATAAACACATTGTTCAGAATGGTAAATATTTTCTCGTTTTGTTTCTCTCGGTTGGTAGTAGAAAATCTAAGGGTAGCGACTTTGTTCCATTTCATTCTCAAGGTTTCTGAATAGATAGGTATTCAAAAGTAGGTGTATATAATATTTTATATAATTGTTAATATTCTGTGCGCGAATTTCAAATATATATATATATATATATATATATATATTACTTTTATTTTATTTCTATTCTTGAAATAGTTCCAAACCCAAATAGGCTATTCTTTATTGGCATTACTAATAATCGACATTCATTGTTGTTAGATGGCTTGAAAAGGTTAAGTATTCCTAATCCAAATATACAATTATTACAATATTGTAAGGAAAGTTTACCGGAATTATATTTAAATGTTTATTTTATCATGAAATAGTTCCAATAAATATCACTCGAGAGTCTAAGCTCTCCAGATTTTCTTGTGATATTAATGTGAATTATTCAATTGTGTCTGAATATTGAAAAGTCATGAGATATTTCAGGAACGGACTAGAGAAAGATATAACTATATATTAAGGATATCCACAGGTAAAGTTTAGTGATCTTCGAGCAAGACAACTGTTAGTGTAAAGCTTAAATATAGTGAAAACGCCCTACTTGCACAGTATATTTTATGTAAATGCATTAATATACTTACACATCAGAATAGCGCCATAGAAAACTGGATTTTAAACAGTAGTACCATATCAATTGTTTCAATATAGGAGCTAAATGCAGCAGCTATTAAAATAATACTTAGAAAATAGTGTTTTTGTAGCTACAGAGTATAAAACAAGTAGCAAAATTATTACCGAGTAAACTTTAAAAAGTGAAGTTTCAAACTTGTATTTATCAAGCTCGCAATGCTTGTCGAAGCGGACATTTTTCTGAGATGCTATGGGAGCAGGACAGCCAATCAACGACATACATTTTGTCCACTGTCCGATTCTCCTCTAGTCTGTATTTGCTATCTCGGAGCATAAAGTATGCATATACCGTTGCTATGGCAACTGCTATAGTCACAAGAGCAGCCAAATTCATTCTGACGTGATTTTCTGTACCAGATGATACAGATGTAAGAATCATGCCAAAGCAGGGAGCTGTTACCGATTAATTCGTATGTCAGCACTCATAAAATAGTTTACATTTGAGATAATGGCATTGATAGTGCTTACTTATTCAATAAAAGGCTCGTACAGTCGGCTCTCAGTGTTTTTAAAATTATACTACATTATATTTTGGTAAATGAAAAATAAAATGATATATTTTGGGATTGTTAACCAGCTTATCCTACGCTTTTTATTGGAGAAGAATCTTTATTTAATAAAATAAATAAGAAAGATTGGTTGTACACAGATATAATGTTTCAACCGTTGAACTAAACTCGCTGCCTACGAATGCAGATCTTCGGCTTTAAAAACGATGAAATACTTTTTCCTGAATACGATAAAACCTGTACCTAGTAACTCTTAAACACTTTGCACCGTGACACCCAAACGCTGATAAGCAAGCGCACAAGTCCTTCAGTCAGTTCAGCCACGGCTGGGCCGGTAAGCGCAAGCTTCGTGGGAACGAGCCATCAGTCTCTGCTAAACTGCTGTTTTACCCTAATACTAACAATACATCTATGTATTCTATTCCACAACGAGTGCTATTTATGTTTCTTATGTGCTTACAGAATCGGCTTTCTTATCATTCGAAGAAACAAAATTCCTAATTATTCAAGTCGTGCTGTGGATGATAAATTAGACTCTGCAACGGTCTACGATTCAGTGCAATTGAACAAGTGTATGATGATAGTAAGAACATTATAGTCCGTCCGCCCCCTCCCCCTCGACATCAATCTCTCCGATTATTATCCTCCAGGTTAAATAAAAGATAAAAAGTATAAAACAAAACTAATGCGGAACTAAAGACTAGCGCTCGTATTAAATCTTTCCAAATGAATTAAAAAGATTTATGGATAATTTTGTAAGTAGATGACACAAATGTTTGGAAAATAAAGGACATTAGTTCCAATATCTCCTTGAATTACATGGGTATGTGTGTTTTAAAGTCATTCTTTTTTGTAATATTATAAGTATTTTCGTATTGAAGTTGTAGTTTGGTAGAGTGTGAGAACTAACTGCACAGGCCCGCCGCCACGCTCGGTAAGTTCATCATAATCTGCTCACCCAGTTTTACAGTGTTAAATAATTGAATAACTTAGAGAATTATACGCCATTTACTTAATAAAATCTGTACTAAAATAATAAAATGCTTTTAAATTCTCCATATACCACACAAAAGATAATAACTTTCTAATAAATTTCTCAATACTACAACACAATTATTATTTTTAAGGTATTACTGCTATTTATAAGCTGTTGACATTAAAAGAATAGTAACCTTCAAATACAGAAAATGAATTCTTTAAACCTGTTAAATACCTTAGTCAATATTCTTGGCATATCTTCAAATTAGCAGGTTACACCCTCATACTTTGCCTAAGGGCTGTTACTCATCTCTGAAACAATGTGCACGAACAGGAGAAGTGCCTGTGAAAGGGGTAGATGAAGTTAACGGCAAAGTCTCGTTAAAACTTAACTGCTCTTGTCTTTTCTCTTTGCCCCGTTTGCTTTTCTTTTTCATTTTTCCCTCTCTCTCTCTCTAAACCTTAATTGTAATTATTTCCTTTCTTCCCTCTCATTTGTTCCGTCTCAAATGTAACCCTCCGTTCGTGTTTCCTTCTCTTGCCCAGTTGTTTCTTCAAAACAGACGAGATAAGGCAGAAGGTAATATGAGATTGTCTTATTTTATGTGATATAATTGGAAAGATGTTAGTCTCCTTGAAAAGGCAGATAAAATGCTACTTTTTATAGAAATGAATAACTTCTGTATAACACAATATCAGTTTCATTCATAACCAGATATAAGGCAATTATTTTTGCAATGTTACCTCCCCCAACATAGTCACTAGTAAATCAATACTTTTAGTCCAATGACATTACAACTTTTTAATATCCTCAGTAAAATAAGATTTGTCAAACTAAAAAAAAAAACGTCTGTTTCAGCTTCAAACTAATAATTAGATTCGAATTCTCGTCAACCCAGTTATTTCTTCAGTTTTGAGGGAAGAAAATTAATGGAGAATGTGAAAGTACTTGAAAGCGAAATTCATGCAGACAATCCCAGACGCGTTTGAAGGCGTAATAAAATAGAATTTTATTTTTCGCTATGTGTAGACGTTTAGCATTCTTCAGTTGGTCCAGTAATGAAGCGTAATACTCCCTGGAAATGGTCCAGCCCTTCTCGAGGTGGTCAACGAACACCACATTATGAGAATCCCCGAAAACCGTAGTAATGACTTTTTTTCTGAAAATGGAAGCATGGAACCGTTTTTTAATTTCTTTTGCGCACTTTCGCCTGTTGCAACCCACTTTTTGGATTAGTTCTTAGTCTCTGGGTGTAGTGACGAATCCATGTTTCATCTACTATTATGAAACGTCAGAGAAACTCACTGAAATTGCGATTAAATACTCTTGCTAAATGCTCATTCGAATGCCTTTTTGGTCCAGGGCTCTCTCATTCTCAAAATTTCGTGTAAAATGTAGTGGACATGGCCTAACGAGATCTTTGCAATGTCAGTCAACTAATGTACTTTTAATTGGCGATCATAAAGTAGGGCATTGTGAATTTTTTGTCACAATCTCATCGGTTGTGGCAATTTTGGAACGCCTTCAGCGCTCACCATCTTGAATCTATGTATGAACACGCGTAAATTTAGCAGACCATTTTTAACCGTCCAATATTTTACTGTAGAATCTAACTCATTTTGTATTTCTGCAATTGTTATGTCTTTAATCATTGGTGATATATGTATTTCTTTGCATGATGTGTAATGATCATGAAAGATGTAACAATTTGTATTACTATACACATTCCTGTACCGCTACGGGTGGTAGAGGTCGTTAAGGCGCGGACTCACGAGCGGGAGGTCTGAGGTTCAATTTCTATCAAGACCATTCTCCCTTATTGAGTTTTTTTTTCAGGTTTTCCTCAGTCCTCATAAATGGAAAATGCCGGGGAGGTACCCTAAACTTATGCCGGAAAGTTTCCTTCCTTAAAAAATATCCTTTCCCAATATATCATTTCATATATCATCAGTGTCCACCGCCAGTGGTGCCTCAGTAGTAAAAACGGGTGGTGTTAAACACCATTTAAAAAAAATCTTGTAACTTAGGAAAGTTCCTGTTGCCATTTGTCGACAATAATACCTCTGCACAACAGCGAGGCTGGTGAAAGGTGGATTTACTTTGTAGATTCGAGGTCGCGGTGCTTGTTCGATCTTTTAGAATACTTGTTGTTCAGGAAGACGATGCCGTTTTCCAGAGGTTACGTAGGGGTAAAAAGAGGTGAATCATCCCAAATGTCCATATCTTTAAATCCTCATATACGAGAAGAGATTGCTTAAAGAGTAACTAAAGAACGAATCAGGTCAGTCGAGGCAAAAGCGTAGCCAGCAAGGAAACTGGATTCAAAGTTAAAAATTTAGACGACGTTTTTGCAAGGTTAGCCGGACTTAAGCAACCCAACGATACGTATTTAATCTCTGTATAAACTGGAAGTTTTGAGCCCCGAGTTTCCTCCATTCTTCGGTTCTAGTATTCCATTCTACTTTCTACTCTCGCTCGGAAGTCGGCACCTAATGTGTTCATTCATCGCAGTCAGCCAAGGCTCACTTTACTCTACGAAGTCGGCACGCTGCATCACCCGGTTTATCTACTTTGTTCAGTGCAGCTCAATCTTATACATTCATCATTTTGGTCCACGAACAATCTACACTCATACGATAAACAGCAAAACACTTTGATATTTGGAAGTGATTTATTCAATAAATAACCGTCTCAACGTACTTCCCGACGCGTATTTATTTGCATCAGCAACACTTCTTCCTGACTCACTGATCCAGTGTCAATAAAATAGTCAAACTACTCTGAGATATTTACTACTCCTAAATGGAATAGGAATGACAGCCGGGGCAACACTCTCTATGAGAATCTACACTGCTAATCCCCTACTGCTGGCCCAACCGACGTCGGTCCCGCACATAACTCATCACCAGCTTGGTTCAATTATCAAAACCAACGCACCCACCTTTAAAACTGCTCCATACTTGGCTATTAAGCAACTTCCTCCCCACATGCCTAACAGTTCCACGGTTCATTGTGTGAATGTTGTATAACAGCACTCATGATAGATATCTTGTGTTGTTTTCGGATGTTTATTGGGTTTTGAAGTTGAGAATTTCACTATACACCTCGTGATAATAAACGTGAGTAAAGGTGATAGATATTTTTTTTATTATTTCACAAATTTTCAATATCAAATTATACTAAAAGTGTTTTTAGTATTTAATGTACCCACCCTTGGCCACAATTACACTTTTTTACTTATTTGGGCATAGAGTCTGCAGCAGAGATACTCTTTTCTTTGGTGGTGCAATCCTTTATTTCACCCATTTCTTGACAATCTTCCAAAAATTGTCTATGGAGTTAAGACCCGGCGAATTTCCAGGCCAATCCAAACATTGAAAATAATTTTTCTCCACGAAATCTTTACATTCCTCGATGCATGCCATGGGACCAGTCTTGCTGAAAATCACCTTTTCAATGTTCAGTTTCTTTCAGTTCTGGGGTGGCTCTTGTCTCTAAAATTGGGACGTATTAGTCGCTCTTCATCATACCATCAACAGTAATCAAACATTTAGTGTCTGTGAATGCAAAACAGCCCCAAAACAACATCTTTTGTGGAAACTTTACCGTCTGTTTGATATGCTTGAAACGGCATGTGCTGCAATCTCTGAGGACACTTTCGCAAACGTTGCTCAATCAGTAGTTCAACGTACTCAGAAGTGTATCGACGCCAATGTTGGGCATTTTGAGCAACTGTTGTAACTGAGTAGCGCTCATTATTTTCTGTTTATGTGAATTCCGTTTTGTTATGTTAACACAGTTTTTTCTTTGTTTGAAATGGGTACATTTTTGGCACCCTCTGTATAACTAAATTTACCTGTTTATTCACATTAATTCACACAAGACTGTAGATCCAGCTAACTGTACGCGTTAGGTGACAATGGTGTCAACGTTCTGAAGACAAAAACTGCTCACAGAGGAATATTGACTGTATTTGTGTGCAACAGTATCGCAAGGGCGTGCAGGTTTTATTGGCATATTCAAGCTTTTTTATACAGGAAATAAACACCCTCTTGTAAAGAACACCCTCCTCCCTATGCCTGAGTTTTTAATTAATTCCATCTAATACTTTCTGTGTACATGTTTCCATAATGATAAACTGCTCTCTTTGGAGTATAAACACAATTTACGTTTATGAATGTCGGTCTGCCTTTTCTACAAAAGGAAATTCTGAACAAAATATTAGCTTTGCTCATCCACCGAGTTTTATTTATCCTATATTAGTTTCTGGAAAATAAGACAAAACTAAATGTCAAGAGAGTTTTACTGAAGGCAAATAAACCAGGTGTTTCATTTAAAGCATTTTATCTGACAACTCCCAAACATACTTTTTTTCATTTGTAAAAGCTTGGAGCTTTTCAAAACCATTTCGAATATAAAAGTACATTGTTACGTTTAGTTTCATGTTTGTGTTATGTGAAATTATAAACGAAATTTTATCTGATATAGCTATGGGTATCTTCCGGGCTGTTGTGCCGTGTGTCTGCTGGAGATAAGAGTTCCAGATGTTTCGTCCTCAACTGCGGCGGACATCTTCAGTGGCGTGGACGAGGTCTAATGGCGAGCTGTGAGAGAACAGTTTATCTGTGCATATGTAGGGGAGTGTTATGTATTTTGTTGTTACTTGTGAGCTTCAATTTTATTTTCGTTCGTCTTATTTACAATATTTATTTATTATCTATATATATTGGGGGAATGAGTGTGATGAGGAGGGGGACGAGGAGGGGGTAGGGGTGAAATGGAGCGTGCCTTAACTTACAGAGGAAGTTTTGTATTTACGTATGTACGTGTGTACATATTTACATTGCTCCTTTAATTCATCAAAATTTTTCGGCGTATTGGTACACCTCTGCCAATATTTCTTATTACCAAATTCGGGTAGAATTTTCGCTCAGAGCTTTAGAAATTTACGATGAATAAAATCTGCTACAGACTGATTCCTGTCTACCGATTTTTACTAACGTTTCTTGTCTTAATTGGATAGCAATAGACCCTCAGTGTCGCTATAATTATTCTGCGAGCGCCCTCTCTGATTGGTCCGGGGTGGGCAGAGGTAGGGGGGCTGGTGAGAGAGGCCATGCCTATTTCTATTTGAAAGCTATTCGGACGTCAGATTTAAAGATTGTTACTAGTTTACTAAATCAAAAATTCAACAGGTTCTTTGTTATGACATTGGAAACCTAGATTTCCTGCAGACCAGGGGATAAGAGCCTTACTAAATGACAGAACAAAGCATTTAATTCCACCCAAGTTTCCTGGCTGTTCATAAGTAGCATTTACCTATGTGGCTATATGAAATAGTTCTAAATTGGAACCTATGCTTCGAGAAGTACGAGGGTAGATCTATAAGTTTAAAGTCAAACCTTTTCTAGGTATGATACAGACAAAAACTATATTTCACTTTTCAATATAGTTACCTTTATTGCAATACACTTCTCACATCTTTGAATCACATCTTTCCAACATCCTCCCCCCAAATACTCAGAAATGTTGTTTGTAAATTGGGCATATAAAGCATCCATCACTTCTTCGTTACACTTAAATTTCCTTCCTCGAAGGCCCTTCTTGAGTTTTGAGAAGAGGAAATAGTAACTGGGAGCTAGATCTGGACTGGTCGATCTCCTTGAAGCCACATTTCTTCACAGCTTCCTTTACAACAAGAACTGTGTGCACAGGCGCATTGTTGTGAAGAAGGCGCACACCACCACTCACCATTCCTCGTATTTTCTATTTGATGGAAGCACGCAGTCTGTGCAGTAGATCAGCATAGTACTCCTCATTTACTGTGGTGTTCCTCTCCTTGAAGTCAATGATGAGTATTTCTTTACTGTGCCAAAAGATTGTGGCCATGATCTTCTTGGTTGACTGAGTGACCTTGGCCTTTAGAGGCGGTGCTTCGCCAGGTTTACGCCACTCCATTGATTCTCTTTTGGACAAGGGATCATAGTAGAGAACCATAGTTTTATCTCCTGTAACAATAGTTTGCAGAACTTCTCTCTTGTTGCCATGGCAGAGCTCCAAAATGCCTAACAACAGATGATTCGTTGCTGTTTTTGGACTGACATGAGGAAAGAAGTCTAAGCACCCATCTTGCACTAACCTTATTCATGTTTAAATGTTCATGAATAATTCGAAGGATTGTTGTTTTAGAAAGGCCCCATATTGTTGCTATTTCTGTAATTTTGAGCATGCGGTCTTACCTAAGTTCTCCTTCCAAAAGAGCGGTGTTTTCAGGAATGAGTATCTCCAAGGGCTGACCTGCACACTCTTCGTCTTCAATGCTTTCTCGACCCTTTGGAAAAAGTTGGTCCATTCTTTTACGGAAGAATATGAGGGGGGGAGGGTGCTTCCCATGCACACCGTCCAATCACTGTTTAATTTAATTTGTATTAAGTCCTTGTTTTGTGAAGAACTTAATAACAGCTCGAAACTGCAGTTTGAACATTTCACTATCTTCTACACATAGCCTTTTTTATGCAACTATATCTAAACAATTGAACACAGCGGAGCGAAATTACAGCTGCAATTATTTACTTAACAGATAAGGTATGAAAACAAATAAGGGTTTTGTGATGGCTATAATCCTTATCGGAGAGGCCAGAAATTTACTGATCTAGCCTCGTATGTCGCTCTATCACAAAATTATTTGTCTCTTTGGCGCATATTTAGAAATTGAGGATAATTATGTAGGGTTAGTTAAAAGTCCTGCACTTTTGAAGCATGTGATTTATGAACATAAGACTCAGTGTGAGGAATTGGTATATACTGAAAACTCAGAAATTTAATTATCATTTTTTTTACTGCCGGTTTGACAGGACGTGGTACTGTGTCACCAATTTTAAATAAAACGCCCACTCGTGTATTAACATTTTTGTTCAGTTTGCGCTTTTCAAACTGAGAAACAGAAAATATATTCCAAATAATGCATCCTTCCTTTACTGTGAAGATCAAAACAAAACAACAAAATTACATAAAATTTTCTAACCAGGCGATTGTCATAATGGGAACCATACTACCACGGTAAATGCGAAAACTAATACTGAAATCAAATTAAGTTTCTTTTGACACAATATCAAAAGTTTAAATTCTGTAATTGAGAGCAATGTATGATTGAGTCAAACTACACACCTTATTGCTCTGTTTATATGTTTATAATATGTAGAACTGGTTTCACAAGTCCTTTTTCCTCATCGTCAGGTAACAGTCGACTGCTGGATAATTCGTTATGTGATCTGCTCTGGCGGAGGTGTGATGAAGAACTTAAAGTTTAGGTTTTCATTCCCGGAAGTATCGAATTTCATTAAACTGTCTTTGTATTTGTAAATGTAGATTTCTCTCCCATGTTGCTAATTCTGTAGGTCCTTGTACAGATTTTAATCATTTCGCTTTATTTAGTACGTCGTGGTTTTCTACCTAAAATGAAATTAAGTTCCTGAATTGTTCTTTTAACCCTGTGCCTATGTTTCTCCTTGTTTTTCCAATTTAGCTTTTTCACATTCTGCTCAACTTATTTTGTAAATATCTGTTTTTTTCACCTTTGGAATACTGCCATTAATATTGTCTATTAGGATTGTTTTAACATTAAATCTGTTTTATTGGTGCTAATCTGATATTAAAACCTTAAAGAATATTTTGGAATAGCATGGCATTTCTGGACAGAAATTTACACGTATATTTCATCGCAACTCCAAATACACATAACAAATTATCTAGCAGTCGACGATTAGCTGACGATACTGACAAAGAGTTCGTGAAACTGATTGTACATTATAAACAGGTAAGTGGAGCAATAAGACTGCGTAGTTCGGCTATCATACATTGATCTTAATTAATTATTAACTTCACTGTACAAGTTCCAATTAGCATATCTAGTTTAAATTCTATGTTGAACTTGGTAGCCCTAGCTGCCTGACGATAAGAAGTCGATCTAAGAAACTATTTAAGCTTTAGGAATGTTCTTCCATTTATTTATTTAATGAAAAATTAAAAAGAAATCTCTGGATAGCAAATGCTTTTAAACTTTTTAATGTTTAATTGTTTGGGTAATCCAGAACAACGTAAAAAAAATACGTGACACGTTTTAAATACAGTTGGAAGTATTATACCGCTTTGAAACCCTGAAAAACCGGGAAAATCAAACCATTCAAATAATAACAAAGTAAAAATAAAAAAAAAATATATTGAAATCACAATTTATACTCCCTTTAATAATTAAGACACTATTTTTATAGCGTAAGTAAAACACCATAATATTGTTATTATTAAAACAGTGAAAATATCGCGTATAAACTAGAATCAGATTCTTTTTATTGGAATATAAGTTTTTCAAAAGTCTACAGCCTATCTCCTACGAAAACCACAAAAAGGAAAAGCAGAACACACATCAAACACGTGTTCAAAATACATTCAACTCATATTTATAGAAAAATACTCAAAGACATCAATACCAACATGATCGTACTCAAAACAAGAATTGATCTAACACTGAAAGTTTATAAAATGAATGCTATAGTACATTCAACTAATAACTATGTACTTGTGTATTGATTTTGACGATGATCAGGACTGTTGTGGGTTTTCTTTGCTTTAGAAAATCGCACTAATATATATACAGGTACGTAATATGAATTGCAAATTAACAGCGAACGCGACCAACTGTTGTGCACAGTCGCGTGTAAAAGGAACAAGTGGGACTCTGGTGTCGAGTGCATGCACGTGATTCTGCGGTTGATTGGTTAATCCTGTTAACGTTGATTAACACAATTAAAGCGGTGCTATTATCGACAGCTCTCTATTCGATTTATAATCGCACTGGTGTTTTGTTTCGTTACTACTTTGTCCATAACAACGTAACTTTACAATGAAAGGCCTGTAGGATTTGCCTCATTTCAGATCCTACTGTAACAAGTGTCGTTCTACTAGTGTTTCAGGCTCATTAAAAATCCTTCACAGCTGTTAATTTCCTGCAGAATATTTTGTTAAAGTCTACAAATAAACTCTGAACTTTGTCTACTGTTGACTAGTAATTCCTACAGCAAAATATGAATGAAATATTCCAATGTTCACAACTTTTATAGCTACGTAAGGCTTGGCATTTTTGTTTAACTGAAACTTTTTATTAATACTTTATATTTAAGCTAGCTAAGAAGAACCTCAAACCTGAAAGAGAGGCCTCTGAGCAAAATTTGTCGGCCATTTTCACGCCCTGAGTTGAATGGGACGCTGATGACCTGCGAAGTTAAGGAGCGTCCATAAATAAATCAATCAAAAAAAAAATCTAGCTAAGAAACAATATTCCGAATAAATGAACACTTCTCCAAAGAGCAGCTGTTTTATTTCAAATTGAAAGCATGCATGTTTAGTTTATTGCATATTTTAAGGCGATGCACTAATGAAAGCTTACGTATTGCCACATCCCAGGTTAGGACGTGAGGAGTGTAACTCAAATAAATATAGCTAGAGTTGAGCTTGATAGTTGGCAGTACTTACATGACTTAGTCGGGGGAGTTAATAATATCACAGAATCATCGTACTCTTTGGCTCTGGTTCGGGGCGTCTCTATGTTCCGAGCCCTCCAACTCATCCCCTTTACCAACGAGTCGTAGAGAGAGTAATAGCGAAAACGAGAAGAAACAGAGAGAGAGGGAAAGAGAAAGAGACAGAGAGAGAACCTGTGTGGTCGTTTTATAAATACCTTTAATCTTATGAAATTGTAACATTGTTCTAGCTATTTTAGTAACCAAAGCCGGTCATGCATGAAGCTATTCATGAACGCCCTAACTTTGCTATTTCTCCGCGCACATATGACTGCGTGTTACAGTTCCAGACCGTGCTAAACTTGCCGATCTTCTGAATACCTGAATTAGCCACTGTTATGAAGAAATGGTCCTTTATTCTTTCCGCTAATGAACACTTATTACAAGATATTTGTTATTATTTCTATACCATGTTGTGCATCCTACAATGATATAACAATTCATCATTAACAACTTTTAGGGATTAAGCCTGTTTCGGCTTCGTGGAAGGTTGCATTGTATTACTTGGAATTGAATTATTCCAACCATGCTTCCTTGTCTATTTATATTCTTTTATCTATGAGAGACCCAATTGACAAGGTGTAAGTGTAAGTGTATTTTCATTGCTATAAAATTCTATATACACATTATAAATATATTTTATACATAGGCCGTCGACCGAACATGCTTAAATATGAAACACAATTAGAAAGAGGAACAAATAATGATAAAAAATAAAACAATATTAATAATAAACAAATAAACATTAAAATGAGAAGAGCGATATTTACAGACATATGAATGGAAGCATTTTACATTATTTATAATTACATTAGTTACTGCGTTCTAAACAGAAAATAAATTGCTTCTAGCTTCACGCACTTTGGCTATGAAAGTGCCCGTATTCAACTAATTGGTGTGGTTTTCAAACAGGTCACAGCATGCCAATCGTCCTCTAATTGCCTTTAAAAGTTTTCAGGAAACAGCGTTTTTCTCAGGTGTTCCCAGTTGGTACATTCTGTCAGAATATGTACCTATTCCTCATCCCCTCCTACCAAAATTATTCGTTTTGCTTTTAGCCTTCCAACTTACCAGTTTAATCCAGGCTATTCCTGGTCTCACCTTTTATCCTAGAACGAACCTCTTTACCCCAATTTAGTTTAATTTCATTCGATTGGCTCAAGGAGACTTTCGTGTTACATTCTGTTTCGATTTCCTGCCTGCTGGTATCCTTTAGCCTTGTTCTAACTTTCCTTCATACATTTTTTATTATTTGCATCGCCTCGTTGCTATATTAAAGCAGGCCAATTTCCCCGAGTCAAAACGTTGCTGTTATATTTTGCATCTGGTGTCTATAGCATTTAGAGCTAAGTGTGGACTGGTTTCCCTGCCCTTAAAACAGTTTGGTTAACTATTTTAAAAGGTTTTACTTGCCAACTTTATGAAAGGAGATACTGATACCGACCTCCATCATTGTCTATATATTTTTCCACTTCTTCGTAAATATATTCATTACTTGCTATTGTAGTTCACGTTAATGTAATGCTGACTTTTTGAATGATATATTGTTTCAATCCGTTCAGGGTATGTAATTTTATCTTGAATACCAGTTAAGAATTAGTGGCCCTCTCAGTCCCTCGAGCTAACCTTTTGAGACTTTGACCCCTGGGGTAAATTATTAAATATCGTAGGGTAATTTCTACGGATACTTCATTCAAATGGGGCCTCCATATTTTTATGTGTATTTACTTACATATTTGACAATTGAAATTCAAGTTTAAAACGTATTAGTTGATGTTCTTTCTATTACAATTCGTGTGATTTGCATACAAGACAAATCATATTTGATGGGCCGTTTCCATAACAGATGCTGGGGCAGAAACATTTACAAAGCGCAAGCCATCGCACACTGCACCATACCATCTCACCTGCATTTTCTACCCTATAATAGAACCAAAGGAATGAAGCTATATAAAAAGAGAGAACGGAATTTTTCTGGAATTGGTGGATATAACAATTTATTAGCCTAAGCGAGACAGAGTTTAAAGAATTAGTTCGTTTTGAGATAAAGAACCTCAACAAAGCAAGTCCCTAAGTTGGAGCACAGCGTCATATTCCCAAATGATGCACGTGCCTTAAAACGACGGCGACATTGAACAATGGCCCATCTCATCATACTAATTTGGTCCGAAAGTGTTCTTTCTTCGACAATTACATAATTACACCTCTTTGCTCCCAAATTCTCCTCTCCCGTTCGTGTTTTATCGGCATCTTTTATTGTTATGAAATAGTTATAAAGTTACATCAAATGAGATAAAGAGAGCCGGATTTCGTTCTGAACCCTGTGGAAAAATAACAAGATACGGCTGAAAGGTGCAGCAATATTTCATGCAAAGGCCATAATATTAATAATTATATTCTTAGAACCAAAAATAGGTAACGCATATTATTTATATGCCTATTTACATATTTTTAAAATTAATGCGCCTAAAATGTATTTTTTATAAACCAAGTAAAACTAAAAAGTAAATATACAAAATTTATAAGTTTAAGTACATGTATTAAAACCAGCAAAATAAGAATTAAGGAATGGTAAAAATGATACAGAAATAATAGTTTACGGAATAAAGAAGTGAAAAAGTGTATTAGCATTGTCATATCGAAATGTTAATGATCTGTTTAAGACAAAAAATCATAATATAATTTACACCAACATCTGGAGAAGTGAATATACATAAAAATGAATAACGATTCAGACTGATCCTGTTCCTCTTGCACGTTTAGTGTAATGGCCACTTATGGCAGGTAGTTTGGCTCGCCAACATATCCCCAGCAATCCCGTGTGCTACTGTGTCACGACCGACTATGTTCTACATTAGTTCATTTGCGGTACTGTAAATGATGCAGGTGGCCTTGTTCACAATAACAACTAAACCTGCTTTGTGCGCCATGGATACCGGGGTGTAATCCCCGTGCAAGAGCTGCCGACTCTCATGGGAATGCCAACCTGCCGTTTGTCTAATCTTCTCTCTCTGGCGTAGTGAAAGAATGCCTTTACTAGAAACGTCATCTCTATTCCGTGCCGTATTTTATTTCAGCGAGTATTATGGCTTTGAAACTCTTTCTAAAATATCAGATAAATGCAGAATTTAATAGATTTGTGAACCTGTAAATAAAATAGGTCAATTTTATTTGTGTAGTTGTTGTTTTTTACTCTTTTATTCTTACGCATTCATAATTTTAAAATGAATTTAACTATATTAGTCCTTTGCGGACTTCAAAATGATCCTTCAAGCATTGTAAAGATTTTGTGTGTTGTGTACAACTTGCCAGTGTAAACTTTTCCAGTTCTTGATATTCATGTTTGGCCCACGCCCTTCAGGCAGGGAGTCAACTTTCACCAGAAAAGTTTCCTCAGATTGACAAAGCGATATCAAACATTAAAAACATAAATCCATAAAAAAATTAATGAATAAGAAATATCTATAAAATTGCACTTGGTTTGAGAAAGCTCTGCTAGGTGAAATGTTCAAAATGTATGTTTTTGTATGGAATTTTTCACCGGTGACTCTTACCCTTTTTAAATATGTACCTGTGATTTAGTTTACGTGAAGAGAAGCTTTTCTGTGTATAGGAACAGAAACATCGACAATCCTTAAATGTTTGCAGCGTATATACACTACACTAAAAGTTTTTATGCATTCTAACCTTGCCTTCCTCTAGAATAAGGAAGACTTTCCTTCATTACTTTACCGCTAGGTAGCGCACAATGACTTTCCAATATCTTTCTTTATTGCTGTAATTTCCGGCATAAGGTCCGCGACTTTCGCCTTTGGTATAAGCAACTACATGGGCTGGGTGGGAAGTCATGTTCCATCGTTCTGCAAGGACATCTTACAGCAAAATTTATCCGCAAATGATTTCTTTGAAATTTGGTAAGTTTGAAGTTTTACTTATTTTCCGTGATAACCTGAGGGGCTAATTAATTATTCATTGTATGTATACTTTTCTTTATATTAATTCTTTCACTGTATTACAGTAAAGTAGATTGTAACTGTATTAGATTTTTTGGCCAGGTTAATTTTTGTATTGCTCCATACTGAAGCCCTTTATAAGAAAATTCTCCCGCCATGGTTTGGTTATACAGGGAAGATATTTAAGAGAGGTTGTTAAAAACTTTTATTAAGGATAATTTATTATGAAGTTTAAAAGCGATAATATTACATCATATTGTGATTTAAATTTCATTAACATATTAAATATCATATTTAGTATTTGAAAATGTCTTCTACCCTACATGTGTTTCAAATCAAATCTATAAGAACAATTCTCAGACTGTGTACTGGATTCTTATTCAGTTCCTTCGCCATTAAATAACTTGTGCAAGAAAACATGATGCTCTGGAAATTTTAATTCTTTAATGCACATAAAAAGTTGTTTTAACAAAAATAAGTCTTATTCCCTGATAACTTAAAATTTTGACATAAATGTGAAATGGCTGGACCAATCTTGCTGAAAACTTGCACACACATAATGTATGCAAATTATGTGTGGTAACTAGAGATATTTAAATATTAATTAGTTATAAAGCTATACCAATATGAAATTAAAAATATTTATATTTCTTTTTCAAAATTGATAAGTAATTTTTTTCAAGCAAATAGCATATATATATATATATATATATATAAATTAACACTAAAATAAAAGTAGATAAAGATAAAACACAGAGAAAGAGTCACACTAGAAACTGCTATACTTCGAACTACTGCGAGTTCTTCAATGGCAAGAAGCTAGCTTCTTGCCATTGAAGAACTCGCAGTAGTTCGAAGTATAGCAGTTTCTAGTGTGACTCTTTCTCTGTGTTTTATCTTTATCTACTTTTATTTTAGTGTTAATTTGTTACATTGTTAATAGTGTTTCTTTATTTTTATGTTTCATATATATATATATATATATATATTATTTTAACTTTTAAAAACCTTTTTATGTGCATTAGAGAATTAAAATTTACAGAGCATCTTGACAAGTATTTTAAACAGCTCTCAAAATTTCATATTGACATCTTTAACATTTTCTGAGATACAGTGCAAAATGTATACTGTTGCATTATTTGCTAGATTTATACTTCCTGGTTGCCTTAATGTAAACCATTTTATTATATTATCATTAAGCCAAACGCTTATATCATACAGTATAATATTTGTAATTCAGGTAAAAAAATTACAATAATGTTTTTCCATTTTGTTATGTGTTTATGAATTACGGTCATTTTATCGGCAATTTTAATCGATTTTTAGGTGAGCAATTCAAAAAACGTATTAATGACAGGTCACTGAAAATTCACAATGTTGAGAAAATGTCTAATCTCTTAAAAATGAAGTTTTTATTAAAATACTTCCAGCAAAACTGTTTTTGTTAGTAGAGCAAAAGCCTCGTGTAAAACGATGTTTACAAGTATCTTGTGGTAAAGTCATCCACGCAAAAATAATCGAATGTTAGTGCATTCATTACAGAGTTGGCATACGTAATCCACATTACGCGTTCCATTACAGAGTCTAATGTAAGGCAAATGGATCTGAAGGGGGAATCAGAGTGTAAACACTGCCGAGAATCGAACCACGTGTCTTTGGATAGCAGTGCCCATTGGTTAGAACATTGATATAATGATACCAAGATCCTTGACTCCAACTGTTTCCCTTCATAGGGATTGTTATAGGATGTAACAGGATACCAAATACGCAAATATGCAACCAATTAAATATTTACGAAATAAAGGATAAATTTCTACATATACATAAAACTCGAAACAAAATAGAAGACAGTCATACACCGAAATTGGGCTTCCCCTTTCTCGATACGTTTACTAGGGCCGTTTGTAAAACCATATTCTTTTTTATGGGCCTGAATAATGTATAATATAAAATATATGATAAAATATACAAAAAGTACAGCTCAATTGTATTCTCAACAGAATCCACTCCTGAATGTTTTTCAATCCAAATCATTTCATCTTGCTAATGACGAGTAGCGATCATGTCGTCTATATGACATAATCCTTCCCATGATATAACTGCTTGCCTTTCACTTTTAGTTTGATTTCGTTCTGGAATCTCAGGGAACGTAGTTCATTTTACAATGGTTTCTGTCAACGGAACATCCTGCCTGCGGTTACCTAAAAACTTGTTAGGCTGGAGCTAATCCAATTTTCATTCAATGATGTCGAATCTAAGTAGTTCATATACGAATATTAAATAATTGCAAGTATTATGCATATTACAATCATAAAAGTTTTCAAAGTAGAAATTAAAATATTTTTCTTTGTTCATTATGACACTCGGTGTTGAATTCTTTTTTCAAATTGCATTTTCATGAGAGTTCCTACTCAAAGGCTATATCAGAAACATGGACGCGTTTCGGGTTAGGGAGATTTGCCTACTCTGTTTCTAGCCGGTTCTGTTCCCCCCTCCACTTTCCCGCCTCTCCGTGTGCTGACACGAAGTCTTTGTGCTGTACAGCAGTTGAACGTTGTGAGGCCATATGTTTCGGTATTATAGTGTGTTAATGTTTTTACAATGCCAAAAATCTCATAAAATTTAGCACACAGAAGCCTCATGCATGATTCCTATGCGATATATAGAAAGATTTCCTGCTTCGTGCGCCTCACAGAGAAACGGTTCGTAATTTGTGAATAGATTTAGGGAAATTGCAGCTGTTCTTGAAAAGAAACCGATGGTAAAACGCCGTGTTCTTACAGGAGAAAAATTCCATGACATCGTATAAAAGTTAAAACAAAATCCAAAGAAATCCCTGAGAAAGCTTACACAGGAATCAAGAATTTCACAAATCTCGGCTTGGAATGCCACTAAACTTTTAAAATTAAAACCCTATAAGATAACTGTAGTTCAGGAAAGCAACCTCGTGATTGGTAGAGTTAATTTCTGCAATTGGGTGTTGGATAATGTTAATTTTCGCTCTACTGACCCGCGTTTAACATTTTTTACGAACGAAGCAAGGTTTTATTTACTTGGTCATATAGTGACACAAAGTGCAGTAAAACCCGATCGTGTACATGAAATATCATTGTATGACCAAAAAGTTATTGTTTGGTGTGCTGTAGAAGTCTATGCGCTTGAATTGCACGAACTATGTATGAATATTCAACTCCGCCAGCCAACACCGTGTTTCCAGGAGTCAAGTTAGCCACGTGTTCAAATGAGGCTGTGTATTTATTGTTAAATTCTTTAATTTGTTGGTAATGCAGCCGAGAATTTTTAATTGTTGTTTTTTACTTTGCTTTTATTTACATTTTCTTAATTAGAGTTGTTAAAATAAATACATTTAAACATTTTCTTCTTCCCGTACAAAGGGTAATTTACCTTTCCAAGGCTAAATCCTAGGTTATCTTTTGCTGTGGCATTAACGGGAGATGCCAATTTAAACCTGTACGAACTAGTTAGTTAGAAATAACTTAGAGCAGAATTAAGCTCTGTTATTGGATAGTTGCAGATACCTTTAAATATAAATAACTTAGGAAGATCCAAAAATGTGACAATGGAACCTTAACATGTCGAAAGATCTAATACTTGATAAAATGAAGAAAAATATGGCAAATTAATTTTCCTTAATCACTAAAAATGATCCTTTCACCGCCACGGGTGGCCGAGGTCGTTAAGGCGCGGACTCGTGAGCGGGAGGTCTGGGGTTCGAATCCCGCCAGGACTGTCCTCCCTGACTGAGGTTTTTTCCAGTTTTCCTCAATCCTCATATATGGTAAATGCCGGGGAGGTACTCTAAAACTTACGCCTGGAATTATTCATTCTTTAAAAATAAATCCTTTCACAAAATATCATTTCATCTCATGTATCATGAGTGTCCATCGCCTGTAGTGCCTCTATAGCAAAAACGGGCGTTCATTCATTGATCCTTTCATTCCTCTTGTGGTCACCGAGATCTCAAAATGAAACTGTGAATATTACTCTTTTAGATTGGAACATTATCCTGTTTAGTGTTATTGAAAATATAGTCTTACAAAATCATCCAATATTTATTTTATACCCCGTATAATATTAATGCTCCTCACATTTTTTAGCAAAATTATTACAATTCGCCGTAAATTCGAAAGAGAAAGGTATGTTTTATTCCACAGTGAAAATTGTTTTTTATTAAATTGAACCAATTTTCTCACTATAACCCTAGGGCCTTAAGGACTAACAGGGGAAAATTACTAGTGAATGTGGGACTGACAATTAGTCAGCGTTTTAATTTCTGAATGATAGCATTATAAAATACTTCACATTTATAATTTCCATAACTTTAACAGAAGTGCTAAAGGGTAATTAACATTGCAGCTATCCAGGAGCATGTACCATTTCTGTGTAAGCGTTCAAGAAACTACTGCGAGTACCTATAGAAATATTGTTACAACATATGTAACCATAAGAATGGCTTCCTTCAGATGGGAAATACAGTTGGTCCCGTGTCGTAGATTTACGGTACTTAAGAGAACGTCAAACCTGAAGGCTTCTGAGAAAAATTTGTCCATCGTTTTACGCTCTAATTTGAATGGGACGCTAATGATCAGAGGTGCTAAAAATGTTCTTAAATAAACACAATGATAATAATAATAATAATAATAATAATAATCTTTAGTAAAGGGAAAGATACAATTACTTTTCATGTTGCTTGGAAATGTTCAGAATAATTTCATTAAAGATATAAAAGATATAAAGATAAATATATGCAGGAAAACTGTTATTGGAACTATATCAATATATGCTTGTTACAGAAGAAGCATGGAACTAAGGAATAAATAGAAAATGATTCAGTAAAAATGGTTCAAGAATAGTCATTAATAAGAGTTGACAAATATAAATATCCCAAAAATGTATTTAAAATAATTAAAATGTAAATGTATAATATTTATCTATTTTATTATTTATTTACTGTGGCAAGAGATAAGACCGCGAGCCTTCTCTTCCACTCTACCAGGCGAAAAAATCAGCAAATTATAGAGTATGATGTACATATAAAATACAAAAAAAAAAAAAATAATGTAAATATTACATATTTTAATATAGTTAGAAAATTGATATAGATAGTGTTAGAATTCTACTTGTTATTCAATATTTTTCTCGAATACAAGGAAGGAGGAGCAGAAGGAGGAGGAGGAGGAGGAGGAGGAGGAGGAGGAGGAGGAGGAGGAGGCGGAGGTGGTGGTGGTGGTGGTGGAGGAAGAGAAGGGGCGAAAAAGGAGAAAGAACGGTTGCGATTACTAGAGTTGAGGAGATAACAATTTAATCTACTTTTAAAAGTACTTGTTGTGTGACAATCTCTGATTTTAGGAGGGAGTTCCAGATTCTGGGAACTAACACGCTGAATGAGGTTTAGTAGAAATGTGTTCATTGACGAGGGATAGACAGTAAAGTCATATTCCAGATTCGAGTTAGGGACATGTATAGGAAGCGAGAGGCGATATACTGAGGAGTGGAGGTACGGGGGATTTAACAGGAGCGTAAGGGAATGGAAAGACCTACGTTCTTTTAGAGGTAGACATGACAGTTGATTGCGTATGGGTGTCACATGATCAAATTTACGTGTTGGAAGAACGAAATGAACACAAGCATTATGAACGCGTTGTAATCTGTCGATCTGCCCAGTATTCAGATTAGAGTACAAGAAATCACAATAATCAAAGTGAGACATAACAAGCACTTGAATGAGATTCTTTTTGAGATTTAGAGGTAGATCTTTTGCTACATGTTTTAACGTGTGAATCAAAGCAAATATTTTATTGCATGTATGAATTACCTGGCTGTCCCATTCTAGATCGAAGTCTATATAAACACCTAGGTTTTTTTTTCCGCGCTGGTATAATGATTGATATTGTTGTTTATCATGATGGGCGGCGCATCGTTTGAGTTTATTTTACGTAGTGCCCGTTTGTGTCCCACGCCTATAGCCTGTGATTTAAGTTGATTTAGATTTGTGCCCAGAGGAAGATGGAAGTTAGATCTTCATTTACTACAGTCTCGGCCATAGACAGAACGAGGGGCGATATGAAAATAGAGTTGTAAGTTGTTGGCGTATACGTGGAATTGGAGTGTTTTATCTCTTTAGCAATGTTATTGAGTACAGCAAAAAGTAATGGTCCGAGTACTGAGCCCTAGGAGATCCCTGTCTTAATGTGACGCCAGGAGGAAAAGCAACTATCAGCTTACAGACTTTGCTGACGCTCACTAAGGTCTACATCTTCAGTGAAACAACGGAAGTATTAATATTAAAAAATCCGTCAGTCATAAAAGTTAAGAATCGAATTGGTTTTTCTGAAGATATGGATCGTTTATGATCTCTGACTTTGGATAGATTAATTAGTTGGCTGCAACTAATGGTTTGTATTTCTGTCATAATAAGCGAAGAGAGAAAGGTCTAATGCCGTGTACAACACTTGAATGTTAGGCTGTTGTACCGCGATATAAGTTCGATATGTGATTAGCGACGCTGAAGTGGCGAGAGGAACAAACCATTATGTTAATGGTGGCTCTGAATGCTGGAGGATTCTGGAGGCCTTGTAAAGCAAGAACGGCACAAGGATCGTACAGGAAGCTGTTCTGCTCTACTCTACAAGCAACTTTGGTATAAAAAAGAAAAATAAATCGTGGGAAAAACTCTCATATAAGCAGCGATACCAACAGATATAAACATATAATATACAATATAGAAAAGAAAAGTTTTGAAACATAATACAGTTAAATTGGAACATGCCAAAACTTTATTTATGACATTCGGTTTCCGCGGAGAATGATCATAGTTTTAGCCTTTAAAACTGTGCAGGATTGCTAATAAAAAGTTTATCTTAAGATACAAAGGGCAGAACTAGCATTATTTTGTAACAATAAAATATTTACAATTTCTTTTATCGTCTTCATTTTCATAAACAGATATGAATAGACAGTTAATGTAAGGTACAATACCAGAGAAAAGTTCGTTTATTACCAACAAGGAACCTTAGGAGGGAAAAATATTTTGAGAAGAATAATAAAGAGGAAAGGGTGTGGGCCTGTCTCACATTAGAATGTTGGAACTGAAGAAGTAATCCATCTCTTGTTTGGATATCAAATGGAAAAGTGAGATAATTAAAGAGAAATTGCTTAGAATAAAAACAGTAGTAGCATAGAGGAAACATGTTGAGGACGACGATCAAGTTAGGAAATTTGTTTATATATACGGGCAATAAAAAGAATAGATGAAGGAAAAATATAAATTAGTGCTAACATATTTTGAACATTTTAAAATATTTATTGAAATGCTAAGTAAAGTACAAAGAGGCAGGTCATTCATATGAGTTATCCTGCAAGATTACAATTAATTATTTCTTTAATAAATTATAAAATGGTCTTAGTTGTTCTTATTCCAATTCTTAGAGTAAATAAAGCATAATAAAGTTGCAAAATGGAGTAATGTAATGGGCATGGCTAAAACTTCCTACCCTAACCTAACCTTCTTTGGTTCTGCTAGCATATTATAATAGTCAACATAAGTGTTATACAGTTCCAGATAAGACATTTCACATAACTTTAATATTAAATATAGTCAACATCACTACTGAAGACCACATGCAGATTCCAGAGTGCCAAATATCCGGAATTGGTGAATTTGGTTTTGCATTATCGTGCAAAAAGAAAACACCGATGCATAGTCCATAGGCCAACAACCACTACTGCACATTCTTTTGGTGCAGTAGTAGTTCCGGTTGTTTGGGGATAGATTCATGGGCGACTAACCAATGATTGTTGATTTGTCTACTTACGGACCTTCTTTGACATCTCAGGTCATCAGCGTCCCATTCAATTCAGGGCCTGAAACGGACGACAATTTTGCTCAGAGGGCTCTCCTTTCAGCCTTGAGGTTCTTGGGACCCACGGCTTTACTTCCCTTCTGAAGGAAGCCACACTTAGGATTTTTACCCGAAATAAACCACCGATCCTGGGCGGATTGAACCTGCGATCTAGGATTTAGGAGGCAAGTATAGTTGCCACTACACCACCAGGATCGACAGCAACTTGGAGTCATACAGGATCTGTTTCCCATCACATGTTAGAAAGAGTTCTTTTGCTGACTTGACAACAGGAGTCAGCTCGTGCCGCCTTATGAGTCACGGTCAAGAAACACAGAGGCCGAGTTTTACATCTGTTGCCTGAGTGATGGAGATGTCTCTGCACTGAGGGTAAAACTGCTGTGCTACATCCTCACGAGTCTGGATGTTGTTCTTCAGGACAATCGCTGAGAGAGTCTCCATACCCTGTGTTCCTCAACATTCTGCCCATGGCTCATCCTCAAGGGCTTCGCCGCGCCTTCCGGGAACTTTGTGAACCATATTTGCACTCACAGCATCGCACTCAGTTGCATTGCTCCCCATAGAGTATTCAAACTCTGATAATCGTCTTTGAGCTGCTCATATTTGCTTTTCCGAACACTGGCTAACACTAGGGATCAACCTAACAGATTAATAGAACAACCCTTGCCAGCAATTCGCTCTGTTGCCAACGCTTTTTAAGTATCGTGAAAAGAAACATTTTCACAACGGTACATTTGCGATTAGGGTCTAGGGGCTAGTTAGTGTTGGAATTGAGCCGTTTTTTTTTTAAATAGTGTTTAACGCCCGTTTAAACTATTGAAGTATCATTGGTAGTGGTCACTTTATTTATTTATTTTCTGAATGGTGTTTAACGCCCATTTTTACTATTGAGGTACCACAGGCGGTGGACACAGGTGAATTGTGAGATGAAATGATATTTTGGGAACTTTTTTTTTAAAGAAGGAAACGTTCCAGATCTAAGCTTAGGGAGCCTTCCCGGCATTTGCCCTTTATGAGCACTGAGGAAAACCTGGAAAAACCCTGTCAGGAAGGACGGTTCTGGCAGGATTCGAACCCCAGACCTCCCGTTCACGAGTCCGCGCCTTAACGACCTCGGCAACCCATCGAATAGAACCGTACCAAATTAAAATTATACACGATAAAATAAAGAAATACGAAGCAAGAAATACAGAAAAGTGTATTTCTTTTTATTCGGGGGGGGGGAGCGAATGAAAATACATAAAATGAAATTTACAGAGAAATGTTAGAAGTCTATGGTGCTAATTGTGCGAAACACGGCAACATCTCCTGATGGTGCAGATTCTTTGACAAACACCGATGAATTGCTCTCCTGCCGACCTGTGACTGTTTCATCATCATCCATTGTCAGAGGCATTGAAGCGAAGACCAAAAACATTAGATGGGTGATCTGCGGATCTAAGTTTTTCATACGGCACAGCATAAGGTGTTGTGAACTCAGTGTGGGCTGAGCGGACAAGAAGAGCAGACAATAAAAGAGTGATGTCATCCATGGATCACTTGAGGCGATACACTGAAGATCATTTTCTGTAAGTTGTGGTAACTGACAATGAATTCTGGAGATATCGCTTCACGCCTAAAACGAATCGGGCCAGTATGGTGCGGAAGAGTGGCAGCTCGTGGCCCCTGTAAAACAGTGACCAGGGGCATAACTACATGACACAAATGGCGCGGAGAAAGTCTCTTTTATCAAGACATATTCCTTTGTGACATTTCCTCATAACTGCAGCGCCATCACACGTTTGTGCTATAAACTTCTGGTTTATTAAAGTCTTCTGCAGTCAATTCAGAAACATCAATGAATTTTATGAATCTTCCAACCGGTTTACCCACACTGATGTATCGTAATATCACAACAAATTGTGACACGCAAGTAATATCTGTCGTTCGTAGGTCTGTACAGAAACGAAATTTGCCCTTTCTATTTTTTTCCCCTAATCTCATTCCTAAAGACAAGATATATTGCACACTTCACACGCTGTAAGCCAAGATGTTTTCTCAAACCATAAAAAGCTTCTCAATTTTGTGCTGTCTTGATGAGTAAGATTATACAACTTTCGGTTGATGAGGTCCAAATCCTTTCACTTAATTTAACTTAACGCGAAAATGTGGTCTTCAATATAAAATGCACTATATTCAACGCCACAAGACCGATACGCTTTTTGGTAACTTGACAGTTAACACTGCAAAAGTCAACATTCTATATCAATCAGTGAGAAAGTCACCCAATTTTAAACAAAGTGCGAAAATAGTCCCTAGTCAGTAACTTGTGGTGTCAGTAATCTGGTTCCTAAGAAAAGAGAGAATACCGAGCGCTTGCCGTGGGCCGTCTTCCTGCTGGCCGAAGAGAAAGCACAAATAAACGTGAGAAAAGCTAATCCATCTTGGAGGAAGATAAATATAACTCCTTGTAAATCTTTGCTTCCATGAAGGTATAATTTTAATGCGTAAATTTTTCCCGTCTGGTCCATGAGTTGCCCGCTAACAGAGGACCTGCATGCTACCACTACTGCAGTAGAAAGACATGATTAAAAACTAACCAGTTGTACATCACTGTTTTCAGATATGTTTGTTTTTAAAGTGTACCAGGGGAAGAGAAAACGGTAATTAATTATGCCATTTTCTTTAGGGGCCCGCACCTTGGTATGGAAACTTTTCCATTCTCCCACCACCGAAGTTCACGACTATATTCTGGGATGTGCATGGAGTACTACTGGTAGTTTTTCTTCCAGCTGGAACCAACACTGAGAATGTCAGACTTCTTCATGAAGATGCTCTCTCCCATGTTGCGACTTCTGTTCTTGCAAAAAACTGAAAATATGGCTGGTTAATACTCGTTCATCATACAGTTCACACCTGCACTGTTTGGACCAATGAAAAAATTTCTAGAAGGTCAACGCATAACGGAGCACATTCAAATTGATCTGACGACGGAAAAAATGTTCAGAGATACTTGGCTTATATGTTGAAGAAATAGGTAAACCCTGTAATTTTCGTGTATGTTTTATATTTTTAATACTCATGAAATATTTTGTAAAAAATATGCGATATGCGTTACTTTCCGAGCCTCCCTTGTATGATAATGGCAGTGTGTGATCCACTCTGGTCTCCATATTTCAGCATGAAATGTAACATGTTTTTGTTAATGTAAAGCAGTGAAAAAAGAAATGATTCACCACTCTTATGAAAATTGCTAAGCAAAGGATCTACTCAATACACCCATCTACATGAATCGCTAGACCTAGAAAATACATTTCTGAAAAATCAGTTCACACTCTCAAAATTTTGACATAAAACAGCCGGTGTCATTGAGTACAAATCTTTTGATTCGGAATCATCAGATTAGTGGTGAAACTGGAGCTCTCGGGGATTGATAACCGGAATAGTTAACCAATCCTCGAAGGCTTGGCTGCAATACTGCATTACTCCCAAAGGTAACGGACTTAGTCTCGAGTATTTCAGTGTTAATTGGCAATATCATCCATTAGAAATTGTAGAATAAATGCATATTAAGCTTGGGCTTAATTTATATGTTAATTCTCTCCTTTGAGCTACGATCCTCAATGAGTGGTGACGGATTAGTGGGTTTATGGGTTAATTATTGTTTCGTCACCTCCAGTTGTCACATAATTGGTGGAGTCAATTTAGGCAGATTGGAAATGAATTGAAAAAATATTACTGGCAAAATTAAAACGGAAAAGAAGAGATAATGATTAAAGTATTGTTTGATTAGCAAGTGAATAACCACAGTTTCCGAACACCCTAGGCGATTGTATTGTTTGTACTATTAGATGGTCTTTAACGCCTGAAATAACAGTGAACAGAACCAGGTAATAAAGGATTTTTATTTGTTTATTTACGGACGCTCTTTAACACCTCAGGTCATCAGCGTTCCATTCTACTCAGGGCGTGAAACGGCCGACAATTTTGCTCAGAGGTCTCTCTTTTAGGCTTGAGGTTCTTTATAATGCCGTAAATGTACGACACGGGACCCACGACTTTACTTCCCTTCCGAACGAAGCCATACTTAGGATTTTTTTACGCCCGAAAAAATCCATCGATCCTGGCCGTTTTTGAATCCGCGATTTGGGTTTAGAAGGCAAGTATGGTTACCACTCTAATGTATCGAATAGAGAGAGACCCCTTCTAGCTTTCTTCCTGAACAGACACAGTAAAGACATTCCTGGGTGGGGCTACAGAAATTAGAAGGAGAATCTTGGCTAGGAAGTCAGTGACCCAGATATATAAGCTTTAAAATCACTAGGCTTATAATATTTTTAAATTATGGTGGTTTGTAAAGCGAGCTAATCTTAGCTGATTTATAGGAGTTAAGTGTTGTTTCATAGTATTCTTATCTTAGCAATTTATTGTATAGTCATGCCTTTTTACATTTATTGGATTGTCTGATCTTTGAAGTGTGAAGTAGCCCATTAAGGATTATTATGTGCCCGAGAGCAGTGAACTGGTCCACATTTTATCGAGAGATGCTTTATTTAAATCTTTTAAGGTTCATATTTCAAAATTCATTCTTTTGTACGTTTAGTTCATGTCATGCCAATTTTATACATTCTGCGTTTTATATTGATTGTTTTGGGCATTTCAATAACTATGTGTGGTAAATTGTATTTAAAAATGGTTTTTTAATTTTATCAAATTGGGCACTACTTTCTTTTTATTAAGTGACTTATCCTCTAAGGCTTATAATATTTGCAGTACTTCTCTCCACAGTGACAACTGCGAACAACAACGGGATGATAGTCAATTTTGTAGCAAGTGGTGTACAACGATTTATTGCAAATAAAAGCCACGAGTTCGAATGTTTTACATTGCAAACATCATTATAACTTGCATCCTCTCATTGTACGATTAATTCTTAAAAATGTACATTGAAATTTACTCGAAGTCTATCCTTTTTCATATAATATAAAGAAAAATAAATGGAATAGAATGCCTAGTAAAAGTTGCCATTGATTTTGTAATTCGCTGGCATCTTTCAGAACAAATGTCAGTTGTGAGGTCTATAGCTGACAATCGTGCAAGATTATGAAGCTTAAGACCCTGACATGAATGAAAATGATAATTATATTGAGACGACAAGGTTTCTCGATTCCAGAGACAAAACGATTGACGGCATATCGACTTGTTTCCAATCTGAACTCGACGTGCATGTGATCGTTAACCGCCATGGGGGGCATTACCACGGAACCTCAAGCAGTTCGTGACGTAGAGCATCACAAAGTTAAATGAACTCCACCCGCACCTTATTACAACTTGCCTCAGCCGCAAGGAACTTGGGGTAGAATGAGATCAACTCACGTCAGCCAGACAGCGGTTCTTTCCAAAGGCGCATCAGTTCCAACTCCAGTGAGCATTTTCGTTACATCTAATGGATTTCAGCACTGCTTTCCTATTAAATTACCAGAGACTACAGAATGGGAAAAATAAATTATCTAAGATCGTTCCTTTGTAGGACCAAATATTTTTGTTGGACAGAAGAAACACCTTGCGATATTACAGAATAAAGAATATTGATTAAGTTACAATTGTTTCTACTATATTCGTTCAATATTTGAGCTTAACAATGTTGTATTATTTTAATTTCGTAGTTTACACGTGAAAACTACACCCTTCAATACTTCGATA
Source organism: Metallyticus violacea (assembly GCA_030762175.1). Taxonomy (NCBI): domain Eukaryota; kingdom Metazoa; phylum Arthropoda; class Insecta; order Mantodea; family Metallyticidae; genus Metallyticus; species Metallyticus violacea. The sequence continues at coordinate 46,462,064 of CM060834.1, forward strand.
CATAATCGGCATGAACATTGAGGCATTTTCCCAACCCTGTAGCAGCTTATCGGATACTTTTGCGAAAACTACTGGGGTAACTACTACGCAAACATCTCCTAAAGAAGGCCTCGACAACCACGGTATAAAAAAGCTATCCCTCTTACTTTTTATTGATGGGAACAGATGAAAATCGCTCGGCGCCAGACCAAAGTTGCCATTCTCATCCCCAAGTTTGCTCTGTGTTTGTGCGTTGTCGTCGAGCAGAAGATTAGAACTTGTGTCCTATTCCTGATTTCAGTTTCTCCAATGTCTACCAGTCTACGACCGTAATCGTTTTAAAGTCAATAAGAAGGATATCCCCGTATCTCAGAATAGGTCGCAATCACCTCTCCTGCCGATGGCGCTGACGTGGAAACTTGGATGCTTCTATTCCATCCTGAGTGAAGTAATGAACATAAGCTCTCATGGATGATGTTTGAGCTATTCCATTGGCGATTCCTAACGTTTGCACCAACTACGAACCTTGTATCATCTGTTTCCCGGATCAGTATGTCCATCTTACGATTTCAAAAAACAAAGGAACTGCTTTTATTCTGTTTATGTGCGCGCGCACTCTAGCGATGAAGTTGGATGTTGCGCTATGCAACGCCGCCGACACAATACGTTTAGAGCAAGCTCAATCAAAACAATTGCAGGGATTTTTTTAATATTTTTTTTGAATGATTTTATTTATGGACGCTCTTTAACATCTCAGGTCATCAGCGTCCCATTCAACTCAGGGCGTGAAACGGCCGACAAATTTTGCTCAGAGGCCTCTCCTTCAGGCTTGAGGTTCTTTTTCGTGCCGCAAATGTACAACACGGGACCTACGGCTTTACTTCCCTTTGGAAGGAAGCCATACTTAGGATTTTTACGCCCGAAAAAATCCATCGGTTCTGGCCGGGTTTGAACCCGCGATCTTGGGTTTAGCAGGCAAGTATGGTAACCACTGCACCATCAGGACCGATCAACGCCACCGACACAATATGTTTAGAGCGAGCTCAATCAAAACAATGCAAATATTTTTTTTGAAATGTTTTTACTGGTGGACACTGATGATATATGAAATGATAAATTGGGAAAGGGTTTTGTTTTAAAGGAAGCGTTCCAGGCCTAAGTTTAACGTACCTCCCCGGCATTTGCCATTTATGAGGACTGAGGAAAACCTTGAAAAAACTCCAGTCAGGGAGGATGGTCCTGGTCCTGGCCATCTCTTTTCATTTTTTATGTATGGCACTCCTTGATTACCATCTCGGTCACAGTTCCACAAACTTGTTGTATCTTCATTCGATTTTTCTTCCTATCACTTATCCTTGCTTTTCCTATACCGAATTAAGTTGCTAATTTTGTCCCACTTTCCCCTTTTCTAACATTTTAGAACTTCCAAGTTTACCGCTTAATTAACAAGAACCGTTAAGCAAGATACAGTATGGTAGTTTCACTAAAACCATTCACGATGTTTTGCTATTGACATTGTATCTGCAACTCAAATTAACTCAGAACAAATAACGGATCCAGCGCTCAAATTCTAGTTTCAGAAAGATAAACAAAATACCCACGAGTCATGCGGTCAAGTGCGAATGACCTTCATGAGCGCTCGTGTCACAAAAATAACACCGCATGTTACAATAACCAAGCACAATGAACTTGTAGACTTCACATACACACTGTATAGATCTAATTAAATTTATTACAAATTAATTCGAAGTTTTTTCAATCCGAAAGGGCTTCAGTCCCAATTAGGGCTTCAGTCCCAATTAGTTCAAGCTGGCGGGCTTATACTGTATTTAGCGCCAGCTAACATCTTGTTAAATATAACCTGAGTTTTTTCTGCCCAGTTAAATTATTTTATTACAGCGTTGAAGACTGGGGTCGAAGGGTAGGGCTAATCTGGAGCTAAATTGTCATCGCGGAAAGCAACGGGAAACTGCAAATTAAATTTTCCAAGAAAAGCTGCAAAACAAGGCTTGATGTTGATCTGCAGGTCCTGCTCTTGGATATAACACTATAATAATTATTTATTGGGAAAAGTACAAATGTAAGACATGACTTTTTTACAGAGGAAAACAGTTCGCATTGTTAAGAAGAATGGCATTAAAGCTGTTTTTAAAGACATTAAATCTTTGTCTTTCTCTCAATATGTCTCCTCTGACATAATGTTTGCATATTAATGATTTAATTATTATATTGAAAACTATAATGTTTTTTCTTCTGAGATTCGAAATAATTTATTTCTAAATTTATAATAACCAAACGACAAATAGTATATTTAAGTATCATCATTTTAAACACTTAGATAAAGATAAAGATAAAGATAAAGATATCCTATTGTGTCCCTTAAGGGCAAAGGTCTCCTAACAATTAGGAAAGCTCGTTTTTTCTAACGTGGTGAGCTATTCCGCGGTAGTTGTTCGTATGCTGTTTAAGACACTGACTGGTGTGTTCTTTGGTTATTCCATTTCTCACTGCACTAGTTGCTTCTCGAGAGGTTTCCATTTTTTTCTTCCTCTTGCTACTCCTGCCCAATCTGGACCCGCATGTTCCTTGAAGAGGTCTGTGCATCTTCTTCTGGGTCTGCCTTGTTCCTTTTCCTATCCGGAAGTCCCACATGAAGATTTTGTAGGTCCATCTATTGTACTGCATTCTTGCGACGTCACCGCCCCTTTGCCATTTGATTCTGGTAGCTATTTGTGCGATGTCTGTTATCTGAGATAACTGATTTATTAATACTATGGGTATTTTGTCCTTCAAAGTTATTCCAGGATCTTGCCTTCCATTTTTCTTTGACACATTTGAATTTTGTTCTTTTGTTTTTCTGTTATTGACCATGTTTATTACCCCATATAGTAATACAGAGTATACACAGGCTTTGAGCGTCTGGAATGTTATTTTCTTAGTCAGTGTTTGATCTAACAATATAAACTTAAGGGTTCAAAATGTTCTCCAAGTTAATGAGATCCTTCTTTGTAATTCTTTTTCTATTTTACCATGGAAGGATATTTGTTGTCCTAGGTATGTATATTCCCTCACATATGTGAGGACATCTAATTTTATTTGGGTTTCAGGTCCGTTTGAAATTAACTGTGTCTGCGGTTTGTATAATGATAGCCCTGCATTTTTGCTAAGTTCACATAATTGTTCAAACATAGTTTGTAGTGCTTACGATGTTTTGGCGAAGAAAACCACATCGTCGGTAAATCTTAGATTTGTTGGTCGACTGCCGTATTATTATGCCAGTTCATTTTCCTGAATATATGCTCCATTACACAGGCGAAAAGTTTGGGAGAGATTAGATCGCCTTGGCGAGCTCCTCTTTCTAGTCGGAATCGTTGTCCTTCTTTTTCTGTTTTACCTTCGCGAAACTGACTATAGATTTTGTGTACGATGCGAATGCACTTAAATCAGATTACAGTGGAATAAAGTTATGTTGGTATTGAACTATAACAAACAACATGTGGGTGGAGAACAATAGTTTACGAGCTACAAAATCATCCCCTCCTCCTATGCCTGTCACTCATCAGTTATTGTTCATATGCCAGGTGATAGCGCATAGCCTGTGTTTGAGTGTACTTAACTTGACATTAAGTGCTTAAGAATTCCGATGCATAGCTATACTGCTACGAACATAAATATTTATAAGAACTTTCCTTCTGAAATTAGAAACTAATAATATGGGAATTTTTAAAAATAAACTTAAGAATATGTTTTATTAGTAATGCATTATTTCATAAAAGCAGTGTGTTAGGCTAAAATTTGAAATCATAATAGGATAGGAAAAAGTCGAGGTCACGGCCGGGACTAGAACCATCAGTCTTTGGCTTGTACCGACCCTCATGCCATCTGAGCTACCGTACCCTGCCCGAACAGAGCCGCGAATTTCCACCATATGAGTAAAGTTAGCCGTAAATGTCATGAGACTCAAAGGTTTTTGAGTCGTCACTTAAGAGGATAGGGAAAAACAAAATTTCTAGATTTCTCGATCACTTCATTTTTACGGTATATTAAAGACTACAAAAATTCAATTTCAAACAGACCCATATTTTCTTTAAATAAAGTCTTTTTGGAATATTTCATGAGCATATATATATATATATATATATATATATATATATATATATTATGACTACTTATACTTATTTGTCTCAAGACCCTCTGCTAAAATTTTCAAATTGATGGTGACATTTAGCACCGCAAGAAACAATTTGAATTACCATAAGTGCTAGAATATGTAATTTTGAGAAAAACTACTTTTAATATTCAAATAATTATCTTTACCTTTGCGTAGGACAATATAGTTTCGTGACAGATCTTTAAAGTGAAAATAGGACCAAATGTCTGTGCTATATGAATTATATACATATATATATGTCAGTCATTTTTCAAATCCGTTCTCTTAAGGATAAACTCTCAGCAATTAGAGGTCTCCAGAATACAATAAACTTAGGCGAGGAAGATTTGCAACTATGGTCAGATAGAACACGGTAGCTCAGGCGGTAAAAGCATCAACACGGCAAGCCGAAAATCCGCGGTTTGAATCACACCAGTGATCTTGAACTTATCCTATTAGATATGATATGGAAGCCTAATATAATAGTTTTAATTAACGGTGTAAATCAACACAATCTCCGTTTTATAAATAAAATATGTCAGGTATTTATAACTCCATTTATCTTTATATCTTTATTTTCAAATTTCAGACTGAATATTCTTTAAGACACCATTATTACTTTCATTGTACTGTTAACATTAACAGTAAATGTTAATGTTAATGTTAATGTATATATATATATATATATATATATAAGCTCAAAGCATATATAGAATTTTTTACTATTTCTTCAGCTAATGCCTGGCACATTGTTTTGAACGTTTCATATTTTTGGTCTATTACCTGAGCTGGGATAGCCGTTGTAGGTGATTTTCACTTCTGCACTTTACGTTTTACTTTTCCTGCTCGTTACTTTAGACTTAGCCGTTAGAACCGTTTGCAAAATCCGATTATCTGTTAGTATTGTTTTCCTTCTACAGCGTTTTCTATAGAACAGATGAAGCGAATGTTGTCCGCGTTTCTCTCGATATTTTGCAGCCCTTTTCAGAAGCTCTTCAGCCTAGCGTATTTATAATCGCTTTCTTCTGTTGTTCCGGCCTCTTTGTAATCCATGCTGGATGATGGTAATTGGCACTCGAACTGTCATCCACTTTATTAATCAGTCGGTCCTTTTCTTCCATCGAGTAACCTGAAACCAGGGTCGTTAACCCCTCCTATCGGGCACAGGATCAACTAATGAGTACCTATCTTCTCATACACCGACTCTGTGCAACAAGGGTACATGACCGTACAACGCTACAGAAAAATCTCATTTTGTTTAATTTTGTTCAGAAATTAATCATATTTATCACATTTGGTAGAAATTTCGAAAGAAAATTAAACGAATTTCATTGAGTTACTTAAAAACCATGGATTATTTAAAACTAAATAAAATTAGAGTGTCAAATTAACTTTAAAGTTAAAAGAAATAATCAATTTTATTAAGTTTAAATGTATAAAATTCACAACTCTTGTTTAAGCAGTAAAATACAAAACACACGTGCAGGAACAAAAATATTCCGTTATTGTCTTATTGGTACATTATGATATTTAGTTTATAACGTGAGAGTAAATTTTAAGGAACAAGCAAAGCAAGTTTCATAATTTTACGAACGCTATAATTGTACTATAAATTAATTTTATGCACTATTTTTTATGTACCAGAAATATATAAGGTGTTTAATAAAATAAAATTAATATTAATGCTGATTTTAACGAATTGTTCTGAAGTCAATATTGTCTTTTATTATACTTATGAATTCATTGCATCGATCGATGCTATTTAGTACGTTTATCCATTGTTTACTATTGTAGCCAATATGGATTTGCCGCAAGAAATTTTACCTCAAGTTGAAGGGTTGAATTCTCACTAATATGGAAATATGTCAGGAATGAGGCAGATTCTTTAATTGAATGACTAGAAAATTATTAAAAAACATTCAGAGACTTTAGTGTTGGCATATATTTCAGAACAATTTAATATTATGGATTTTATTTTGTTGCATCATTAATTAACTTATTAAGTTTTATGAATAGTGTAATTACGTATTCTGAAATAAAAATTAAAGGCCATGTTTTCGGTAACACAAATTATGGTTATTATTAATGTAATATTTAGTTAATAAAAAATTAACTATGAGAATAATTTAATGAAATAATAATTATTATTGAATAGAAACAGTGAAATAATTTTGCATTTTGATATAATTTTAGTACAAAATATTTTATATTTCCCTTCTAAGTTTAATTTAATATAATAAAAACAAATGAACTACTGTTAACGACTAAAAGCTAGGTGATGAATGCATGTCAGTTTTATAATATTAGGAAATATTTATTATTTATGATTGAAACATCTAATTTGTCATAATTAGTAATCAGTTTATATACATCTTAAATTCTGTACACCCACATGTATTTTAAGTATAACAATTAATGAAATTACTGTAGCCTGATTCATATAATACATATACAGTTCTTAATGTATTTATTTCATCAGGAATGGCGCTAACCACAAATTTCTGCACATCTTTGGGAGATAACTAACATCTATAGTAAATGTTGAAACTGCCCTCCGTTCTCCTGAAAGAACAACTGAATACATTCCATGTTCCTGGCCATGTTGGAGGATTCTGCTGTCACTTCCATTGATCTCGTGTGTAATGTTCTGCTTCAAATCGTCCAATATCCGGGGGCGTGTGGCGCATAGCTGTCTTTCAAGAAAGGAAAAAGACATGTGTTGTCAGCTCTGTTGATCTCGAGACATTCTTGGAGATTATCTGGTCGTCAAACTTTTCAATCAGTCTTATGGACTTAGTTGACATTTGATATGCGGCGCAATGTCATAGAAAGTACCCTTGACACAGCCATAGATTCAGTTACTCAACAAATTTCATGTAAATATCTGTAGATTTCACACTCTAGTCAAAATAAATCTATTTTTTCCGCCCCAAACCGCAACTTTCACTAGCAGATTAAGGGCCTCATGATGACAGTTACATGCTTCAGTTGTAAACCATGTGATGTACACAATACCAGGGTTTTGCACAATAAATGCTTGAGTTCAAAAGTTCACTCGTTTAGCCTTATCGTTAAAAATGCAACGTTAATCTTAATTTTAGACAAGAATGGGATTATCGTACATGTTATTAACTTTTTAATTTACACGAACTGACAATAGCAGACAGTTAAGGTCTGACAAGCTGCCTAATTAACATATGATGGCTCAGACAATATTGCTCACAACTTGCATCATACCGTGTTCAAATTTCTTAAGGCCGGCGAATGTAACAATGGGTTTTTCCGTGGGTTATTTAGGCAAATGCTGGAATGTATGTATTTTCTTCCCTTTACCATTTCATATAAATTCATTCCGTTGGTTTTGTTACAGGGTCAAAAGTGCCAGGTTGAGGTGGGGTGTAACGGTAACTTGCGCTTTGGTAAGATTTCATTCCTGGAATTTTGTATCAAAGAACCCTAACTCATTGGCGTCGGGGTGTCCTACTTGAAAACTATATTACAAACCCTGTCTATGTCCGTGTCTCACGACCCCCGCCCTGTGTCTTCCTCTCCTCATCCCTTCCTCCCGTGTGTTCCCCCACTAGGGACGTAGGCACAAACGGCCAATCTTGAGCAAGGCTAAAGTATCAAAATATCTGTTCAATTCAACTGATTACTAGTGGAAGTAAAGATACAATTGTAACAGTACTGTAGGCGTAACGAACTGCAAAGTGGAAATGGGAAAAGTGCTTACAATTGGCGCGACTGATGTCAGGCGGCTTGCGTTCAACTGATGACGTAAGACAAAAATAACTCGGTAGCATTTCTGTAAACCTCACAGGTATAGATCATAGATAATAAAACCCTATACTTTAAGCTTGGAGAGTTGCTGGAAATGTTCAAATAAAATATAAACAAAGGAAGAAGAGTTGGCCATGTCGGCCTATGGTTAAATCCAAAAGAATATTTCGATAGAAGACTCTTGCATAAGATTTATTATATCTAAAATGTCTCTAATGAAGAATAGTGTACAGGTGCGTCGAATTAAAGCAATTCCTACTTGTTAGGTGCTGAGAAAAGACTACAGAAACATTACGTTACACAAATAAAAGCCATACATAGCTTAAGGTAATATATAATTAGGCATTAGCACAATATTTCATTTTATAACATGGTTTCGTTATATTTTCATGCATATTTTTGAGATTTAATGTACTAAACAAGGACAATAAAATGGTCCTTACTGATGAGTTTTTCTTCATCAAATATAATTTTTCAACATTTCAATATTATTATTATTATTATTATTATTATTATTAAGATGACAAGGTATATTTTCAAATCGCATATATGACATACTCCCATGTCTCACAAATATAATCTGTAACTGTGCTATTTCACAGTTCCAGTATTTTACGTGAAGGAATACTATTCATTGACTTCAAGAGAGGAACACCACAGTAAATGGGGAGTACTATGCTGACCTACTTCACATACTACGTGCTTCCATCAAAAAGAAAAGGCGAGGAAAGCTAAGTGATGGTGTGCGCCTCGCCTCCTTCACGACAATGCACCTGTGCATACAGCTCTTGTTGCAAAGGAACCTGTGAGGAAATGTGGCTTCAAGGAGATCGACCATCCACCCTACAGCCCATATATAGCTCCCAGTGTTGATTTCCTCTTCTCAAATTTCAAGGACCTTCGAGGAAGGAAATTTAAGTGTGACGAAGAAGTGATGGATGCTGTTTATGCCCATTTTGCAGACAACACTTCTTACTATTTTGGGGAAGGGGTTGAAATGTTAATTCAAAGATGTGAGAAGTGTATTGCAATAAAGGGTAACTATATTGAAAAGTAAAATATAGTTTTTGTCTTTATTACATCTAGAAACTTATGGACCTACCCTCGTACAATGAGTGCAGCAAATGAAATCTGCTATCTCGCAAGAAATTTGAAATTATTAAAAAAAAAGTCTATGTAATGCTATGCATAATGTAATGATAGAATCTTAATCAAGATAACAGTGGATTTATTTGAATTGAAAAACAAAAGTGTAATACAATGATGTTTTTTTTTTCTTCTACCCCAAGTATTATAATATTGATAATGATAACACTTTAATGTTTGAAATTATTTTTGAAACATTCAGTAGCCCGATTTATTCATTTATATTACATTCTCTGGTGTTTTAAACTCGTTTCATTATCTTGGATATGGACTAGGGAAATACACAACTACCTGTGGATAAATTGGAAGAATTTATAGTAGGAATTTGTGATTCTTTTAAAAGTTGCTGATCTAAATATAATGCTAGTAAATGTTATACCGTTTAACTATCCTAAGAACATGGAAACGCCACAGCGCATTACCTAATAAATGTTCTGGAATTTGATGGAAATAAACATCAAGAACTTTTACTAAGTATGCCAACAGATGTGTACTTAAAATCTTTCGACAACAGAAAAATATTCTCTTCAACTCGAAAACAGTAACCGCGCCGTAAGTAATTTCCCTTTGCCGGTCTAAGTCAGCCGGTGACAGTCGAAAGATACCCGTATCTTAGCAACGGCTACTTGCGTCAAGGTGGATTTATATCTCGCTGTATTATACCAGCTAGAGAAAATGTTTTGTGCTCACGTGCCGTTTATATGATCCCTCAGCTATTCATAGCTCATGGAGATTCATTAGTAAGCTTGTGTACTTCTTCATAAATAAAATAGAGAAAGAGCGTGTCTCGTGTCTAGACATATATCTATCCGCATTCAGATACTTGCAAGAACCTTTCGGGAAATATAACCCAAGTTATCATGGTTGATGCATAATGTACCAATTCACTACAAAAATGGAAAAATTAATAATAAAAATTATTCGTTTTTTCGTGATCACAAAAGCTGGAGTGACATTTAGTACAAGATTCTCTGTTAATTGTACAATATCTTATCACAATGATCTTACATATTGGGGCTTCATTTTGTTTTTCCCCGGAGGTTTACCGGGCCGGTAGCCGGGAGCACGCAGTGCAACTACACATACCCAGCCCTTCGCGCGATCGGAAAACATGCTTACGTTTTCCAGAGTCGGTGAGCTATAAGGCATATTTAAGTAACATTGTGGGGATGAAATGCTGGTAATTTTGTAGCAGAATATATTGATGTACGGCTAACCCCTACTTGTGCTAACTTTGCAAGAACTTTTCGAGGTGACTGTTTTAATCCTTTGTTAGCACGTGATGCCTGCGTCTTATTTTCCTATCCTACACAGATTCCATTGTTTTTGAATTTATGGACTAATTTACTCATTTGTCAGATGGATGTACCCCCAATTTTTTTTTTTTTTTTTTTTTTTTAAATTCTGCATGGCACTAAGCAGTTGATTCATTTCTTCAAAAGTTACAAAAATGAAAATGGTTGTTCTGTATTAGATATTTTAAATATATCAAACAGAGAAATGAAACGCAAGAACGCAGTAACTTCTCACTGTTTCGGATCTTAACACGCTCTAACCGACCTTATCAGCGGCAATACGCGTCCTTGACTATCGGTATGTGCAGCTATGATCTGTCAGCAGACCTGGTCTGCATGCGGAGAAAAATAAAAGGAAGATCCGATATTTCTCAAACCCATTTCTATTTGAAACCTTACCGTACATGACACTATCATTTGTTTTCTGAGATAAAGGAAACAGCCTGGTTTTACAAAGGGAAACTCAGTAAAACTTCCATCACAAATCATATTTTCTTCTCTCTCTCTCACTTTCTCATGAATATAGTTTGCCATTCGCTTCGTTTATTTCCATTCTCACACTGTTAGCAATTTTAGCAAAAAGTAAAAGCATGATATTGTAAACAATATTCCGCTCTATTGGATGGTTACGTAATTAAATAAAATTTCAATTAACTAAGGATAAACATAATTACGCTATTTTTTCTATTATTACCTGCAGCTTGAAATCTTATCAAACTTCTTGCGTGGTTAGCAACTTTAGCCAAAAAGAAAGCAGTGTTTTGTAAATAATTTTCAGCTGTATAAGATTATTATATAATTAAAACAGTTTTCAATAAACAAAGGATGAAAATTAGAATTATTATATTTTAGCTATGGATTTTATTTGTTGCAGCTAAAAATTTAATATGCAATACATAGCAAACTAAATGCTGAATCACATCAAGAAATTTTGTGCTATTTGTAAAGGTTTACAGTCAAAATTTAACGTCGCTTGGGTCTAATATCTTTTATAAGTTTATATTACGTTTTTTGTGAATATTTTGTTACTGCGACACTTGTTCGTTATTGACGAACACAGGGAGTTCAAGTGAGAAAAATGTTATGGAATAATTGAGATAATATCTGAAAGAAAACCGAAATCAGTAATCAAACATATTTATTGCTTACGGCAGTTCAAATTGCTGTTAACTCAGCTGTTGCATAGAACACTAACGCATCTAACCTTTATATTGTAACCAGAAAAATATGCTATTTGTGTTCCTTATAGTTTATATAAAGTCATCTAATAATAAATACATTTCTATACGAAGTAATTTATCACAGTTCATGTTTCAGTTTTATTCATTTTGTAGAAATTGTTAACATTAGTTTGTTTACACGATCGTCACAACCAGTGACTACACTTACGCGTCAGAAACTTTACAGCGCGTCATAATAAGTATTATACATAACCGCTGTCGCAGTAATTTGGCCATCTTCACGAAAACTCTGAGGCAGAGAACGTTTAGAACACCTCTCATAACGATATAACGTGTGAGAACATTTTTCTGAATCGACTGCAATCTAAATACAGTAAATGCCTCCTAATGCTGGACATCTAATAATGGAACGAGGGACATTTCCATATTTTAATACGTCCAAATTAATCTGTACGTTGTACAATTATCTATTCTGCATTCTGGGCCAGTTTAAGGTATACAATCTACACGTTACCTGTTTAGTACTGAATGCTGTTGAATTTGGTACTTTTGACAAGGTCAAAAATAGATCTACCAGGAAGGGGTTGGTTTTTATTCTTTGCATGCGTTTATTTCTCAGTTCGTATGGTTATTAGATACTGTTGAGGAATGAAGTGCAAAAGTGGAATTAGCCATTGCTAAGAATAAAGAATTTTTGAAAAATGTGACCTGTACGGAGTCTGAACTTTCTATATCAACTACAATTACAAATGCATGTGAACAAAGCAGCAGTATGCAAAACAGTTAATGAGAAAATAAACAATAAAGTTTTAGCATTTTTCCAGTTTTATCGAAGAAAGATGTTGACGTCACTGTGCCTCTTCTGCAAGAACGAGGAAAATAAATAAATAAATAAATATACTAAATCGTTGAACATAATCACGTTTTCAGTCAGCAATGACTGGTCAAATTTTTGTTTATAGTGAGTGTTTCCCCTCTTCTTGGAAACCTCACTAGTTTGGACATTTTGAACTATAAGTGTTCAAGATGTAGAGGATTTAATATATATAGAAAATATGGCATATCGTAAAGGGAGTGCTTTTTGTTGAAAAGGATAGAGCGTTGTGCACCTTATGGGCGGATGATGCTGGTCAGCAAAAGGAGAGAATTTATCTGTAAAGGTGAAGAACTAATTTCATCTCTTCATCCCTCTATCTAAGCGATGGTCCACGCCATAGAGACTTATCGCTGTTCACTTTCTGTGAGACACTTTGACGTGCTGATTCTGTTTTGACGCAGGACCCTTCTCCATGAGAAATATCACGGTCCATTTCTCAGCCGCTCTCGTTAAGAAGAGACTGCCAATAACGGCGCCCATGTGAAGATTATGTCCAAGGATCTCTCTTATATTTCCAGTAAATCTATCAAAGAAAGTAGACGGGGGAAAAAATATGTTTCAAAATGGCATCAAGCCGAGTGCAAAAAGGAAATATACACACTTAGAGTGAAAGTATATCTGGGCTGTAAGTCCGTTGCGGTTCCTTTCCGCCGCTTTCCGTGTCTACCTGGATCTCTTTTTCCTCTAAATATAAAGGTTAAAATAAAATTTGCAATTCTCTTCCGAAGCATGTTCTTGATATGCTTGATCAGGTGAATCACCTGCTCCTTATTTTATGGAAGGTATACAGTCTGTTAAGTCTTAGGCGACGAGATGACCCATATTCCGAAGTAACTTATGACTGCAGGCTTATCCTACCCACGCCATAAAAACACATGTAGTTTTAATAAGTCAATGACACTATGACTGTTATATGTCGATATTAAAATATTAAAATACCGCGCTATCTGGCCAAGTGTAGTACAGCACAATATACAATGAAGGTTAATAACGATTTGAAGAATAAAAAAATGAGGTCGCAATGGCGAAGTTGTGGTGGTTTGTGTACAAAATACTGATTTCTTCCAATTCCTACTTGGTCAGCTGGTCAGCTTAATGCAAGCAATACCAGGAAAGTATTTAGTGCCAGTTGGTTCGTGATTCGAGCACTAAGGGCAACTTATTTCTTTCTCTCTTTTTGCCCCCGTGATTTAATGAAATTATTAGTTTAATAGTTCCAGTTCTAGCTGATAAAAATTTTGGGATGGAAAGAAATAAATTTCTAAAGCATAATTCTCTTAAAGCATTACGCTAAAATAAATGTTGATTTCTTATAGTATACCGTATTTTCGCGAATCTAATGCGCACCTTTTATCCTTTTATGCGCATTAGATTAGATGGTGCGTGCAAATCCGTACCGTGGTTCACTGGTAGCTTCATTCACATTTATTGTTTATTACGTCATAATTTATTGCTGCAATTCTCGAATGCATTACATTTATTATTAGCCTATTACTGCGTACAGAGTTTGAATAGTAGGTAGTCACGAAATGGGAGGCAAATAGAGAAGAACATGTTATGATGCTACTTTCAAGCGTAAAGTAATTCTTCATGCTGAAAAAAATGGTAACAGAAAGGCAGGAAGGGAGTTCAATGCAGCTGAGAGCAACGTTGGCTTATGACGGCAACAGAAATTGACATTATTTACAACTAAAGCTAGAAGGAAGAAATTCAACGGTCCCGTAAAGGAAGACATCCTGATATTGAAGAAAAAGTTTTGTAATTCGTACATGAAAGGAGGAAGAACGGGCAACCTGCGACTAGTGACATCATAAGAAATGACTTTTTCTTCTTTGACCTACCAGCTCCAAGAGGTAACAGCAGTCAATTTATAAATTCTATATTCTGAATGTTTTATGAAATGGGCGGACTTATCTCTAAGACGCCGTGCAACAGTAAGACAAAATATTTTTTATGATTTAAAGCTTAAAATTTGGGGTGCGCATTAGATTCGCATCAATACGGTAATGAAAATTATAACGTTCAAATGACATGTGTATGTCCCATTTAACCTGTTTTACACTGCAATGTTATGCTTTGATTGTAGATTGCCTTCAATTCTCATATATATGCTCGATTTCCTCTACGGCCATCAGACTGTTACGAAAACAATTGCGTATTTGCGAAAGTTAAGCAGAGATTCACATGATATCCATATAGAAACATGCACACTGCCCAATGTTTTGCTTTTGTTGTCAAGTGCTGTGATCTAGATAGAAAACACTTGTTGAACGAGTAATTTGAAAAAGTCTATTTAGGAAAATGTGGTCAATTGTTTCAACACTGGATAATGTGAATAAGTCATTTTGTTACTTTCCAAAGACATAATTTCCTATTCTAGGTGTTGTAAGGAAAAATCTCTGTACCTTTATTCAATTCCAGCGCTACTGCTCTAGGAAGTTTGTCTCAGTAATTTTGTGAATAATTTTGAACGAGGCAAGTGAAAGGAGGCTTTATATGTATGCACCACCTGAAACATCATCTCTAATAACGTGCGTTCCCAGAAAAGCTTCGTTTTATACTTGTTGCGTTAATTATATTGAAACAGAAGTACTGGTAGTGATGGTGGTGATGGTAATAGCAGCATTTATTATTATACTAGTTAAATTAGGTATACATATTGCACATCACAGTTTCATCGGTCGCAAGACCGTTCATGCTCTTGTAAAATACTTATGCTCTTGTAAAATATTTAATTTCTGAAATTAATTCCTACAAGAGAGACCAACAACATTAATAAGAACACACACACATGAAACAGGCATAAAATAATAATTTTGATATTCATATAAATTTTCGTATTATTTACGTACAATGTTTATAGTAATTTCTTATCCCTAAAACTACTTATTTCATTTAACATAACGCCCAGGTTTAGTCCATTTTGTATATTTACAATTAAGTCTCAACATGCCAGCCTCCCCCTACTGGAAGTCAAAAATAAATCGGGAGAAATTTTATCCTAGCATCTTCTATCTGAGTACACTTAGCCAAAATGTGCTCCCAGTCTTCCGGTTCGGAACATAATGGGCAAATCCTCCTGTCTTCCTCATCAACAACCTTACATGTCTTTCAGTCTCCCAGTCTAAGCCAAGTTATTCCCTACTTCTGTTTTATGCCTAGAGGATATAGATCGCTTCACCCCATCTAGTTTTAATTTCGCTCTGCAGGTCCAGAGATTACACCTGCGCCTCTATTTCCTTCCGGTTTAAGTCACTCAGGCGTATTTTATCTTTTTTCACCATATCATACCCGTTTTCAATGTCCTTCAACCACATATCGTTTAAACCGATTTTTTTACAATTCCCGCTATATAACTGAAGCCCACCATTTTGGATAATGCATGTTGTTTAATTGGTGCCGGTAGTATATTGCTCTCAGAGTTATTTGTTGTCCTTTAATTATTCTTAGCCAGAATGTAATTACGTTTATTTTGCTGTAGGCAGCATCTTTCCAGTTTCCCACCTCTCGTAGTACACCATAGTTCGATGTACACCTCCCCATCCCTAGAAATGGCAAAGCAGTAATTCACAGTAAATGTATGAAATCTTTCAGTTATTTCAGTAAGAAACAATTTTAAATTTGAAGTAACTACAGACAATCTCCAGTAGCAATAATCAATCGTTTCGTTTCTAGTAACCGGTTACTGAATGCAGGCTAGTGAAGGAGTTTCATGTGAGTTCAGGAAAGGATAACTTTATTTCGTTTTGTGTTAATTGAATGTAAATAAAAAGGACAATATACACAGCTTATATTCTATTTTTCTTTACTATCTTAGGAAGAGAAATTTGAAATTAAAATTTGGGTTGGACCAACTGCAAGTGTTAATTCGAGTCAAACTATTGTTTTAAAACAGGAAGGATGCAAGGCTTTCTGTAAAGACAGACTTTATCCTGCAGTCATCAATAAGTTTGCTGCCATGAAAACCAGGAGAATTAGTTTTTGTTTAATATGTGCGTTGCTAGATATGTTTATTAAAGAGTTATGTATGTTCAGCCACGCCCGTATGAGTGTTAATTCTAGTTATTGAGATTCTAGAATCTTGCAATGCAAACTGAAAGGTTAAACTGGGTATTATAACATGTGTTTAATGATACTAATTTATCTTTATTAGATAAATGCGTACTAATTTACAGGTCCGTCAAAAATATTCTGTAGAATTGGTGCAAAGAGTTTTCGATACTGTAAAGACAGAATGGTTTTTTTTTTTTTCTTCCTGAGATCAAGTATGTATTGTCTGATTTGAATGAAGAATATATTCGAAACCTGATTTCAGTCCATACTTGCCTTCTAAACCCAAGATCGCGGGTTCAATCCCGGCCAGGATCGATTAATTTTTTGGGGGCGTAAAAATCGCAAGTATGGCTTTCTTCGTGAGGGAAGTAAAGCCCTGAGTCCCGTGTCGTACATTTACGGCATGTAAAAGAACCTCAAGCCTGAAAGAAGAGGTCTCTAAGCAAAATTTATCGGCCGTTTCACGCCCTTAATGAATGCTCATTACCTGAGATGTTAAAGAGTGTCCGTAAATAAAACAAATCAACAATCAAAATATTCGGATGCTGACAGAAAAAGCAGAGATGCGTATATTGTTTTCTTTATTTTACAAGTTTATATTTCTTGCCAAATAGAGCAAATAATCACCGGAAAATCACTTAGACAAACTTCAATAAAATGTATTGCAAAACGTTAAAATATTACGCACACATAGATCGCCATTGCCGTACTTGCATGAAATTATACCCACGTCCTTCATAATGAACGATCGCTTGTTGACTTGCTGATTAGCTAACGAAAACAAAAGCCAGTTGCCATGGCGCTGCTAATGAATTAGATATTTTCAAGGCCTCCTGAGAGATGATAATGTCCGTGCAATAAACAGCAGCTCTTCCTGTCGCGTCCCCGGTCGAGGGTGGGTGCCATTATGACGGCTGGAGGGGAGTGAAAACTTCTCATTTTGTGTCTCCTTTCCCTCCCTTCATCATTTCCAAGACGACGAAGGTGATTATGCAGCTTTCACACACCCAATGTCACATTTCCCTTGGAACATCGTCAGGAAAAGGGACAGAAATTTCGGTATTAAAAGAATAGAACTTTTTATTAGTTCTTGTATGTTAAGTTATTCAAAATGTTTGCCTTCTGATGATGAACTTGAAAAATATTAGCATTCTGGTTGGTAAACTTTGTCACCCCACTAGATTTATGAATCAACACGTTAAAAATTAATTTTACATTTTTTCTCTGCGTTCCAACATATTTACTGATTTCTTAAAGGTGGGGTAGCCCTTAGAAATCCTAATTTTATTCTTATTAACAAATAACTACAGTGATTGGCACATTACGAACGGACATCTTTTACAAATTTTATGAAATAATTTTCCAGCAATTGAATCCTTTCTTATGAAATGACTTTGAATTTTTTTTTTTTGGTCAAATTGAATTTTTTGGTGGATTGGTTTAATTGCACATTTCATATATATATATATAAATTAACACTAATAATAAAAGTAGATAAAGATAAAACACAGAGAAAGAGTCACACTTTAAACTGCTATATTTCGAACTACTGCGAGTTCTTCAATTCAAGTTCAAACAATTTCAAGTGTGACTCTTTCTCTGTGTTTTATCTTTATCTACTTTTATTATTAGTGTTAATTTGTTACATTGTTAATATGTTTCTTTATTTTTATGTTTCATATATATATATATCATTATTTATGACTTAGTTTCTTTCATAAATTATGATTAACAAGATATGACAACATTGATTTTATATAAACATTTTAAATTAAAATAATTCTTTTAGAGATTAATATATCAGCTTTGAAAACAGATTTAACAGTTACTCTTGTCACCTGATTTTTTTTTCTAGTATCATAAGCTGTTGAAAGGAAACACCAAATGAAACCTGCTATATTTTTAACTACCTAAATGGAAATATGGCTCTGACATCAAATTAATTTGTACAGTGATTCATATGTAGGCCACTGCATGTTAAAATTTCTCATGGCTCATACAGTAAATGGTAACTTTAATAAAACTGTTCACGTGCTCAAGCTTTCAGGGCCGGTATTGTAAATTAATCAATACAAGGCTGTTTTGCCGTGTTTGTTGGCTTAAGCTAACCTCAAAACAAAAACTTTCGCTGACTCTATGGTCAGCATCATCAGTGGGCCAAAGATCACTGCAAAACAGTTCAGTAATAACCATAAAAATTTAAACATTAAAATAACTTATTCAAAACTTTTAGGTTTTGGGCATTTCAAAATCCGTTTGAGAAAGTCCTGTTCTCTTCATGAAAACACACCTTTATTTTTTATATGCCTCTCACTTCATTGATGGGCATTTTAGCCAGCAGATACGTCTTTTGCACTGGCATGACGAATGTGACATTCTGTTGGAACTTGTGGGGTTAGAACAAAAATATTCTTGAAGCCTCCTATAAATTATAGATGCGACCATAATATCTTTATGGTAATTATCAGGGCAAAATTCAATGAATTTGATACTAAAAAGTATTACTTTTTGTATCGTGGACCAGACAATCCTTTTTGTACTATTTTGGCCATCAAACTTAAAATCCAGTATATCATCGAAAGAAACGATTTGAACTACCTGGAACTCTACAGTAATTATAACTGTATACAAGTATACATGTTGTTCTGCTAGAGCTCTAGTCTAGAGTTTGGTGGCCAAAATAGTACAAAAAGGATTGTCTGTTTCACGATACAAAAAGTAATACTTTTCAGTATCAAATTCATTGAATTTTGCCCTGATAATTACCATAAAGGTATTATGGTCGCATCTATAATTTATTGGAGGCTTCAAGAATATTTTTGTTCTACTCCACAAGTTCCAACAGAATGTCACATTCGTCATGCCAGTGCAAAGGACGTGTCTGTTGGCTAAAGTGCCCATCAATGCAGAAAAAGTGAGGCGTTTAAAAAACAAAGGTGTGTTTTCATGGAGAGAATAGGATTTTTTCAAACGGATTTTGAAATTCCCAACACCTAAAAGTTATGAATAAGTTATTTTAATGTTTAAATTTTTTATACAGTGCAACTCACAAATATTATCTTTTTGCCATTAAGAAATACTGTGATACATATATGTTTAAGGAGTAACACGACTGTACTTGGAAAAAGCTGGTAATAAACAAATTGAAATAAAAATATAAATAACGATAAATACTGTTGTTTTATTTTATTAAAGTTATTATTAAAATGATAGTAGGACGCTTCAACTGTATTTTCTATTTTGTCATTTCATCCATTTAATTCACAATGTTCTGTCTGTTCAATTTTTTGGTTTCACACAGTTTACCATTTCATTCCTACTGAAATGTAATTATAATGTATATTTATGTACGCCCAATCATAATATTTCATGTATTGTAATTAATAATGTAGATATCATATATGTATAATATGGCATAATGCTAACACGTGGATTGAATGTCAACAAAAAGAGAAAGCTCCTTGTTGTTTTGTTTCGGTAGCCTGGAAAGCCAACAAAAGGGCCATAAAAATTTATTCAGAGGAAGTAACCCGAGTGTGGCTTGTGAAGCCCCTTTCATTTTTAAAAGTCCTGCCGTGGGAATGTTAATACACCTGAAGGACATTAAAACTCGTTAAAGTCTCTGAATCCGACATGCGCAATACCGTTAGCCCTTTAAAATAGTCACTGCCAACAAAAAGTTTTAAACTTTCAAAAATAGCGAATGGCACATGGGGAAGGTGAATTTGAACCAGCAAATGGAAAATGTATGTATGAACTTTTAAAGATAGGTGCGAAAATTGCGCTTGCCTTTGTGACCACGTGGCAATCATTAACTCAATGATTATTCGGTTTGAATTGAATATATATGGAGCAGGCAGTCCTAAGTTCTACACGCCGCGAGATGCATTTCCTCATTGATTTTGATTGAGAATCAATTTTAAGTTTGGCGTTAATGAGGCAAGCAGACTCATTTTCAAATGTTACACGTGGCGAGATAGGCATCCTTCACACGCGGCAACTAAGTTTGTATTGGCGTAGCTAAGTCTATCGTAAGCAAAACGACAGAGGAAGCGAAACCTTTTGGATAATAAAGTACCAATATACATATTATATCACAGAGCGTGCTTATTTACACTATTAAAATTCTCTCCCAATCCTGTTGAGCCCCAATCAAAAAATAGCAAAATTTCCCAGACAAATTGCCATTGAGGCGTGGGCGACAACACCGAAGGGACCAATAACCCATTTACAAAACCACTTCAAAATTGTTGCCCAATGTGGGGCTAACAACAACCATCCCTAAACCGTTTCAAAATTGAGCGCCCAGCGTGGCTGCCCACTAAATCGCTTCAATAGTTTCGAGTAGATCCTAGTGATTTAATGATAACCATACCCTACCTCGTAGACTTAAGGTCGCGGGTATATCCGGTAGTAAAAAATCTTAAGTTTGGCTTCCCTAGGAACGACCAAAAATAAATCGCAAACCTGAAAAAAGAGACCTCTGAGCAAAATCTATATGCCGCCTCGCTGCAGAAATTCCACAATTAAATAGCAGACAAACCCAAAACAATGTCTAGACAGAATGCCAAACAAAATTAATTCACTAGTAATACAAACAAGGAAATGTTAACCTTACTTATGAACACAATTCAAGTCGAAAGTTCAATTAAACGTGCAAATTATTATGAAGTGAAACAGTTAAAGTAAACTTACGGTTAAACTGATGATGAGAAAAATGTAGTATATCATTTCAACGCTTACTAGTAATTAGTTAACCGCCACGGGTGGCCGAGGTCGTTAAGTCTCGGACTCGTGAGCGCGAGGTCTGGGTTCGAATAGCGCCAAGAACTACCTTACTGACTGAGGTTTTTTCCAGGTTTTCCTCAGTCCTCATAAAAGGCAAATGCCGGGGAGGTACCCTAAACTTAGGCCCGGAATGATTCCTTGCATACAAATAAATCCTTTCCTAATTTATCATTTCATCTCATGTATCATCAGTGTCCATTGCCTGTGGTGCCTCCGTAGCAAAAATGGGCGTTAAACACCATTCATTCATAGTAATTAGTTAAGTTTATCATTAATTTTTATGTGTGCCGAATAGTTCAAACATACAACATATATAGAAAATAAAATAATTTGAATCAACATGGATTCGGAAACTATTGATTTTAGAGTGTGTCGTTTATGGCACCCTTATCCTCACATTTAAAATAAATATGTAAATACTGTTTTAGGTTTCTGTGGCCGGTGTCAGCAATGAAACTGTTGCTTTCTATTTCGCTAAGCACTCGGTTCATTTTTTCCTGACGAATCATTTCGAGCATGATGGTGTTTCTGCACATTTAAATTTCCAAGCCCGAATTTATCGGAATAGAAGGTTTTCTGGTCAATGACTAGGTACGGGTGGACCAATTCTCTGGCCTACATGTCCCCTGATATCAACCATTAAAAGATTTAGTATATCCAATCGGGTGAATATTGTGAGAGGTGTTTAAGAAAATGAGTAACATACAAGGTATTTGGGGTTGTCTTCACGGGGCTTGTATTGAGGAAGAGGTGGCGAATATTTTGAACGTATTTTTGAAAGTGAGATTTGGAGTCCCTTTATAGGGATAAAAATCTCTATAACGAGATAACCTCAGTGACCTCTAGAATATGTAGACTCAGAAAGAGAAAATTCGCGGTGGTTTTCGGAAAGAACATGATAACTGAGATGCAAGAGCATCGTCACGGTACGTCGAAGATATGCGGTTCGAATCCCACCTGTTCGTTTAAAAAAGCTATAATAAGGAAGATGCGCATGCTCTTCTTGGGCGATATTATATTTTATTTCTGTTATAATAATAAAATTAAATAAAATTAATCATAAATAAATTAATGATAACATACTTAAATTTCCCTGTACCTGAATTTGAAATAAAATAAGTTATGAGAGATTAAATTCTAATTAAAGAAAATTTAAATGAATTTGCTATTTAATAAAATTAAGAAAAAATAATTCAAATAGCGTCTGTATAAATTTATATTGCTATTATTGCTAATGAGTATCCTTTGTAACAATCACTATCGCCATTACAATATATATCTGATGCAGCAACATATGATGTTGACCCAGTTTTCTTCAAGTTAATTAGACCATACTTTGCCCTCTTAGTCTAAAAGGTGAAATAGATTTCAAAACTCCTTCTTCTAGATGGGGTTCAAAGCAGTTCATTTCATTTCTGTTGGAATCAACCTTTTCAGCTGTTCCGCTCCTAAGCATGTCCTCCAGATGTTGGTGGAGGGAAAAATGTGAGAAATATGGACTTCAAGCTAACACTACTTAGTAGTATACAACTGTATAGCAGTTGTTAATATTTGTTTAATATTTTGTTTTGTTTTAAGGGTATAGTTCACTATAATCGTGTATTTAAACCGGCACAAACTGTAGACACGGAAATGAAAACATCGCTTATGTAGAAGCCATAGCGAAGAACAAACTACAGGATATCCATAAGTTTTTCGACATTCATTTGCCGCAGGAACCTAATATGCTTAACAAATATATTCGTGTGTGAGAAAACTTGGGTAGAACACAACCACATAAAAGAACAAAAGGCAGTAAGTGTAGAATAGCTATTTCGACAATAGTAGCTCGTGTCCATGATATCCTCATAGATTTACCAACATGACCCATAATCAAAAACCACTCGGCGACTGAATCTTCCTAAATGATGAGCTCCCAGTAAATATTAAATGATGTCGAAGTGAAAACCGGAAATCGGCTACCTATTTCTTCTCAGCAAATACTCATATTGCAACATTTGCTCCTGCACTCCAGGAACAAAACCATGCCAACTAGTATCCCACAGTTTATTTTCCCAGGATCTACTAAACAGAATGTGTGACAGGGTGTGATACTGCAATCTTATCTTATCTTAATCTTATCTTCTTTTTCTGACTTTCCGCCACATAAGTCTGGCCTCTGGTGAACATCCACCGTACAGTCCAGAACTGGCTATCATCGACTTTTTTCCTATTTCAAAATGACAATAAAAAACTGAGGACTATCCAGTCCGAAAGAACATGTCACGTCTACGAAGAATAATTTAGTGTCATCTGTAAATAAGAACGGTGTAGCAGCTTTCATTATTGGTTCCGGAGAATGCAACTTTGTATCGAGAGTTTGGATTCTGCTTCGAAAATAATTTATTGATTCGTTTTATTTACGGACACTCTTTAACATCTCAGGTCATCAGCTTCCCATTCAATTCAAGGCGTGAAACGGCCAATAAATTTTGCTCAGAGGCTTCTTCTTTCAGGCTTGAGGTTCTTTTGCATGCCGTAAACCTACGATATGGGACCCACTGCCTTACTTCGATTCCGAAGGAAGCATTTTTACAACTTTTAGTATGTTTAGCTTTCAGTAATTAAATAATACACGATGTTATTTGCTCACTCTAACTGAATGCACTCAGCTATCAAATTCCTTGATCATCCCCCCCAAAAAAGGATTTACAAAACGTCACATCATTGTTCCACTAATAAACATTCAAACTGCACAAATACACTGTCTACAAATTAGGAAACAATTATGAATGCAATATCAACTTAAAAGTGATAAAATTAATTAATAATATTATAGTGAAAGATGGTCCCATTCGTTGCAACCCATTTAAAATCACAACAGAAATAGGAAGTAAACAAACAAGACACATTCATAAAAAAAGTATGCAGAACAAAGTGCACGATCATCGCAAACAATAAACAGCATTTACTAAATAAAAGGCGACGATCAGATAAAAAATGTGGCAAGAAGAGCAGAAGCAATAAATATTCATGCCTGGTGGAGGAGGAGGAAGAGAAGGACTGCCTCAAAGCCAGCTGTTCTCGGCACTTTCACCTTCAAGTACCGTAGTCCATTCTTGATGTCCCCCAAGAGTAAACTTTAACCTTCAGTGCTTTTTTCCCCCCCTATTTGTTTATGGCTAGGTTACTTTGTAGTGTAATAAACATGTCTGTTCTTCAGTGTCAACAGATTTTTAATTAATAACTGTTTTATTTCGTAGCTGTACTGAACATATCACAATTAGACACGAAAGCAAGTAAAAACACAAATGCATAATGTTACTTTAGACATGTGTTTAATATTTTTAATATTATTATGGATAGATAATAAAACAGCCTTCACAAGTATAAAATCTAAAGCAAATATACAACAATAAAAGACTAATACAGAATAATTTTTGGAAATTTTAATTAAAAAGGTAATATAATTAACCTATGTTATATTTCATACTGATATTGAAGTTGCAATAACTACAGCTAATTATAGTTTTCCTGGGCCAGTCATAAGACCTGCGTTCATTAATTCCTGCTTAATTATGACTTCTATTATACCCAGATATATATTTAAATTTTCTTTGATCTAACATTCATTATTCTTCTAATTTCTTCATTTCTTACTTTTTCTTGAAATTCTCAAACAAAACACATATTCTCAATTTTTCATTTAATTAAAAACCAACTATAAACAACTTTAATGGCCTCACTGCAATATCGTTGAACATTCTGAATTAAATAAGTCAAAAAGAGTTGCAAATTAACGGTAATTAACCGCATTTTCACATATTCTGACATTTGTAGGCATTTCGTACAGTAAACATTTAAAGCCGGCATTTTTAGAGTATTTAGTACATAAGTTTTATCCATTGTGCTTATAATTAGGGAAATATTAGCATTTGTACGATTAAATCCATTATAAGAAGCATTGTGTGGAGTTAAATCTCATAAATATTGTGATAAAAAAGGTTGTGCGCTATTATCCAGCATACTTTATATTTAAGCGATAAATACTATTAAAGCAAAGTTTAAATAAATCTTGGGTAACATTAAGAGCACTCTGAATATTATGCATGTTTTATAAAATTATGAGTTTAGTTAACCATAATCGTATTTTTCTTCCAAAATCGGTGGGTAATTTTGTAAAATATGGTTGTCAACTGGTTGAATAGCATCATGCTAGATATTTTTAGTGGGTTACAAAGGATATGATTTCTATTAACCATTTTACGCATAAAAAAGTTGGAAATTCACTTAAGGGGGGCAATACATTTTTGAAGTGGATGAACAAAGAACCATTTTTTCCCTCCCAGTTTAATCTGAGCAATTTTCTTAAATGTTTTTGTCACACAAAAAAGTCAAATATATAATATAAATGAAAAATAAAAATAAAGCAACACTATTAACAATGTAACAAGTTAACAGTAATAATAAAGGTAAATAAGGATAAAACACTTAAAGGAACATTTGAAATTGCTACATTTCGTACTACTGCGAGTTCAATGGCAAGAAGCTACACATTAGTCTAGCTTCTTGCCATTGAAGAACTCCAGTAGTACGAAATATAGCAATTTCAAATGTGACTTTTTCTCTGTGTTTTATCTTTATTTACCTTTATTATTACTGTTAATTTATATATATATATATATATATATATATAGTGACGGAAATTCTGCTTTATTCTTTTATTTGGCGGAATACATGTTGAAAATGAATGTAGGAGTTGTATTCAATCAATACGTTAATGCAGAAGATACAAAACCTTAAAAAACAATTGCTTTTATATAATTTAAATACAGGCAACATTTTTGTACATTTTGAAAAGAGTAAAGATAAATAAAGTTTATGAATTTAATGTGCTCTATCTTGAAAATGTTTAACAATGAAATTAATTCACACTGTTCCTCACCAGAGGTGAATCGATATAAAATATATCTAAATTTCCTTTATAATCAATTGGAATGGGTACTGAAGTAACGTGTCTTTAGATTTTGCACCTCGCTAAAACTGTATGCGTCTATCACTCATAAGATACAAACGAAAATTGTTCTCAAGTGTACTCGTGTTATTTGAAAAATGAGGACCACAAAACGCAACTTATTATCACCTCCAAAAATAGATGACTTGAAAATAATAACCAATTGATAATTTAAAATCATTTTTCACATTAAATACACTGAATTACCATATCATTACAATAATTTACTCATAATTTTATAATTTATGTTTACCACAAGGTTCTTTCATTATTGGCGAGATTCAGAACTTAGGTTACTTTGTACGCGAGGCTTGGCTTTTCCATATCCGCGAAAAGTTAAAAAAAGCTGCTTAAAAATAATGTAATAGCCTTTTTTTAAAATATCTGCTGAAAATTGAAATTCAGCATGTTTTGCAGTTCCAGTACGTGATTTTTTTTTAAAAAAATGGATAGTTTAGAATATTATCATTAGGCCATCTGCAGAAATATAAGAAAGAGGGCTTTTATTATGGGGGACATAAAAGCGTACCCGATATTTTAGTGGCTGCTACCTGCTATTTCAAGGTTTACGGACAAGGTACCTGTTTCTTTTGATCACTTTAAAATGTGTTGCTTGTGAAAATAGTAATTAAAATTGTTGTGTTAACAAAGTATCGAAAAATTATGGAGTTAATGGATAGCAGTATCCTCTCACTATTGATACTTATTGTTTGAAGATATCGAAGTAACTTAAACCTATCTGTGCTTTCTATACTAGCGTTGCTTTCAAAATTAACTGTCTCTCACTGGAACATTAGTGTATGAATTATGTCACAAAAGGATTACCAATCTGGAAAGCTCAGACCCTCGAGTGATGTTAATTAGGACTCTTTCACGGATAAATAAGAATTTAAATATCATTTCTGTAAACTTGGCTTTCAAACTTGTAATAACTGTACATTTGTATTATGAATACTTAACCTTTTCAAGCCATATAGCAAGAGACGAATGTCGATTGTCAGTAATCCTACTGGAGAAAGCCAAATAAGTGTTTGGAACTATTTCATAAATATAATAAGAATAAAAGTAATGTATATTTGAAATTCGTACACAGATTAATAACAATTTTATAAAATGTTGTATTTACTTACGAACATTCAGTAACCGTGAGACTGAAAAAGACGAAAGTCGACCATTGCAACCATCACCGTTCGATTTACTATTTACTGAGAAAAACAAAACAGAGATAACATTTTACCTTTCTGAACAACTTGTTTATTTCAATGTATGATTGCTTAGGCAGGTTACAAAATGCTTTCACATTGTTTGGCTGAATACATAAAAATTATTTTGGGGGTTAATACACATTAAGTTAGATAAACATAAAGTTATATATATACATAATTATCAAATTTGAACGAAGGAGCTGCAATTTCATTGGATACAAAGAATATTTAGGAATTAGTAGTAGACGATATGGCAGCAAAATTCTGCACTTTATTTAGTATTACCGAAAGATGTTCTCGATTAATCTGCGCTATACTTAGGAATTATAGTGGAGATATAGAGCTGACCAGAAGACAAAGCACTTCGCGTGGTAAAGGAATTTGATAAATCTTTACGATAATTTCAGTATGACATCTGACTGTGATCGGTCAAAAGTCAAACTTCTGTTTCATTTCTTGGTCGATTTTATGATGTCACATAAGTGAAATGGTCATTATAAACACTGAAGATATTACAAACGATTTAATAGCAAAATACACCAAGTGTTGATTGTTTCACGACACCAATAATCTCAAGCTGTTTCCACAAGTTGTTTTTGTTACATAGAAAGTGGGCTATGCAGTTTCTTTCCATATCTCCTGAGAGATAGGCATAAGGTGAACGTGTAGAAGCAAAAGAAGAAGAAGATGATAACCAAGGAGAAAGGTGACGGGGAAAAGGTGAAGAAAAAGCGGACGGAAAATGGGAGTTTGATGTAAACGTAATTTATTCAGAGAGTGCGAGAAGCCATGGCGTCAAAAAGGAGATGGGGCAACAGTCTGTCTCCTTCATGCCAATTGGAATCCGCCTTCCGGTAGGCATAGACTTTGCCTGAGCGTGTTTCCTAGCAGTCTTTCAAAATTCGATATGCACGGAAGAAATTCTTGATACCAGTCTGATCTTGCTGTAAAAGTCTCCTATAGACTGGCTTAAGTAACACTAACCGCAACCAAAACTTGAATAGTTTAATGATTCTGAAGTTAGAGCCAACTATAAGCTTGTTTAGTGCTGTTGTTCGAAACGAGAATAGTTATACATTAAATGTGTTATTTGGGATGACTGCTAGAGGAAATTTGCAAGATTTGACAGCTCCAAGCAATAGAAAAACTTCTCTGAAAAAGGTTACAGTAAAAAATAAAAACTACAAGATAATAGAAATAAATATATTATAAATATGCTTTATAACCTGTTAACAGCGAATATTTTAACGAAACCAATAAGATGTTGATTTTGCTAAATTTACTGTAGAAAGAGGCCCTTTTATGGGACTCCAGGAAAAGGTGGGGTTGGGGGCTTTGGGATTCTAAATAGAGAGATGATATAGACATTTACATACTCCTGAACAAAGTAAGCAAGTTTTGTTTAAAACATTAATTTCTAAAATAAATTCTTGAGAAATTGCAGGGCACTAAATGTATCCTTTTTATGTAAGAGATGTCAGTCCTGGTGGTGTAGTGGTAACCATACTTGCCCCGGCCCCGGCCCCGGCCAGAAACGATGGATTTTTTTCTGGCATAACAATCCTAAGTATGGCTTCCTTCAGAAGCGAAGTAAAGCCGTGGGTCCTGTGTCGTACATTTACGGCACGAAAAAGAACCTCAAGCCTGAAAAAAGAGACCTATGAGCAAAATTTGTCGGCCGTCTCACGCCCTGATTTGAATGGAACCCTGATGATCTGAGATGTTAAAGAGCGTCCGTAAATAAATGAAATATATATATATATATATATATATATATATATATATAACATAAACAATATAATCAAAGTCTTTACATCATATTATTAAATGTTCAAAATTAGCTAGTTTTCATATAAACATTTGCCGACTGTTTTTCAAAGTTTTCCCTAACATTTCCTAACATGCATGAAGTGATAGTGCTATAAATCTTCTTGAAGGTGTTGTGGCATGACATTTTGTTTAACAGACCCATCTAAGAGTGTAAGGTCAGGTGAGCGGAGTGGCCATACAACACGCCCAGCACGTGCAATTTACTTATTGTGGAATTGGTCATGTGTGCGTCTTGCAAAGTGTAGCAGTGTTCCATCTTGCTGGAAACCATTATTTCAGGAACATTTTACAATAGCGCAGTTAATTAATTTCTGATATATACCAGAATTGTAATATTATATTTCCTTTTTAATGTTTTCTTTTCGGATTCAAAAAAATATATTAATTACTTCACCTCAAACAAAAAATGGCACTTTTTTATTATCTGTACTATGTTTTGAGGACACTTAGGGAAGTAGTTTGAGAATCGGTGACATGGATTATTAGTTCATATCACCTTAGGTCATGTACGGTTAGCTAATACCCACTGAATAGTTATAAAATGAAGTATTAAGGATCCATCATATGAGATACTTCGAGGTAAACTGAGAAAAACTAGAAATCTCACAGATAAACAAATGTAGTTCAACACAATGAAGTTTTAGTCCCTTTCAAAATACTCTGATAACTAGCACACTTGTCTTAAGTTTTCTAAACAGACTACCAGATACTCTTTCGGAAATCCCCGTCAGCTGGCTATTGATGTTTGTTTTAATCTCGTTTACGGTACAAAACCCAATGTCGTTGATGAATTATCAAATGAACTTTGAAAGCAAATATTTTCCAGAACCTGTAGATAAGTCAGTTATAAAAATCGTGTAAATTCTAAATTTTGAAAATTATATGCTGACTGTTTTATGTAGGCACTGTCAAAACCAAACGCTGAGATAAAGCTTAGAATTTTCTTTTATTTCAACCAAAAAAAATTGTAGCTAGTGTATGAATTGATGATTTTTGGACTGAAATAGAAATAGCACACATTTATACTCCAGGAAATACTGTCTAGTTCCTGGGTGCGAAACCTAAAATAGCCAAATATTCTTCTTTCAATAATAGCATAAACTTCCTTCCCAATATACTTTCACAGAAACTGTTAGCGGAGAAGCCACAGCCAAGCTTGGAAAAGTTGCTTTAATTTTCCAAGAACTTCTCACGGAACTTGACGGTTCGTGGCATGTATGCTGGAAGCAGGTCGAAAAGTTCACGCAACGTCATGGGTTTACGTCCGCTCTGCCACAAAGTGCCGGCTAGTGGCTGCTAATCGCATTGCATCACACGCATCGACATGAAAACTACCGCTGGTCACGGGCTTTCACACTCTTCTCACGCCGAGTGAATCATTTTACGGCCATCTACTCTTGTCGACTGGTGTTCAGAGAGGAGCGATTGCTATATTTGAGGCTTGTAGTGCCCCGTGTTTTGAGAGAAATAAACTGAATGCAGCACGCAGTGAGTTATTAAGTTCATAATATTTCTTAAATTAAATATGCCTAGTTGTCACTATTATTCCGTAATTATTTTTGTAGAAAGAATAATCCAGAAGAAAGATATTACATTTTTTTTATCCTGTAGATTAACTGCCTATAAAATGCATTTATTTAACTTCATATAATTAATTTTATTAGTTTTACTGCAGGAAACACAAAATTAAAGACATTATACTTATCGGCTTGCCAAAAACATCACCCTTTTGGAGAGGAAATCTGGTCACTTCACATGGAGTTAGAGAGCGCTCTGCATTCACCCGGCATCGTGAGGATAATTGGGGAGTTGTCTAATAGAAGGGTGGAGTTTTTCGATGACGAAATGCGCATGATAGACAACCGGTAGGATGCATACTGCTGATCATATAACCAATTTCAATACTGCCGTTTATCAATGATGTTACAAGACGGAGGTAGAGGAGGAAGAGGTTGCTGCGGCAAGCAGGGTCCGCATCGGGCTGTCGCGAAGAGAAAAGGAGATATGCCGGACATACATATGAAATACAGGTAAGAGCTCTTGTATATTATTAGCATTGATTGTAGTCGGGCTGCGTGTAATTCAAATTTGAAATAACACAAAACGTGGAGGTAATAAAGGTTGCTACTTTAACTGTAAACAAACATCCGATTTTTATTGCGTTTTCCGAGATTGCATGGTACAACAAATATTGTTTTATTTTGAAATATAAATATCATTTAAAATATTTTCTTCTAAAAACTTTGGTGTACATGTAATTTAAATATACTTATATTATTTACAAACACCATTTCCAGGTTTTCCCTAGTCATCTCTGGCAGATACCAGAAGGTATCCTGGAACGCTTCATTTCTAAATAAAATTTTCTTCCCAGTGTATTTCATCTCCATCAGTGTTAACTGCCTGCGACACCTGTTTAATGTGGCCAATATTGTACGTCTGCTCCAATATTTAATATATAATAGCCTTTTTCTTAAGATTTCATTTCTACACAAATTTGGCACTTTTCGAAAGTAAGATACATCTTTAATTACTGATATTTTTTTCTATTTTCCACATATTCTCAAACTCTCTGTCAGTTGCTTATTACATAAAAAATTCTTTTTTAGCATCGTCATCAAAACCGGTTTGTTTCTAATTGATGTGGTTGAATTTAAGTAATGACTTTTTGTCGAAAGAAATAATATTATCTCTGCAAAACTCCTATGGAGTATGGAGATTTTTAAGCGACATTTCCGTGGCTTCAAGCCCAAATACTTTAAAAGCTGTCATATGCAATTTAAATATTTAAATATCGTACTTTTCAGAGGTCTGCAATATAACTAGATATTAACCCTGTGAATTCCCAATTATGTAGCTCTCTGACGGAGAGTTCGTGAGCAAAACTATGGCAATTGGCGAATTAGAAGACTTCATCTGTGGCAGATATTAAAAAATACAAACTCGGTGCAGGTGCTTCCGGGAGAAAGGAATGAAGTGAGGGAGACACCAGGAGATCCAAGGGCGGTGATGCAAAGACTTAGACGAGGTCCGTAACATTATATCCAGATAGAATATCACGTACAAGGAGTTCGAACCCCTCAGAAGAGCCGCTTTCTTAAGAGACTAAGGACTGGAAAGTTTCCAAAGCGCAAGCCACAGTCAAACCGCACCGCCCACCTCGCCCTGATAATTTCGATCCTGCAACAGAAACAATGGAATGAAATAATATGAAATGGGAAAGCGGAGAATTCGTGGAATTCCAAGGTCAGGAGGGCTGATCACGGGATTTGAATCCGCGATTTTCCGAAGACACAAGTGTTACCGACTAAGCACTTCACTCAGTGGAGATACACATTCTTGTACAATGTCAGAATTTTTATGAATTTAGAAATTGGGAAAAATAAACAAATAAGCAATTAAATGTTATCCCTTACTTTGGAAACCCTGTATATAACAACGTTCATCCTTGAATTCATTGTAATAATTAGCAAGGTGGTGAACTAAATTCATGTTGCACATCAACTAAAGATTTCATTCTTTGATGAAAGTCGTTAACCATATTAGTTAACCTATTATACCATACTTTCCTATTAAATAGACTGACTGATCTGGTTGACTGCCTTAGTTGTTTTAAGGTTGGGAGAATGACATTTTACTGTTTCGATAATTCTAGCGCTGTTAATAGAGCGATAAATGGTCCAGCATCTACAGAATTGTAATGTTGACCAATATAAGCTCATAATATAGGCTGGACCTGTCCTGAAACAAAGTTGCTTGCAAGATGCCTACTTTATAAATCGCGACAAGATCATCAGGCACTATCTCAAGTGAAGAAATCTCTGAAGTATCCAATAGCAGCACTTATGAAATTAAGCTCAGTGAAGGACGATACGTTAATTAACAATGGATGAGATAGAACTTTAGCTTTGAACCTAAAGCTATTATAACAGAAGCTACAAAGATGCTAAGCTTATTTAGAATTCTATGAGGTAAGTAGTATAATTTGGAATTTATAATAATTTCTGCACAAAAAGACCACCTTTAATTTCATTTCTAATTCAAACATTTTGTTACAGATAAATATTTCATCATATGAACTGGCTGGAAGTCTAAGAAAAGAGATGGACTCCTAATTGAAAAAAAAAAACAACGCCAGGATGAGGCTGCAACGGAGAAACACTAGCGGTAAAGAAAGCAGTTGAAAATGTAGAAGTGTTTAATTGCAAACATTTTAAACGCCCGAGTTCAACCATTAACGGGATGAAAGGAAATAATTCTCTTGGCTCCAATAGGCATCAGACCATTGGTAGCTTAAACTAAAAAAATACGAGCCAACCAGCATTCAAATTCGTGAGATGACGCCCAGATAATATGACAATAAGAGAAACGTGTCATTTTACAGAATTTTATTCAACTAGAAGAAAAGCCCTTAGATTTATACACATCCTTCCTTGAAACTTTCGTTGATTTTTCGACAAGCATAGTTAAAGATATTTTGAACAGTGATTGAATTAATATTACCACGACATACAGTGGGTGAAAAATTAAAAATTAGAAAGACATAAACTTTGTTCATTCCGAATATTTATCATCAATAACTTATTCACAGATGTATGACATTAAATTATTTCATACTTAAATGTGTATAAGTCTACTTTTAGCTGCTTCAAGGTGAATACAACACTTATCTTTGTTCCCACTCAGAATACGACAATTAAAGTCTGCGTTTATAAGACAACTCCACGCTCAGATCACAATACAGAAAAAAATGGCGTTGCCCAACTACTCCAAATAGCAAACACGAAAATTTTATGCAATATCATGACTTTATTTATCATTAGAAATTATATCATTGGTTTTTTAATAATCTAAATTGTTTATAAGCAACAATTTCTCATACGTATAAGGAGCATACAATAATATAAATTCAACTTACATAAAATCATGCAATGGTTGATCAACAACTGCTCATTTCCGTTTACTTCAATGCTATAAGAAATGAAATAATAATAAAAACAAAAATTAAAACACACAACATGCTTAGCTAAGAATAAAATAAGTATTTTATTAGTGTAACATGCATAAAAATAACTTTAAACAAATTTACTGTTGTGCAAAATAAAACAAACACCCATCTATATATAAGATTTGGTTTTTGGCTTTTGTAAAACCATATGTAGTCCATATCAACAGCTCTGCCGAATATATAATTTGATTTTCATAAGAATGCTTCAATTGCTCCAATGAAAAAGTTATTTTAGCAGTCAAATCATGATGCAGTAGTAAATTTTCCTTCACAACATTTATTAATAAGTCACTAATTCAATGAGCGAGATATCATTATCATTATCCAATTTGCTCATCTGTCACATTTTTAATTCTTACTTCTCTTGCACCCCAAGATCGAACTGAACCTCTCTACAGGCAAACATAGGTATTTAAAAATACACTAATTTGCAAAATGCTGCATATCTTAAACAAACTCGACACAGAACGGAATCATATTTATCATCATCTATTTTAAAGAAAAGAACATAAGTCTTCCTTGGCAATAAAAGGGAGTATCTATCTTTTCTTAACCTCACTTGCTAAGCGATTTAAACATGCTATAACATTCTGCTTCCGCATATTTCCTTTCATTGCTAAGCTTTACTGTCAAATATGGTAGATTATGGAAAATTGACAATGAGAGCTATAAGTGACAGTTTACCGATAAGTAAACATCGGAATTGCTAAGCACTAAAATCAAAATGAAACAAAATGAAGTTATGTTGGTACTGGGCTGCAGACAACCTTATCTCAGTCACGCATTAGTTCTAAATCTACCTGCTGTGCGGTGGCATACAGCTTGTATTTGAATGCTAATTGCTTAAGAATTCTGATCCCTATCGATAAAATAGTGAGAGATTTGGGATATTGGAAACTTTCATTATGATCAAATCACATAGTGAAGGCTCATTGATAGACTGATATTGCACTCCACTGATATGGTTAACGAGCCTATGATTCATAAATATATTATTAATTTCTCCTATTTCGGCTTCCTTTTGCAAGAAAATTGTCAAAAAAGAAAAAGTTTAAAGTATTTCATTTTTGCAACGTCTGCTATTTCTCATCTCCAAATTCAGATGAGAATTCTGGTTTCTATGATGGAAATATTCAGTAAATAATATCTGAAAACGAAATGACACTTTCTTAACTACGATGTATTACACGTGACATTTATTTAAGTTTAAGAGATAAAGTCAGAACACTAAAGATTAAACACTCTGAAACTGATCAGTAAATACTAGATTTTATAACTACATATTTTAATGAAACATATTTGTATACAAAGAAAAAAGCAAATGTTTAGAGATACTCAATAGGAATATTATCCATAAATTGTATAATAATTATTGGTATGATATTAATGACCACCTCTTCGTGTAATGGTCAGTGTTGCCAGCTACTGTCCAGTGCAAAGAAACAAATGAAATACGTGGAGTTGCTGTGGGGTCTGGGGACGAATTATATGTCTCGACCTTATATTCTAAATGCTTAGGCCCGGGAGCCTTCTCCGATTTCTGCATCCAGTGACCCAAGTGTGTGACGTTTTGTAATATTTTATTGTTGTATTAATAATGCATGCTTAATACCTTGGTTTAAGCTTTGGTATTTGGCTAATTTACCTGCGAATCTTGTCTTGTAACATACTGTTAAAATTATTGTAATTCTCCAGGAACATACTAAAAGTAGTTATTCATTGCCTAAGTTCGAGGATTCATTAAGTACCTGTTATGATTTTTAAGATTTTAAAGAATTGTTGTGCATAAAGTATGACATTAATGCCAATGTTTATGTTTGTTTAAATATTATATTGCTACATTCCATCTTTTCACAAATGTCATTTTCTAAGTCGAATATTCTTTAACCTGTGACTTATATCTTGTTTACTGTTGAATAAAATGTATTATATATCTAATTTATTCTTCTCCGTTACTGGAAAGCAAATTTTCTCCGGACATGTCGATGGGCTTTTCTTCCAGCACACTTCCAAGTTTAAATCTTGTCAAATTCACAGTAATTACATTACGTTTGTGACAAGTAGAATCTAGTTCGCTCCCGGTACCTGCATAGCATCTTTCTAAGTTAGGGAGATTTTAAACGGGGCCCACCCAGCTCGTGTGGATAATTGGGAAGTGGCGTACTTCTATTTGGGAAAAGTCGCGTGATAGGCAACCAGCGGGTGTCAGAATCCCTGCAATACTACCATAATGTCGCAAGACGGAGATACGTGAATGAGGCTGATACTGACTACCCGCTACAATTGTCACTCTTGTTACTACTGACTGTAATCACTGCTGCTATTGTTACTCTCTCTCGAATGCTTAAAGCTTACTTCTTTTAGTTAATATTAAATCTCTTATGCGAATTCGCTCCTCACTCGCGAAAATTTAATTCCTTCAAATATTATTAAACTTGGTTCCTTCTAGAATTTTATTGGATTACACAAGTTGTGGTTTATTACAAGTTCGCTTTTATTCGTCGGGTTTTTGTAATACGTTGATTGGTTGACGTTTCTGCTACGAAAGAGGAGAACATCTGCCCTTCACCAGATTCCTGCGATAAAGCACGCTTTGACAGTATATGCGGCCTCCCATTGAAATAGCTAACATCTTGGTTTCTGTAAAAACAGATGTTTCTGTTTGCAGTATTTCATTTTGACGACAAGTACATTTACCAATTGAACTCATATTCCTAGCCGTACCCAGTTGTATGTCGTTTGGCACCTTCAGTCCGCAGTCTGTCCGAAAATGGTTTTGAGAGTGTAATGTTTAACAAAAAGCTCTTCCCAGGTAAAGCGGCCTTTGCCTATCAAAAGTTCAGCAAGTCCATCCCTTTTACAGTAATATAACAAGGACATATATGTGCACTGTCATTCTTGGTATTACAGGAAGATAACTTGAATATTACTTACTAGTCAAAAAGACATATCTATATACATACACTAATACTTGTAATATTGAAGTCATAAATTGTAACATTAATACCCTTGATTATCGTGCTATTCTTGGCATTAAACAATACCTGAAACAGGATACGATTATTATTATAATTGCCATCTGAAGCAATTATAATTAAATGGAAATTTTGAGAGCACATTTCCTGTTTCAACTTAGATAAAATATAAAAAAGTGTGAAACACGCATATGGACGGAATATATTTCCTATGCATGTGAGCAAGTGCTCCTGCAGTTTCAAAAGCAGGTTAGAAGTGCCTACTAAGAACGGACCTGCTTTCAACTTTTCCACAACGCTAACGAAGACACATTCTGCATTAATTGATTCCTCTTTGTATGTAGGGGTTTTGAAAAGTTGGTGAAAATGCTCGTGATGCTTACAACGACCTCTGCAGACCATCACAGTAATTTGAAATACGCGAATGGATGGGGGGGAAAAGCGAAGATAAAAAAAAATATGAACGCGTGTGTTGAATGAAATGCTAATTTCCCTGAAGGAACACCAAATTTGAATTATTCATTTTCGTCTATGAGAGCAAACTTTTTTTCATTCCCCTCTTCCATTTCTTGTCACTAAAAGGCCGACGCAAAGGAGAAAAATAGATAACGTAAAATAACTTCTCTAAGCGAATTATTCATGAAATGTTAACTTCCAGAAAAGAAAGGAAAAAAAAAACGATTTGGTTTTATTTTGATGATGTTTTTTTCCGGGACTGAAATTAGCAGAGTTTACTTTTTATTTACTTTTCAGATTAGTAGGTACTTACTGGGGTGTGAACACATATCCCTCTCTTGTGTCACCGCCATGGGGAGCCGAAGGCGTGTACTCGCGAGGGAGAGGTTAGGGGTTCGAATCCCGCCAGGACCGTCCTCAGTCCTCAAACAATAGCAAATGCCGGGAAGGTACCCTAAACTTAGGCCTAGAACGTTTCCTATCTGTATATCATTAGTGTCCACCGCCAGAAGTAAAAACAAGCGTTAAACATTATTCAGAATTACCTCTCATATGAAAAATATATCAGGACTAAATAAAATCGTTAACATATTTAAATTATTGTGCTGAAATAAGAAGAAAATATTTTTTTCTACATTTCCAAACCATTTTAATTTATACTTTTTGACCATTTACTACTATTTATGTGATACTATCTCTCTGGACAGTAGTAATTGATATGTGAGCACGCAATCTGCTATCATTTTCCAATATATTGGTCTTTGTGACCATAATAATAACAGACGTGTCTATTGTTTGCAAAAAGATTCTCCATCTCATCCTCTATTATGAAGGTAAAACTACCAGACTATATTCTTTATAATAACATTTTGCATTATTATTATTGTTGTTATTTTAATGTTTATTTATTGTAGCTTTGACTCTATTGGTCTTCTCGCGATGTTTGTAGATTGTTGACTAAATACTAAAGATATAAGTCTGTAAGGATGAATGAAATGAAATGAGTTAATGATGGCACAAATGCGCTCGAAGTCCTTAGAGCCTTCAAATATGCATGCACCTTCTCAGGTCTTTTGAATAGTGTTTAACGCCCGTTTTAACTACGAGGTATCACAGGCAGTGACACTGATGATACATGAGATAAAATGATAAGCTAGGCCTAAGAACGTCTTAGGATAAAGAAAATTCCGATAAAACTTCCCCCAGACACATTGACCTAACCGGGATTAGAACTTAGGACCTCCAAACTAGTAGTCGCCAGCGGCACCACTAGACCATGGAGGAGGCTACATTACTTTGTAATATTTGTTGCATTAGATCAAATTGGTAGGAGTATAGGAAGGCATTTCAGTACTTGAGCCTAGCTAACGGCTGGCCGTTGTGCTTATGCCCCTTTGCTAGTAATTACACTTTTCAAAACTGAACCAGTGGTTGAGATACAGCCGTATATCATTTAAAATATCTGATGCAGAAAAGGATTCCCTAGCTTATGTTGTAATTTTTCAATGCAATGTACGCTAAAAATTGATCGTGAGATTTCGATGCTAGGCTATACATTACTAAATTTTTTCATTGCATTTATTTGAAACACGTCGAATTAAAAACATTCATTTAAAAGAGGATTCTGTATCAAAGAAGATATAATCAGATGCGCCCTCGTAAAGCTATTCAAAGGAATTACTGAGAAAAATTTATCGAGGATATTAAAATATATAAAGAGAAAAATTAGGACTATAAATTATCAACTTCTAGATTCTAACAGTGTCGTGGAAAAAGGAAACTCTAAAACCAAATCAATCAGCTGACGGGGTAGCTTGAGATTTCAATGAAGATTTGAAAGTATAAAAAGCTGAACAAAAAATCTATTTTGTGGTAATGTTTAAGGACATATAAATAAAAGATATCAACAATCCTGCATTAGCTATAAGATAAAAGTGTTTTCGTAAAAGTTTAGTGGATAGTATGATAAAAAGTGCTGATACATATACCGAGAACGGAGGGCACAGAGATGTAGATTACAGAAAACTATAAACAATAAAAGAAGGAACAAAATTGAATATGGCGAACTTACTAGTGACCCATTTCCTTATGAGAAATTGTTTGTTGAGAATACCACATTTCAAACAAGATAAACCATCAACAAACTTGCAATATATTTAAAATCACTTTTATTTATTTAGAAATGTTCAAAAGTGTCTTCGTTGAAAAAAGTTAAAGCAGTAGCAATTGTATATTATAAAAGTCTACGCATTATTAATATATTTCATATTGAGTAGTGGACCGTATATACACAATTAGATAGAGGACGGGGAAAATAAAAGTATTTAGGTATATCAGTGGAAACAAATTGCACATTAAGAATATGCAGTTATTTAGTTTTAGCATTCTAACAAGAAAATAAACCGCTTCTAACTTCGCGCGCTTTGTCTAGGAAAATGCAAAATTCAACTGTTGTTTGTAATCCGCATGGAAATTTCCGTAAGAAAATATTCTGGAAACAGCGTTTTTCTCAGGTACTGCCAATCGGTACATTCCTACAAAATGTATGTATATCCATTCATCTTTCCCGGCACAAAACCGGAATATTTTCTTACCAGAACTGACCGTTATTTTTCCAACCTCCCAGTCCAAACCAGGTCATTCCTGATCTTGCCATTCTCCCTAGAATGAGCAGACAAGCATATCTCGTTTCCACATTGCATCCGTATCTATCTCTTTATACTTCTGTAGTCAAAAACTGGTGTCTTATGCTATTATAGCATTTAGCTCGAGCTGGACTTCCTGTAGTGGTCAAGGTCACTAGTTCACCATCTTTATTATAATGAACTATATCCTCATAGCATGACCGCAAATTTTGACCTTCTTTTGGGCAGCCCCAGTACTCTTTTCTAAAAGATAAACTTTAAATGTATTAACATGTTCCGCTCTCTCCATCCCCATATTTTACTTCACATAGCGGATTAGCCTTAATCAATGAAATGTACCTCCTTGCTGGTGTATCTACTCATATATATATATATATATATATATATATGAAACGGGAGTCAGAACACATAATAACTAATTTAGTTAATCTCGTGCTCATTAATATTAAAGGTTACTTCAAAATAACCAAAACGTTACACGTATTGCATTTCTTGTCCATTTTAATATAATTGATTAGACAGAACGGAACATTTCATGGAAATCAATAAATTTCAACTGCAATATTTTGTTCATAGAATGGCGATTTTTCAGTTTATTATTTATAATAAATGAATAGAAATTGTTTTAAGCGTTATATTAAGTGAACTTCCTATTTAGTGAATCACCCATCATCTATTCCTTAGGAACTTTATGTTTTCCTTTTACAACGCATTTCCTTATTGGTTATACGTTACAAAAGCTACTTCAAATATTGCAAAGTAGCAGTTTGACCGTATTTAACCCAATACAAACTGGTAGCCAGAGCGTGGTTATAATTACCACATTACACCATGTTCTTTAAACAGATGATTCAAAACTACAGGAACTAACAAATAACTCCCTGAACTGCAACCAACTTTTAATATCCGCCACGTCATATGTGCAGATACAGTTTATGAAATAAAAGAAATATTTTATAACACGTGGAAAAGATATGGATTTTTCTCACTAATAATTCAAATACGGGATAGGTATGATAACCCATATAGATCATAGCTGATCAGCAATTTTTGTTCTCCTCACTTGTTTCTTTAAAGGCTTTGTTTCGTCACATTTTAGCACTTTTTTTGGATAATTCTTTAACCGAAGTTTGATATTATAACAGGGCCTGACACTGAGGGAGTGAAGGAGTTTGAAGACACGTGCAGTCTGATCTGTGCTCACTCTAAACAGGTTGGAATTACGGGGGTGTGCACGCTGTGGAGATTGAACACTGCATGTTATAAACTGAAGTTTGACAAAATATGCTTTATGTTCAGTTACAACTTACACCTTTCTACATGTTTGCGTAATCATCACAAAAGTCCGTGAATATTTAAATAAATGCAATTAGTTTATGTGCATTACTTCCTCTAAATTATTAAATAATATTATTTAATTTTATTGAATAGTTACGTAAACATTATTGTTTTATTTTCTATCACTGATATTGAGAAACCTATTTGATATTTGAACACATTTAGTATGTTTCTGTTTCAGGCACTTTCATTAAAGGTTGAAACTTCGCTGCATATACTCGTACACGATAAGACGATCTTAAGAATTAAATATCAGTATCAAATATCATCATAGTGTATCTGGTGTAATGCAATCCCTTCCGCCGGAATTTCTGATTCGTAATATTCACCTGCATAGTGAACGTCATTGCAGTAGCTACGGGAGGAAGATGGGGTTGTCAAACAAATCTATGAAAAATGGGAGGGAAGTTCATTGCCTTTATAACTGTTCTGAATAAGATAGCTTTACGGTTTAAAGGATGATGTTTACATCTCATCTATCTGGTAGATAGATGTACAACAGAAGTAAGAAGGTTCCTTTTCACTTGTTTCGAGAAGATTACCACAGGGCTTGAAGTCCGTGAACCTTTATCTTTGCAATACCGATAACAAACATTTAAAACAATTCCTGAAAGATTCAAACGCCTAAGACAAATCAGAATTTATGTGAATTAAAATCAGAATCGTTACACAGAGGTGGAAAAAAATAATGTAAAGCCCAAGTCAATATTACTCTGAAATTATTACTATAACTATAAAGAACTAAAACAGAAAATGGGAAAACTGAGGATATTAAATTGGCAAGTAACATTAAAGAGAGTGCGAAAACTGTAAGAAAATCGGTTGTTAATAACTCATTGTTTATTCTAAGGCAACTATAAATAAACAAGTAGTTTGACTTATACACTTCAATTTGCTTTTTCGTTTCAGAGACTCCAGCAGGCCGATCTAGAAACAAGTGCT
Organism: Metallyticus violacea; assembly: GCA_030762175.1. Classification (NCBI taxonomy): domain Eukaryota; kingdom Metazoa; phylum Arthropoda; class Insecta; order Mantodea; family Metallyticidae; genus Metallyticus; species Metallyticus violacea. The sequence goes on from CM060834.1 coordinate 46,504,705, forward strand.
ACTGGGGTAACAAACCCTAAACGCTTAGGAATATCTGTTCCCAGAAATGCAAAAGGAAACCTTCAACAACGGATATTGAATTTAATGAAGGTGATGTTTAACAATGTAAGAAATGTATCAGGGCATGGTATCTATAGAATGAAAAATGTTTTATTGCTCTTGTGTTATATCGTCAAATTCCAAGGTTGGATAATGGAATTTTGGAGCCGATATATCTGCCAGAGAATTTAGGATAATGTCTCGTAGTTGCGGATTATCTGCGAGTGCTGCCGGCAGAAAGATCACATTTTACTGTGATATTTACGGTGTTGTATCCAATGACAGACGTTCTTCTAAAACCCAGTACACTTTCCTTTCAAATCTTTCAGTGATTTTATTGTTTATGTAAGTTATCCTCTGCTTCCCCAGAAGATTTAGTAGTCCATGAATAAAATCGTGATATTTAATGCCTCCCTTTCACTTTATAATCTGATCGCACCCACCGCTATCTTCACGGCAATTTTCAAGAAATAAATCTCAGTTTTCCTCTTCACTGATGATAAATTTTGTACTATGAAAATAATCGCCAAACAAGTTTATATAAAAATAAAATAGTCATCAAAGAAACTATTTCTGAATATATAAGGCCCGTTCCCAAAATCAAATATCAATAAAGCGTAAGATACAGCTTTTTGTAGAAACACTCCCCTGAATTTCACAATATTTTGAGTGAATTGTTACATTAGGTGTCAAGTAATTTATGTAATTTAAAATTACACGAAGTACAAAAATTAAAGGGAAAAAAACGAAGAAAAGTTTCAAAACATTAAAGGAACAGGATAGTATGAGTGTATGGTATCTATACACCATCAGAATAAATTGTCTATATCTCACACAATGTTTTATGAAACTACTTATAACTTTTAGATAATGTCCAACATACTTTGAGAAATATTTAGGCCTAGCAGTATGTGCCTTCACCTTGTGTGTTTAATTTTATAAAAAATATTAAAGCACATCAAATAACCGTTGTTCAAAGCAAGGGTACATTTGTGTTCTTTTTTCCCACCACAGAATTAAAATTATTCATGCATTTTCTCACTGTAGTCAAGTACAAAATAATGCACTTTTATGTACATCTTTTCTGGTTCTACGAAAAAGGTTACATTTTCAAAAAAGTAAAATGCAAAATTTCCTCTTTTTACACACTTTTATGGTTCTAAAATCCATTAGAATATTTAATAAAGTATGTAACAAAGGTATGCAAATTTTCAGCTTTCTACCTTCAGTAGTTTCAGAGTAAATATCGATTTGAAAATTTTGAGTTTAAAAAAAAAAAACAATTTTCTGACTTACATCAATACACCATCACCATATCATACACTGCTTATTACATTTCTAAGTCCCCACCTCCTAAGAATTTGGTATATTTTACATCACGCTCATCAAGAGACTGTGTGAATATTTATTACAAAATTTTCACCTTTTCTCTCAAAGTTCATATCAAATTTGTGATCACATACATTATTTGGCCTAGTACACATTTTACTATTATTTGTGAGAATTTTCACAGCTAAAACTTTATCTGTGACGAGGGAAGTAGCTGCAACAACACATATCATATGTCTACACTTCATAACAAATTCAGAACACATTCCTGTTCTTCCATTAATAGTTTCTTCTATATAGAATGAATCAGCTGATTTGCAATTTCCACATATTGAATGTTTACCTATAAAGTTAGAAAGTAAATTAACATTAATAACGATTATAATAATATAATTATTACTAACATTCGTAATAATATTTACACTTAAGTCACTCTCTTGCTTAAAAATGAGCTTTTGCTTTGAAGAGCTAACCAAATTTTCAGCAGGCTGAGCACATGGTTTTTTCATCAACGCTATGTTTCTTTTTAGATGAAACACGGTATTTCTGTTTCTTTAAAACTTTATCACTTCTTGGCATTGTAGACAATTATTCACAAGCTCTGGGAGGAAAAGCTTACTTTCGGCATTGCTGTTACGACCAGACTGTACGGTTGCCGGTTCTAACTCCTCTCCCTCGGCTGTCATGTGCAATGCTCGCGTCAACCATACGCTGATATCTGTTTACGAAGCAATTGTTTAATTTATAGCGATTATCTAAAAATTCACAAAAGAGCATATGTACAATATATTTCTGGAGAAATGCATTTCTTATATAATCTATGTAGTTTAGCTCAGCATTGTGTTGTATTTCGGATGCAAGGTGGATAGCGATGTACTGATAAACAACATAACATCGGTGATGTTAGCTCTTTTTGTACAGAACTTATCAAAATCTTGGTGGAAGCAAAGCAGCAGATTTATGTGCATATTAGTTGTCCAGGGTAGAGCTGAATAATAAGTTTTATGTCGGGCAGGCCCCGTTCCACAAAAATATGTCTAATACATTACAAGTTTATGGACTTGTAACATGTAGTTTTTATAAAATTCTGTTCCAAAAAAGGTTTCTGCTACGTTTGTACTTTACAACTCCATACTTACAAGTGATTTTTCGTTGTTCTGTTCCAATAAGTATTAGTATTAGTGTGGGCACTGGTAATTGGTATACATTTCTCTACTAAGTTAAGAATAATGGCAACTTCAAATACTAATAATAAATTTACTATCTTTTTAATGCTTTTGGGAATCAGTTGACATAAATGTGGTCATAGCGAAAGTGTGTGATGATAATGGGGAGTAAGAGTTTGCATAAAGAAAGAATAATTTAGTACTGGTGTGCAATTAAAGTACGATATTGGGTTTCCTGTTTCAAATGCATATTTCAAACCGGCATATTAGTTTAGGCTCTCAAGGTTCTTGCTAAATGCACGAAAATATTTTCTTTTAATTTTTCTTTCTCTATTTATAATAATCTCTTTTGGTACTATTTTCCCCTAAATTTTTTTTGTGCTTATAATGAGAACGTGATTGCCAAGCAAAATAAGCACATATATAAATTATTCAATTAACTAATAATATTAATGACAGAGAACCATCGGGAAGCTCAATTTTCCTACCAACATTCATTGACTGTAATTGAACTGCTAAATGTATGTGTAAGGGACCGTCGTCTCAAAGTGGGTTATTACGTTTGAATATTGATAAATGCATAAAAAAGTATTTAAATTGCCATTATATATGAGAAAAAATACAAGTTTCATTTAGCAGAAATTACTATAATCTACCTTGTACATTAAAAAATTCAAATTTATTACTAAAGAGTGGACGTAACCTAAACGGACGGCATAACAGCTGTTCCCCCATTTTGCTCTTATATGACGTCACTTGTAACTGTTTACTAACGTTTTACAAGTGTTGCATTTCTTTCGTGGAACAAAATATTACAAGACCATACTTTACAAGGACTTGCAATGTATTAGGTCACACTTTTTATGCTATCGCTTATTAATTTAATCTAGTTACTCATTTAGTTCAATTTACATTTAGATCAATTCCTCACTAAGCAAAGGCTCCACCACCGACACCACCACCACCACCACCACCACCACCACCACCACCATTATTATTATTATTATTATTATTATTATTATTATTATTTATATTTTAAAAATGTGGTTTCTCTTTTGTAATAATTGTAGATTGTAAGAATTCTAATTTTGTTCTCTTAATGCCATACAGTAGTTCACAAAATACCATGACTCTTGTTTCAAAATGCATTTGTTTCCAGATATATGCTCATAAGAATATTGTGATCAGCATTTCTTACTGTGAAATGATGCTACTGTTTTATTTAATCCCTCTGTATATAGGATAAAGTAGAGAGTTTTGTACTGATGGATTCGTGCATATAAGATATCCTTTCGCTATTCTCTTATTCACTGCAAGAGGAGCTTTAATGGTTGCTGAAAAAAGTGATAAAAAACTAAAACTGGATAGAGCAAACTGATCACGTTTGCCGGTTCAATGGGGCAGACAGATTTCCATAAACCTCTTTCCTGAAAACAAATACTCCTTTCGGTGTTTCAAATTATGACGGCGCACGCATGTATACGGGGTTCACGGCCTGAATGACGCTTTAGAAAACGTTTCACCTGGAGGAAGCACTTGATAAAAGCGCACTCTCGGAATCGAAAGCACTTCCACTTTGCGTGCTCCATTAGAACATTTCACGGTTTAAATATTCAAGGACAGTTATCTCGCGCTGCGAGGGGAAAGGGAACAGGTCTCTATGCTCGCGTTTGTTTTCTTAAACTTAAAGTGAGGACGTGATGTGAATTTTTATTGCCTCTGGTCCAGCCACCTCGCCGTCTGCATCTCTGGGATCAAGTGGAAATTCGATATAGCTTCCCCTTTTCCCTTCGTTTTACATCCATCCTCCACAAAGTACAGGATTACGCGGCGTACATAAACATCTCGTAGTCCGCCATTAAAGTTGCCAACTTTTAAAACTCGCTTTTTATAAGCCATGCTTATACAGTCACGTTTCGGAATCGAACATAAGGCTCTAAAGTCGCTATCCAAGGGATTAATCCATTTATTTTGCCTGAAAGGAGCATTTAAACAATAGTGTTAATGCTATCACTTTCCACCTCATTTTGTTTACTGTCTTCTGCTTTTCCTATTTTTGATTTCGGTATTATACGCTATTTAAAAGGCGAATGAAATCTGCTATTGATAACTCAGAGTCACAACATGAAATTCAGTCGTTTCTACAAAGGATATCAAGTTCGTAATAAACAAAACCTAATATTTTATTATAATATTAAATAAAATATTACAATTGTTTTATAAACCAAACTCTTTCAAAGTTTATTCATTTGAAATACAATGAAAAAGTTTATAAATATATTGTATTGCGTAAGTGCAATAAATTTCCCTGCCAACTCTGCTTCAAACAAATTAAATGGCCAGTCATAATAGTGTAGTTGTGTATAAGAAAATTTAAATAGTTGTAGGAAGCGAGAAGAGTAACAAAGTGTAAAACATGACATAGTAGGATCATATTGATGAAATAAATATATTCCAAATTAGAACTTATTAATAAATGAAATGAAATAAATTATGGCCTTACTGTATGGTATTAAGAGAAGAAAAATTAAAATTCCTGCAATCTACCTACAAGTATTACAAATACAAAGTATTACAGATTTTTAGAATAATAATAAGTAAAATTATTATTATTATTGAGATTAAATCACAGAAATTAATAATATACTATTAATTTAATGAAATATATGACCATTGATAGACAAAGCAATACTGTATGGGTATTTTTAAACATTTTTAAATGTAACCATGCTATGAACCGATATCTTTACACCACCTTGATATCATCTTTACATTCACTAAAATAGAAAAATAGAAAGTTTCGACTTACGTTGTGTATTTAAGAAGAAAATGTTCACATGATTCAATATAACAAAAACATGTTACTTTTCAGAGATAGTTACTATTTACTAAGCAAATATACACAATCAACAATAAATTGTGGCTCATAAATTTAATTTAAATTTTAGTGTAGTAAAATCACATAGTGGAAGTGTTTATTCAAGGTTATTATATACAAATATAGTTTTCACACACATATTACATTAATATTTCACATTTGCTATTTCCAGTTTATATGCTAAGTTAAATTGTCCATTTATTTTGAAACGATAAAGAGAAAATTAAACGCAAGAGCCATTTTTAAATTTGGGTTTACAGATATATCCCTTATCCTAATTGTCCAATTTTTCTTATTTTATTGAAATAGTATTATACATATAGCTTTTCGTTGAGAAAAAGAAAATATTAATGCCGCTAGAGCTATTTTTAAATTTTGGATTTCAGATAACCCGCCCCCATACCCACAAATAGTCCGATTTCACTGAATTCGATACTAATTCCTCATTTTATTTAAATGGTATATCCCAAGCTTCCTTAAAAAAAATTGCGGCCGCTAGAGTTTCAATCCTCACTCTTTAAATTTCCGTTTTCAGAACTCCTGTTGACCCGATTACCCTGATATTCAAAAATTATTTTTCTTAATTTATTTAAATGTTATATATCGAATTTCGTTACAAAAATATTGATTCGCTAGAGTGACTTTTAAATTTTGAGTCTTAGGCAAACCCGCATTTCTAATAGTCTGGTTTCGCTGATTTTGAAAACTATTTTACCAATTATTTTAATGGCATATACCGAATTTCGGTTGAGAAAAAACAAAAATTGCGGCCGCTGCAGTCAATTTTAAATTTTCGCTTTAGGTTAACCCCCGTCACCCATTGATCCAATTTTTCTGGCAAATGAATTCATTGAATCATTTGTTAATTGATGGTTATATACTGAGTTTCTGAGTTTCGCAGATAAAAAAATGCGATTGCTAAGGCGTTAACAGACATACACATAAACGCGCATATATATGCATACATAAATAAATATATATATATATATATATATATATATATATATATATATATATATTATTACTTTTTCATTATCATTTTCGGTACCTAGTAGGTAGGATCGATGAAGAGATTTTTCAAAAAATTATTACATGGGCACAACAGCAATTTCTTCGAAATTCACTAAAACAACGTGTACCGAATAGCATCAGGAAATAATTATGTGCATATACTAACCATTAGCATCGAAGAATACACAACGACACACCAAAACTATAATGCGTTAGGAATTATAATCTTTTTGTCAGTTATTTAGCATGCCAAACTCTAATCAAATGAATCTATCTTGCCGCAGCGAATATGCAAAACGAGGCAAGCGGTTGTTGTGCAAGTTTTTTCCCAAAACTTAAATTTCAAGCTTTAACAACAATTAGATGCACAGCGAATAAAGTTGACGCGAAAAAGAATTGTTGCCGAGAATTAAGACTTTTAAGTTGGCAGGTTCAAATTTTTCTGGCATTCGAGAAGCGCTGTGAAGCATGAACACCTCGAAGATGATTATATGAGCTTGTACGCTCTATGGATTTAAAATGAGGAACAATGCAACTGCAGAAGCGAGAGAAATATGTCCTCTCTTTGCTGCTGAAACTGGGAATGAGAGATGGTTCGTGAACTTCAGGAAGTCAGCGAGGATAAGTTATGAACAATAATGACTGAGGCCAGCAACAGCCAGACTTATGAGGACGGCATAGCAGTTCAACGTATGTGCATAAATTCATCTGCATCAACTGGGAAAAAGATACAAACTCGGTCGCCGAGTTCCGCGCGAGAAGATGGCATGAGTTGACCGTTTTGCATTTTTGCTATGTCAGCACAAGAATCCCTTTCTTGATAGTCTGCTGACATACTACAAGAAATTAATTCTCTACAACTCTCCAACACACCGTCATTACTAGTTACAGCATATGAATCTTTTTCTAAACAACCGAAACCACCACTGCATCAAAAATATTTGGTGGACTGTGCAACGGCAACTGCTACCAGTCTGCCAAACAATTAATATGCGCTCTAACCGACTGGAGCTTATGTAAGAAAAGCTGAAAACTATGGAGCATGGAGCGTGCAATCTTGAACCGCAAACGTGTTATTCTTATGCGTTGTGACAGTTGCAAGTTGTTTTGTTGTCCACCGATTGCACCATTGTCACCGCCTAGAGGAGGTTGTATCCCCTTTGAAGTCATGTGATTCCTGCCTGCCACGACGGCAAGAGCGAACAGCTGAGACAGGAGAAGCAGATGGAGAGAGATACACACATCAAGAGAGATGTCGGCTACCTGGCTTGGAAACAGTTTTCGTGACCTGGTGTTTACAGGAATATTTTACTGCTTGTTTGGATGTGTGGTAGCCTGTTTCGATAACTCTAAAGTTGAAATCTCTTTTGGCATGGAAATTTGTTTCATTCTAGTTTTTTAATTATAATTTTTTAGAAATAAGGTATTATTAACAGTCTCACTATTGATAATATGTGTATATTTATCATTTGCGATTGCTTAAATTTAGGGCCGGGGGAGGAGACAAGCTTCCTTTGGTCGGCCGCCCTTTCATTAATTGTTTAAAATTTCATTTCAAGTAATTTCTAGCATTTAAAAGAAAACTATTCATGCCAATGTTTTCACCTATTTACTTTCTATTCGTGCAGTACGCTATATTAATAGGAAATATAAATAAAGCTTGTTACTTGCCGTTATTTCTCTTTAAGTTCTTAAAGTAGTTTTTCTTTCATAATCAGCAGTTAAGGCCTCTAGAGCTATGGGACGTCTCCAAGAGAAGTTGTTGAGTATTGTTACATATTGCCTATTCTAATGGGCCGTAGCTAAGCAAGATGGGCTGACGATAGGGGTATGGCGCAGCATAATAATGCAACACTTCATACTGCTAAATTGGGTCGTGAAGCCATTATCCGTCTTAATTGGGAAGCTTTGCAGATATTGTCAGATTAACTTCTTTTCCTTCCTTTGGATTATCACTTTTGAGAATGCCGAAACTTTGCTGATTTGGAAATTGCACTAGACGTGTTTGTTTGCTGGTTAATGAGTTCGCTTCCCGTTAAAGTAAGTTGAAAGCTTGTATTCTGCGTTCTATTGAGGTATCTAATTATACATTTCATATTTGCATTTATCTATATTTTGATATAGATTATAATTTTTTCCCCTTGAAGGTAACTATTGTTAAAGTTCAATATTTGTATTTCAAATAATATTCTACCTAAGCGAGCTGTAGCAAACACTTGTGAAAATAAAATAGGCCATGTTGGACTTACAGAGAAACCTGAAAAGTTTTATTTAACAATTCTGAAGGGTACAAATGGGTGCGGCTATTTCATTGTTCCATAAGGTGCTGTTAAACAATTATAAAAGCATAATTTTTGCAACTAAAGTGCAAGTAAGAAAAGTATGCAGCTTACAACAATAGTTTTTTTTTTTGTTGATTTATTTATGGACGCTCTTTAACAGCTCAGGTCATCAGCGTCCCATTCAACTCAGGGCGTGAAACGGCCGACAAATTTTGCTTAGAGGCCTCTCTTTCAGGCTTGAGGTTCTTTTTCGTGCCGTAAATGTACGACACGGGACCCACGGCTTTACTTCCCTTCCGAAGGAAGCCATACTTAGGATTTTTACGCCCGAAAAAATCCATCGGTCCTGGCCGGTTCGAACCCGCGTTTTGGGTTTAGGAGGCAAGTATGGTAACCACTACACCACCAGGATCGACAACAACAATAGTAAAAATAATTTTATTAAAATAGGCAATTTAAAAAGGCTGAAAGCACATTTCCAAAGAATGGAGAATTTTATTCCTTATGGAAGAAAAATGAAGGACTATTTATATTCTGAAAATGCGTTTCTCCTCAAAAGGCCCGCATCTACAGTGAACGCTAGAAGTATAAGAGTGGAGGAATAGCTGGAAAAAATGACGTCATAAAATTGAATCAGCAACAATTTATTTAAATTTCAGTGGTTAAAAGTGCTATTTGAACAGCATTTGTTACTTTTAACGCATTTTTCGACTCCGCGTGCTTCTATTTTTTATGTTCGTTTTGAATAACATAAATCTTCCATAACAAAGGTTTTTACTTTATCAGCTTGTACTTTCTGATGTATTTTGAGCACAATGAACCAATTTGTTTTTATTTATTTTTAATAGACACGAGAAAGTGATTTATCTGCAATCAAGTCTAACAGTTAATCAAATATCTTCCAATCACGAACATGGAACATGTGATCAAGAATATGCCCATAAAATAAATATATAATTTTAGCGTGCATTGCTGGCAACAGATGACATCTTTATTTCTTTATTTTTCTGCAGGTAAAAAGAGCCTTCCTACACAGGCCAAACAATTTATTCAACATCTAGAAACTGTGTCAAGGAATTAGTTATAACACAAGCGCCCAACCGGACCACGTGCATTTATAATACACTAGGTTGTTTTATTTGGTACTAGATATTATATTTGATGTTGGACAATGAGATATAAAACAAAAATATTTGTTAAAAGATAAAATAAGATAAAAATATAATAAAATAAGGTATATTGAAATAAAAACACCAAGAAGAATAGTTTTAAAAAAAAATAATAAGAAGGCATATAAAATCCCATTATGAATGACATAGCTGAATTCAATAAATTTATTTCTCCGAACCCCTTATTCGGTTATCAGTCTTTACAGACCTGAACTGTCTCAATTTAATAAGAAGTTTACCTAATCTCTTTACTCCTTCCTTGCCTGCCAACAGAACCCAGAATGGTCATATCCCTTTATTCGATCCCTCAAGGGGTGTGGTAGAAATGTTTAACTGCATTCTTCCATACCTTTACATTCAATCAGAATATGTGTCCACAGATAAGACGAACTCATATTTGTAGTAATGTTAATCCTCCGTCATGACCCTAGTCTGAGCCGTGTGAGCCCCTGTCTAGTGTGTTTAGTTCCTGTTTTATGTACTGTTGCTTTTGCCATTCAGATTTTTCCAACGAAATCATACATTGTGCACTTGTCTGCTGCCTATTCATATCCCCCATGCTGTTTCTAACTCTCCTCTATGCACTCGTCCCTTGACCCGTCATTCAAATTTGTTCCACATACAGACAGGATCTATCAATGAACGTTTACAGGTTTAATTTTTTTCTGTAAACAGAAATGTAATAACTGCGCACATTTACTTCCTTGAATATATATTTAGTACCCTTTCCATTTCTGAAAGTGTCACAATGTGTGTTTTGCTCACAGGCCAGTATAGCTGCAGCGAACTTAGAAAACGTACCTTTTGAGTTCAGGATCTGCCTTTCTCACTTGTTTTGTTTCTATCAGCCTCTGCAAATGCAAATATTTTCTTTTTCTTATGTTTACTTCAATAATAATATAATTGTTGTCTACAAATATTGGAATAAAATTGGCTACCTATTCTAATACTAGATATTCTTGTTTTTTTTCTACATTTTATATTTTCCTTATGTATTTACCTAATTTTACTTCATTCTTTTTTCTTAAAAAATATAATTCCTGACCAAGCTGATAAATAACATAGAACGCATCACCCCTGACAGCTATGTAATATAAATTATTTCCACAAATAAAATATGTCAACTATGTGACTGCTTTAAGCACAAATTTACAGCTTCTGGAACTATTTCTGGCTGAGCTATTATAAAAGAAATATACTGGTGACCATAAAGCTTAGAAGAGCACAATATACAGGTGTCTTATTGATCTTGCTGACCCAAAATAGCTTAATAGGTTAAAATCATTTGTTTGAAACAAATTTTCACTTGGTGCAGAAGGAAAAAAAGTTATTTTAGTTGAGTAATATAAACGTGACACCATGTATAAAAACCGAACAGATGTGGACGTACAAGTTGTGCTGGTGATGCTGGCTGATTTTATCTCATGGGAAGGAAGATAGTACACCAAACAACGTAGTCGGTCTTCACACGTTACTTAACACACAGAGCATGATATGAACACCAATGGTGCCAGTATAGACACTGTCCAATTAGTAAAATGGAAAAAATGATGACAAATATCAACGAGGTCCAGTCCTCATGGTAAGGACTTTGGTAAGAAGAGCAACGGCAAATGTCCAAATACTGACAAAGTTCTAACGGACTATAACATTAAAACACTTAGGGCTGCTATCGGGCAGTGTCAATGCTGTCCGTACCAAACTGCAGCAATTTAATTGGGAAGTGCTTGCGCACCCACCTTACAGCCATGAAATGTCCCCATGTGTCTCTCAAAGGAAAACGATCCACATCGGATGAAGGCGCGCAGGACATAGTCCAACAACAATTGCAGCAACTTTTTCTAGACATATTCAGCATCTCGTTTCACAGACGTGTCCTAACAGTTACGGATATCACATCTAGATTAATTAAGTTCATTTTATGCATTAGTGCTTCTTTTGAATTTATCCAGTGCGCCATTTCAGTTATAGAAATAGCCTACTCAATTGTGCCTGAGCAGTTAAGTGTTTTACTAAGTCAGTGATTTCGAAAATAAAAATAAGTAAACATTACTAAATTATAAAACGTGTGAATATTTTCTAATATGTTTATTACTTTATTTACAAATGGGGATCGTACATAATTAATAATACTATTATTAATTTAACTGTCTTACTACATGCTGTGGATATTTTCACTTTAGAAATGATTTCTGTCGAGCAGGTCATAGTTGTTAAATCAAAACTTTTTCAAAAGAGAATATAATAAAGCACTGACGTCAAACTTGATATGCGTGCTGCGTTGTAATGAAGCACTTCATTTCCTCCCAAATTAACTGAGCTAGAAGCTCGTTTTCACCTCGCTGGAATGTTTCAAACTTCTATTTTTAGGACGATGGTGAGGCGTGGAATCTACCTATAGAAATTATTCTCATGGATCCAGGAATGTTCCGACTTCAAGGCAGATTACATCTATCGTGCCATTTTCTGCTCTTATTGGAAATATCTGTCGAATTCGGAGATCAAAGGAGGGATATGTCCCGTGCGAGTGATGAATTATTCCGTTAGGTCGGTTCGCTCAATGGTAGTGTGGGGCTTGAAATTTATGAGATAGCCTGTGATTATATATGCCTGCCATAGCTAAAACCAGAAATATATAGGTTGACATGTCATATTTTGTACATATTATAGGATTTTATCTTGTTACAACCAAGTCCATAGTTCAGGCTTCTCATTTCAGAATTAAAATAATTAACAGAGGAATGCGACGCACATTTTGTTTGTGTGCCTTTATATTTCCCCAAATTGTATTCAATTGAAAGCAGCAGTGACTCAAACTTATCTGACAAGTTTCTGTTATGGCAGAATACAAGCGGTTGCCTTTCATTCTCAAAATGTTATCTGTCAAATTCGATGAGACTCTCCGGAGAAATAGGGCAGTCGCTCATTAAGCAGCAACAAGGGGAGCAGGTTCCTGTACTGCTTAGAAAATGAGACATGCAAATTTACATATTTACTAATTTATTTAGTATGAAGTAAATATCCCAATTGTCTGTGTCTTTAACATTCCGCGGTACATTGACCAACCTTTGTTTACAGTTCATTTCGGTGAAAAAACCACCACGGGTGGCCGAGGTCGTTAAGGTGCGGAATTGAGACTCGGAGATCTGGGGTTCGATTTCCTGACTAAGGTTTTTTCAAGCTATTCCTCAGTCCTCATAAATGACAAATGCAAGGGAGGTACCCTAAATTTAAGCCTGCAACGCTTCCTTCCTTAAAAAAATCCTTCCCCAATTTATCATTTCATTTCATGTATCATCAGTGTCACCGCTGCCTTCTAAACCCAAGATCTCGGGTTCAAACCCGGCCAGGTCGATGGCTTTTTTCGGACGTAAAAAGCCTAAGTATGGCTTCCTTCGGAAGAGAAGTAAAGCGATGGGTCCCGTGTCGTACATTTACGGCACGATAAAGAACCTCAAGCCTGAAAGAAGAGGCTTCTGAGCAAAATTTGTCGGCCGTTTCAAGCCCTGAATAGAATGGGACGCTGATGGCCTGTGATGTTAAAGAGCGCCCTTAAATAAACCAATCAAAGGAAAAAAAAAAAAAAAAAGACTACCGTTTCCTTCCCAAACATATCTGTGAATTTCTCCATCTGACTTGGAGATCTCTAGGGTTATCTCACTGTATACTTAATATACGTTTTAAAACCTTCGAATCTTATGGCCCAGGGCTTCAAGGCTAATCACACAACTAGGTGAATTTATTTAGCATGTTAATTTATTTAGCATTTACTATAAGTTAGGAATATATTACCAAACGTATGCAATAACGTAATCTTAAAAGTCTCCAGGATAAAATAGACTCAGATGGGGCGAATTCGCTGCCATGATCGGGCATGGTATGCTAGCTCAGATGTTAAGCGCATCGGCACGGCATTGGATTGTTAGGGGCGGAGAGAGCATTTTGGTATTTCAGTCATATTCAAAGACTGGCTAATTGAGGCAAGTATTTTGAGCCCCTCAGATGATCCACTTACATACCAGACACCGGAGCAGAAACCTTTTCAAAGCGCAAGCCAGCCTCACTCTGCACCAACCCACTTCGTTTTGATACATTCTATTTTGTAACGGAACCAATGCAATGAAATGATATGAAAAAATGTGAGATTGGAAAATTATTGGAAAGTAAAGAACCACCCCGGCTAAGCTATGAGGGGAAACCACGAAAACATGAAAGTCGGGATTTGAACACAGCATTTCCAAAATGAAAGTCCCAAGAACTACTGCCTAGGTGTCGGCATGATAGGTCGAAGATTCGTAGTTCGAGTTCTAGGCATGACCTTTAATTTCTCCTATTTAACTAGAGGCTAATGTGTTATTGTAATGTAACTTAACTTTCTTAAAGGAGTAAATACGAACATTTGGCGCAAAACACTGTAATAAGCAGGTGGAAGCTACCTACAGTTGGTAAGTGCTTAGGGGGCTTTTATCTCATGTTGGCTCCTATTGTGCGACCAGTGATGTTTTTCCCATGGCGCTGGGTTTTTTCTATGAGCTTGCTAACTTGTTGACCTTGCTGGCTGTCACAGTCGTAGCGCAGCTGTTCCCGAGTGTGTGTTGTGTTTCTTAATTCGACAGTATACATTAAGTGCATTATGCCTTGTATATTTACAACAGCTTAGAGTGACTTTATGTACGATTCATACGTGCTTACTGCAGAAAGAATCATAGGTCCATTTTTATAAGCATACAGTTGATTGTTACTTTTTTCAGAAGATTAACCTATAGGGAGCGTGATCGTGCATTTTTTCAACAGAACTCTGCCACTGCTCACACTGCAATAATTCATGAGAGTAATTCACAATATATTTCCACAAGAGAGAGTTATTAGTAGAGATTTATTGCACCCTCAATCCCCCGTATTAACATCTCTGGATAAGACGAACCCGGACACCATACAAGAACTCAAAGATCTGGAAAGTGTTCGGATTCTCAAAATGAATAGCTGCTAGTGATGAATAATTTCCTAAAGAGATGCCAAAAATGTGTGGAGAATGAAGACGGGCAGTCTCAATGCCTCATTTAATAATTTGGTAAGTGATGAGCCTCTTAAATTGCTTTGCCGATAGGCAAGACACTTCGGGGGAAAACAAAAGTGATCGCACTGTATATTAACAGACTCCCATGCTAGGGCATTTGATAAGTGCACAAAGAAAAGTATCCTCACTAAAATCCCCTATGTACTTCGTAACACACGTTCTGTTTTTGCTTCCTCTTTTGTACCGAGCCCCCGAGTTTCTCCTAATGTCAAGCGTTCTGTAAGGAGGAAGCTGTTCTGCATGTTTTATTAAGACTTTTTTCTTTGAATCCCGGTTCCAGCGAAGCGGCGCTATCAGAGACGCGCCTTGTGCTGTATAAATAGAGAAGAATCCTTTTTTAATTTAATCTTTCCTTCTTCCATCTCCGCCTGTGCTGCCCCCATACGTCGCTTAATGGCGTCGGAAGCGCTGTCTATGATCTGAATGTTAATACCACGCTCTCCCGGGCAGGCACTTGCAGAAACAGAAATTCGCGTTTGTTAATCTTAATGCAAAGTCTTTTAATTCCCAGGCTTTGATGTTCCGCTGTGAAAAGAAATTAATTAATTCTCGTCAACAGTGAAATCTACTGTCTGACGTAAGTAATGAGTGCTTTCCCTGGCGCCAAGAAAAGCTTCCTATAAAACAAACTGTGGGAGTCACATTACTTGCAGGGAGAGCTTATTTCAAAATCGAAAAACATTGTCTTTCGTCTGACAGCCGATAAATAAAATTGTTTATAGACTTCGAAGCCTGCTTTAGTACTTGGCCCATTGATTCTTAATAACAAATATGAACTGTGTAGAGTTAATTTGGATTTGTCATCAAAACATGATTAAACTCGCCGTATTCGGCATATTAAAATGCAAGTCTATTAGAAATAATGAATAGCACAAAGCTGTTATATTAAAAGAATTTGTAATATTTCAAAGCTATTACACAAAACATTATGGTCATAGTCACCATTCTAATATAAACTCACACACACAATAATTAATTGCTTATTAACGTAGTTTAACAGCAAAGGCTAATTGAAATGAAAGAAGCAATAAAGTGGTAACACAAAACAAATTGTCAAAAAAAATTTAAAATTTTCAATTATAAATGTAATTAAAAATCCCTGAGCGCCAGAACTAATTAAACGTGGATGTCAAAAATTGTGGAAAAAAGATAGCCAAAATGTTAATAACACTAATAATGGAGCGAAAGTAACAAAAGAATAAAAGAATGCATTACTGCTATTGTATAATCATTACTTAAGAGGGAAAATAAAAGGAAATCGTAAAAGGAGCATTTAATAAAAGAATTTATGTGCAAGCAAAAAATATATTCATTACATCTGCGTGGGCGGGTTCGAATCCCCCCAGGGCTGTTCTCCCTTCCTCAGTCCTTTTAAACAGCAAACGCCAGGACTTCAGCCTGGAACGCTTCCTTCTTTTAAAAAAATCCTTTCCCAGTTTATCATTTCATTTCATCAGTGTACATCGCCTGTGATGCCTCAGTAGTAAAATCAGGTGTGAAACACTGGTAAGGAAAAAGTTATAGAAAACATAAAATCTACAAGACATTATACTAAAACTAAAATTGTTCAGGAATGAAGATAAAGCAAAACTTTATCAAAATTTGATTGTTAGATAGGAAGGAGTATATTTTAGTACTTCAGTAACCAGAAACTCCCAAAACGAAGAGATAAAATAAGGGCGACACCGAAGGGCAGGATCCATGGGATGGAGTTATTTATTTGATATGAGAGTATTCTTTCTCATAAAATACACTGGGTCCATTTAAAAGTTGACGGCGTTCTACCGAACCGTATGGCGCGCGTTTACTCTGGAGATGTGAGCGCACGATAGGCGTGAAGGTTTCCTTGGATTTCTCTGCATTCTGACCTGAACATCTGCAAGTTTCTCCTCTGTGAGTCGGTCCTGGTGGGTAGTGGTAGCCATATTTGCCTCGTAAACCCAAGATCGCGGGTTGAATTCCGGCTAAGGTTCATTAATTTTTTTCGGGCGTATTTCGGAAGGGAAGTAAAGCCGTAAGTTCCATGTCGTAGATTTATGGCACGAAAAAGAACCTTAAGCCTGAAAGAAGAGACCTCTGAGTAAAATATGGTGGCTGTTTCATGCCCTGAATTAAATGGGACGCTGTTAAAGAACGTACGTAAATAAAACAAGTAAAAAAATCTCCTTTGTGAAAACTGTCTTTTTTCAGTTTTTCTTTTTGTCTTTAAACACCCCGTTTCAGGCCACTTTCTGAACTGTTCAGCTACATGCGGTCATGGAGGGACAGTGGCTCTAGGAAAACGGCATCAAAATTTATGTGCACATCTGTCGTAAGATTGTCTCTTTAAGAAATAAGTTTTAATAATGAATATTCGTGGTTCGACACTGTGCCGCATCATTGTAAACAAGGGGTTTACTGGCGTGTTTTCCACAAGACGCTAGAATCCCGCTGAGCGACCGATCGGCGCGGCGTGCATGGCGATTATTTTCTTCCGCGAGGAAACGGTCAGTCCTCCCCAGTAAACTCGCGCCGTACTGCCCGCCAGACAGCCGGCAAGTTTGAAATGGACCGTACTGTATAAATTACTATGAATACTGCAATAAGGGAGATCAATGATAACATTATTTCCAGATAAAACGGAAAACTTTCCCGTCGCAAGCCACCGTCAAACCGCACAGCACCAATGGAATGATATGAAATGGGAGAGTGGAAAATTTGTGGAAAGGAAATATCCATTCCAGCATTCGCCTAAGCGACTAAGGGAAACCACGGAAGAAGGAAAATATTAGGATGAAGAATTTTAACCGGGACACCCTAAAGTCAGATCCCAAGATTTACTACCTGCTCGGTAAAAAAATAAATAGTATAATAAGAGCTATTCAATACAACAACAAATGACTTTAAAGTAAGAAAATCATAAAAACACATACTCCTTAAATTTTAAGGAGTATCAAGGAATTTTAACAAAAGACAAGGATGATATTGAATAAAGGTTGAAGATATTTCTAATATTAGCAAATTTTACTTTATATACAGTAAAATTAAAATAAAGTTAAAAAATATAAGAAAGGAAACTAAATGAAAGTTTCATAAAGTTATGGCTATCCCTATATTGTTGTTTGGTTATGAGTTTAAAGTTGTAACAAACAGAGAAGAGGAGGTAATAGAAACGGCTGAAATGAGATTTTTGAGAAGTGTAGTTGGATGTACTCTCTTAGACAAAAATATGAATATATTAAAATGAATTAGATATTTTTAAAAATATAAATAAAATAGAACAATTTAGAAATAACTGGCGAGAGCATGTTTAAGAATGAAAGAAAATCGCAGATTTATCGGATTATCACCCGAAAGGTGAAAGGAATGTGGGTAAACCAAAAAAGCAATGGATTTAAATTTTTGACTGAACATTTGTGACTCGGAAACAAACCTTAAATGCTTAATCCGCGAGTATTAATAATTAATAAAAAAAGAGTGAAGAATGGGCACGAAAAGTCATTTTCAGAAGAAATACTGACATAAAAATGTGGAAACAATACAACAGAAACTTTCAAAATAGAAAGAGTCCATATCGTTTATCAATTGTCTGAACGCTGAAAGCACTAGTGTTAATAAAATGCATTTTTGTAATTGTCTGCCCTTTAGTGACATCAGGTTACCGACATGGAGCATTGTTGTGGGTCCTCTATTTTCCACTGGTGGAAGTGTAACACACTTCTGTGGTCGGATGAGTTTACAGCGCATCAGGGAAAAACAATAAGAAATCGGAGTGAGAATTAAATCTAAGCTAGTGGGAGCCCACTAACTATCCGGGCCATGATTGCCATTAAAGGTCTATCCCTAAAAAAGAAATAATTCTATAAACCGGGACCCCATCAACAGTACACTAAATAGCAGTTCAGACCGCAAGTTTGTTTGTCAGCTGTTTTCAAATAGTTACTACTTTAAACTTTATAGATTGAGCTTTGTATCATGAAAAATAAAATTATACGTTTTAAACGTAATATACAACCAATAGTTACATATGGACACTTTTTTGTGATGGTAAATATAATTTGGATATTCTAGATGCAAGGAAAAGGAAAACTACTTAAGTTAATAATGAAATGGGTAAAAAAATATATTTATAGTACAAGTATCAGCACAGTTTAAAAAATCCGATTGATTTGCTTTGAGTTCACATTAAAGGCAATCTGGTATATGAATAATTCTAAATTCATATCGCTCCTATGCATTCAATTCGTAAAGATATAGCGTCGAATTTCAGTAGTAGCAGGGTAGTCCCAGAAGTACCCGACCTAACGTATAGATGGCGGTATCGTTGTTTGAAAAAATATGACTATGCTAGAAAGTACCAACCTTATATAGCTTAAGTTTGAAGTTTGACAACGCTACTTTGTTTAGTAGCCATCGATTGTGAACGCTCAATGAAATTGTAAACATGGAAACATTTGATCATGGTTATGGGATACAATACTTTCATTTGAAAGGTCTCAGTCCAACCAATATCAAAGTCGAGCTATATTCTTCTTTCTGCTGTAGACAGTCAAGTTTACAACAGTAAAATTTTGTGTGACAGAGTTCAAATGAGGTCGTACGATCTGCCAAGGGGAACATCGCAGTGGTCCACCAAATGAGGTGACTGTGCCAGAAATGGTGAATAAAATCCACAAAATTGTAGTGAATGACCGTAGAACGAAAGTGCGCGAGCTAGTAGACGTGGTAGGCATTTCAAAAAGTGCTGTACATTGCACATTGACTGAAAATTTGGACATTAGAAAGCTGTGCGCAAGATGGTGCCGTGTTTGCTTATAGTGGAACAAAAACAGCGTCATGAGAATGTTTCAATCGAGTGTTTGGCGAAGTTTCACAGCATTAAAGTCGAGTGTTTTGCGTCGATTCATAACCATGGATGAAACATGGGTTCATCAGTTCACACCTGAGACGAAAGAACAGACAAAACAATGAACTGAAAGGGGAAAGTCGGCTCCAAAGAAGGCGAAGACAGTTCCATCTGTAGGCAAGGTCGTGGCGTTCGTTTTTTTGGGTATGCGCTGGGATAATTTTCATTGATTATCTTCAAAAAGGAAAAATAATCAACGGCGGGTATTATGCGAATTTACTGCAGCGTTTGAGTAATGAAATCAAGAAAGAACGGCCGAACTTGACGAAAGAAGAAAATTTTTGTTTCATCAAGACAATGAACACATCCGTTATCGCGATGGTCAAAATCAATGAATTGCTTCCTCGGTATCCAAGCCATTGAACATCGCTTGGAAAAGTATATCGAGCTAAAAGGAAACTACGTAGAGAAATAAAGAATATTTTTACCAAATTTTCTGTGTTTTCTTTGTTAGGTCGGGTACTTCTGGGACAACCCTCGTATATATTTTCATGCCGGTATATTTTACTTTAAACAACCAACAATAATATTTGTACTAGAATAACGAATGCTCCCTTAAGCCTGCAATATTTCTGTCTTACCAAGCAGTATATAATTCTTGTCTTAGGAATGACTAAATGAATGACTGAATTTGGTACTCAAGACATGTTGTAGAGATCATATATTTAAAATAATAAGTTCAAACATTTCCAGCATACTTAATGCAAAAAAGTCCACCTGCACATAGTGCAAATCTTAAACACTAAAATTAAACGCTGAGAACGATGCTTTAACAATTCAGCACAATAGCGGGACGTTGTAGTTCGTCATGTGCACCAAGCCGCTTAAATATACGGTGTAACAAAATTTAAGTTAAACTTTGGGGCGAGTTCGTTAGATCAAAACAAGAAAAACAATCCACATTGAACAGTTTCATGATTACACTGCGTTCGGCCTGCAAAAGTCATTTCATACAGCTGTGCAGTTTCGCGGCCATAACCATTCGTCCGAACATATGTAAAAATAATATTTGTCCGCTTACTTAGCCGCTCAAATGTAACTGAACTGCAATATAAGTCCCCAGCACTCTTCCAGAGAAACTCCCTATCTCTGCACCTCATTTGTAAAACGTGTGTGTTAACTTGGATCGGCACAAATTAAATAATGCGAGTATCTTGGACATTTCAAACAAGTCAGGCGCATAACCATCAATAATAATTTTGTAAGATATGTAAATACACAACAAATAAGATATATCGTTTAAAATATTATAACTTTTATAAGTTATATTAATTTTATTTTACATACATTTTGAAAAAGTGTCACATTTGAATGAATATATCTGAAAATATCTTAGATATGGACCTAAGTGAGAAATTTTTGGGTTGCAAACACTAATCTCTGGAAATTAAAAAAAGTCTGATTTATTTTTTAATGATGAAAAAAAGAAATGGCTTAAAGAGAGGAAGAAAACTGACTCAGTTTCAAACATTACTTCTTCACGCCAAGGGAATACAACAATTCCGTTGCCTTGAAGGGTCATCAACGTTATAATAAGAGAACGGCATGGCACCGCCACAGGTGGCCGAGGTCGTTAAGGCACGGACTCGTGAGCGGGAGGTCTGCGGTTCGAATCCCGCCAGGACCGTCCTCCCTGACTGGGGTTTTTTCCAGGTTTTCCTCAGTCTTCATAACTGGCAAATGCCGGGGAGGTACCTAAACTTAGGCCTGGAACGCTTCCTTCCTTAAAAAAAAACCTTTCCCAATATATCATTTCATCTCATGTATCATCAGTGTCCACCGCCTGTGGTGCCTCAGTAGTAAAAACGGGCGTTAAACACTACTCAAAAAAAAAAAAAAGAACGGCATGAAAGTGCGTGTATTTCAAATTACTGATAAATAGTTTTGATTACAAAACATTTAGTAGCAGTGAGAAACATTCTCCATTTGTGTTCTACTAATCTTTCACTTTTGTTCTTTCCAGATTGTGAGCAACACAAAACCTTCTTGGGATGTTTCTCCTTTCCCGGCCAGTTTCTAATTTGCGAGATTTAAGCCAACAGTCACCTCTTAATTTATTCTATGCGCTTTTGTTTTTTATAACCAAATAAAACATCTCGTTTGGGTTGACCTTCGTCATGATATGGGATTTTTAAATCATAGGATTGGTGCAAAAGCTATTCATTTTACATATTCATCAAAAATGTCTTGAAGGTCTGGGCTGAAGGCATTATATGTCAATGATAAATACATGAAATTTGCGTTTCAAATATTTTCATTACTAGTATTTGTTAGCCTTAGTAAAGAGCCTGCATAAAAAAGCAACCATATATGTATACATAAAAGAAAAAAAAATCTGTTGTAGTTAAAACGATTTATATATTTCTGGAATTCCCATTTACTTATCAAAGGATACAGCTTACTTCAAACCTTTGCCCTATGAATACTTGACCATTATTTTCTTGAGAAAGAGTATTGATATAAAATTTGCAAGCACTCCACAAAGGCATTATAATATATAAAATTCTTTTTATCAATAAGAGAAGTAGTTTTTCTTTGTGGTTTAAACAGGGCTGAAATATTAGACATTAAATGTGGTTCTAGAGTAATAAATATTTATTTTTAGCAAATCTGAGCTAAAACAGGTGATCTGGAATAGTCTAAAATAAACGACTTATTGCAAATTGTTGTACTAATAAAAGGTGCAGTAAAGATGAATAAAAGAAATATTTAAATTTTCATATAAAGTATTTATTTACAGTTCTTTATTCATTTTATAATGCCTCTTTACAGTAAATATCTTAAATACTAGGTCTAGATCATAGTGAAATACAGCAGTTTCGTTTCCCCCTTCCTTCTTCCATTTCTGAAAGTTTAACAGTCTGCTCAATGCCACAAAGCAGACATAATTATTAAGACAAGCCCTTTGAAGTCTGTTGTAGTAGTCCAGTTTCTGAAGGGTGATATCACGTCCATTATTTTTGTAACGTGTGTCTAATAATTTATCTGTATACAATTGACAGACCCTCGGGGCCGACCGCTAGTTCCAAAACAAGGCGCCAGGTGCCTCCAGCATACCTCCAGCCGCCGACTAATGTTTACCCTTAAGGGCGTCCAGATGTCACCACCATGCGGGCAGACGACTTGGGCGCCGCTCACGACGTTGTTTTCAACAAGCAGGCACGTCGATACAGCAGCACCCTGACGTCACGGATAGTGTCCCTCTCCTTCCAACAAAATGTTTCGGAAGAAAATCTTGTAGCCTGACCGCTAAAGAGCACTCTTTTTAAGTTCCCATCGAAATTGTTCAATATTTGCTTCCTCTGTAGCCTACAAACTTAAAATAAAGCAATAAACACCTGCCACTTTAATTCCGGTTCATTCTAAGAAAGAAAAATAAATAAATAAATAAATAACATTACAAAATTACAACATTGCAATTTGTTCTTGCAATCAGTAAATTATATCCTGTCACTTCCATTGTGTAGTAATTTAAAGGGAGACATGAGAAAGTACACAATAAAACTTTGCAAAATCAGCATTGTTTTAAAACACAAGAAAGTAGCAATAATGCATAATCACTATTTTGTAAAAAAACACTGAAACTAAAGTACACTCTCAATCTATAAAAATATCGCCATTCCTCAGATGATAATGTGAGTATCGATAGTAACAACATGGTGGTGATCGAGGCCCAAGCTTGTTTCTCCTATTAAGCTCATGGGTTTGTTAATTTGGTTGGTTGTAGTTACGTGGTTTATTGCACTGGTTTATAGTATGAAGTAAATCAACATTAGCGTTTTATTTATTTATTTTTTACTAAGTTAATATTGATTTAATGAAATTACAGCAGGAGCTTGTGCATTGAATAGGGTTTAGTACTACATGGATCGCTCTTGTTGTATACCGGGTTGCATGGCAGCATATCTCATGCTACCACATTTAAATTTCCAAGCAGAAATGGAGAGAAAGTAATTGCTAGCGAATTTTGCAGTTAATTATACAACTTTAATGTGTATTAAACATTTCCAACTTAAAACTGTGGTTATGGAGAATATTTTCCCAATGCAAAATGGTGAACCAATTCATGTTTCTAGAAAAAATTCAAATTAACTAATGGGTGCTTATTCCAGTTTTTCTTGGCCTAATATATATTTGGAAACGACACAGCCATGAAAAGAAAGACATTGAAGAACGTATGAATGTGATTAAGGGTTTGACACAAAAAAAAAAAAAAAAAAAAAAAATTGTGAAAATCAGAGAGCAAAAAGAAAACCAAGTTGGAATTATTTATTTACAGACGATTTTAACATCTCAGATCATCAACGTCCCGTTCAATCCAGGATGT
The DNA here is from genome assembly GCA_030762175.1 of Metallyticus violacea. NCBI lineage: Eukaryota > Metazoa > Arthropoda > Insecta > Mantodea > Metallyticidae > Metallyticus > Metallyticus violacea. The sequence goes on from CM060834.1 coordinate 46,528,868, forward strand.
GCAACGGCCGATAAATTTTACTCAGAGATTTGAGTTTCTTTTTAATGGCGTAAGAACTTGGAGTGAAAGTCGAAAAACACTAAGAGTTTAAATTTCCAGTCATTAAATAAATAAATATATTTTGTAATACATTTTTCTTTACAGTAGTTTGGTTAAAATTGTTGTAAAGAGCAGTGTAATTAAATATAAATGGATAATTATTTTATATTTTTATGCCTTTATAAAAGTCGAAAGTAAATCTATAAAATCGTTTCAAATGATTAATAATATCATTTTGTAAACATAATGCTACGTAAAATGTTCGTGTTTGCTATTTGTATAGCTTCAGAGTGTAGTTTTTTTGTAATTTTCTACAAATTCTGATTATTAATTATTACTACTTTCTGGTTTTTTTTAACACACATTTTGATTTTGCAAGATTTTAATGTACCTTCTCATGCCTTTCTTTAAATTTCTGCACAATAAAAGGGACAAGAAATAATTTGCAAACTGAAAGGGGAAAAAATGCAGTGTTGTAATTTTAATTTTTTTCTGGAATGAAAACGGGAATTAAATTGAAAGCTTACAACGGCCGTCATTTTTTTTTTTTTTTTTTTTTCATTGTAGTCTGGGAAGTGGAGTCGGTCTTGCATAATTTACCATGCTATTATGTCCTTAATTTTTTTTCATTACAAATATGCTGTAATTAATTGAATATTGTGTTACGCGAATATTAAGGATAACAATTATGTGTTACGAAATCAAAATCAATTATTCATCATTGCAAAATACCTAATTAGAGAATTAATAAAAAAAATAATATGTTAACATTAGCTACCAAATGAACTGGTAAGAGTTCGAAAATACTAACCTTTCTAAATATATCTACACTAAAGTTTCTGGATATCCAATTAATGAATTCGACGTATTACTTTAAGTTCTCTCGGTATTAGTAACAACTCAAGTATTTTCAAAATGAATTAAAATTTTTGCAGTAGTTCCAACTTTCCTAACAGTAATAACAAGAGACAAATGAATTAAACTAAATAATTTCCCTTGATACAACCGGAGTTCCAAGTTGTAATGCGATTCATAAAGAATTAACATTCCTTTTAAAAACAGACACCAGAAACTATGGAAAATAAAAGCAAGCAGTTCCAATTTCTCCTTGTGTGACATGGGAAACAGTATCACTCTACAGACTCTAATATATCCTGGGTGGCCTTGAGCGGTTGCTTATCCGCCGATGCAGTCACCCGCCGTCGCGTTGGGCGTCAAATAATAAATGGATGACCCAATATATGGAGAACTGCACAATAACTCACCCACTCAATGATTTGCTATGGTCTACGAACACAATTCGTGTCGATTATGTAACAAAAATACTATTTCCTTATCAATTTATTTTATGAAATAAAATAAATTAGGAAGAGAGATTGTAAATTCGTTGTTTACACACTTTTTCAAACGATAGTTTGAACGTTTACTTGATGGGAGCACATGACATTATTCTTTGCTTCTTAACTAGTTTATATAATCGATAAAGGCATATCTCCCAAGACATAACACAGTCCGCAAATAATGACTCTTTCACACAAATCGTTTGCCTACTGGCTCATAACTGGCGTCACCTTGCTTAACAATAACCAGTCAGTATACCTCTGTCAATACTGAGCGAGTGGTCAAATTATATGGCTCGATCATTATGAGGCAAATAAATGAATGTAGATGATAAAGAAGGGATTTAAATTTGGATTAATTGCTGAAGAGGGTCATTTATCCTAATGGAGAGGCCGATATTATAAATAGGAAGATTTGTTGTGGATTTGGTGTATTTACGGACGCTCTTCAACATCACAGGTCATCAGCGTCCCATTCAATTCAGGGCTTGAAACGGCTTGAAACGGAAATTTTGCTCAGAGGCCTCTTTTTTCAGGCATGAGGCTCATTATTGTGCCGTCAATGTACGAGACGGGACCCACGGCTCTACTTCCCTTCCGAAAGAAGCCATACTAACGATTTTTACACCCGAAAAAATCGATCCTGATCGGGTTTCAGCAAATATGGTTGTGTTTTGAAGTTATTATCTGAAGCGTATTAAATGTTCCTTTCAGCAACACGATTGTAAAATATATTTCTTTTTCTTTGAGTTCAGCGTCTTGGTTATATTCGTACTTTTTTTAAAGTTTTTATATTGAAATAATTAATAACACTTAAATACATGGTGTAACAAAAGTCTAAGATAAACTTTTGGGTGAGTTCGTTAGATCAAACAAGAAAAACAATCCACCTTGAAAAGGTTTATGTTTGCGCTGCGTTCCGCTTGCAAACGCCATTCCATACAGCTGTGCAGCTTCGCATCCATAACCATTTGCCCGAAAAGCATGTCCGTTCGCTTACTTAGCCGCTCAAATGTAACTGAACTGCAACACAGGTCTAATGTAAGAAATTGACCAATCACGATATACATGATAAATGTAAGCGAAGTTCCATGGCAACACAACACAGTGTGCATCAACATCGATCATAAGCATCAGCATCAACATCGATCACATCGATCACATCACTTAATTTTGTTACTTTAACAAAAGGTTGCTGGATTATACATCGAAATGCATTGCATGTTGTCTTTCAATAATAACTCACAAACCAACAATTTTTGGACATATTTATATGATTTTATTTCATCTTGTTTTGGTCTGAAAACCCCAAGTCAAAGTTTTCCCAGTATTTTTTTTTTTTTTTTTTTATATTCTACATAATAACAGAAGCAAAACTGGTAGAAATCCAAGAAGGTTTCAGGAAAGGACGTGAATGCAGTTATCATATTTTTATATTAAAAATATTTTTAAAAAAGGACAGAAGACAACTTGCCAACTTAAAAAAAAAACTCCGATTACATTCATACATTGAAAGAGAAGATTTTAGAGAAAGTATATCCAGTTCTCATGTCATTTAAGTGAATAAAAGTTTATGCAAATTAAGATTGAGAATGCAGATGGAAGAAATTCATGAATTAAACAAATATGCAGTCTACAACACATATTGATGAAATAATAAAAATATAAGAAATTTGTGTTACTTTAATCCTGATATTAAATTAAGTAGTGTATATGTCAGAAACATACAAGGCAATGAAAAGGATCTTCATATTCATCACATAGACCAATTGAAATAGTAAGTTTTATAACTTGAAAATATTCACTGAGGAAATGCTCTCGCTATCAGAGAAACATCACTTCCATAAAAAATATTATTAGGTAGTAAGTGAATTGAACAATGTCAGATTTTGAGTACTTAGGTAGCAATGATTGACAGAGACAAAGACATACAAAATAATATAAAATTTAATCGACATCGATAAAGCATGTTTGTAGTCATAGAACATGGAAGAAAATTGTGTGTCACAAATGAAAAGAATGAAAATAAAATACACCTGCAGAAGTGAGTTCCTAAAATTTAACAGCATGCGATTATTATCTCTGGAGTAAATTAAAAAATGTCATGTACAAAAGGAGCCCGCACAACATACAAAAACTCAAAGATAATATTCGTCAGGAAATTGTCCGGATTTTTGCAAATGAATTACAGCGAGCGATGAGTATTGCCTAAAGAGATGTCAAAAATGTATGGAGAATGAAGGGGAACAGTTTTAACATCGCATTTGATAGTTTGGTTAGTAATGAGCCTCTTAAATTGGTTTTTTTTATTGTTTTATCATCCCGTTAAACACCGAGATAAAGTAGGCCGGCTAGCCGACTAACAAGTACAAAACACTCCGGGAGAAAACACAACTGATCTCACGGTACTATGCCAAACACGTGGCCGAGGAATAGATGCGCTTAAATAACTTGAAGACCTTGTCTAATCGTTGAAGTGAAGAAGAAGAAGTTTTTCACAAAAACCATTAAGTGCATCATCCCTCAAGACGTCAGCAGTTGGCGAGTGAAGTTAATGGCAGTACATACGTTGCTACACAAAGCAGCAGAGGACACGCCGAGGTGATACGTAACTGCATGCAAGCACTTACCCGCGTATGGGTGACGTTTTATGGCAGACACCCTTGTCCGACCTCGCCGTTGCACTTACACGGAGAGCTAGCGCGCCAGTTTACGACCCTTGCGACCGCCACCAAAGATATTACGTCATAAAAAATGTTTGTTTCATCATACCGACCGCCTCAGCTATATCCTCTTACCTTTCGCAAATATGATGAGCATTTCCCTGAAAGCGTGTCTTTTAAATTCTGCCGCACGAGGCCATCACATTTCAGATAATTTCTTCCCTGTGCCAAACTTTCGCACCGCGATAGTTCCATACCCAGCATTTCGTTCCTCTCTGAGACCAGGAATCAACGCATCTTGACATGTTAGCAATTTTACTTTAAAAATGTATTTCTTTATTGTACAGGCTCACAGGAATCTTTCAGATTTTATTATTTTTGTAAACTCTAAGCATTTTCTGTGCAAGGCGCGAAACTTTGTTCAATACCATCTTCATTTTCCTTGGTTAGGATGTTACACCTTTGTCTGCTTTCTTGTTACTAGCACTCCTCTGATTTCTCCGGAGACCTTTCTTTGAACTATCTTTTTTTTAACTGTTTTTAACACCGGCTTTTACTACTAACAGTAAAATTATCAACCTATCACTTGTTTATTTATAATAAAGATCAAGAAAGGCCTGTTCGACAAAAGTATGGTGTAATACATTACAAGTGTCTGGACTTGTAACTTGTAGTTATTAGTAAAATTCTGTTCCACAAAGGTTTCTGCTACCCTTGCACTTTAGAACTCCATACTTACAAATGAACAAGTGCATTTTTCGTTGTTCTGTTCCACGAAAGTCAGGCATTGGTAATTTGTATAAATTTCTCTATAAGTGTAGGAATATTGGTAACTTCGAATACTAGCACATTTATTATTTCTTAAGTAAGTTTAGAGTTCTGTTGAACTAAATATGCGAAATATAAGCGAATATGATGATGGTAAGAGTAGGAACAGATATAAAGAATACTTTATTATTGTGCAGAATAAAAAGTTAGGTAAAATGTAATTATAGTACGGCTTATGACTGATATTGGCGTTTTCTGTTTCAAATGCATATTTCAGACCAGCATCTTAGTTTGTGTATTTTTAAGGTTCTTGTTCCATGCCATGAAAATATTTTCTTTTCACTCTTTTATAATAATTTCTTTTAACAAAAATTTCCCAATTTTTGCTTATAATATTAACGTGATTGTTAAGCAATATAAACCAATAAATAAACATAAATTATCAAATGTGCTAATAAAATAAATGACATAGAGCAACCGGGAAGCTCGATTCTTCTGCCACCTCTCGACTACTGAAATTGATGCTCCTAAATTTAGCCGTATGAGACCGTCGTCTCAAACTGTATTATTCCGCGTGAATATCGATAAATGCATAAGAAAGTATTTAAATTATCATTTTATCTGAGAAAAATAAAAGACCTATTTAGTAGGAATGACAATAATCCGCTCTGTATATCAAAAATCCCTAAGGAGTAAACATAACCTTAATAGTGAGGAATTTAAATGCAAAAGGTTTTTTATTAAACATCAAGGGTACAAACCTCATTGAGCCAAAAATACTTAATTTATATGGTTTAAATAACATTAAATTATGTTAAATGTCAATTCAAGGTATGACGACGTATGGCAAACATCTGTTTCTCCATCTTGCTCTTATATGACGTCACTTGTAACCTTTTACTAATACTTTACAAGTGTTTACTACTTTAATGGAACAGAAAAGTTAAAAGACCATCTTTTACAAGATCTTGTGCTAACACACTTGTATGTATTAGGCCATACTTTTGTGGAATATGACCTTGTTCGGAAATTATATTATTATTATTATTATTATTATTATTGTTATTATTATTATTTTAGACATACCAAGCACTGGCTTGAGTTCTGTAAGAGACAGTCCCAGTCCATCTCTTCGCTCCTCTCCGTTTGGGCATACACGCTAATAAAATACGCAGTCAGCTTGTTGTTTCATTTTGTATTTTGATCCCGTAGTTATTATCTTCATATTATAGAAATATTATTATTCAAATTTTGTCGTTTTGGTGTTTTCAAATTTAAGTCATTTAACTACTTTTTTAAGTTATAAATTTTATAGGCTATTTTCGGAATTTTCTAACTGAAAGTTTGAGACATTTGCGTGATATTTTTAACGAGTTTCTGTATTACATACAGTTGCACATACGTAAATCGTTTGCTAAGCACAAATTATATGTTCAATTTAAAGAATTGCACACCACAGAGAGTCATGCATTAATGAATAATGGGTTTAGGCAATACCTGTCCTTGACAAAATAATACCAGAAGCATGGTCAATGGGAATGATACAGCCGATATTCAAAGGAAATGGTAGCCCACGGCCGCTGGAGAACTACAGGGGCATATCACTATTATCTGTGTTCGTTAAAGTGTACCGAAATATTCTGTATGATCGATTAAGGGGTTTATTTATAACATCACGGTCATCAGCAAACCATTCAATTCAGGGTGTAAAGCAGCTGATAAATGATCTATTTTTACTTGGTCATTTCACAGCGATCTGCTACCAACATGGGTGAACGAGGTTATGAAGGCATGAAATTGTGAGTCTAGGATCGATTACCTCCAGGGTCGTTTTCCCTGACTTCGATTTTTGTCCAGGTTTTCATCAGTCCTCTTAAATTGCAATTATAGGGGGTACCCAATAAATAGGCCTGAAATGCCTCCTTCCTTAAAAATTTTCTTTCCCAATTAATAACTTCATCTAATATTTCACCAGTGTCCAAAGCCTGTGGTGCCTCAGTAGTTAATCACTATTAAAAATAGTTCTATTGCTGAATAAGGTCGTTTATTTTAATTTTTTCATATATTCATACATATTATATTAGGCTACTATAGTGGGATTCTTTGAGTTAAGGGCCTTGAGTATAGTCGTTGCAAATGCAAAAATTCCGCCAGGCAGGAGCTGCGTAAACCAAGCAAATGTTTCACCTGTTGAATAACTTAAATATAATCATGTTTATGAATTAACCCATTGATCTCTTCCCATTAACTTAAATAGAGAAAAATAACAGAAAGTTTCGAGTTACATTGTGCATTTAAGAAGATGGTTTTATGTTTCAATAAAACATAAACATGTTACTAATGAAAAACAATTTCAATGTATTAAGCAAATATACACAATCAACAATAAACAAACGAAAGTTTAATCCATTTTCTTTAATTTTTAAATTTAACTTAAATGTTATTGCAGTAAAAACATGTAATGCAAAAATTTTCTGAAAGTCATTATAGAGCCCTCTTACATACAAATATAACTTGAAACATATATTAGATTAATGTTTCACATTTGCTATCTTCACGACGATGCTTTTGTTAAAAATAAAACATATGCATCGTTATAAATACAGTTTATTTATTGAATTAATTGCTCATTTTATTTTAAAACAATATAGAGAAAATTAAACGCAAGAGCAATTTTTTAATTTTGGTTTTCAAGTATACCTTCATTACCAATAGTCCAGTTTTCCTAATTTTCAGAAATTATTGTCTTTGTTTATTTAATGGTATATACGGAGTTCGCTAGGAAAAAACATATCAGAGGGTGCCAAAAGACGTATACACACTTTAAGCAAAGAAAAACTGTGTTAATATAACAAAACTGAATTCACACAAACACAAAATGATGAGCACTAATCATCTTAGACTTTTACAGTTACAACAATTGCTCAAAATGCCCACCATCGGCGTCGATATACTTCTGAGTACGTTGAACTACTGATTGAGCAACATTTGCGAAAGTGTCCTCAGCGATTGCAGCACATGCCGTTTCAAATACTTTCCAAAGTGCTGTCAGTGTAACTGGTTTTCTACGGTATACAACATCCTTAAGAGTTCCACATACGGAGAAGTCCAACGGAGTTAGATTTGGAGAACACGGTGGAAACTCAGTATCTTGGATAGTGCCTTGGATCCAGTGCGCGGGTCTTGTTGCTGTGCGAGGTCTCCCAGATCTGCCCTTGTGAGCATCGTATACGGTACCACGAGTCTCAAATTTGTCTCGAATGCATGCAATTGTTACTTGCGTTGGCGGTTCTGTTCTGTACACATTGCCTTTGAATTTCAACAACATTCTCGGTTTTCCATCGCCACTTCAAAATTGCTTTCTACTCTTCAAACGATAATCTTGGCTCCATTTTGTTGTAGCAACGCTAGCAAGTAATACTCCAACTTTGAAATATATTAAATAGATATCTACTGTGAAAGTGTGTATACAATTTTGGCACCCTCGGTATTAATACTACTAGAGCGATTTTTAAATTTTGGAGTGTAGGCAGCCCCCCCCCTAATAATAGTACGCTTTCACTGATTTTCAAGAACTGATTTTTTTTCTTCTTTTATTTAAATGGTATAGAGCCAATTTTAAATTTTGGGTAAACTCCCCGGCTAATTTCAAGATTTTCAGAATATATTTTTCTTGTTTTATTTCAATGGCATATATCGAGTTTCCTTTAAAGCAATTTAAAATTACGGCCGTTTCAGCGATTTTTAAATTTAGGCCTAGCCCCCAAAAGTTTTTCAGGTATATCTTTAATCCCAAAAATCCGATAATTTTCAAAAACTATTTAATTTAAATGTTATACGTATGTTGAGTTTTGTGGTGGAAAAACAACTATTGGTACTGGTGAAGCGATTTTTAAATTTTGGGTTACAAAAACTACTTTTCTTATTCTATTTAAATGACATATACAGAGTTTCGTTGCAAAACACAAATATTAATGTGGCTAGAGCGATACCCCGGAAAACAGTCAAGTCTGAATTAAAAGTAGCTTACATAAAATGTGATATAATAAAAAATAATAAAATATTTGTACTCCTCTAGTGTAACAGGTATTTCATTGCTTAAACGTTGCTGTGAATCTTTAGCTACAGCACTTACCAAGTGCTTAAATGCTTATCATTAGCAAACAGCCTCTCTCCACCATGTAATATGATAGCGAGACAGCACATAATCCATATCAGTAAATTATTAAATTATATAACTTAGAGCCTGTTTAATCTAAAGAGACACTAATTGCAAATGATAATATTCTATTCCGCCGTCTAAGAATTCAATGGAAGTTGACCCATTAAGATTTACACTGCATTTGTATGAACAAGTCATGAAAGCAAAAATAAATATGCTGCAATTTAAACAATGCAAAGAAAATGCTCTGTTGCATACTGCTGATAGATGTCTACTTTTGCTTTTTAAATAAAAAATGGCACATCGGCAGAAGAACTGGGGGTATGGAACAGTATTAAGTTATGTACTTCAATATAACTAATAAATATGTAATTTAAATTGATTTTAAATCTGTACATCAAGCCATAGCAAGCATCCAAATCCTTAAAACTCCAGGTAAACGACTGCTGCCAACTGCACCAGTACATAAAGTGGATAAAAAAACTGATAGCTCTACGTCCATCTGATAACGAGTAACGACATACTGCTAAAGGCTTTTGCCTTCAGAAACCTCTTACAACAGACAAAATCTAACTTTAGAACGGATTACAGAAAGCAGACCTCTCATAGCATAAACAGTGGAGAGTTTAAATAAAAACCTACCCAACCGACAGCCCAAGACGCGAAACACCAGCCATCTTTCTCATTCATAGCCATGTCTCCTGGGTAAACAACTCTGTTCACCGGATAGCAACAGCACAACATCTGTAGCCTTTAAAAACAGCTTGCACATGAAAGTTAACAGAATCTGCAAGCTACGGGCAAACTCGAGAACTAATAACTTAAAATCTACTGTCATATAAATTATCGACAAAATATTTATGATTCATTTATTTAAGGATTTGTCGAATCCATACCACGGGACGTATTTATTGCACTAAACAGCTTAATTATTTGTAATGGAAATTCAAAAGAAAGCTCATTGCTAATATGCAATACTTCGATATTTTTGTTTGGGGACTGTGTATTAATAGTGCATACTACGATAACACTGTTTATTCCACACTCAAATGTAATAAGGTTATTAGTGTTTATTTAGTAATTCTGGTTTATTTACGCCTTCATAGTGACGGAAAGAAACTGTTTATAATGTATCGACAACGTTAACATCATAAAAGCAAAATTTTCATACTAAATCGCGTGAATCCACGTAACTGGATTATTTGTACAGTAATTAGAATCCAAAATTTATCAACAAAGCTATTTTCCACATTTTCCTAGTGTTACGAGATATTTATTGTTAATTATCTTATGTGCTACTTTTGTGACCGGAAGTTCATTAACAAAATTGAAACAACGCAGTCTCTTTAATTTGGATATACATAATATCATGCCTATTACAAGGATGGTGTTATAGAACTGTACCAGAAAAAAAAAAAAATAATTTTTTAAAGACGAGTATTATTGGTGATAAAAATGATTGAAAATATTAACAATTGTTTATTTAGCATTTCAAAATAAATAGTAGAAGTCAATTTATGTATTTTATATCCAAAAGAGATGTAAATTATTTGTTTGGTTTATTAGGTTAACTTTACATTTCTATTTTATTTTTGTTTATTAATTTTATATAATAAACTAATGATAACTTTTTAAATTGATAATAACAAAAAACTCTTTCCACCATTTCCCCGCGGTAGCAGAGGTAGTAGTAGTGATAGTAATAGTACTGGTGATCTGGTAGCACTAGTAGTAAAAGTAACAGTAGTACTAATACTAACAGCAGCAGTAGTAACAGCAGCAGCAGCAGTAGTAGTAGTAGTAGTAGTAGTAGTAGTAGTAGTAGTAGTAGTAGTAGTAGTAGTAGTAGTAGTGGTTGTGGTGATGGTGGTGGTGGTGGTGGTGGTAGTAATAGTAGTAATAGTAGTAGTAGTAGTAGTAGTAGTAGTAGTAGTAGTGGTGGTGGTGGTGATGGTGGTGGTGGTAGTATAATAGTAGTATTAGTAGTAGTAGTAGTAGTAGTAGTAGTAGTAGTAGTAGTGGTGGTGGTGATGGTGGTGGTAGTAATAGAAGTAGTATAGTAGTAATAAAAGAGTAGTAGTAATAGCAGTAATATTAGTAGTAGTAGTAATAGTAGCAGTATAGTAATAATTGTCATAATAGTAGTAATATTAGTAGTAGTAGTAGTAGTTGTTGTAGTAGTAGTAGTAGTAGTAGTAGTAATAGTAGTAGTAGTAGTAGTAGTAGTAGTAGTAGTAGTAATGGTAATAGTAGTATAGTAATAATTGTCGTAATAATAGTAATATTATTATTAGTAGTAGTAGTAGCAGTAGCAACAGCAGTAGCAGCAGCAGTAGTAGTAGTAGTAGTAGTAGTAACAGTAGTGGTAGCAGTAGCAGTAGTAGTAGTAATAGTAGTAATAGTAGTAGTAGTAGTAGTAGAAGTAGTAGTAATAGTAGTAGCAGTAGTAGTAATAGTAGTAGTAATAGTAGTAGTAGTAGTAGTAGTAGTAGAAGTAGTAGTAATAGTAGTAGTAGCAGTAGTAGTAATAGTAATAGTAGTAATAGTAGTTGTAGTAGTAGTAGTAATAGTAGTAGTAGTAGTATTAGAAGTAGTAGTAATAGTAGTAGTAATAGTAGTAGTGGCAGTAGTAGTAGTAGTAGTAGTAGTAATAGTAGCAGTAGTAGTAATAATAGTAGTAGTAATAGTAGTAGTAATAGTACTAGTAATAGTAGCCGTAGTAGTAATAGTAGTAGTAGTAGTAGTAGTAATAGTAGTAGTAGTAATAGTAGCAGTAGTAGTAATAGTAGTAGTAGTAGTAATAGTAGTAGTAGTAGTAGTAATAGTAGCAGTAGTAGTAATAGTAGTAGTAATAGTAGTAGTAGTAATAGTAGCAGTAGTAGTAATAGTAGTAGTAATAGTAGTAGTAGTAGTAGTAGTAATAATAATAGTAGTAGTAATAGTAGTAGTAGTAGTAATAGTAATAGTAGTAGTAGTAATAGTAGTAGTAGTAATAGTAGTAGTAGTAGAGGTAGTAGTAGTAGCAGCAGTAGTAGTTGTAGTAGTAATAGTAGCAGCAGCAGTAGTAGTTGTAGTAGTAATAGTAGTAGTAATGATATTAGGTAGTAGTAGTAGAGTAGTAGTGATAGTAGTGGTGGTAGTAGTAGTAAAGGTAGTAATAGTAATACTAGTAGTACTAATAGTGGTGGTGGTGTTCTAGTAATGATCTACTGACGTGCATTCTGAGAGCTTCTCTTAAATTCAGTGGTTTTGGCTGAGGAACATGGAAAATAAATCTGGTCGCGAAAATACGATCAAACGCTCTCTTCTATTAACACAATAACTATTTTATTGATATTTGCTAACATTACAGTATCGCAACATTGTTTGCACTTAACTTATATATCTTTTGAAATTAAAGTTGCTTATACCTTTTCCATCTTTGCACAGTTATATACAGTACAATAGAACATTATGAATATACTAGGAAATTAATGTCTAAACAGAAATAATATGAAAACTGTCATTATGAATTAAATGAACACACAACTATTCACAACTTTCTGTTTCCTGGTTTAAAATTAACTAGCTCTAACAAAAATATGTGTTTCCATACATCCCTCCCTTCCCAAGGATGGTGTTTGTTTTCAAACAACAGTGCCGCATATAGCCCAAGTTGTGCTACTTCAAATGTCTTTGTATTGTTCTGACTTTTCGCCGCTAAAAGAGAAGATTGTTGTAAATGTTCCGAGCAACAAATGTTCCGAGGACGTCTGGAAAGTGGATAAGAATATAAGTGGAGATATTTACTTCATTGTAGAAAACAAGCGCTTTTAAACAATAAATGACTGATTTCTTTATTAGTATCTCGTAATTTTTAAATTGCTCTCTGTGTACAATAAGCGTGAGAAAAATATTTTATAGTTCTATAAATAGCTCTTGAAACAGATATTTTGTTGGTTACTGATCTGATGCAATTCAGAATTGTGTGATCGTACATATTGTAATTTAATGTATATCAACCATCCGATTGAAATCTAAATAGCTTCGTATATGTGGCATCTGTCACATAGATGCAAAGGACCATACGTTTTAAGAAGTACCACACTGACTTGGCGAAATAGACCTCTAACAACTCGAATCTGACAGTAGGGGGACCTACTGAAGTACCAACTAAGTCATTAACGTGTAAAAACTGTACTTATAGTACAGAATTTTGCCGCTTCTGCAGTCACTGAACTGCTGACACCACAGACCACCAACGCATAGCAATGTCAGCGTGGTTTGGTTTGGTTCGTACTTCAATGGATCGCTCTGTAAAACCGAATAAGCTTAAGATAAACATACCTTACCTTTAGCAGAGGATGTGAATTACGTCTACATAAAGTTGCAAACCAGTTTCCGTACCTGAAAACAAAAGAAATAGAATAAATTATACTTCTAATTAAATTGCTTCAGGAAAATTCATATAAGCAGAATAATTTCTATATTTTTGCAAAATGATGCCAAAACGAAGAGAAAACAACCTTATGTACATGCTAAGGGAAATACTAAAATGTATGCTACTGGAAAGCAGGGTGACGTCACGATGATGTCACTGGAGTATTTTTGGAATGCTCTTGAATTTGCAGTGCATCTCGAGCTGATATACTACAAATCTTAACATTCTAGCGCATTATATCTTAATATAACTAGATCAGATTAATCAGGAATTTCTAACATTTCGTCAGCTTTATTTGCTTGTTTCATTATTTACAAGCATGAGTATATCATATATGCCACTCATGCGCGCAACTATTTCCACAGTGTTCCGTTTTCTCCCGCGTTATTTAGCGTAAAGTCCTCTTAAATAGTCTCAGTTACCCCGGTGCTGCTCTCTCGAGCGGTGCCATAATGCCATGAACTATTTAGAATGGATAAAGCTTATTCTCATGCTCTATGTATCTCAAAGACACTCGAACAGTTAACCCTGAAAATGTTTTAGCTTGTTTCGGCATGAAAGACAATGTTATTTATGGAAAGATCCAATGTAGTAGTGGTAGTGGTGGTAGTGGTGGTAGTAGTAGTAGTAGTAGTAGTAGTAGTAGTAGTAGTAGTAGTAGTAGTAGTAGTAGTAGTAGTAATAGTAGTAGTAGTAGTAGTAGTAGTAATAGTAGTAGTAGTAGTAGTAGTAGTAGTAGTAGTAGTAGCAGCAGCAGTAGTAGTAGTAGTAGTAGTAGTAGCAGCAGCAGCAGTAGTAGTATAGTAGTAGTAATAGTAGTAGTAGTAGTAGTAGTAGTAGTAGTAGTAGTAGTAGTAGTAGTAGTAGTACAAAATAAGCAGAATTCACAAACTATATCAATAGATAATTCAATATAATTTGCCGCATAATACATATTTTAGTATGTATAAGTATAATTGCAAAATAAATCTGAATAACAAGAAAAATGTGATAACATAACAAATAATTTTAACATATAACTGATGTGAACTATGTGCAATACATCACTGAAAGTGTTATAAAATGGTTTAAATATTAAAATTATAATTTTCAGTGTTTAAATTTTTGCTACAAATTAAATTGCATTTACCACATAATGATTAAGCATATCATATATTCTGATTTTGAAAAAAGAATAAAATTGTTTACTGAGTGCCTAAGTTACCATGACTTAATATCTTGGTTCATAAATGTACCTTCCTTGCCAAGCGAAGTTAAATAACAAAACCAAAACAAAAAAATTAATAACAATAAAGCATTTACACCTATTCTACCTGGATCACTGGTTGCAGATAGGAAGAAGGCCCCGGATCTAACAATTTGTCATTAAATAGCAGAAAGTGTCTGCATTTCACCCTAAACCGAGATTTCCTTACTGTGAGTCGAAGGATTAGAAGCCAAAAGTGAAGTGAATCCCCACATGGAGTCTCTGATTTTGTCAACGGGCGATTTGCTTAAACCAACCTGCTCACTGAATGCGTAAGGAAAAGGAAGAAGCAAGTCTAGGATATCGACCGACAAGGAGGGAATGCGCGCAAGAACGGCACAAAATAGCGAAATTAAATAATCTTCTCATTACTGTAAAATTCAATATTGGAAAATTTCTTTTCTTAAGTTCATTAAGATACGTTGACACAGATTTGGTAGAAAACTATCACACCATTCTTCTGTTTTAATATTTATATTCTTTACATAAAGCAAGTAGAGAATATTAATTACATATAACATAAAATATTCTTTCTATTAAATAATTAAAAATGTATGTGGAACAGTTTGGAACACAGGTATAAGATCTTAAAATGTGTTCTCCGCCCCATTTCAATGGAAATCGTTTTCTTGCTTCATTGTTTCTGATCTCTTTGTTAATAAGCTGAAAACATTTTCTGTCAACTACAGCTTATTAAAAAAATAATATAGTGTAGAAGAGCTCTCCAAAAGCTAAATACGTAATTTGTTTAAAATTTACCAATAGATCACAACTTCCCAATTTTAGGACTAAATTATAAGTTAATAATATTTCAGTGAGTAAAATAGTCACTTAGAATGAATTTTGACTTCATCAAAATCCAAAGAAATCACAAAAAAGTACTAAATCATGTTTAGAATGCCTTAACGAGAAGCTGATAGGGCTTTAGAGAGACTAAACCGTTTTCTACACGCGAGAATGTACAATATATAATTACATGATTCAAGAAATTGTTTATAAATATCCTCCTTGTTTTATCTCAGGAGAGTTACAACAGCTGTATAGTTCCTGGAGCTTCAATGTGAACCAGTTTACTATTTCACTTTTAGGGAATGTCGTGAGGGGGCACTTCATACTTCTATTATATCGATCAGTCGAACAGAGGGGGAGGATGTGCGAGGTCGTGGGTGAACAAACTCCACTTTTACCCTGGGCAGACAAAAGGTTCTGGCTGATAAAACACGACCCATGCTATGTTTCCTTCACTAGCTTCATTCTTTTGTGCCCGGTGTTTGTAAAACTGATGGTGGGTCCATAGAGTTCTGCAGTTCTGTAATTAGCGGCGGCCTTCGTAGATGACAACTTCTCTCTACATGTAGCCAGTCCGAGTTACCCATCACCACCCTGCGTCGTTCTTCCTTCGTTATCTCTCTCTGTCGTACTTCATGCTTCTTGTTTGCTTTCTTTTTCTTTTCCGGGCTCTATTATATATACTTTTAGTGCACAATTGCCATAATTTATATTTATTATTATATTATATTATTATTATATTTATATTTATATTTATTATTATTATATTATTATTATTATATTTATATTTATTCCTCTGTTCCGTTCGCACTTTTATATTTATACTTTTTCTTTCGTTCGTTATATCCCATTCAAAGTGTAGGGGAAAGTTGCGATTATTGGGCACATGCGCAATGAATACGCCGATTATAACATCAAAGCACAAGAAATATTATTCAGATATTTGGTAACAGTAGACAGACCTCGCATTGTAAAATCTATCATATACATGCCTTAAAAACGTTTTATTGTACATTTATGAGGATTGTTTGAAAAGATTAGAAAAGAAAACAAGACAAAGCATTACTATTGAAAAGATCAATTTTATTTCTGTACGTAAAGTTCATCGAGAACTACACATTTAATGCAGAGAGTTTGCAAAAATGGGTTTTGTCTAACTTTGCAAAGTAAACGCTGATAAAAACGATATCCTCTTTCAACCAGATCGAGAACACGAAGTTGCTTCTGGCTTAAGTTTCGGGAATAGTACGAATGATAACTAGTCGATCCTGTAGTCTAGTGGTCACCATACTTGCCTCATAGATCGTGGGTCCAGATCCGACCAGGTCGATGGATATTTTCGGGGATAAAAATTCTATGTATGGCTTCCTTCGTAAGGATAGTAAAACGGTGGTCCGTGTAGTAGATTTACGGCACGTAAAATAACCTCAAGCATAAAAAAGAGGTTTCTGAGCAAAATTTATTGGCCGTTTCATACTCTGAATTGAATGATGACCTGATATGTTAAAGAGCTTATGTAAGTAATCCAAGTAAATAAATAAGTAATTCAAACTGGAATAGCATTACAACATAATGGTAGAAAGAGATAAAATAAAACCTTTGGGAATGAAATCTAAATAGCTATGTTTGCTACAAGAAGAATTGATTAGGACATTGATCAGAACAATGAACACTTAAAAATCATTCGGAAAAAGAAAGTGTTGAAGAAGAATAGAAACAAATAAATAAAACGGTCACAGAAACATGGAATAAAATAAATAAAAAGAACTGTATAAATGGACAGAATAATTAAAATATCTAATCATAAAAGAAGGGTTATATCAAAGATATTTACAACTTCAAATTTAAGAGACAAGAGAAAACCAGCAGAAGCAAAAAGCTCATGCAGGAAGCACATGGAAGCATCTTGAAAACTTAAATAGGTATACAGGTTAACCAGAATTTGCCTATAAAAGTATGAGATAACAAATACTATTGTTATTATGTGGCTAGCATTAAATTGCAGATGAATATCGATGATTACTTTATGATAAAACTCTATTGACTGGAAAATATAAGAAAGAAGAACATGAAAAATATGGGATATGAACTAATTAATATACATTTAATAAAATATTATGAATGAGGAACAGTCTTGAAAAATATAAGAAACATAAATAGTAGGTCGTGAGGGCATATATAGTGAATTACTAAAATATTTTCCTGAAAAGTTGCAAGTTAACTTTCTTAAACCGTTAAAAACAATGCTAGGTTAATAAAAATAATTCTAGACGAACAGCAATACTAATAGACAATAGCAAAACTCGTATTTAATAAAGCAGAACAACAAAACGTAATAAATACCGTGGTACACGTATATGATGTACGTTACAAATAACGCTAAAATGAAAACCAACGTTAGAAGTCTTATTACAAGAAGAGCAACCCTTGTATTAACAATAGAACATCGCGAGCTTATTAGAGGAGCACGGTTCTGTTCATCGATTATGTAAAAATGTTTAATAGAGTAGAAAGAAGTATGAAAAAATAAAAATAAAATTGGCAGTCCAATTTACTTAATTGAACTGAAAAAAATATACAAGTACAAAAGTTTAATTATATGGGAACTGTTAAACAGAGAAAATAAAACCAAGGTATAAAAAATGACTGCAGTTTGTCGCCACTGCTTTTTAATATTTTAAACGAGGTGATATCAAAAGCTTTCCGGATTGACTCTGTAGTGTGCCAATAGATGGCAGGGTTGCACGCGCAGCGCTAAGGAGCCGTAAACATGAACTAGCTATGTGCTAAGCGACATTTTTGTATTTACACTGGTAGTAGTTCTATCGGTATTTTTGTCATCAGTTTCGTCACGGATAGCAAGTTGGAACTAAAAGCATGAAACAGGAAATCGCCCACCGAGACCTTAAACAAGCTTCTGAACGGGATGATGCAATGTTTCGAGTAATACTTGAACATCAACAACATCCCTGGAAATTGACGAGCATCACCTGCGAAAAAGTTAAAATGAGGGTCGTAGGCGAACAATCGACGACATTGCCGGCGTAGTACGTGTGTCGTTTGGGTCAGTGCAGGCAAAAGTGACGAGGTACAGCTTGAATCGCAGAAGTTTCTACACTGATTCCCAAACAATGATTTTGAGACTGCATTCCAAAAGTGCCAGAAGCGCTGAGACTGGTGAATTGCTGCCAAAGACTATTTTATGTAGCTAAATGAAGAATTTTTGTAACAGAATTTGTCCGAGAACTTTTTGATAACACCTCGTACATGAAATTATACGAAACATTCTACTTTACTTTATGAATTTTAATACAGAAGAGTTTGCTCTCACTTTTTTTTTTTCCAAAACGGTTTATTGTAATTTATTTAGCATTTTCCATTAATTACATAGAGTAATACTGCATAGTAGGTCTTGAACTTCAGTCAAGCATATTTCATATCCAACATTTACAAATATACTGAGAGTTACACGAATCTAGTAAAACTATCAAGATATAACATTTTATAATGTGTAAAAATTATATGACAATCTAATTATTATTTCTAATTTGAAGAATTATATACAAAAGTAAATATATGAAATGAATTTAAAAGCAACGAAATTCAACATGATATTATTCACGAATAAAAGTAAAGTTCGCATTTAAAGGGAAAGAGAGCAAGAGATCGAAAAATGTAACATAACATAAGATAATAGTATAATAGAAGTATTTATACCTGTAGGATATCACATGTCACACAAAAGTAGAACAGACCGAACAAAGCAAGTGGAAATATTGAATTATAAGAAAATAACTACAAAATAATTAAACTACAAAATTATTATATGCCAGTAAAATTTGGAGAGTGACAGGAAAAAAATATACTACAAGTAAATTATTTGACTTTTCTAAGAGGTATTGTAGAATAAAATAAAAAACTGACATAGATAAAGATTAAAAGGGTACGAGAAACTAGAAATATAAAATCTGAACGATAAAGATAAAGAATATAAGACGAAGTGGATAACTCACGTACAGAAGACGAAACAGAAACAGAATGAACAAAGAAGTAAAAATATAGGACCCATAAAATAATGGCATGAACAAAATGTGCAGATTACAACAGACAGGATGAAGAAATAAATAGAAGCCTGAGTTATGCACTTTTGTCATTAGAATGTCACTCTTGATCTGCTGAAGGAACGCTTTCTTGTTACAATCTTAGTCGTTTTTTCTTCAATTAACCTCTCAAACCAATCAACAAAATTGCATAATAACATGCTTCTCTTAATGTTCTTTAGTTTTTGAAATATTCTATCAAGTTTATTTCTTCGAAAGCGCAATATATA
Source organism: Metallyticus violacea (assembly GCA_030762175.1). Taxonomy (NCBI): domain Eukaryota; kingdom Metazoa; phylum Arthropoda; class Insecta; order Mantodea; family Metallyticidae; genus Metallyticus; species Metallyticus violacea. The sequence goes on from CM060834.1 coordinate 46,548,625, forward strand.
TATATATATATATATATATATATATATATATATATATATATATAAATTTAACTGTGGACTGTTAGACTTAGACGTGTAATGATGGATCCAGATTTCGTTCAGGTGACGAACTGTCAAAAAAAGTCCTGGGAACTGCCATACACTGCATTGAAATACATTTTTCTGGCGTTAAATACTGCTAAAAAATAAAGACTCCAAATATGATTTGATCTACGGCCGTTCTTGTCAAATTCAAATTATGATGCTTACCAATATGTTAACACATAACCAGTTTTATTTCATTGATCACGTTTATATAACGATTTTCTTACAACTACTGCTTAAATGTTTTACTTTCCTGTATTTAATTTTAAATATAATTTGTTTCTTGCTTCAATTCTTCAACTAAAAACCTATAATTATCAAGAGACAAATAGAGTATTTGCTATCATTTAACCGCCGTGATCTTCCACGAATGAACCACTACCTTATAACTCTTTACAAACTGACCTAATGAGGATGATGAATTTCTACTATGATAATCTTGTCAAATAGAATAAATCTCACCGCTTTCCAAATCATAAGGCATGGATAATTCTGTAAGGAAACAGGAAGTAAATAAAGCGCTCATTTAACGCCATTTTATTATAAAAATAACGATAATTTCCCAAAGAGAAGAACAAAAACTACTAAAATTTGACATCTATAGTTCTGAAATTGTTTTTTGTAACAAGAGAATATTAAAAGCAAGAAATGATCAAGGAAAAGCAAAGGAAATTTCTTTTTCTTAAATCATATATTGAAGGTATTGGAATTTCAAGTTTATCAACGACCTTTGGTTTTATATATTTAATGAGCAAATCCTGTTACTTAATAATTTTCTTTTTAAGCATTTACCGAAATTCTGAGAACGTTTCATGTTTCTCTTCTGTGATTTTAAATTCGTAAATAAATATTTACATAATAACGCACTTTTAATAATTTTAATCCATTAATGGAAACTTCGTGGCTTACATACTAAGCCGAAGGCTTCTCACTTATTATTTAATGCCCATTTTCACTACTGATGCGTCACAGGCGATGGGCAGTGGTGATTGATTAGATGAAAGGATATTTTTTTAAGGATAGAAGAGATCCAGGGTACCTTCCCGATTTTTGGCATTTATGAGGACTGAGGAAAACCTGGGCAAACCCTCTGTCAAGGAGAACGGTCCGAACTACAGAGCCTGCTCTCATTAGTCCGCGCCGTAACGACCTTGGCCACTCGTGATGGTGAATCAGTGGTATAACGAAACTTTTCAAATTTAGGGTGTATTTTATGGAACGCTATTTTAGCAAAGTCTCCGTATGATGCTGCATTTTTAAAAGGTTATTTCATTGATACGGTTGATTTTATCTGTATCCCCTCTAAAACAAGTAACAAGAACAAACTAAAACAGGAAGCAAGGACGTGTTTCTTTACACAGAATTTAATTAAAACTATCAATAGACACATAATTTCGGTTCAATAATTAGAGCTCTATTCTAAAAAGTACACAGGTTTCATTAAAATACAGAAAACAGGAGGAAAAAATCAATATAGAGAAGGAAATAAAGGGAATAAACACACGTTTATACAAAAATGATGGGGAAAAAAAAATAACCTAAGAAAATCAGGAAGAAATAAACAAATAAAATTGAAGCCGAGCAACAGAAAAACATAACAAAGTAGTAACTTGAAATAAAACAATGAAATATGTCAACGCATAAGTGCATGATCACGAATTGCGTTAGAGATTTTATTTCAATGCTAGAGGTGCTCGATATCACAGGCCAACGCTATGCTCCTGACGCTCTCAAAGGTACAGCTAGCACTTAAGGGAGACCAATGCCTCTCATTTGCGAAACAACCTTAACAACCTTTAAATACAATAATATAAGTATTTATCTACATTATGGAAATAAATCTTTGCAGCAAATAGATAAATGTTGTAATGATTGAGCTAGAAGGTAAATCAAGAGAAGACTTAAATAATGGTATTCAAGAAAGGGGAAAAATTGAGTAACTATGAGAAGTGGAGGAAAGGAGATAAAGAATATAAGGTAGCTAGCTAGGGATTGTATTTATTTAGGATGGAGGTGGTAAATGGGAGAAATATAAATAATTACCCTTGGCTAAAGGGAAAGGAGCAATGGCAGCAGTTGTAAATATAGAATTCCAAATATAAATGCTAAATGGCTAGGAAAATATATAATATGGTAGTCTAGGACAAAATGTTATATAGTATTGAAATATTAGGGCTGGAAGGAGAATGGGAAATTGTGAATGTTGTGCACAGAATGTTTTGCAGGGAAATATTAGGCCTACCAAGTGCAACAGCAAAGGAATTTCCACAAATTGAAATGGGATGAGTGGAGGGTGTGATTATGGACAGAACTCTTAAATAATGGTTTAGAATTCTAGATTCAAATGAAAGAAATTTAATAAGAAAATGCTTAGAATTTCAAGAAAAGGATTTAAGGAGCAATGGGTGGAGTAATAAGCCTTGGGATTATTTTGGAGAACAATGTAAATGGTTTTTGGAAAACTGCAAGCATCAAATTGGAAAATATAGAAACATAAAAATTGTTGAGTGAGTTAGCAGATAAAAGATCCTTAGTATTTTATACACTGACAAAAATGAATGGGAAAGAGAGAAGTATACTGATAAATCAAATAAAGGTCAAAAACAGGGCATTGCATGGCTAAGAGCCATGGAGATTAAAAGGAATAAGGAAAGGGTTTCCTCAGAATCAGAGTCCATTATATGGGGAAAGGAAGATATGGAACATATAGTATTTCAGTGTAAAGGGACGGGATTCTGGAAAACAAGAAAATAGATAAAAAGATAGTTTAATAAAGAAATTAGTAAAGACAGCAGGAATGTTCGGGAGTTCTTAGGTAAAGTTAAAAATAAATTTAATTGGGCACTAAGAAGGAAAGTAAATGAAATAACTTAAAAGATATGTACGTTTATATTAATAAGACAAATTTGGTGTATGCTCGTGGGAAACAAAGAGCCTGGATTGCATCTTTAGTCATATTACCTTGTAAATAATTTAATAAATTTTAAGAAGGGAATAGCACTGAAAGCTGTCATTGTCCTGGGAGTGGCTGGATGCCCAATTATATTAAATTAGTTGAATTATTGAGCTTGTGATATTGGAAATTGTTCTATAATATAAATATTGCATTATAGTTGATATTTGAGAAATAAAGGAATTAGTAGTTTGTAGAGATTGTAGCTAGCTCAGAAAAAATGATAATAAGTAGAGTAATTGAAATATTTTATTTTAGTACCTTGGATTGGGCCGGAGCCCAATAAACCTGCAGTAATAAACCTGAGGCTGGGGACTGATGAATTCAAAGTGGAAATTTTTATTTTTTTAATTAATTAGAATTTATAAAAATTATCTATAACAGATTTTAGATAACATTAATTATTGTATTAACAATTTTTATAATTGTAGGGGTTACACATAAAATGGCCTGGGCCAGATAGGTGGAGGCCCGTTTGTAGCTTTTATTTATATTTGGTTTTTTCCATAGCATTTCAAAAAATTTCAATTTCTTAGAAACAAATTATAAACAGCCAGCTTTATTATCTCAAGTATTATTTCTGACACTCTCCTAGTAACTGACCAATAATTGCCTTTCACTTAAAACATAACGGTATAAAGAAATTCCAAAAAAAAAATGGAAATTGTGAGACATAAAAACCAAATAAAACTGAGGAATGCTGTGAGGACATTTGAAATGCCCTAGGTCAACCACAAGACCAGAAGATAGCGCATAGCTTAATGGCGAAGTAATGCAGATGTTTAAAGCTCTCTTGATGCATTAATTGGTTATGAGTGTAAAGCTAGATGTGTTTATTAAGAGTACCAGGTTAACGTAGCCACTTACGGTAAATTTGGGTTCTAAAGCTTTATAAAATTATTGGAAAAGGTTTTCAGAAATAACATTCAAAAAGTGTAAAATAAATCCTGAAGCCATTAGAAACTGAAACTGAAAGGGAAACAGTATCTAACTTTTGATAGAAACTGAAGCAAGTATACAGAAAATGTTGACGTTTTTGATTGACATGGCTTCCAGGGTTCTCTCAAATTGCACTGACCCACAGCAAGCCTGTTAGTCGCAGTATTTTGCTGTTATTGGCAAACAGTGCTGAACAAAACTAAGTGGAAAGAAGGCAAATAAAAGCGAACAATGTGCAGAGGTAGTGTAAAAGGGACCTTTCAGCTGTCCACACCAAATGGTCACTACGTCACTTGACTCCTTGCTTCACTAAGACCTGAATTGGAAATATAATTCCAACTGGGGCAGAGAGAGAGGCCATGAATACTTCTCGGGTCCGCCCATTGATATAAATGCGTTTGACTGTAACACTGCTGGGGGCAGCAAGGAACTAACCGACGTGTTCCCTCTTACTATTTGAATAAACGGCATTTTACTTTCCAATTTTCAGTTACAGCAGAGGCACCTGCCATGCACACTAAGTATAAAACATCAACCAGCACTGCATAGTTACATAGCAAGCATTAAACGTTACATATTTAAATTCAATGCAATGCACTAAATGCATACAAAACGTTCAAAAGCTCGAAAACCGATTGAGATATTCGTTTAAAACATTTTGAGAGTTCTACTTACCATCATTTGCTTACGCAGATAATTTGCAAGAACATTCTAGAAGAATACTTAAAAGCTGTAATGACAGTGAAGTTAAATAATTGTGATATATATTTTAATATTTATTTTGCTCCATGCCACAAGATAAAAAACACTCATCACAATCAGTAATTAATATTTATCTCAGACTCATGACACATTCCTCCAATTCTTGCTGAGCATGGGTTACTTTTGGATCGCTGCTTCCATTTTGATGTTGATCTCTCATTTAGCACAGTACATAGGTCTACGGTGGATCGATTTCCCTAGATCTCCATGAAATGTAGAGACCAGCAGTGACAGATGGATCAGATCATGATATTATTGCTATTTATATAGAAAAGTTGGACAAAAGGTTTTACCAAAATTAGATTTGTTAAGCTTTTATAAACAATTGCCATACATTGCCGGGTTAATGAAGAAAACAAGCTGGAAGTTAGCACGACATTCGTTGTATGTCTGTCTTTGTAGTGATTCCAATCGGAGTAAATGACAAATAGACTCTGATGTCTATGCTATAGTGATGATTATTATTCAGACTATAACCGAACTACTAAAATAATACAATTTGATGTTGGAAATATAATAAACAGAATAAAACACGAATCCTAAAGCTCAGCTGTCATTATAGCATATATCTCACAGGAAGAGTGAATTAAGTATGAACTTTTCAATTTGCTAATAGTGAGAAAGAGCAAATCATTGTTTTTGAATATTTTTGCACAACATAATATAAATTATTGAGTTTATGTTTAAATTATTTTAACATTTTCACACAGAATAAGTCTTCAATTACTTCATTCCATAATACATTCATGAGTAAAAAAAATTATCTATTTTCTTAAATGTGAAAAAGCACTTACTTCAGAAAAAATTTTAAAAATATTCGGAAATGGTAATTAAAATGGAACTGCATTTAATACAATAATGATTTGCGTATAATAATCTTAAATATTAATTCCGTATTTTGCAATATCAATTTTATTTTAAAAATTTTAAAATGTTAAGGCTGATATTAAGTGATTAACAGTATTAAAATTGTACATCAAGCATATCCTTTCCGAGTGTCTAATTTATGTCCTGTAGCACATATGACTAGGAAAACAGGAACTAGTTCACTACCTGCTTAAAGGAAATATCATTTTGACATTGTTTTTGCGAGACTCGCCAAGTTATGGGCGTTAGCAAGGTGTGAGACTAATTTTGGAAGATCAGCTTTCAGTGTATAAATTAAAGCAAATGTAAGGGAGTTTACTCTGAAAGTGTCTCATTTTAAACAGGGGACAATGTCTTCCATAAATATGTATTATGCTTGAATTTTCTTTATTCTTTCCTGTGAGCTATTGATTTGAATGATTAGGCCAGAAAGTGACTTGTTTAGTAACACATTTTGGCAGGGAGGCCGATTCTTGCTTCTCTGGACAACATAAAACCTGAAACTGACGTGCTTGATGATCAAGATGGTGATGCAGTCATTAGTAAGTTGTATGTTACTATTTGCAATTAACCTCTCTTTTTGTATACGAATTATATTTAATTTTATTATAGCATGGTTCCATCTATACATTATCTGTTGAAACCGAAACTCAAAGCTTCACTTCCATAAATTGATAATATGCTTATAATTAACATTAATGTATTCTGATGCACATATATGATTTACATTGAACCTGACTTCTATTTAAGTCAACGTATTTATTCTCATGTTTTAACAGGTAACACTTGTGCAAAGAAGAAGGTTGCTATTATAAAAATTTTTACTAGGGCAAGGGACCAGATCTACATTTATTATATATACCTGTATTTATAATAAGAATTCCGCTAGCCTTAAGGACTGGCCGCGTCTAGAAAACAGACCATCATAAAAACAGGAAACTCAAGTGATCGCTTCATGTGAAAAAGCCGAAATACTTCTTTGTTAAATAACAGTACCATAGACTGACCTTTGACGCAATGTTGGGCGGGTTAAACAACATCTCTTAGATTTCTGGCAACGGGAAAGGTTCTGTAAACAAAATAACTAGAATAATAGCCAGCGTCAATGAGGTGAGGGGATAATTAAACTTGAGCATTAACCAATAGAATACTTCGCATCGGATAAGAACCGTAAGATCTATTCAAGAAAGTCCTAATATAGGATATTTTATAACATCACGTCGAAGCGACTTTATAGTGATAGAAATTTACTAGATTTTGATATCGGGCAGTCACAGAAAGATTTGCTTAAATACTTCGTTGTCATACAGATAGGGGACCAGATAATTCGTTTGAGTTATACGAGCAATTCAATCCAACAGTTAGCTATATGGTGTTAACGAACAGTTGTCAGTAAACAGTCAGGAATAAACAGTGACAGAAATATTGAGTATTATAAAAATTGTGTCTCGAATGTAATTCTCTCGTGGTTAATTTAGTTTACGCCGTGCAAGAGTGAACTAAATAACTCTGAAAGCAGTCCTCAAGACGCTACGGATACATAAACATATGAAAAAAACATTACATATCTGGTTTAAAAATGTGTCAACTGCAATTCAGCGAGTTACTGTGTAATGTGTTAAATACCTTGCCGTTCCCGTTGACTCAACCGAGTCACGAAACTTCAGATTCCCTGAGACTAAACTGATAAGAACAGCTGCAGACGGACGGAAAATCAAGGAGAACATCCGGAAGAAGAAGAGGCTTACTCCAAGTATAATTAACACCGCCTAATTAATCGATCGATCACTTGCTCTCCTTCCCCCTCTTTAATCAACCAATCAGTTAAATCCACCTTGACAACAAATAAAAATTGTCGCACTGTATACTAATTTATGACCGAAACCTTATATTTGATCGTAAAAATTGCCCCCCCCCCCCCGCACTTGATATCAAGCCAAAAAGTTCAGATATTTACTGCATTTAAAAAGAGTGGAAACATAAATTAAGATCTTACAGCTGTTTGCAGTTATTTGTCAACTTTCATCCTCAGGTCCAGTAGTTTTCATGTATAAATTCGCCAAAGTTATGTTATACTTTTAAAATTTCCCTTTTTAAACATGGCCTAGCTCTCGTATCATTTAATGCATAAGTATGAACAATAACACATATTAAAGTTCATATCTTGTCAAATATAGCGTTTTCAAAAATATGAGTCATCATACAGCCAGCAGTCTCAAATCAAAGTAGTACGGCTGAATTCTCTGTAAACCTTGCAAGACATAGCGGTATTCCAAATATAATTTAAAAAAATATTATTTTCTATAAGCATTCTTCTTAATGGAGCATCAAAATAACATTCTTTTTTCTCAGCAAGAAATGAATAAACCGATATTTTTGTTTTATCTTTTTTCCATGGAATTTATTTATTTGTGCCCAATTGAATTTTATATTAAACGTGACACATTCACATTTACAGAATTATGCTAACAGTTTTTTTAATGTCTAGTTTTAGTCTTTTCGAGTTTATTCCTTCGAAACTTTTCCTTTTCACAAATAAACGATACATTTATTACATTAAAACAAGAAAACTAAGGAACTTAAAGCCTTCACATGACCTCTAACCTTCTTTTACAGTTTTGTTACAGCAATATACATTTATAAGGTTTCAGCAGTCGATTCCACATGCAGTGGTCTTAATAAGAGGGTAGATCCATAAGTTTCCGGCATAACCATTTTCTAGGTATGATAAAGGCAAAAACAAATATTTCACTTTTCAATATAGTTATCCTTTATTGCAACACACTTCTCACATTTCAATTAACATTTCAATCCCCCTCTCCGCAAAATAGTCAGAAGGCTTGTCTGCAAAATGGGCATAAACAGCATCCATCACTTCTTCGTCAACTTAAATTTCCTTCCTCGAAAGTCCATCTTGAGTTCTGAGATGAGGAAATAGACACTGGGAGCTAGATCTGGGCTATAGGGTGGATAGTCCATCTCCTTGAAGCCATATTTCTTCACAGCTTCTCCGCCATGGGTGGCCGAGGTCGTTAAGGCGCGGACTCATGAGCGGAAGGTGTGGGGTTCGAATCCCGCCAGGACCGTCCTCTCTGATTGAGGTTTTTCCAGGTTTTCCTCAGTCCTCATAAATGGCAAATGCCGGGGAGATACCCTAAACTTAGGCCTGGAACGCTTCCTTCCTTTAAAAAAATATCCTTTCCCAATATATCACTTCATCTCATGTATCATCAGTGTGCACCGCCTGGGGTGCCTCAGTAGTTAAAACGGGCGTTAAACACTACTCAAAAATATCTCCAAACTAGCCCAAATTTCCTGCTTCTCAACATCGTCCATCCTCTATCTCACTCCTTTCCAAAAACCTCTCCTATTATTTTCACCCAATTTCCAAACCTCCCCATTCCAATTTCTTCTAATATTTTTCACTTCTCCAAATCAACTGTCTTCCCAGAACACCTCTTTGATACATAATATACACTTTTAGTATACCATTATCTAATTTAAGATATCTATAATAATATTTGATAATTTTCTCAATTATTATCCTTTCCTTCCCACTCTTCCTAATTCTAACAAACTTATCCCCTTGGCAAGCTTCATGGTAACCCCAATATTTCTCTACAAAACATTCTATGAACCACATCATCTTCATCCAACCCTCTGACACCGCCCAAGTTTCTACCGTATACATCATCTTAGCTTCAACCATCACCTCATATACTCTCTCAAACCATTTCATTTTGTGAGAATTTTATATAAACTTAGTATAACTGTCCTCATTGCTAATTTACCTTTGGCATGTACACTTCTCGCCTGTACCTCCCATTCCCCATTCTCGCAAATATCACCCCCAAATATTCAAATTCTTTCACTACTTCTATTTGATCTCCATTTATAAACCATCCCTCAACCTTCCTTCACTACTACTCAATTCTTCTTCATCATGATAACGCCCGACCACACTTCTCGCAAATAATGCTTCAGAAACTGAAAGCACCGGGCTTGAAAAAACTGTCCTCAATAAGCAGAGGCTAATAGGGCATTTGAAACTTTTAAGTTTCTATAGAAGCCACGACTGGTACTAATAGGAAAAACATGTACAGATGCCGATTGTTGATTTTCAATTTATTGGCGCTTTGTTTAAGTTTAATTTCCGAGCAAACTAATAGCGTTCACCCTGGTGCGCACCATTCTTGACATTTGCCTCGTTTAAGTTGGAATTTATTTCTGTGCTTTGCTTCTATTCTTCTAGCACCATGCTTCAAGCTTTAACAGTATATTACTTAATTTTAGTTTCAGTTATTGTCTAGGGAGCAAACACACTGACAGAACATATGACCCACAAAGTATACAGACACTTGTCACCGTACCCTATTGCTATACAATTGTGTGTGGAACATCCTCGTCGATGGACAAATATATTTAATTAATGAATTATGCCCCCAGCTGCATCAATTACAAGGGCAATGTCATAGTTGTGCTAAATGAAGCCCATTTAATTGGTAGATACATATTTAGTTACCCCTGGGATATGATTTTAGTGTGTCTGTCATTGTTTATTATCTATTTTATTGTTGTACATCTACAGGGCAGGTGTTTCTGCAATGTATACGCATGCGTCCTGTGCGATAACCTAAGTTGAGTTGCCTGGACCCTTCTGCCTCGAGGATTGATACATGCTGTTCGTCCCATCATGGCGTGTGTAAACGTCGTGTTCTCAAATCCGGTGCGACATTTCACTTTCTTTGTAGTGGCCATCATTTTTCGTTAAGAAGGTTATGCCTTTATACCTGCACCACAAGCGAAGAAATCCCAATTTTAAATTATTCATCTCCAAGGTTTTCAATATTTAGACAGTATTGAACAATAGCTAACTGATTTACTCGTATACCGTTTATGAAGGTTAGTTTAGACCCTAAAGCAGCGGTTCCCAAACTTCTTGCAAGCACGACCCCCTTATCGAGAATGAAATTATTAGCGGCCCCTCCATTAGCTTTCCAGTTTAATAATAATAATAATAATAATAATAATAATAATAATAATAATAATGCGCGCACGCTTCAACATGACATCTATTCAATCACAAAACCATTTGCACTGCTTATATAACTGATCAAAATAGTTATAATTCAACAGTTAGTAAAACATTCTTAACAAAAACGGACCTGAAAATTGATAAGTTCTTAAATAAAAGTACTGTTTCTGCCTGTAACAGGTCCTCTCAAGGTGTGAAGAAAGTGAAATTTCATAAATATTGTGAAAGTTATTTACAATTTGGTTTCTTGGTATGGGTTTTCGACCACAATGTGTTATATTTTGTGAAGAGAGTTGATACGAAACTTTACGCGGACCTCCTAGGGGTACCGACCCACACTTTGGGAACCGCTGCTCTAGAAGAGCTATCCACCTAATTGTATAGCTAAATGAATAAGAACTGCGGTTTCGAATATTGTAGATTCGAGTCCTAGGGAGTAAGTTATTTTTTTAATTTGTTTTATAATTAGTATACTCACATACAAAATGTAAAAGAAAAAAAAAAAAGTCAACGAGACTGGAAAACTCGATAATGGCTTGCTTTTACATGACCCCCAGTATGCCAAACCGACACGTTCCACAGCTTTTGTCAATTATTAGTCGCTAACGTACTGGTCTTTTGGAAACAATGCCATATCTTTGGAACTTCAGCAGACAGACCACACATTCATTATCTCAAATTGGTTTTCTAAACCCCCCTAATCTCTCAAATTATTGCAATGTAGCTCATTAACATTCTGTATCCATCTACACAAGTCTTGTACTTTTAACTGGCAAAACTTGATTATGTTGCAGATAACCAGTTACCTGATTCCTGCTAGAAGAATGATTCAGAATTTAGCTTACGAGGATAGGTTCATAAGTTTCCGGCCTCGCCGATAAGGATTATATCCTTCACAAAATCCTTCTGCTGTCATACCTTCTCTGTTAAGTAAATAATTGCAACTGTAACTTCCGCTCCGCTGTGTCCAGTTGTTCAGATAAAGTTGCATAAAGAAGGTTATGTGTGGAAGATGGTGATATGTTCAAAATGGAATATCGAGCTGTTATTAAGTTCTTCACAAAGGAAGAATTTACTCCAAATGAAATTAAACAGCAATTGGACGGTGTATATGGGAAAGCATTCCTCTTATATTCTACCTAAAAGAATGGACCAAACTTTTTCCAATGGTTTGAGAAAACATTGAAAATGAAGAGCGTGCAGGTCGGGCCTTGGAGGCGCTCACTCCTGAAAACATCGCTCTTGTGGAAGGAGAAATTACGGAAGACCTGTGGCTCAAAGAACAGAAATAGTAGCAAGGTTATGCCTTTCGAATTATTCATGAACATTTAAACATGAATAAAGTCGGTGCAAGACAGGTGCCTATTCTTTCCTAAGTCCAAAAGCAGTAACGAGTCATCTGTTGTCAGGCGTTTTTGGAGCTCTGCCGTGGCAACGAGAGAAGCAAATCATTGTTACAGGAGATGAAACTATGGATCTCTACTATGATCCGTTGTCCAAAAGAGAATCAATGGAGTGGCGTAAACCTGGCGAAGCACCGCCTCTAAAGGCCAAGGTCACTCAGACAACCAAGAAGATCATGACCGCAATCTTTTGGCACTGTGACGGGATACTCGTCGTTGGCTTCAAGGAGAGGAACTCCACAGTAAATGGGGAGTACTTTGCTGGCCTACTGCACAGACTACGAGCTCCCATCAAAGAGAAAAGGCGAGGAAAGCTGAGTGGGGTTGTGCGCCTTCTTCACGACAACGCGCCTGTGCACACAGCTCTTGTTGCAAAGGAAGCTGTGGAGAAATGTGGCTTCAAGAAGATCGAACATCCACTCTACAGTCCAGAATTAGCTCCTAACGACTATTTCCGCTTCTAAAATTCAAGGAGGACCTTCGGGAAGAAATTTAAGTTGGCGAAGAAGTGATGGATCTGTTTATGCCCATTTTGCAGACAAGACTTCTGACTATTTGGGAAGGGGGGGGGGGTAGATTGAAATGTTAATTTAAGGATATGAAAAGTGTATTGTAATAAAGGGTAACTATATTGAAAAGTGAAATATAGTTTTTATCTCTATCATACATAGAAAATGGTTAGGACGGACACTTATGGACCTACCCTCGTATATGCTGTTGTCAATGCATTCATTGTCTCAAGAATTTTGGAGGCTGTAATGGAACATAAAATAGATATAAAGTGAGGGACAAACCTTAATAATCTCCCCCTAACCCACCGAGTTACGAGTGTGTATTGTTTCGCTATGTGTGAATAGTTAATAAATACAGTGCCACGAGATGCCCAAATTTTTGCAGTGTTGTCATTGTTACTTTCATACACCAAAGATTGAGCAGAAACGGTTTATATTTCCTGTTTCTCTTATTATTAAGACTATCTTAGAATGCCTTAATTAATAAACGTGGAATAAATGAATAAATAATTCATATTCATCTCCATATGGATTCTGTGTTAGCACTAAACAATACTGAGAGAGATTTCAGAGACGTGACAATGTTGTTTTCCTGAGTGAATCGTGGTACACCGAATGACTCACATGTATTAGGTCAACGTAATATGAATCAACAACTGGGTGACTGTATTCCCACTTGCGGGGAAAACGGCCATAAATGATTGTCCCTTTCTATAACTGAAGACAAAAATCATTCATAGGCAATTTAACCGCAGCAGAAGTTTAAACGGTGCTCTCAGTTTCCGCAGCCAACTTCGAATCGATTAGTGTAACCAGTAGATCTATGGAGGCGGTGTAATGATTAAGTGCAAGGTGGATATAATATGTAGTTAATTGCATCCATTCATGCACCAATAAGCGGGTTAATATGCGTTAACGTATCAGAAGGTATTCATTAACAGAAGCAGAAAATAACCTCACAAAGAGACCAAAAGTTAACCATAGTTATATTAATTGTTATGCTAACTTTCAACAATCCCTTCAAAACAACAAATGAAATAATGGATCCAGAATAATCATAACTTAAATCGCCTAGAATTTCTATTTTCTTGGTCTCTCACATTAAACTTCATTTATTTGCTCCCGTCGGGAACAGAGTCTAGGCCCCCTAACCGGCAGAGGACTATGAGGTAGCTCATGCATATTCAGTGGTCGCTAATGTTACTCGTAGATTTAGTACAGTACCTTGGAAAGCAAGAAGTGCTTATCACACGCATACTGTAAGCCGCTGTTGTCCTCAGCATTGCGACCTAATCTGGACCAGTGATGCTGTTCAGCAGGGTGTGATGTGACACGACAGAAATGGGGAAATCATATACCGTGCCGATATCATGTTGGCAGTGCTGACAGAAACAAGCGTCCAAGATGCTTTTTGTTTCGTTTAGCGCACCAAGAGTGCATTGTTTAACTCTCTCTAACGCGTTAAGTTCCTGAAGATGGCTGCGCCTCTAGGGAGCTTCCTCTAACCCATTAACCCAATGAGTTTACAGGTGACATCTTGAAGGCACTGCTACCTGTAGCTGGAAATGAATTCTAAATGCAAGTTGAGATCAATTAAGGACACGATTGAAACACCGTCTATAAGATTGAACATATATTTTCTAGTGTTCAACCGCCGACAAGTCAAGGTATGCGAAATGTGAGCTAAGGTTTGAGTACGCTGGATCTTTCATGAACTTCTCACGAAGTAGTTGACCACAATCTGTTAGAAGAGAATAAAGTGTACATTTAGTGACTGAAATTTACATCATAAGTACATTTAAGTCTTTCAAAAATTATTTCAGAAATGAGAATTAATAATTACCGTTAAAAAGTCCCGTAACACGATCTGACAAAACTTTTGCAAGTGGTACATGAAGATGGTTTTCATTGTCGTTTGTAGTTCTGTGATTTGTTTCTCGCGCAATACGAGCTTATCCTGAGTTGACGAAAACCGTTGTTTAAACTGAACGTCTTTATAAAGAGGCATGATTGTGTTTATTGGGGTAGTGAAAGCCCACATTAAATAACATTAACATTACTTAAGTTAGCGTCGAAGAGTCTTTTTTGAGTAACGGTTGTCTGTAAACATTTTTTTTTATTCCAGAACTTAAAAACGGTTCTTGCTTTTCCGAGATGCAAGTTATGCAATATAATTAAACACTAGCTCATTACGGTTTAGAGGTGAGGAACAAAACAATTCTGTGAATAGTTTAGTCATCATGGCATAAGAGAAGAGCACCCAAACCATGCAACATTATACCTTAGCAGCTTTCAAAACATGATTATGACCTCTCAATTATGCTCTACAATTTTGTAAATTGTGTATTGAGAATGATGGTCTGCATTATTAACAAAGAAATTCCATACAACTCTGATACAGGCTAAAAGCCTGACTCAGAGATATCTTGAAGTTGGCCATATTACTGTGATTTGTAAATTTTCAGGCCACTAAGTGTAGTCACTTGTTTGTGACGATCGTGTAAACAACCAGTGTTAACATTTTCTACAAAATGGATAAAATTGAAATAGGGAACTGTGATAAAAGTACTTCGTTTTGAAGAATTTAACTGTCAAAGAAACACAAGGAGAGATAGATTCCACATTAAAGGTTTTTCCCATTCGTTTTTGACGGTTAAAAAGTGGACTGCTGAATTTAAGTGTGGTCTTACGTCCATTCAAGATGAGGGCGTCCCAAAACTACTACAACCTACGAGATTGTAACAAAAATTCACAATGCCGTACTCAATGATCGCCGATTGAAGGTACGTGCGTTGGCTGAGATTTGAAAAAACCTCGATAGGTTGTGTCCACTACATTTTACACGAAGTTTTAGATACGAGAAAGCTTTCCGCTCGATGGGTGCCGTGTTTGTTAACAATGTACTAAGAACGCATCGAAAAGAACATTTCGCAAGAGTTGTTGGACTTTTTAAACGCAATTCCAGTGAGTTTCTCCGATGTATCCAACGGTACTTGAAAAATGGATTCATTACCACACGCCAGAGACGAAGCAGCAGTTCAAACAGTGGATGACAACAGGTGAAAGTGCACCAAAGAAAGAAAAAATTGTTCCAACTTCAGTAAAAGTCATGGTTACGGTTTTCTGAAAGTCTCATGACGTGGTGCTCGTAGACTACATCCAGAAGGACAGGATCATCTGCGGAGAGTATTACGGTTGACTACTAGACCAACTGATGGATGCTTTTCAGGCTAAACGTTCACATCTTACGAAAATGGGAGCTCTCTTTCACGATAATGTACCTTCACACACGTATGGAATTGTTGCTGCAAAACTACATGACCTTCGCTTTCAATGTTTCCACATCTGTCATATTTGTCGGATTTGGCTTCTAGCGATTAAATTCTGTTCCCCAGCTGAGGAAATGGCTGGATGGACGAAGATTCACATCATAGGTTAAGGCTAAAGCTTAAAACAATTATTTTTCACATATGGACAAATTCTTATTTTACTGAGGGTATTAAAAGTTGCAAAGTTGTTGGATTAAATGCATTAATGACAAAACACATTTCTCTTAAATGTTGTTTTCTTGGTGAGCCTGGGAGCTTATATAACGCCCTAGGTACATTTCATTCCTTACGCGTATCATGTAAATAAACAGCTGAATAAATATAATCTCACTTAAAAAAAAAAAAAGCCAGGCAATCAACACTTGTTCACACTAATACCAAGCCGCACAATGCTATCCCGGTAGAGAGAAGAAATCTAGAAGAATTTCTGCGACAAAGGTAATATCATTGAAGAAAAAACTACGTGGTATGACTGGCCTAACAAATCGATTCATGGTTTCTGTTGGTGATGAATCAGATATTAAAGCACACACTAAACTTAGTGGCATATGAGGACGGATTGCTACAGGCTGCGTCCAATCATGTGTTGTAATCTCCACACCCCTCCGGTGTCAGTAATAATTAAGAGGGCAGCATTTTTATTTTACGCTTAAATTTTTTAAAATAAAATTTCGATATTACTATGATCAGAAAGGGTAAAAAATTCTGAACATGACTGCATAAATCTTTCGTTTGTATGATGCGAGGTTAGTTAGATATCTGCCGTTTATTGGCACTAGATTATCACTATTCAGCAGTAACTATATACTGGGTGATCAAGATGAATATGTAATCAAAACTGTCCTGCAGTAGGAGAGGTGTTTTAGTTTGCATCTGTGTTCCCTTGTGCTTAAAGTGCCATAAGAAAATATACAAGTGATTTTTCTATACATAAACGCGAACTGTAGTGCAATCAAAATAGAAAAATGTGTATAATGGGTACAAAATTATAAAAAAATTATCTTTTCACCATTATAGAACACGTATCGACTTCAAAACCACGAGGACTGGTCATTGGTCTAATGTAAAGTTTCGGTCCGCACACCCCCAAATTAGCTTGGCAATGCAGCTGTTTGCCATTAACGTTTACATTTATTATAACAGTGGGGAAGAGATCTTTAAAAGTGCAGTTTAGCGTGAAGTCAGAACGGGATAAATATAATTCTTTTTACTTTTAACTTTTTTGTTCGTTTGTATAGTTATAATGCATTCATCTCTGGAACTTCTGTACGTGTTTCTACATTAAACAAGTTTTCATAGACGTACATTTTTCGATATATGTGGCATAAGGAACAAAACAACTGGAACATCTCGACCACCCCTTTCTTAGTAGCCTGTTTTAAAAGAAAGTACATTGACATCATACAGTTTAGTGCGATTATAATGCCGTGCTTTATACCGAAAGAGTAACGTTTAGGTTTACAGCTTTTGTAGCTGCAAGACTTTGAGACCAAACTGCTGAGAGCTGCAAGTGTCCAGTCTCTTGACAAGGTGTCGGAAGGGACTGTACCAGATTATTCCTGCACCTCCCCAGGGAACACCGAAGCACTCCCGGAAAGCCCATCCCACTGGGTCTGTCCGACACAAGTGGTACTAACACCATCCGGGAATTGGGGCATGGGGAACATCCTGCTCCACACTCAAGTAGCTGTCATCCTCGTCTCAAACACCCGCATCTGGAAAGAACTCCTCAAGTTCACCTCCCTTGAAAACATGGACACGTGCCACACCCTTCCGTCTCTGCAACCGACAGTTTGAACAATGAGCTTGTAATAAATCTGAAATTTGATACATTATTCAACATTTCGCAATGTTAAAAGCTGCAGGTGCAAATTTTAAAGTATCTTGCAAACATTTAAAACATATCTGTATTAAAATAAAGTCACCAAAATTTGACTAAAGGAATTCAAACCATGCCCTGAAAAAAGAACTTATCTTTTCAAGCTTTTAAAATTACTTTAAAAGTTACTTGTATGTTACTGAGGTTAATATTCTCTTTTTATCCTTGTAAACTTGCACAACAATTCCATCAAGAGCGACACACACACACATATATATATATGAAAAATAAAAATAAAGTAAAACTATTAACAATGTAACAAATTAACAGTAATAATAAAAGTCGATAAGGATAAAACACTGAGAAAAAGTCACACTTGAAGTTGCAAGTGTGACTTTTTCTCTGTGTTTTATCCTTATCTACTTTTATTATTACTGTTAATTTGTTACATTGTTAATATATATATATATACATATATATATATATATGAATTTGAAAAGGTCTTTAGATAATTGAAAAGTATATAATTGGTATCATAAAAAGCAACACCTATTGCTGAAGCCGATATAACAACAAACTACAAAATAAAAACTCTTTTATACTCCCAAACTACTTATGTTCACTTATTTATTGTGTGTTATCTGTGTCGAAATAACATTTACTTCGATACAAGTTTTCATTTTTTCTGTATTGCCGATGATTTCCTTTTCTTTGACAATTTCCAAAAATAAAATACCTGAACATTTTCTGAAAATAATATTATATGTTTGCTCTTCTCTATTGCAAGAATTGTTCATATAGCTTTTCACAAATTCCATATGTGCAGCATATAAGATATACTCAAAGGTTACACGCAGGCTAAATATAGTTAGTCTCTGTTAAGCGAAGATCGAAGTGGATTTCAAAAAGGTCGTCGTCTATGCTCAATGGAATTTTGTTATGAAACAACTACTGCAGAAACGGCAAGAATGCAAAACCACCTTCATGTATTTTATTTATTGATATCGAAAACGCCTTCAGTAAGGTGCTACGAACTAAGTTGTGGCATATTATAACAAAGAGGCACTCTGGAATATTTGATACCAGTTATTAAAAGTCCTTATAGGGCTAACATTATTACTAACAAACGAGGAAGTGCAGTATGCACAATCCAAGGGGTTAAAAAGGACGTCTCTTGTTTCCTGCACTTTTTAATATTTGCACTGATGATTCCGTTCAGCCCAGAATTAAAATACTTAAATACGTTCGGTTTTTCCGCAAACTCCAAAATTTATCACTGTTCTTTCTTTTACGGTAGTTGTAGAACGATTTATCTAGAACTAGCGGAAGTCTGGAATGAAACACTGTTAGTTCCAGGCAGGTAAATAAACAGACATCGACAGTCAACTGTTTGCAGATCCCCTATGCTCAACCAATCACAGTTTAATTTCATCTGAAAGCGCTTGCCAGGATTCATTAACAGCCTAAGTTTACTTTCCCTGAGTTAACTTTCTCTTAGACTGTGCCAGAAACATTAGGAGGGGGGGAGATGTCATCACCTCTCGCTGATTTGTAACTGAGGGTGTGATTCTTATAAAACCAAGTCAGAATATACCAGGGCTGTTCTATAAAGAATAATCATATTTTTTACAGCATACCATTACTTGCTCTCATGGTTTTAATGGTCTTTCTCAATACACCTGCCCCAGTTTTTCTGCCATTCTTAAAAGATATGCTGAAACCATTTTGATAGATCCTTCAGAAAAGCTTTCACAGCCTTCAGCAATGCTTCTGATAGGAAATGTGTCCCAAGAAGGTGTTTCTTCAATTTGGAGAAAAGGAAAAAAATCACACAGGGCTAAATCTGGATGTACGAAGGATGAGTGATACACTTCACACCGATTTTTGTAAAATATTCAGCAACAACATTTGCAATGTGCGGTCGTGCATTATCGTGGTGCATGAAAATGTGGTCTTGTGCATGTGATATGGCCTTGCAGAGTTTTCAAGACATCTTTGTAATATTTTTCAGTTACAGTTGTCTCCTAAACCCAAGATCGCAGGTTCAATCTCGGCCAGGACAGATGGATTTTTTCGGGCTAAAAATCCTAAGTATAGCTTCCTTCGGAAGGGAAGTAAAGTAAAGGGTCCCATGTTGTAGATTTACGGCACGAAAAAGAATCTCAAGCCTGAAAAAAGAGGCCTCTGAGCAAAATTTGTCAGCCGTTTAACGCCCTGAATTGAATGAGACGCTGATGACCTGAAATGTTTAAGAGCGCCCATAAATAAACAAAAATCAAAAATCCATTGCTATATTCTTCGCTTTATCCCCAACACTTCTCAAAATGTATTTAGAGATTATGAACCATTTGAAAACTTGGAGTTTTAGCAATGTGAAATCTGATTTAAAATCCAATTCGTAATTGACGAGCCCTCATTCCGCTAAGCAATTAGAAGTTGTGTACGCTAGTAGTTTCAGTTGTATTTATGTTTTCAACTTATGTGCTAAAGAAATAATACAAGTAATATAGAAGATAACTTTGTGCTTAAGTTCTAGGAGTAATACCGGAAAGTGCAATTTTCAGATTGGTGAACGTAAGGTGTTTTCACTGACAATAAGCCGAGATCATAAAACCGTAGTTTGACATGGGGAGATTGATGACATGGACTGTGAATTACAGACGTCTCCTCAAAAGTATTTTAACGTGATAGCCCAGCAATTTGATGTATCTGCCGCAGTGCGAATAAAAAAAATCTTAGTTTCTGCATCTTTATCCACATAAAATTATGTTGCACTTGAAATAAAATTCGTGGAAGCACTGAAACAAAAGTACAACATGATTTCGTTCGGTAGATGGCGAGGCGACACAGTAAACCAGTTTCTGGTTGCGTAACAGAATGCGGACCCTATATAAATGGTTGCTTTATGCAATAGAAAACACACAATTAGCCATAATGTGCATTTGGTAACTAATACAAATTTCCATACAGAATTCACCTGTGAACTGATTCATAACTGCTATGATACTTTGTTATGAAAATATCAGTAAATTATATAGCTGCTTGACAGCTTTAAAAGTAAGTCGAATTGGTACAAATTTGGATAGCAAATATATTCATAAATTCCCAACAATTGTTTGACCGTCCAATATTGGCTCTATGCTACCAATTTAAGATTAGTAACTGATTTAAAATACTGAGCAGCGAATATTAAATGATGTTTAGAGAGCATTGGGATGCGGTGGGTATGGGCGAAGGAAAAAGGAATGGTAATTGTGTTTGGAAGAAGCTACAATAAAGGTTAGAGTAATTAGCCAATAGGATATACGGCCAGAATGCAGAGAGAAAATGTCATTTAGTTTAGGCAACGAACTCAAAAGCAGATGGCGCAGAGAATGTGTATGTGTGTGTGTGTGTATGTGTGTGTGTGTGTGTGTGTGTGTATTAGATTGGGGCATGAGACTAAAGTAACAAATGAGGCAGGGCAGAGAATATGTGCTTTTTGTGGAAACAAAAACTGTAAGCACTTTCTAAAGGACTGCTCAGGTACCGAAAAGTGGAAGCTCTCTGCGCTTGGAACTAAGTTTGCTAAGTCGAATAGGGATAGGTTAGCATGTTGGAATTTATATATTTGTAGAGAATAAGCAAAATATATAATTTATATTATTTACTTTTTATAAATGAATGCATAAAATAAAAATGCGCAAAAGCATCTTGAAATTTACACATCCATCTTTCACAAACCAAACATTAATAATTAACGTTTCTTGTGTAAAATGAGACATTTTGTTAATCTTAAACTAAAACATTTGCCTAAAGTTTAATAATTAATACTGTTGATAAAATGCTGAGCATATTCACTTATTTGTTCCTTAGACACTGCTGTTATTTTGACTGATATTCATTTATTATAAGCGCTTCACAAATAGAACAGCTGCAAAGTTCTGACGAACAAACGAAGGGATGTTTGTTAGAAGCAGACACTCTTCTCTGTTCACGGCTACAGACGCAATCACCGCTGATTGAGTGCATGTCTCTTTTCCCTCCCCCTTTTTAAACGACTCGTTAAGTTAACTCACAGTAATTACATTCTTTCGTTCCAAACTATCGCCGTTCTCTTGGCTAATGTAAACGGTAATCAAGTTGGCAATACTGTTCAGTTTATATACACGTATTGGCAACAGCTTTTATTAGTGCAATCAGTTGCGAGAAGGGTGTTTGAGTACCATGCAATCTTTTCATTTGTAGCATGGAATAGTTTTAACCCAAAATGTCTCATTTTTATATGTGTCAAACATTTAAGTGAAATGTTAGGTATTACAACTTAATATATTTATTTAATCATTTCACAAACAATGAGTGAATAATTTTTCAGTGTTTTAAATTTTCAAACTTTATTTAACTTTTGACCAATTTCTGAAGTCGAAGATCCGTGGTTTGAGTCCTGGCTATGAACTCAAAAGTTTTCTATCTGGCCCTAATTTCAAACCTGACCTAAAACATGGCTTGTATGTAAAAAATATATATATTTTAAATTTTTGAAAGTTTGAGACAAGTTATCAGAGTTGAAGTTTGTCCCAAATGTTAAAAATGACTCCAAGAAAAGTAATTGCGTGCTTGTAAGGAATGTCTTTATTGCTACCATTGCAATGCATTACTAGAAAATGTGGAAACAAGCAAAATGAATACAATAAGTTGAACTAAAAACTGTATAAATCACAAATTAATAAAACTTTAAGCTCCAGAAATATATTAATGCCAGAAAAGATAAAAACATGAATTATAAAATTACATAAAAAGAGAACTATACAATTTCATGTACTCAATGACAGAAATTTAAGTTCTTGGGTGGTCTCTTTTGCAAAAAACATTTTTCATTTCGTATTGAATGCACAAAGTATTGACATTTTTTGGTGGTTTCCCAGTCACTTACGCGAATGCTAGGATGGATATTTACAATCAACGAATTTTCGAGTCTCCCATCTCATATTATTTAATTTGTTGTTTCTCTTACAGAGCCAAAAGTGTCAGGGCGAGGTGGGCTGGCGCGGTATGATGGTGGTTTCCGATTTTTGCTCCGGCGTCTAGAATGAAAGCGAACTTTCCGAGAGGTTAGCACAACTTAGGGGAACGGGGGCGCTCCATCAGGTGTGTTCTATCTGGAAACAAGTTAGGAAAACCCTTCTGTGTCCGCAGATCCCAGCCATCCTATGTCTCCCTCACTTAATCCCTTTCTCCCGGAGGTGCCCTGGTTGGGCACTAAGAGCCAACTCTGAACACGGCTCAAGTACAGAAAACATTCCCCTCCGCCATCCATCCACCTTCAGTTTCCAGTATTCTTAACATACTTGAAGTAAAATTCCTGTGTGATGGCGTGCCTTGCTGCATCTATGATTTTCTTGACATAATACCTTACAGAAAACAACAAAGATTGTTGAGGTGTTCCAAATTATAGAAGACACTCGCAAAAAATGAAATATTTTATAAATCATAAAAACTACGTTCTATATAGAATATATGGACAAGTATGGAAACTTAGGAGCGCCATGCAAATGAAACGAGAAGATAATTTATTTAAAAAGCTGACGAATATATAGCCATTAATTAAATAGCAACACAAGATATAAACACTTTCTGAATGTGGACTAAAGCTATCTTATCAAATGGCAGGTTTCAAATAAATGAGTTTCTAAAACACTGTCCATTACATTTACAGTTCGTGGTTACAGTCACCAATAAATTTCATAGGACTAGCCAGGTTGAAGTATAACCAGCGACCACAGCTGCAGCATTAAAATGCTTATTTAGCTTTGCAACCAATATCTACCACTTTTCATGCACGTCAAAAAGCTATTTATACAAAAATAATAACGTTATAGATTTCTAGAATGGAACAGGTAAAGAAAACAGCTGTAAATTCAAACTGAATTAATCACAAATCTAGAAAAGCTCACTCCATTATTTCTTTTAAATTGTTTTAAAGATCTATGCAAATATTTGCAATAAAATAAATAAACACAAAGAAAGGAAATGCATACGTCTTTAGCGCTTTTATCGGTTGGTTAACACTGCAAAGCTTGACTGTGAGCTTTTTCAAAACAAAATCGTTAACCTTGTGGCATGCTGTATCAAATTAAAAATATTTTTCCCCAAAGAGCTACTTTATAAATACCAGGACAAGTCAATAAATGTGATTTTTTTTAATCGTACAGCAAAGAAACAATGTTGCACGATGAAAATTGATCAGCCCTGATTGGTGGACAAAAACAGAAGTTCCCTTGCGCATGCGTATGCACACGGGACGAGCAAACTGCGTCAGTTCGCCAGCCGCCTACATAGAAAATGGAGTTTATTATTGAAGAGCAACATGCTGCGTTGAAGTTTTGCTTTCGTTTGCGGAAATCCGGCATGGAAGCTTACAGATTGTAGCAGCAAGTGCTGATGATGTTCTGTTATAATCCACAGCACTTCGATGTTTCAACGAATATGGAAGGCCGTGATTCAACAACAAAGCAAGGCGGTTCAGATGTTTCAGCAACAGCAATAAACACAGCTGACGTCATTATTCGTGAAGACTGATGAAAACAATTGACAGACTTGCAGACATGTTACACATTTCCCATGGCAGTACATGCTCGATTTTGCATGATACTTGAACATGAGACGCGTTTGTGCCAAGTGGGTCCCAATATTACTGACTCCTGAACAGAAGAAGGTGAGTGTAGGGAATTTCGAATGTGTCCCCATCCCCCATACTCCCCAGACTTAGCCCCCTGTAACTTTTATCTCTTTCCCTGTCTCAAAAGGGAGTTAAGGGGAGGCCTTTTGCTGCTTCGAAAGCCGTCGTGAAAAAGGCTGAGGAGGTTTTGAAGAAGATGTCAAAAAATGGCTTGCAGCACGCGTTCCAGACCGGCAGACGCGTTGGGCAAAGTACATTAATTCAACGGAGTATTGAAAAATCCACATCAACCTGGATCGAGCCTAATGCATTCCACGCTTAAAAATATCTTTTTTGATTAGCACTCGTATTTTTAATGCCATTATTTGTACGTCATACGTGATCTCATTTTCGTCATTATGTCGAACTCTACTCTCTACTTGTTATTATGAAGACAACTATGTTAATGCAAAGTTAAAAATATTTATAATGTTAACGGTACTTTACATTGACCCAAAACTCTAAATCAGCACAGACCAAGCGCCAATAGGTAAGAATTTTGTGCAGTTGGCTACATTGCCATTACGTTCAGGTTTGATGCCTTTGCTCGAAGGCTCTTAGTAAAAATTGGGTATGCCATACCCTCGGTTTATTTTAACGGTCTATAGATACCAGTGCAGCCGTTTCAATGGATATTTTCCAATGGGATGGCCCATAAAATCTGGAATATATTTCAAGTTTATGACATCCTCCCTAAAACAAAAGTAATTTCCAAGTAGAAACGCCAGTCAATCGCACTTTTAGCTCAGAATGGGTGGTATTACAAAAGTGTATAAATAATCTCAAATGTGCATTCGCTTTCGGGCTTTAGGGGGAACCTTTCAGATTTATTCCACTGCCCCCAAACAGTTAGTGGCTCACCTTCAACGTATTTCATAAATAGAGGCGGCTCTAACTAGAGTTGAAATATCGTAACTGTAGTGCGGGGAAACTGCGATTTTACATTATATGGAGCATATATCACTTGTGAATACCAAGCTCTTATATCAATATCACCTGAGGAAAACTCCATAAAGATTATTACAGTTTTTATTAAAATTATATGTTATTTGTTTTATATAAGGCATTAAACATTCCTCTCTAAATATATTTGTAATGTTTATAAGTTTAATTTTACTTCTTTTCGGTAGCTTTAATACGGAGTTTATTGTAATTAACGACTTAAAAATAACATATTTTTCTCTCTTTCTCGCTGATAAAATGCAGTGTAGGTAATTGGTAAGGAAGTCCTTAGAGAAAATATTTCATTTCAACAATGGCCACCGTATTAAAATCGTGAATACGAATTGAAAATGTTTTTACAAAGCCGAGTAGTAGTATATGCCTGTGGTCAGTGAAATGTCAATTTTTTTAACAAAATATACGAGGTATACGCCGGTGATTTCATACCAAGAGATTTTTCCTAGCTGTCATGCAAAAGACAGTCCATGACAATAAAATATTTGGAAAAGTATAATCTGCCTTTCTAAAAAGACATTAAAATGCAATTTTGAAAGCAGATCAATTGTTTTTCAAAGCTTTCTGAGTTTACTGTACAGTTTTAAAAATATAAACGTCTGTAAAAGCATCTTTTTTTTTTTTTTTTTGATAACTAAAATTCATAACAGTTAAAATAAAATTAAATGCCCTTTATAAAATGTGCTACATTTATTCTGGCCTTAAATCCAAAACAATTATTACGATCAATGTAGTTTATTATTTAAATTCCTTAATTTATGTTCGATATCATGTGCGTTTTCATATATATCTACATACTTTATGTGAGCTTTATATTTATATTTTCCCGCTTTTATTATAAAGAGAGTACAACAAGTCTGGAATGCTATCTTTTACTTTATAATTTAGACGTTTGTTACAAATGTCAAATGCTACATTTATTAGATATATACAACTTAATATTTTACACATAATTTAGAAATGATATGCTCTCAGGATATAAAATATTAAAATACATTTTCCAAACTGGCCGGCGTGTTATTTTTTTATATTTTAAACCTTTTTTTTTCAATTCTGTGTGAGAATTGTCTAATTTATTCATTATTGTATTTATTTTACTCTTATAAAAACTGCGTTTAATGAATATATAGGATGTGCATTACTTTTTGATTTATTGATTAGCAATGTAAGAAATTTGGCAATAGAAAATATGCGTATTAAACAGTCCTATATGATCATGGCGTTTACGGAGTGTAAAACAATTAAATGGGCTTAACATGATGGCGTTCCATTATCATAGTGTTATATTTTTACACATTATCTACGATGATACTACCACACAACGACCTCTATGTGGTCTCATTTTAGCTCGACTCCAGACCTATTTAAATTACTCGACCCTAGACTTCAATACGAAAGTGCAACATGAGATAAACAGCATTCATCTGTTTCTTCTCACGCTGCTTATAACACACCGGTTTACCATTGCGTGGATTTTATGCTACGACACGCACCAGCATTGATTATAATTTTAGTTTCGTAACACAAACGGTTGATACTGTTAATACTTTCTAGTATGCTGATTTTTACGTCATTTCTTACTTCTAAACTAGGCTTTTTATAGACTTAAAAAGAATCATACCTCTTGAATGATCTTAGATAACTTCATAATCCATTTTTATTTGAATAGTAATCTTTAAAATATATTTTAAATAGACATATAATGCCCAAATTTTTCGGTAATAATCGGCATGTAAGTTGTTGTTTCTAAATTTAAAAAATCTTAAATCTTTATAAAAGATATACATAAATATTATGACATTGTAAGTAAAGAATACATTTACGTATCTACTGGCACAATTATACATTTCTGGCCAAACATACTGGCATTTTGTTTCAAATTATAGCTTATATATAATATAAATTAAATATAAAGTGTCACTGGAACAATGTAAGTGAAATAAGAGCTAAAGAAGAGGAAATAGATAAAACACTTAAATATTCACACAGTTATCGCTATATTTAGAAGAAGGGACAAATGTAAATTAAAGAATACTAGTTGTTTGGAATAAAGCGATACTTGTGTGAATATTTAAGTGTTGTATAATAGTTATTTATATTTAACAAGTATAGCTTGTATTTAGATCCTTATTGTTGCTCTAGTGATATATTTTTTATACAATAACACATTATTTCCGAGTTAGTAATCCTGCACATGCTTTTAAGTGTGTCATCGTCTCTTATGAATTATAACATTCCAAAGTATAATTCTGTAATTATTTTTGTGGAAATAAAATATAAAAGATTCATAATATTTGTAGTCTTAGTAACTGAATGCAATTTCTTAACGATTTCGAATTATTATGGGGCAAATATTGCAGTAACACATAATAAATATCTTCAAGATCAAAATATTTTTTCCAATGCTACAATTGTCCATTCGGACTTGTAGGTTGTTCCCCCAGCCTGGGGAGAATGTAGCTCACTTCTGAAGTTAGAATGCCTGAAAAGCGCGACTGTATTATCCCAAAGATGACAGCCGAGAAAGGGAGGGGGGATGATGGATGATAATTCAGCTGAAAGAACTCAGGAAACTTTGTGACCTATGTTTCTCAGGCATGTAAAAACTGACTCAAGCATGAATCGAACCTGGGCTCGGTACGTAGGAAGCATGAAAGCTATCAGGAGACTATGTCGGTGATAAGAGATCAAAATCTTCATTTAAATCTCCTTCTGGGCTAGGATCATTAAATAAAATATTCAATATTTCTTTCTCCGTGAGACTGTTCCTAAAAGAAGCTATTTCGCAGCCATTGGAAGTGACAGAATCTATTAAGAGAAACATGACTGGACAGAAAATATGGTTTCTATTATACAATTTGTCGGTTCAGCAATCTATTGAATTTTATGCTGTAGAACTCCAAGAATTGCTCTAAATAATAATTTTAATAATAATAATAATAATAATAATAATAATAATAATAATAACAACGTAGGATTGCCTTTAATTTTGATAGCCGCTTGCATGAACTTATAAGACAGAGTTTTTAAGCTAAGTTTTTTGAATACTAAATAAATTACTGATTTTATAAATTCTTATACTTAGAAGAAACGATCGTTTAGTAAATATTTGTAGTAGTTCCGATTCTAAAGCCTCTCTTTCGGTTCGTTCCAAACACCCTCTTTTGAGTTACAATTATTTTGATCTACCTTGCCCCTATAAGCTAATCGCCTATACACATCTTTCCCTCTGCTGGCTAAGACTAGTGGAACTAAAGGCAGTATAAAATTAGAGACAGTATCACCTATAATAAAATCCTTCTCAAGAAATAGGAATATAATTTACCCATTAACTATCTTGTTACAGACGGGATCGTGTGGAATAATCCCAGCTCCTTGTTCCCCCTGGAAACATTATCTGGTAAATAGATGGCTCTAGAACGGAGGGGTTAACAGGCGCTGGTGTTTATGCTGTATGTCCAAGGGCTAACATGTCTAACCCTCTTGGACACTGCGCTACTATATTCCGACCTGAGGTGTATTGTCCAGGAAAGCTTGAGATTACATAAAATACATAAACATTTTATCTGCTCTGTAGACTCTAAACACATGACCTCCCCTAGACTGATAGAAAACCCAGATTAACCTTAGAACTGATAACAAGGAAAAACAGCTTTGGTTAACAATCCTTCATTTTATTCCAAAATCTGTAAATGGAGTCTCCAAAATGTTTATAAATCCTGCTATCATGCTATCAACCCTGGTATTCGTTAAAGGCAGACTTAAGCTACAATTCAGGAGTTCAGACCTGAATTATCAAATGTGCATTATTCGCTAAATGAATCTCACAAACAGTGGTTAGATTTGTGCTAAGCTTTCTATCTTTAAGGAGATACAATGCTGGAGATTATTCAAGACAGAATGTGCTGCCAGCTCATGTTGTTCAATGCTAGGCAACAACAGATGGAAAGTATTTTGGGAGAATTAGAGTGAATTACATATAAACTGCAGCTTTGATTTTACCTCTTGTAAGTGTAAGGAACAAGCTACGCCTTCACAAGGGGAAGGTTTCAGGAGGAAACATGAGGAGGAAACGTGGTTTGCCTCGCAGAGCCCTTTTGTTTTTCAGTAGCATCATGTCTGAGCAAGAGTTACAATCGTCTATTGCACAAGTTCTTCGTACGGGAAGGCGTAAATGGAAGTGTTAAATATCACTTCAGATGACTTGCATCACCGAATATTTTCGGTGGGTGGGCTCCTCAAATCTCATGAGAATTAAAAGGCTGACGTATGGAAGTGTTTCAGGGGCTTTTGGCTCAGTACTGGGAACAAAGGAATTTTTCTGCATGAAATCCTTACATGCGATTAAATGCACTAGTGTACTCCTGATTTTAAGCAAACGAACATGGAGCGAGGAAAAGAACATTCGCTCCTTTCAAAGAAAGAAAGAAAGAATATCAGCTGGGAAGGTTCTCTTTGAAAGTTTCCGGTACTCCCAAGAAATGTTGTGCATTGATTTTCTTGGTGGACTTCGAACTGCGGCTCATTCAGGTAATTTAATAAGTGACTTTGTTTGATATTGAGAACCAGTTCAGTCTTACAACGTACTTTATTTTTCGACATAGTTCCTGCACTTGCCCCAACGTTTCTCCAGTTTGTGATTCCCTCGTAAAAGCGCGGTTTCTTCGAGGTCCTCAAAATACCTCCTACATGACCTCTCCATTTGACCGAAATTTGTGTCCAACAAGGAAAAGTTTGGAATACTGAAAACAGATGATAATCCAAGAAAGTCAGATGAGGTGAATAAGATGGATGCGGAAGCATTTCACTTCGTAATACGGTCAATTCGCCTGGGTGAGCCACTTAAATGTACCGGCGCTCTGTTTTGGTGAAATATCGTCATCATTTTGGGGATTTCAGAGCGTTTTTCCGCGATCTCCGTCTTCATTCTCTCTAAAAACAGGTGCATATTATTCTCTAGTAATGATTTTCCCCTTCTCATAGTAGTCCATCAATAGAATTTCTTTTGCATTCCAAAAAATTTGAATGAAACAAACGGCTTTTTCGGAGCCAGTTGCCTCATACGGATCACTGTTGAGAATGTTTCGTTTCTGCATAATAATGAATCCACGTTTCGTCCGTAGTCACAAAATGTCGTAAATGCCTCTGCATATTTCTTAAACATTGGCAATTCGGCCGATGTTCGCATTCGATTTCGCTTTTGGTCCGGAGTGAACAAACGCGCACCCTTCTTGAGCAAATTTTCTCATTGATGTGCCCCGTGGTCTCTGTCTAACTCGTGTACTTTCACTAGTCTGTTGCTAAAAAAAAGTATTTGCTTTATCGATGATGTATCACTTCACAGCTGTTTTTCAAGTTCCAGGATGCAGTGCATCTTCGAGGCTTGTTCTACCCTGCTTCCAATGTTACACATGTTTCACTTCACTATCACTCGAAATGCTTCACAACCGCCACGGGTGGCCGAGGTCGTTA
This sequence comes from Metallyticus violacea, assembly GCA_030762175.1. Taxonomy (NCBI): domain Eukaryota; kingdom Metazoa; phylum Arthropoda; class Insecta; order Mantodea; family Metallyticidae; genus Metallyticus; species Metallyticus violacea. The sequence goes on from CM060834.1 coordinate 46,579,454, forward strand.
AGGCACGGACTCGTGAGCGGGAGGTCTGCGGTTCGAATCCCGCCAGGACCGTCCTCCCTGACTGGGGTTTTTTCCAGGTTTTCCTCAGTCTTCATAACTGGCAAATGCCGGGGAGGTACCTAAACTTAGGCCTGGAACGCTTCCTTCCTTAAAAAAAAAAATTCCTTTCCCAATTTATCATTTCATCTCATGTATGACCAGTGTCCACCGCCTGTGGTGCCTCAGTAGTAAAAACGGGCGTTAAACACTACTCAAAAAAAAAGAAATGCTTCATCACATTGACTTATGACCATATCATTGAGATTTGCAGAAAACAAAATTTATGATCACATACACAGACGGTGAGGCAAAAGATATATATCAGCGAAAAAGACTTTAACAACCAATTCCAGAAGCTTTCTTCCCCCAAGACAACGACCGTCCGCATACAACTGCTTTGACAAGGAAAACTCGAGTAAATCCATTGGTCAGAATCAAAACACCTATAGTCCAGGCGTATCGCCTTTCGGCTATTAAATATTTGGGCCGTTAAAGAAAGAATTGATTGGGAATTCGGCCATTCCACAGTGACGAAAGTGTGACACGCAACTGAATGGAAATTCAACTTTTCCTTCAATAATGGAATTAAGAAGTGTTTGGGAAAAATATATGTGTAAATTGAGAAATTAGGTGGAAAAATAACATGCATTCCATTGGTATTTAATTTTGTTTCAATAAATGGTAAATATTCCTGTTTATTTTGGATTGGAAGAGATTAGGAAAATGTGCAAGGGAGATAGAAAGTACTGACCAAGAAACTGAACTGCTACTCTGGGCTGAATTTACTAACAGAGCTTCATTAAGGGACGCACAATTGATCTATTGCGATCTAAATGTAGCCGGAGTTACTTCCGCCCTTATGAAGAGGAAGAAGAAATATATGTCCTCTATCCTATTAGGGGGGGACCTCCCTATAATGAAAGCTATCGTCCCTATCGTCTTAGAGCAAGTCAATGTGGAATACAATTCCTTAGCAGAAATAAGAACAAATGCATGAAAATCGCCGAGTGCATCTTGAGAAACGACAATTGGTAAGACTTTATCAATACTATTTATTATTCACCACATGAACATATAAATGGATGATTCTTTGTATAGTCTAATTAAGTACCTAACCTGGCAATAAAACTAAAGATAATGCGCTATATAACTTCCTTTGATAGATAAAAATATGAATCAATACAACTGAATACTTTACATACAGTTCATGACAAATACAATCCAAGCTATTTCGGCACGAGAAGCTGTACCCAGCTGTTTCATAAGACCTTGTTAACGTCTTCATGTTTCGACTTTCCTGGACATTTTCTTTATCCTTTCAGGTTCAGGACTCCAAAAAGATTCAAAATATATACAGTATTTATATTTCATTGGGGTGGGCCGTAGGAACCGCTTCAAAAACTAGAAAATCTTCAGCCATTGTGCGATTTGAATCTTTTTGGAGTACTGAAGCTGAAAGGATAAAGGAAATGTCAAGGAAAGTCGAAACATGAAGACGTTAAAAAGGTCTTGGGTAACATCTGGGCACATTCAGGTTCTCGTGGCGAAACTAGCTTGGATTGTATTTGTCATGAACTGTATGTAAAGTATTCAGTTGTTGATTTATTTTTTATCTATCAAAGGAAGTTATATAGCGCATTATCTTTAGTTTTATTGCCAGGTTAGGTAACGTAATTAGACCATACAAAGAATCATCCATTTATATGTTCATGTGGTGAATAATAAATAGTATTGATAAAGTCTTACCAATTGTGGTTTCTCAAGATTCACTCGGTGAATTTCATGCACTTGTTCTTATTTCTGCTAGCGATGATTTGTATTCCACATTGAGCTAGCACTAAGACTAACATTCTCTGGGACGATGGATTTCATTAGCGGGAGGTCCCCCCCCCTAATAGGATAGAGGACATATATTTCTTCTTCGTCTTCATAAGGGCGGAAGTAACTCTGGCTACATTTAGATTGCAATAGATCAATTGTGCGTCCCTTAATGAAGCTCTGGTAGTAAATTCAGCCCAGAGTAGCAGTATAAATTGTAAGCCTAATCATTATAATTTGCTCTTTAGCAGTAATTAGTAATGCATATATATAGAGCCTCGTGTTCATTGTTATTTTGTCTAGCTTTCTTTCGCAGCTAGTTTCTCTAGAATCTAATAGAATTTTATTCTAATATTACTTCAAATCTTTATTGTGGAGATCAGGTTTACTAATTGAGTATACGATATGCATTTCGTCGCATTCTTTTTTCGAATACGTTTTGTTTCTATGGCCAGATTAATCACAATCTTCCAAGACTATTCGACAGTTCCAGCTGCCAGATAGTCGGTCCTGGAGGTATAGTGGTAACCATACTTACCTCCTAAACCCAAGATTGCCGGTTCAAACCCGGCCAGGATCGATGGATTTTTTCGGGCGTAAAAATCCTAAGTATGGCTTACTTCGGAAGGGAAGTAAAGCCGTGGGTCCCATGCCGTAGATTTAAGGCACCTAAAAACCTCAAGCCGGAAGGTAGAGGCCTCTGAGCAAAATTTATCGGCAGTTTTATGCCCTGAATTGAATGGGACGTTGATGGTCTGAGATGTTAAAGAGCGTCCGTATTTTTTTAGTAATGTTTAACGCTCGTTTTTACTACTGAGGCACCACAGACGGTGACACTGATGTTACATGGGATGAAATAATATATTAGCAAAGGATTTTTTTTTTTAGGAAGGGAACATTCCAGGCCCAAGTTTAGGGTACCTCCCCGACATTTGACATTTATGAGGACTAAGGAAAACCAGAAAAAAAGAACTCAGCCAGGGAGGACGGTCCTGGCGGGATTCGAACCCCAAACCTCTGTCTCACGAGTCGGCGCCTTAACGACCTCAGCCACCCGTGGCGGTGCATCGGTAAATAAACCAAATCAACCAACCAGCTACAGATATGGGGTTCATGGCAAAGTTTGGCAATACCATTTTCCCAAATGTTGACTGTGCAAACTGTTCAATATCTATAATTTATTTATTTTACGATCATGCGTTTATATCGAATGCATTTGCGGCCACTGGCTTCTAACGTTGACGTGCAGAACTCCTCGATCGGTAAGTACCACCTTATTGCTTCACAATAAAACTTTTATTAACTTGTAGACGTCATTTACGTTTTATTTTATAATTTTCGATCAGTATTATTTATCGTTCATCATTTGTATTGACAGATGCATGGACCTACACATTCTGAAACAAATTTATTTCTATTTTAAATATGGACATTTTCTTAATGAGAAAAATGTCGACTATTTTTACTCTACCAGGAAGAGTTGAGGGATTATGAAAGTTATCTAAAATTAAATCATGATCACTCGTTCATTGCAAACGAAAAAAGGTTATAATGTCGTTTAATTTCCTCATTATATTAAATTAAAATATTAAAGAGTGGGAGCTGAATTCAAACGAAATGAAATTAGGAAAACGCATGACTAGTGGTCAGGAAGGGTCGTTAGAGAAGAGCACAGTCTGCCAGCAGGTCTGATCCTAGTGGTAGGGAATAAGAAGAGCAAGAACAAAAGGAGGATTCATCTCAAACAAGCCCATGGCTATAAAGGTGGACATATGTTGGAGAATGTGTAGCAATTCAAGTTGATAGGGAGGGGAAATGCAGTAACATTTTAGAATTTTTACTTCCAAAAGAGCACTGGGTTAAAAGAAACGTTAATTAGCGTTTCCTTTGTAGCCTCTAGCAAAGAGAACGGGGCGGTACGTACAGAACAGATATCCGTGTTACACATGGGAATTTTGGCAGAGACTGAAAATGTTCTCATTGAGAGACAGAGAGGTAGGTGCCTTTTGCGTTGCTTTTAGTGGACATGTATCATAATATTAAAACATATTTTGTTTTTTAGAAACTAACTGCTAACTATGTGCACTTTTATTTTCATTCTGTATATTTTCTCTCACTAGAAATTATAAAGTTAATGTCAATGTTCTCGCCTTGTAAACGAGCATCAATTAAAATTTTGCTTTGGGGCATTTTAAAAGTTTATTTATATAAAATGTATACAAAATGTATAAACGTACAAATAAAAGTTAGATATACAACTAATTCGGGTCTTTAGCCCCTTGCTTTTCAGAAAATCACGCACTCTTGTGAACCTACCGCGCTAACTTCTGATGTGCTGACGCAACAATGTATTCATAAATAACTCCCAAGATAGCGGTTCTTAAATTGTGGATGATATAAATGAGCACCTTTTAAGGGAACTTAAGTTTTTGGCTGAGCTCTCCCGGGTATGTTCTGCTACCGTTCGTATACCACAAGGGAAATAAGTTCATGATTGATCATAAATACATGACAACTAACGCACACTTTGGGCTTTAGTATGATTGGATGAACATATTTAAAACGTTCTTTTACTGTAGATGTTCTTTTGAAGTGGAGTTATCAAGGTGACAGCTTCCTGTGATGTTGTGATTAACCTACCCATCCATCGTAATTCAGTTTAAACTCCTCTCAGTCACAATTCCCAAGTAATTTGAAGTTCATCCCCTACTGGGTTCCTATGTCTCTTTCTGCTTGGTGATATCATCTCCAGAGATGTGGATTTCTATTCCCTTGTGGTAATTTTAAAGTGCAACAGTAGGCTGAATTAAGACAGCTTTGCGATTGGTACGAGATTCACCCAATTCTATTCTGTATTATCATAAAGAAACGTGTCAGTTCTCCATAAAGATTCCTTACCTCTTCACTCAGTTACTACATCTGTTACGTAACCACCTAGAGGCACGTTTCTAAAATCCGGTTTGCTTCCTATAAGGTCTCGGATGAATTGGATACACATGTACTTGTAAGAGAATGTACGAGGTCTGTCCAAAAAGTATCGCGAATTTTGTGTTTTTTCAAAAAGTATTTATTTATTCATGAATATCTATTTTGTCCCCTTCAAAGTAATCCCCACCAGATATTATACACTTGTGCCAACGTTTTTTCCAATCCTCGAAGAGCTTTAAAAAGTCGTTTTTTGTGATCTTGTTCAGCTTCTCCTTCGATGCCGTCTTTATCTCCTCAATCGTGGCGTAGCGTCGTCCTTTCCTGGGCCTCTTCAGTTTTGGGAACAAAAAAGGTCACAGGGGGCCAGGTCTAGGGAGTACGGTGGCCGCAGCATCATGTGTTGTTTTTGACCAAAAATTCGCGCACAAGCAACGATATGTGAGCAGGGGCGTTATCGTGGTGCAAAAGCCAATTTTTGTTCTTCCACAAATCCGGGCGTTTCTGGCGGATTGCTTCGCGCAAATTGCGCATAACTTGCAGGTAATATTCCTTATTGACCGTTCTACCCTGTGGCAAGAACTCATGATGCACCACGCCCCTGCAATCGAAGAAAACTATAAGAAAAACCTTCACATTCGACCGAACTTGGCGCGCTTTTTTCGGTCTTGGCTCGTGTGGCATCATCCATTGGGATGATTGAGCTTTAGTTTCTACGTCATAACCATAAACTCGCGATTCGTCACCATTTATGACCCTCTGGAGCAAATTTGGGTCGTCGCGGACAGAGTTTAACACCTCCTTAGTAACGTTAATGCGATGGTGTTTTTGGTCGAAATTGAAACGTTGCTTTGGTCCAAGGTAGTTTCACCATATGCCACAATCAACATTCGGAATGCATCCGCGCACTTAATTTTGTTTATCACACAAAATTTGATAAAGATTCTTTATTCCATTTTTTGGAATAGGCAAAAATCGAAGACGAGCCGAAACACGTCCAAGTAAAATAGCTGTCAACAATTAACTGAACATTCAAAATGGCCGAGCTTGTCAACATAAGTGAGGGACATGAGTACCAACATAACGCCACAAAACAATCGAAAATCGAATATACGTAGCCCGCGGAAATTCAAAATTCGCGATACTTTTTGAAGAGATCTCGTATATTATTGTCCCCAAGGGCAGAGTACGATTCGTTGTTTAGTTGATAACATTTTATAATGTCTCATGTTACTCCCAGTTTGGTGTAAGAGAGCTGCATGATTTCTATGCAGTTGTTCCAAGATTCATCATGAATGGCAATATGTGTTCCATACAGACAGATCGTGCAATTTGAGCGCGGTGACACAAGTGATTTGTCGAGCATAGGAGACAACGTGGTGCATACCATAACAATCTCAATTATCGCAATATGTTTTTAAGATGGGTTCTGATAAATAAATGAAAATATTTAATCTTCTATGCTCTTTCTTCAACGATCTCCTGTGGAAGGCAATGATATCTTGAACCTCAATGAAACTTGTGTTTTACCATTTTGCTCCATAAACGAAGGAAATCTCTGTTGAGTGGAGACTTTTTCATCTGTGAAGAATGCACGGACTCGTGAGCGGGAGGTCCGCGGTTCGAATCCCGCCAGGACCGTCCTCCCTGACTGGGGTTTTTTCCAGGTTTTCTTCAGTCTTCATAACTGGCAAATGCCGGGGAGGTACCCTAAACTTAGGCCTGGAACGCTTCCTTCCTTAAAAAAAAAAAAAAATATCCTTTCCCAATTTATCATTTCATCTCATGTATCATCAGTGTCCACCGCCTGTGGTGCCTCAGTAGTGAAAACGGGCGTTAAACACTACTCAAAAAAAAAAAAAAAAAATCTGTGAAGAAGTTAAAAAACAATTTACCGCCTTTTTAGACTGTACAATAGTTGTTTACAAGGAATTTATGAAATGTTGAACAACATTGCATGCTGAATCCGACCGCTAAATAGATGTGAAGGTATGAAAAACAAATTATGAAAGTTTAACAACTGTATTACTCTCATTCAAGACACAAACACACACAACACAACATTTACTGCAAATTTGTGGATGAGAAAATGGCAGCATCCGACATATAGTCCCGATCTTAATAGTTCATATATGTGGGCGTTTTTAAAAGATCAACAGATACCAGCTGTAACAATAAGGTACGGCCAAACTTTCAGGACACATTCGTCACAAGTAGAAGAAGAAAATATTTGATATGGACATGAGTCCAGAAACGCTTTATTTCCAGGACAGAACTCATTTTCTACAACTCTTCAATGTATACAAATCATGGGAAACGCATGGGAACAGAACATACCAGCATATCTTACGAATCTCTTTCTTACTCGAAATATCTAAAATACCCTCTCGGTTTGGGCTGACGTTAATCCTCTTTTTTGATTATTATTTATGGACGCTCTTTAACATCTGAGGTCATCAGCGTCCCATTCAACTCAGGGCGTCAAACAGCCGACAAATTTTGCTCAGAGGCCTTTCTTTCAGGCTTGAGGTTCTTTTTCGTGTCGTAAATGTACGACACGGGACCCACGGCTTTACTACCCTTCCGAAGGAAGTCATACTTAGGATTTTTAGGCCCGAAAAAATCCATCGATCCTGGCCGGGTTCGAACGCGCGATCTTGGGTGTAGGAGGCAAGTATGGTAACCACCACACCACGTTAATCCTCATGCAGCTATTGAATCACGTTATATAAACAAATATTTTCTGTCAATGTTTGGGCTGGCATTGTTGGTGACAGTTTGTTAGGGCCAAACGTTCTTTCACCCAGGCTCAACAGGCAAACTTACAATACTTTCGTAGGGAATACTCTACCTGTTCTGCTAGAACAATGTGCCTTTACCGTTGCGACGAAACATGTAATTCATGCACGATGGAGCTCCTTCTCATTTCAGTGTTAATGTCTGTTCACTTTTAAATAACAGATTCCATGATAGGTTTGTGGGTAGAAGTGGACCAATTCTCTGGCCTTCACGACTACCGGAACTAAACTTATTAGACTTTTATTTATGGAGGCATTTGAAAGCACTTGGTATCGAGCCCTGGTATAAGATGCACAGTCTTCGTGCTCGTATTGTGGAAGGCTGCGAAACAATATGAAATTCAGCGATCCGGGATTCAATGCAACGGCGTGTTAATGAATTTATTAGTGCTAGTGGAGGGCATTTTGAACATTTCTGTAAGAAATACTTTCATATGGTGTGCTGGTATTTCTGTTCCTGTGCGTTTCTCATAATTAATTTACAATGAAGAGTTGTAAAACATTATTTCTAGCATGGAAACAAAGGTTTCCGATCCCATGTCCATATAACATATTTTCTTCCTCTACGTGTGAGGAATGTGTCCTGATAGTTTGACTGTACCTTATTGTACACCCGGTATGTGGGTTAGTCTATGTTGGCTCCCTGACCAAAGGCAGATTCCTGACGACTGGAAATCCAAGTTTTCTCGCACTTCAGACAAATATTTACAGCAGCTGCAGGACCATAAGAAGAACAGTATGAGGTATACGTGTTCCCTTGAATTGTAAAAATTGAAAACAATGAAAAATTACTACGACACTTCCAGATATGTGAATGCTGTGCGTACAATTCTTCTGAGGCTTTGCTTGTGAAATACCAAGAATCTGAAAGAACAATGTTAATTGTTTTGAAGTGGAAGTTTCAGCTGTAAGTTTTAAGCAGTTATGTGGATTGAGAAATACATTTTATGCAATCCATTATATGAACTAGGAGAGAGAAATAGCCCAAGACTGCGTGTGGGATGCTTTGAACACTCAATTCTCTGATTCTTTTTGTAGGTGGTGGCGATCTTTACGTGCTGCGAATCAATTTCGAGTTGCTGTGCTGATCTAAGGCAAGCATTTAGATGATTTTCAGGAGAGCAATCAGTGATCACCTTCAGTCCATCCACAGGGCGTGTGTAAGAGTTCTGTGAAGGAAAACTCTGGTTCTTTTCCTTTCTCTAATTTCCCCACTCCCCCTTAATTTCATCCGGCTCTCTCCCTTACTCTACTTCAGATTAAACAACCCTAGTAACTGTCCTTCCGGCCCATACCCTTCCATCTTCTCTTCAGACTTTAATTAAATAGAGAGGTGCTGCCCAGTGCTTCTGCCGTGCCTAATCCCTGAACCGCTTCTGCTCATCCGCACCGTTTCCCTCAGATAGAGTGTCGTAATTGCCTAATGTACTACATTCCTATTGCTTTTTTATTAATTTAATCATTCATTTGCTCCACAACCGTGCATTATGGTTACCTCCTTTGCTTCTTTAAGCTCACTCTTTCTCTTCTCGTTTATGATCTTCTGTAATCTTCTACAATTATTCGTTTAATTTTCATTCTATTTAATAGCTTGCACTGTGTTCATTATTCATTTATTCCCGAGTATAACAGACTTGCTTCTAAGTGTTGAGTTATTCATAAAAATAACTTTATGATATATTAAAAGATAGCACTGATTTTCATGTTTAATTTTAAGAACATTTAATTTACTAATAGGTGCATTTTTATGGTTATAAAGTTTCATATACATATTACAAATATATTTTGTACATGGGCCGTAGATCGTATATACTTAAATATGATACACAATTAGAAAGAGGAGTAAAGAATATAAATAAAACAATATTAATAATAACAAACAAATAAACATTAAAATAGGAAAAGCGATATTTACAGATACATGAATTGAAACATTTTACATATTATTTATAATTACATAGTTTTATATTCTAAGCAGAAAATAAATTGCTGCTAACTTTGCGCACTTTGGCTAAGAAAATGCAGCTTTTAAGCCAATTAGTATGGTTCGCAAACATGTCCCAGCATGCTAATTCTCTAATTGCCTTAAAAGTTTTCAGGAAACAGCGTTTTCTTAGATGTTCCCAGTGGGTACAATCTGCCAGAATATGTATCCATTCCTCATCCCTTCACAGATTCTCCTACCAGAACTATGTGTTATTTGTTAGCCTTCCAACTTCCTAGTCTAAACTAGGTCATTCCTGATTTCGTCTTTCTCCCTAGAACGAGCATTTATCCCAGATTAGCTTAATTTCATTGGATAGGCTCAAGGCTTTCGTGTTACATTCTGCCTCGATTTCCTGCCTCTTGATATCCTCTAGCATTGTTCTAACCTTCTTCCATACGTTTTTATTATTTCCATACCCTCGTTGAACCCAGATCAATTGCTTTGAGTCCTCTTTCCACGTCTGCAGTCCAAAACATTGGTGTTGTATTTTGTTCCTGGTGTCTATAGCATTTATGGCGAAGTGTGAACTGGTCTCTTTGTATTAGTCTATTCAACACAGAAACATTTAATGTCCAATGTGTTTACACCCGATGTTAGCAGAATATTTACCTCTCTACATCAATTTTGCCCATTTTTGCTTCTTAATAAATCTACAGCACATGTTTGTTTTGGTCTGAATCGCAGCTGAGCGCAGCGCGCGCGGTGCCAAGGCCATACCTGTCACCTCAGATCTTTACAGGACCAAAGGCTGATATGGACAGTCAATAGTACGATAGTCTATTGACTATCATTCCTATTTTTATGATATTAAAACTCATTCTGGGTTAAGATATCAGTATAAATCAAATCTGTGCTATTGGATGCTATTACAGGCTATTGGTGCGCCAATGTTGTTATAGATTACAGTGTTTTAGTGATATAGTTTTTAGTGCATTGCATTGAAATGATATCATTAAAAAGTAGAATGTAGGGGATCTTGGGGCAGAAGGCGAAATTAAACACTTTCAGTGTTTTCAGCCTCAAAAATAGAGCCAAAAAACGGTTAAATACACTTATTGCACATGTTTTGGCCAATATAATATTTTCCAAACGAAAACATTTTAATTAAATATGCAAGTATTATATAACGATTATTAACACACATTAACTACCCAATCTTAAGCCCATTTTCGCCACTTTCTTACTAATCTCCTTTCTGCAATCCCTTCTGTTGTATTGCTTCAGCGATTCCTTCTAATCATTTTACCGTCTTCCCTTTTCTCTTCTGCTCTTCCTGCTGGTATCTAGCTTAATATCTCTTTCATCGGTCTCTCATCCTGCATTCTTCGAATAACTCCTAATCAATTTAATTGATTACTGTTGCCGCCCTACCACAAAACCAGTTCCTTACTTCCTTTTTCACTATATACAATTCTGAACATTTCACAGACTTTCAGAGAATCTATAGATGCAAATTTAAATTAATTTATTTTTATTAATTCTATAACCACCCACATCATTAATGAACGATTAATATACATTTATTTTGGGTGGTTCAAAATTGCATTCAAAATATTTTGTTGGCCTTTCTTTTGCTACATAATTATTTATTTTCTTAACTGCAATTTTTTGTTAAAGCATATGCTAAATATACTCTGCAAACCACAAAGTTACCAGAAATATAACCGAACCCCTTTCCGATGCAGTCCCGCTACTCGCGGACAATTGAATATGCTAAGGTAAGTTACAAAGAGTGCTTTTTTTTAATGGTGTTTAACGCCCGTTTTTACTACTAAAGCACCATAGGCGGTGAACACTGGTGATACATGGGATGAAATGATATATTGGGAAAGGATTTTTAAAGAAGGAATTTTAGGGTACTTCCAGGGCATTTGTCATTTATGAGGACTGAGAAAAATCTGGAAAAAACTTCAGTCAGGGAGGAAGGTCCTGGAGGGACTTGAACCCCAAGCCTCCCGCTCACGTGTCCGCGCCTTAACGACATCGGCCACCCGTAGCGGTACAAGTTGTGAGATACCTAATAAAAAAATTAAAGAAATATGATAATATATATCTCTGTTTAACTCCCCTCTGTGCTATGTTGCACTCAGATCTGTTATACCGACCAGTCTTAATAAGAAATTTGAACCCCTTATACATTGACATAAGATTGTTAATCATTTTCTCAGAAAACCCTATACGTTTTAAGTTTTCTCATAGAGCGCTTAATTCTACAGTATCGAACGCCATTTTAAAAAAATACTACAAATTGTATAGCTTTCCTCCTTTATTTCCTTGGTTACCATCAATTAAAGTTTTCAAAACAAAGACATTGTCAACGGTTGTAAAGTTCTCCTTAGCTCCAGCAAGAAATTTACTGATTTTATTATATATCTTAATCCAAAATTTAACTCTTTCTTACAAAATTCTATTGTAAAATTTTCTAAACACAGACAACAATGAGATATATCTTTAGTTTCCTAATGTATTATTAATACCTTTGCCCTTGAAGTGAGGGGAGACTGGTATGTTGGAACTTAATTATAAATAGGCAAGAATCGCTAAACCTGATTATTATGTTAAAGTAAATACACAGTTTTAGAGACAAGACCTTTCTATAAACATTGTATATAAATTCTTCATATTATTTCTCTGTTTAATATGTGTGTGTGCACGTTCTTTTTATTTTTTTAATTAATTTTAGAAATGAAATATTTTATAAGGGCATGAGCGGTCTTGAAACCAATGCGACTGTGATGTGCAATACCTAGTTTAATTGGAATAATAAATACTACTACAGCCACACCACCAGCACCACCTTAAAACTCTCAGTGATAGATTAGGACGCCCGACCAGTGGAAGCTAAGTAGCATATTTATTTCGTTTCTACAGTGTGATGGAATGGTTTGGTTGATAAGGTCTAAGGAGAGAGAGAGAAAAAAAACTATCGGAGGGGGGGTCTTAGGAATTTACTTCACTGGTACTCCCAAAATATTACTTTTTTATTGAATAGTGTTTAACGCCCGTTTTTACTACTGAGGCACCACAGGCGGTGGACGCTGATGATACACAAGATGAAATAATAAATTGGGAAAGGATTTTTTTTATGGAAGGAAACGTTCCGGGCCTAAGTTTAAGATACCTCCCCAAAAATATTTCATAACCTCGCTTTCTTGAATTATTTCGTCTGTTATGTTAACACTAATTTCATTTTCTTAGCTTTATAATAAATAGAAAGAAATTAAAAATTGCGGGGGGAATGATATATAATGAACATTGTGTGAGTGCTTTTCAGTAGGATGCATTTAAGAACATAAACAAAGTCATTAAAAGTATTTTTCAAATGGTCTCAATAACGTATTTCAATAGAACTGCAGCCGTCAAAGGGCTGAAGTTTCCACAGTAATGATGACTATGTACTTTGCATTGTTTATTTCTTGCCTAGTTTATCCATGGCCCTCATAAGCGATAAATTAGTTTCAGTTACTATTACTACTCCGTTACTGCTCGGTTTCCTCTGACGCCTCTATCAAGTCTTATGGCAAACCTTGGTGGTTTATAAGGTGCTGCTATCTCGAAAGGTGTCGTGAATTAATTGGCTTACAATCTATCCTATTCCCGTGGCATTAAGAGCTACCTTTGAAAATTCTTCTGCTAATGTGTATAATCTACCAGGTCATACATAAATTTACTCACTCCATAAAAATCATTCAGTTTTGGGAATATTTTAAAGAGCGAATATATAGAACATAAATAAATGCAGAGTTGTTTTGGCAAATAAAAAGCTATTACCACTACTATAAACTGTTCCATTTGGAGTTGAACCCGGTCTCAAACCGCGCAGCATTGCACGCAAAGAGACAGTTTGAAGAGTGTTACGTGCGCGTGTTCTGCTAGCACTCAGTTCTAAGGAAAGACTGGGATGTTCCATTGTGCATCTGCGTGGATTGTCCAATCGAAACCCTATTAAAGAAGATTACCCCTTTCATTAACGGAATTAGAGAGGGGAGCTAAAGAAGAGAAAAGAATAAAGATTAAAATAAAGAAACTAAGGCTCGTCCTTTCTAAATAGATCGCTCTCCTTGTCGAGTGCGTCACCCAACCTTACATTCAAAGGAAAGGGAACTGGACACGCACTTCGCTTCTTAGAATCAAGTAAGCACTTGTTATTTTTAGTGGACAACAGCATGGATTCGTTTATTAACGTCACACTCTTGTTAAAGTTCTGTTTCCTTGTAGCAACAACGTGCAGCTATGTCAAGATGCAACACTTGAGCTATACACCTCCCATTTGAAACAAGTCAAAACAACATATATGCATTATTAAACACCAAGCATGCATTGTTACTATTAATAATTACCAGGCTACGTTGCCGTGTTAGTCGTTTTAAATTAATTTTTAAAACCAAAGCTTTCGCTGGCTCCGCAGCAAGCATCATCAATGAAATGAAAATATCTGGAGAAGTAGAGGGACGGAATACATTCAGACACTTCCACACACTTTTAGTCCACTGATGGTGCTAACGTCATAGCTATCAAAAGTATTGACTTTAACATTTAACTGAACAATCGCGGCAAAATTGCCCAATAATGATAAATTGTAATAATAACAATCATGATTACACCTTATTTTTTTAGAATTGTGTTTAAGTCCGTTTTTACTACCAATGTATTCACAAGCGGTGGACACTTTTTTTTTTTTTTTTTTTTTTTTTTTTTTTTTTTTTTTTTGGTAGTGTTTAACGCCCGTTTTTGCTACAGAGACACCACAGCTTGAGGACACTGATGATACATGAGATGAAATGATATATTGGGAAAGGATTTTGTAAGGAAGGAGTCGTTCCAGGCCTAAGTATCTCCCTGGCATTTGCCATTTATGAGGAATGAGGAAAACCTGGAAAAATACTTCAGTCAGGGAGGACGGTCCTGGTGGAAATTGAACTCCAGATCTCCCGCTCACGAGTCCGCGCCTTAACTAACTCGGCCACCCGTTGCGGTTTATTAAAATTTAAATCACAATAGCCGCCATTTATTTTCATATTGTCTAATAATAATAATAATAATAATAATAATAATAATAATAATAATAATTCTAGTGTTAAATTATAGTTCAAGCTTTCATAAATAAACTGTACACAAATCCTGAGAGATGTTGCACTTTATAAGCAAGTTTTAACATAGAGAGACAGCGCACACCCAGTCCCTTCATATTTAACTGTGTAATGTTCAAAAACTGCATTTGTATCAAAAGTTATATAGCTATCTGCAGTTGTTATATTTTTGAAAAAAAAGAAATTGCGCCCCCTACTCCACTTGTGCTGTTCTTTGTAAATGGCTTTCCAAACGAATTGGTTTTGTCTACAGACTTTAATTTATATAGTTTTAATAACACTGGTACTATTTGTGAAGACCATATGATGGTACAGACATGGAAGATCTAATTACATTTGTGCCAGAGTCGGATGGCAGGGTAGGGTTTGGAATCAAACCCATGGCGGGAGGTAAAGAGGGTTGTCGTGAGATGCGAGAGAAAAGGCCGTGGATTGTCAAATTGATCAAATTCTCCTGCAGGAAAGTGTATCCTTCTCCAGGAATTGGACGACCCAGCGGGATTTGGAGGGGGAAAAAAAAGAGAGGGTCATGTGGAAGGGTACAAAGAGCAGAAAAGGAAGCTGCTGCACTACAGAGGAGAATCAAATGAAACGAGAAAGAAATGAGAAAGGAAAATTCTACCCTCGGGCTTCACATTCTTTTCCGTCTTTTCCTGGCTGTCCCGTCTGAAAATATAGCAAGAGGAAGAGAGAGATCCTCCCACATACTCAAGCAAGGCCAGCTACACTTTGCCTTATCAAGATTTCAACAGGTACAGTGGCGAGTAGAGACATTTCCCGTATTCTCATTTCAAATGAGGATAGTGTTGGCTACAAAAGAGAGGCTGACAGTATATAACGTCACATATAGGAAGGGATAGCTCCTCGAGTTCAAACACTTTTAAATAGTGCCTATTCAAACATTGGAAGACACTTTTGAGAAATAGAGCGCACAAAGTTAGATGCTAACATTTGAAAAAAAAAAACTATAGTATCACCCAGAATTAGGCATAGGGCCAAAAATGGACTGTATTAGATTTATTTATGCAAACACTATATATATCTGTGTGTGTGTGTGTGTTTTCTGCTTTAATTATGGAGCAAAGAACACGTAGAATGTTTTGTTTAAGCTGCATGAAGTTGGTGGTACTGCATTCTGTATTTCTAGAAATCAGCCGCCCTGGAAAAAACTGTACAGTGTGTAGAGTAGTGCCATGTTGTTGCGACCACAGTGATTTCTAATGCTATCAAAATTTCTAAAATCTTTGACAAAGGATTGAAAAATCTATTGGTGATATGGTTCCTGGTAAACAATTTTTATGCTCATTTTCAATGGATAAATACCAATAAGGCTGTATCGTGAAATAGCGCAGCAAATAGTGATCTGGTATTTCTGGAAACTAGCCATCCTGGAAAGTGCTTACTGTTGGATAAGTTGCGCATTGTGTGGGGTAGCACCATCTTGTTAATACTCAATTTTCTAAAATGTTTGAAAAATGTTAAACATCTATTCTTTATTCAGTTATACCACTTTCATGCTTATTTTCAATGAAATCTCTTATTCTGAACTTTATGAAAACAATTAACTTTCGTCAGAAAATGAAATGTTTTACACAATACACCTCTTTGGTTTAAGTTATTGGTTTGAAGATGTTGATTAACCTGTATGCGATAGGGGAATGCACCCAGTTCATGGATCATTAACTGAACTTAACGTTCTCTCAAGGTTCAAATGCTGGCTTTTTCTTGGGAGAGTGCAAAATTTTCTCAGACACAAATCTTAGCCAGTTTTCCTGAATTTCCTTACCAATACTAATAACATACACTTTGACGGTGGAATTGTTCTTGATAAAGTTTTAATACACTTTTCTCACCAGCTCCTCCACTTCGGCCAGCGCCACATAAGCAAGAACAATGCTGTACATTATTTTTCTCCAGTACTGAGCACTAAGGCCTTGTTTAGGAACAATGGAAGAAACCATATTATCGATATATGTTCCGCATTTAGTAAGATATTAAACGTTCACAAATGTCGGTATTTATTCCGAGCCATGCTGTGTAGGTATTTATATGCTATCCACATAACCTAAAACCACTAATTGTGTCTTAGATTAAAATCATTGGCCTTAGAGGCGGCTTCAAGTTGAAGATAATGGTTAAGTTGTTTACAGATATTTTAATTTTCAAATCGTAATGCATATACAATAGTTTAGAATAATGCAAAAAGTAAACTCTCCCTTAGCTACTTATTAATAAATGAATAGTTTATTTTAGAAATTCAAACTAAGCTACATAACTTCCGTTTATTATAAATTAAATAGTTGTTATAGTACTATAATGACCTCCTCTACATTAACTTCCAGATGACTTGTTAAGAAAGTCCTGTTTATCCATTACAATATTTTTTTTTTCTTACGTCTGAAAGTTTAACCTTTCTCCACAATTACTCTCATACACTCCACTAACTTCATCATATTTACAAAATACTGTATTAATAGTTGCTAAAAATTTGCCTTTCATATATCATATTCCTCTCCCAATGCCTAATTCCTATACATTCCAGCATACATTTTAGCCCGTTGTCGCTATTTCCACATAAATAACAATTGTTTCATCTTATGACCCTTGTAATATCCTTAAATGTATAACTTCTCCATTTTTGTCACCAATTTCAATATACTTTCCTCCCCCATTCCATTTTTAATCCTTTGTATAACTATAAACTTTTTTTTCTTTAAACTACTTTCTAATTTTTGTTTCGCAATATGTTCAATTCTTAAATACTTCTTTATTCCAAAAGCCTGTATATCATTTACTCTCAGCTTCATACTTCATCGATTCCATGTTCCTCTATGCCTTGAATCTACGAAATTAAATTTGCTCTGGATAGATGCTATGAATGAATGGTGTTTAACTCCCGTTTTTGCTACAGAGGCACCAAAGGCGATGAACGCTGATGATACATGAGATGAAATGATATATTGGGAAAGGATTTATTTTTAAAGAAGGAATCGTTCCAGGCCTATTTTTGGGGTATCTCCCAGGATTTCACGTTTATGAGGATTGAGGATAACCTGGAAAAAACCTCAGTCAGGGAGAACGGTCCTTGTGGGATTCGAACCCCAGAACTCCCGCTCACGAGTCGGCACCTTAACGACCTCGGCCACCCGTAGCGGTGGATAGACGCTATGAAAAACATTTATGTTCTTAATGGGCAAAGAATCAGAAAGGGGTTTGTGGTTACTGTTCATCTTATTCTTCAGTATTCAGACAATTTTAATTTCTCAATTAACATATAATTATGATCATAAAAGAATACATACTATATTTTGTAAAATGGGAAAACCTCTTATATGGGATATGGTATATTTTTAAGCTCACAAAGAGATACAGAAGAAAATAGAGTGAAAGATTCTTAAAGAACACCAATAAAAAATCGCATTGTATTTTAAAACCATAACTTCAAAACTGAATTAAGCTGTATCTCAATGTATTTACTACAATATTTTCAGTTGTTGCTGATAAATCATTGTTTATGTTTAGGTATTTTATGAAAGCGTCTGAAAGCTGAACTGTTTGACGTCACATGTACAGTCTTGATCCGAAAACCAACGCCTCCTTCAATAGCATTCTCATTTTGTATACAATGAAACTCTCTTTCTTAGTTATGGTAGTAATAAACGTGCTTCATAACAACTACATATATATCAATAATGTTTGCGTATACTGAAGTACATCACAGATGGAGTCAACTGCTCTGACGTAGTTAGTACCCGCAATGAAATTATTGGTTTAGCTGCCACCTACTGGTTACCTGTGGTGTATCTGTGATAGGAACTATGAGTTTAGTCTTCGTTTAACATGGCACCGTCTGATGAATGTTAGGTTATGTTAGGTTAGGTTAGGTTAGGTTAGATTTATTTTATTTAACGACGCTCATTGACAGTCTTACTGGTTAGCGTTTAATTCAAATCAGGGGGTGAAAGGATCGACAAATGTTGCTCAAAGATCACTTTTTCAGACTTGTGGTCTGCTGAAATGGTTACTGGAAAGCTTATGTTTACGCGAGATAAGAATAGACATAAAAAAACGTTATTATAATCCCACGCTGTAGCAGGAAAAACAGCCAACAGCCGGCTGACTCACTAATTATGAAAATGATCCTCAGAAACTATTAGCGTAGCAGGGCGAAAACACGATATTTCTAAATGAATATTACACTAAAGTGTACAACTTTGTAATAAATATTAACAAAACCATCCACTTCCTATGAATATAATATCCCAAATATTTATCACTTTCATACTAATTAAGAGGGCGCTCTACAATATATTATGTACATATGTTCCTTCAAAAACTAGTTTGTTAATAAAATAATATCTTTAACAAACCATTCAAAAATCCTGCAGTAACGTAAAAGGTATAGTTTTGTTTTAATTATTGAATATTAAAAAATTAGCTCATAATTATATTCAAGAATGTAGGAGAAAATTTAAAAAAAACAGCTTCCTTGCGGTGTATTACATGACAATCAACCTATTTCTGCAAACGATTCACATAAATCGATGTAATTACAGCTAAACTCTTATGAATTGTCAAACTACGGAAAATGTCTGAAGCTATTAAACTGGGAGACAGTAATAGTCGGACAATATCTGCAATACTTGAAACTAGATGACTAAGAAGCATGTTTTGAAGCCTCGCTATTGTGTGCTGTTGCTCCATCTTGCTAAAACAACAAGCTGTTTGTACGAAAGTTTCTTTGCTGCCGAAATTTTTGTTCAGAGTGTGGTGTAACGAACGGTAGCTGTTGTAGTTTTTGACCTCTGCTTCAAAAAGTATTGTGTTAATATGCTAGAAGACGCAATGTCATTCCTAAGACAGAATAGAATAGGATACGATGGGAAGAAGGAGAATGTTTCGGCATCTCGGCTACAATGTTGGGTGTCCCCCACTCTGGGGACAAAGGATGAGATGATGGAGACACCGGATGGTCAGAAGCCAAGGGCAAGGCCTGAGAGAGCCATGACGGGAGACCCGGAACTTTGACACCAGTAAAGAAATTTTCTCTAAGGCACAAATTCACCGTCACGCCATATAACATTATCTCAATTGGCCTGACACTTTGGATCCTGCAACCAGAACTAAGGAATGAAATGATGGTGGATAGGAAGTATTCAATTCAGCAGTTGTTGAAGTTTCCAGAAGAAACACCGGCCCCAAAGGATTTGAACCTGCGATCCTTCGGATGCAGCTCGTTGATTGCGATTTTTTGGGATTTTCAGATGCCAAGAACGAAAAATCTACCTGTTCATATACCCGCAAGGTAAAACTGCACTTTGTCGACTGTTATCAAGCGACACAAAATGTTTGAATTGCATTTACCTGCAAAAGTAGCTGTTGACTTTCAATCGGTTGATCACGTCTCGTTCTTGAAAGGACGGAATTGATTCATGCGACAGTCGTCTCAAACGATGTTGAGGACTTTACAACAGCTTTGGTTTCTGTGGCTTCTGAATCTCTGAACAACCATGTAGGGCATGCCCTGAGCGTGACCATCCTCTCTTTCCACTTATCTATCTAAACATTGAGTTGTTGTGTTGCAATTAATTAAGAAAGTCTACAATCAGCAATACAGGGGGTATTAAAAAGAATAATCCGAATCCAAAAGATTATATATTTTACACAACCTCACGGAAATGTCGCAATAAGAAGTTTTATGTAAGTTTCCCTTGGCGCGAGTTTCACGTGATTGCAGTTGGTTCGCTGTTTAGCAAACGTCAAGATGGCGAGGACCAGAACCCGGAATGCCCTTTCTATCTCAGTGGATATATAAGAGTCAGATAGGAATGAAAATGTTTCAGTACATTTGGTGTCAATAGGGTCAGTTTTTACTTTGTCTTTTAGCCTATTTTGCTTTCTGTTGCTTTTTTTTTTTTGGTTTGTTTGTTTGTTTGTTTTTGTCTATGCTGGGGTTATAACTTTTTCTTGGATTATTTACGCATTCTTCTAAAAATCACATAAAGGATTTCAATATACCGAAGTGAAAAAAAAAGTTATAAATATTAAATGGTATGTTCACCCCACAAAAAGTATATATAATCTTGTTAATACATTTGTTTCTTTTCAAGTATAAAAAACTTTCTCCATAGTCCATTTACTTGAGCTCTATAAATACCAGAACTTCATTATTGAAAGAAACGCCCGATTACCTCGGGCATACGAATATCAGAAAATAGAGAGGATGAGGGAAGTACTGTAGTTTTGAATAGTTCTGGCAAATGACCTTCCATCGATCTGCGGGAGACAATTCTAGAACTTTGTGGTGGAGGTAACCTCTCAGATGTATAAATGTAACAAAAAAACGCAAGAGAGAAAGATGAGAGAGGTACAGCTGTGTAATAAACCGTCCTTACAATGTGTTCAGTACGGAAGTAAGAGAGCTACTAACCTTACTGCCCTATAAACTCATAAACAGAAAATGAACTCGACAAGAAACTACTGCGTATCTTTTGCTTATTCGCCAGGACCATTCATTAGTACTTGATCAATATTTGCATGTTCTGTTGTTAGTGGTATGAGTCCCTCCGAAACAGATTGTTTGAAATATGCTCCAATCACTTCAGTGGAAGTGGAACGTTCTTTTTCCACGATGAAAGATGTTCTCTCTGACAAACGGCTGACTATGACAGTTGATACCTTGAAAAAACATCTTCTTGTTGCTTGTAATCAAGTAATGTAGGCTTAAGTACTTTAATTTTGTGATAAAGAAATTATTAAGTAAATTAAATACTTATTTTCATTAATAATAAGTGATGTTACTCTCTGTTTTCACATATATAAATGTCTGTTTATTTATTTTAGTGCCTATTTTTAATTTTTGTGCCTTTTCCTAATCTATTTTAACTCAAATAAATGTCTGAACTTCCGGACTCTGGTTATAACTGTGCAGCGTGGATTTCGTTGACAGTACGGCGTTGTACCTCCTGTTTCTCAGAGTTTTCGCAGTTGATACCAAGAGACTGGTTGTTTATTGAGCATTTGTGAAAATGCACGTGAAACCTTTTATTTAGTAGTGTAAAAGATATTTTTATACAACCTGTATATCCGGCTACATAAGCACTATTGTTAAATCTGTCAATGCTTCTGCTCCACCCTATATCTCATAAACTTACGCATTCTCAAGTACGAACTCCAGGTTAAGCTGAATTTCCCTTAGTCTACCGTCATTCCATAACGGCTTATCTGGGAATAGCTTGCCTTTCTCATGCAAGTTGACAGAGGTCAGGATAATACAGACGACCACATATAGAATTCGCCTAGAGGATACTGAAACATTACTGAATCACGCAGGAGCTAGATAAAGACATGAAACAGAATAACGTAAGGGCACGAATCTCATGCGAGACCAAATCTAGCTGCCTCAAAGCCGTCTGCAACTTAATGAACAGGTTACATTAGTCACCGACTGTACTTAGAACTGGGGAGCGGACAAAGGCTAGCAAGATTGCAGCATTAAACATTAAGCAAATAATTACAACAGAGTCATGCTTTTTTTTTTTTTTTTTTGCAACAGCAAAACAAACACAAAAACTTTTTGTGAATATTTTACAGTGCATACCAGATAGGCGCACATTGCACTGCGCTAGATGAAGGCTTCTAGAGCTCGGTCCCTAACTGTTGTCGAGGGAAGTTCTGGATTAATAATGGAGACAATTTGCATGCTTTTGAACCGGCAAACTTTAAACTTTTGTTTTGGAATGATAAGCCTGCTCTGACACTGCATTTCATGTGTGAACAATAATACATTTATTTATTAAAATATTCGCTTGTTCTGGGAGCATATGTGCGTATTATTATGAATATCCTATCAATGAGTGGGACAACTCCCCAGTTTGCTTGCATAATAAATATTTACAAATGCTCAACCACGAATCACGTGATGTATGTCCAGAAAAGTATCAAGTTCTTTCCATACACCACCATTGTGGATTTGGTGGCCGATGTCCCAGTGACACGCCGAGAATTGGACCGTTGTATGCGAGAAGGAACAGATTTTGGTTGCCTAATGCCAACAAAGAAGAGAAGAAGGCAGAGGCACCCACTAAAACGCAATAAAATAACGTATAAAAGGTAGCAGGGACAACAACTCCCAGTAAAGACAAAGGCTGAAATGGGTGAGAAAACAACATAACATGTAGAACCTAAACAAACATAAGGTCGAGGGAATATAAAGACCGAAGAAGCAGCTGAAAATGATAACGAAGAGGAGAAAACGTTTGAAAAGACCAAGTGAAAGAGAAAGATGGTGTTAGTCATGTAGTAGAACCGAAAAGAAAAGGCCGGGCCGCTAAGAAAAATGAAAAAGAGGATGAAAAACTAAACTCGAGGTAAAAAGAAAAAACTGTGCAAAGAAAAAGATTGAAACTGAAGAAGCGCCTGATCCTGAGGTCAGTGAAGAACAAAAATGCCGGTAAATATGACGCAGATTAAGAGAAAACTTATTTTAAAAAATTAAAAACCAAAGAGACAAGCTTTTTTTATTTTTTAATAGTGTTTAATGTCCGTTTTTACTACTGACGCACTACAGGCGGTGGACACTGATGATACATGAGATGAAATGATAAATTGGGAGAAGATTAATTTTTTAAAGGAAGGAAGCATTCCAGGCCTAATTTTAGGGTAACTCCCCGGCATTTGCCATTTATGAGGACTGAGGAAAACCTGGAAAAGCCTCAGTTAGGGAGGGCAATCTTGGTGGGAATCGAATCCCAGACCTCACGCTCATAAGTCCGCGCCTCAGCGACCTCGACCCCCCGTGGCGGTAACAGACGTGCTTGAAAAGAGTAAAAGAAAAAAAAATGGATAACAAAGATAACGTCTAGTATGCCAACGCTCTTTAAGAAAGGAATTATGCGTCCACAATGTGGAATATTAAATCATGATAAATATTCCGTCACAAGGCTCTGCAGCTCACTGAAACCTTAAAACATCTTGATCTACTATTAATTTTCACTCTTCTATCTTCGTGTTCGTCTGCACCTTTTTATGTTTGTAATGTATTCGGGCCAGCTCTAACATTGAACTGACAACCCATTCAGGGAATTTCTCAGTGTACGAATACTGTGTGTGTGTGTGTGTGTGTGTGTGTGTGTGTGTGTGTGTGTGTGTGTGTGTTCAGAGAGGATTAGCTTCCTGGCAGGTGACTGAGCCTACCTCAGGCGAGTTGACCAGACTGACGTTCTGACCGACAATTTTGCTACCTATTTAGACTTTTTAAAAGAATTCTGAGGGGGTTGACTTATTCAAGTACCTCATCAATAGACTTCGGAAAAATCTTTGCAAAAAGTCAGTAATGCGACATATTTGTTGATTTGGTTTATTTACGGACGCTCAGCTTTGGCCAGAGTACAGCCAGAGATCTACTAAATGATGTACGCACAACAACTGGAGTGGTGATTTCTGATCAGACTGTAAGAAACAAACTGTGAAATGCAGGGTTGAGATCAAGAATCTCCTTCAAGCACAAGGAAGCCCGGCTGAGATTTGCTCAGAATCAACTCAACTGGCAACTCAGTCAATGGAAGGCTGTTCTCTTCACAGACGAGTCAAGATTTTGTTTAACGTACACGTTTAGGAGAACGTCCTTGTAAACATGGCAGATTTGCAGGCAGTTCGATTATGCTTTGGATTGGTATTACTACTGTGTCTCAGACAAAGCTTGTTGTTGTTCCAAAGCGCATGAATGCTGATGTTTACATTAATGACGTTCAACACGTACTCTTTGCTTATGGCATGGACTCTTTCTTCTGATGAATGATAATGCTAAATCTTATACAGCACAGAATACTAAAGATGTTCTGCAAGAATGCCAAATTCGGATGATGACGTGGCCTGCACATGCAGTCCTGATTTCAATCACATTGAGTATCTGTGGAATAAGCTTAAAAAAAAAATTGTTCGCCAGCGTCATGTTATGCCACAGAACCTGGGAGCATTCGCAAGGCACTCACTGAAGATACGGATAAAATTCCATAAATTTTCATTAGGAGGCTGGTGCGAAGCTGCTACGTAGGTGTTATGAAGTCATCGCAGCTCACGAAGGATACAATAGGTACCGAATGTTGAAACAACCATGCATACATTGATTACTAAATAATGTAATCTTGAATTTTCCCTTTGTCAATCATAATTTGTTCGTATTTCTAATGCTGTAAAATAAAAGTTGTTAGAAGGCCTAATGGCCTTAGCTCTACCAGAATAAATAAATAAATATTCTAATTTTTCACAATTCTTCAATCTACAGTTACAACATAACAAAAATTAAAGTGATCAATATTTATTTTGGGACTTCGATTTAAATATTTGTTCCTCTAATTTTTTGAGCAGTGTATTTTCGAATTCAAACAACAATGTTCTGGAATACCTCTTCCTCCATTTCCGGGTGTTATCGTGAAGCATACAAGTAGCAGGAGTAATACAATTTTCTTTTTTATGAGTAATTCTTATTAATCTACTGTACAAACCATCTGTTACTGCTATTAAACCTTGGTGGTACGTCGCCTTACTCATTTTACCAAAAGTCTACTCATAAATGGATCCTCATGGAAAGGATGATTGCTTTCGTCAACTTTAGTAGCCAATTTGTTATTGGCTAAGATTAGGGTCATGTGAAATATCCAATGAAGCTAATGATTAAAAACGACATTTTTTTCTAAATTTGTCGTTCATTTCAACATTTATTTTCTCTGTGCTACGTGAAAAACAGCATTATGAGTCTTAGCATGACATTCTCATGACATAAAGTTTACTTATATAAGTACATAATGTTTGGAAACTTCGCCAGTTGAAAATTCAAATGAGTTCTTTATGTGTTGCTTTCTTTAACAAGAGAAAAATAACAAGAATATTACGCTTCATTATATTATGCTACACCATTCCATCCAACTTAAAATATGTCAAAATAAATACAAATCTTAGTGGTCTCTGCTGCACTGTGGATATGTTTATTTATATTATAGGTATTCAATTTTATTCTAATATGCGTCTTCGTAACAAACACTTTCCGTGAGAGAAAAATGTTATTATTAATACTAATGAAAAAATAACTTTAACAAACTGATTTTGTGTTGTTTTTTTTCATCAGGAAGTGAAAATTTATTGATTATTCAAAATGCCTTCCTGCTAGTAATGACGCCAGAGAACATATTTGGGCTTTATTGATGAAGAAAATACAAACTCTCTTTCTAAGATGTGAGAAGATAGCGTGGGAAGAGAAGTAAAGAACTACTGTAAAAGTAAACACATGCAGAATAAAGGAAAATTTAGAAACAAACACAAAATATGATAAGCAATGAGTACTGTGCCTCTCTGCTATGCAGTACCCTCATTTTTATTTAAAAACAGGAATGTCACTGCGCAGCAGGAAAACGTGTGTCGTGTACGTGGCGAAAACAATGTTAGCAGAGAGATTGCTGCCACTTTGTAAGATGTGCGCCGCTCAAAGCCTCCCGGAATTCTCAGCTGAGCTCCACAAATTCAATTGAGCGTCGCCAAGACGACTGTGAGTGATGCTCGAAACGCAAGACATTTTCTTCTGCACGCACATTCGCATTGGAGTCAGCAGTGTTGCAGATTGGAAATTTAATTATCAGCAGCTCGGTTTCCAACTGTAGTCCCTTTGCTAAATTATAATCAGCTCAAAACTGAAATCTCTCTGAGGCTTCCAGCAACCTCACCACAACAAATAACCTTTGAGAAAACCGTAGAGTACATCTAACAGCCCACATCAATTTGAGAGTTTTTGTGACATAGAATGAAGAGTTAAGCGGCGTTAGACACTTAAAGAGATGATTGGAACAAACATTTAAGACTCGATAGTTTAATTATACACTTTAGAATAATTATGGACTGCAAAATGACAAAAATTTAAATTAACAGACCCATAAGTTTGTCTATAAAGTATTACTAATAACTAAACTAAATAGTATTAATTATACATCAATGTACAAAATGTACTTCAATTAAATAAATCAACAAATAAAAATAAAACAATAATAAAATACAATAATGTACCACTTATAAGTTAAAATAAAATGTATTATTCATTATACTCTACCAGTAACATAGAAAATAAAATAAACTAATAATAATTCATCGTTATATGAAACATTAAAACATAATAACTACCAAGACATACTTTTAAAATAACATAAGACGATGGTTTTAACAGCCCATAGAAGGTTCTTTCCTATTATTTATAGAAACAGTGAAAACAGCAGCTAGGATTTACGTATTCAATACTATAGCCCACAAATTTAAACTACTGTAATACATGATGCATATGTGTACATAGAATGGATAATAATCACACATTTTCCAATTTATAATATATACTAAAGATTATGTAGTTAGACACACTTTAGTGCAATTAATCGTTACGCTATAATTTATCACTCTTATGAAGAGCGAAATGTACTATAGAATTATAAAACAAAATGACAAAGCAATATTTTAAAACATTATAAAAAGTTACTACAAAAAAACAAAATTTGGGATAACTGGGTACCCTTCTGCTGGCTTAAGACAGAAGCTATGCAATTATCCAAAATATGGCGTGTTATGTCACATTTAATAAATTTTCTTTACATTTTATCAATGTATTTTGCTTATTAGCTATGTGCTTTTATTTTTTCATTTTAATAATACGTGTGTGTATATAAAGGACTTTTAAGCGTACACTAGAAACATGTTTCTGACATTAGAAACAAAGTAATAATGATAAATTGAAGTACATAGTATACACTTAAAAAATCCTACATTTCAAAAAATTCTATACTTATGCTGAACACACTTCAGCTCAAATACCACAACTGGCCGAATTCAAGGCATCGTAAGCGCAGATCTGAGGTCGACTCTCAACAGTAACGTTCCCCCTGAATGAGCTGTTTTTCACTCCTCATAAATGATCATATTTTTTTCCTTTAAAAAGAAATCTTTCCCAACTAGTGATGCCTCAGCAGTAAAAAACGGGAGTTAAACACTAAATACTGGTCTAGTGTTTAACAAATATTGGAATACATTCGCAAAATGAACTAAAACTTTCATTTGAATATGCAGTCATAAGTTCTGCCTTACTAAGTGCTTGATCATTAAGTCGATCAAACAAAAGGATAACATTAAATTTTACTATAGTCGTTTTTCTGACTACAAATTATTTTTGCGTAGTTTCTTTTATTAACATGCCATTTTTGTTAAATATCATAAATATCAGTATAACCTGTTAAGGGTGAGTATTAAGTCCATCAAAACTTTTTTTAATCGGATAAACCTACAATAGACAAAATTCAATTATTCAGTGGCACCCATGAAAACGAACTCTGCAGGTTCCTTGATTATGCAGATAACGTTTGGTTTCCAAAGCTCGTACCTTTATAATTAACTGATCTAGGTGAATCCGGAAAGATTATTCACTACATCAGAAAACACTAATTAATAGTTAGAAACATTAGACAAACAGTTTGGACATGAACTCACGTAAAATAACAAAGTGCCAAAGACTCAGTTTTAGACATATCACTAAAATTTCGTTTGCAAAATGGGTGGATTCGTTTTAAGGAAATATTATAGCAGAGAGAATTAAGAATGTAGAAATTTCTAATTTTTTACTCCATTTTAATGACCTTAAAACGTTCGCATACATCACTGATATAGACTTAATTACATTTTAGGAACTTATATTTCATTTTTATCGCACATTTTCTTTATAAGTTTGTATTAAATATTACCTTGGAATTTTGCGTACCTATACCAGTAAGGTTAGGTTAAGTCGGTAGAATGTCTAAATTTAAATTAACAATGTAAGAACATTCACATCCTATGTAAGTACACGTAGAGGTTACTTGTTCAGTTCATTCCTCATTAAACCGCTTGTCTACAGGCATTCACGTATTCGAGTAAAATTACAGGAGAATTTTAAGTGATTATGCATATGCAAATTTGTGTACCTAGTTCTTTAGTCTGGATAATAAACTTTTCAATAAGGAATATTTTTCGGAAAGAAAACTGATAACATTTTAGAAAGCGAAAAAATAACAAGGAAAACTCTGCATACTTGAATAAAATAACAAAGACCACAGAGAAAAATTGCCTATTTAGCGTTTGAAGCCAACAAGTAATTTGTACCGAAATTACACTGATGGTGACAAGCGAGTGAAGGGATAGGTGCCTTCTGAATTTCATCTAACACTAAATGGTCTCATCGATGTTAACTTCACTTTACTTTAACACGGAAGTTTGTATTATATTTTCTTTTTATTTTATTTGAGTTCATAATAAACCACAACAAATATATTGTACATTATAAGGTACCAATTGTTCTTTTCTTAAGTTGTAAAGTTTACAAGCTGGATTTCCTATATTTCCCAGACCGTGATAATGTAAGCCAGTGATCTTTCAAGCTAATAAATAAAATATGCCGCTGTAGCTTACGAAGTTCTAACATTGTGGGGATGTGATAATTTGCGCGTAAGCACCTCGGCTGGTATTTATGAGGGAAAAAAAAACATTCACTTTGCTGCCCCATCTAGAAACCCTTAGGCACCCTGTCGGTCGTTTTTAATTCATCCACGGCGTAACTCATTCATCTGATGACTTATTCATTTGTAATATGTAGTCAAGCGAACTGTTTTTGTGCTAACCCTCCACATATCTATTGTGTTTCTGTGCGAGGGGAGAGACCCCCGGCACCTCACTCTTCCAGTTTGCGTATTCTTGGAATTTCACTAAGCATTCTTTACATGCTTGCATGAAAAAGGAAATGATAAAGTTAGAAGGGGTGCTATGTCGTTTTGTTGGTTTAATTTCTTCTGGTCGGATGTTTTGAGTCGAAGTTTTTCAGCACTTTAACCCACCATCAACAAAATAGAATGCTACCAAGCTAAATAGTCTTAAGTTATATTTATTGTCTCTACTCAGCATATATAGAATGTATGTGTTTTAGAGGTTCCACTCTAAGCAGATTGTTGTGCTTTCTTGTTTATTTTTGGAGTGCATTTAGAAAGTTCTAAAATGCAAAAGGGTAAATAATTATAATATTTCATTTTGCAGTTACCCATCATCGTCTCGTTCATACGTTTGAAAGTCATCTGGGGAGCCGGAGGGGAGGTCAGTAGGAGTGCAATTCTAGGAATATACGGACGTGTTATGTGTTGTGTGACGTAATCATTAGGCGGCGTAATACAATGTATTAATTGTGTTAATATGAATCAATTCGGGTATTCTATTCCCCAAAGAATTGTTTATTTATGATTCATACTTACCCACAGAATCGGCTGGAAGATTGTATCAAAAGAGACTCCCTGATATTGTCGCATGTACGGCCGAGGGGTGCATTAAATTGGTAATTGGTCAAAATTATTAGTTAGATTCATTTCCTTAAATATTTTATATTCTTACATTGCCTAGTTGAATGAGAAAGTGCAAATTTAGTTATTTTCATTTGGCTTACATTTCCGTAGATAACTTAAAGGAATTTACCGTGTCGCAATCGTCCGCTAGCAACCAGCAAATTATGCTGAACTTAGAGTCTTCTTACACTACCATTTTCTCATTGGGCACTTACCGCCACGGGTGGCCGAGGTCTTAAGGCGCGTACTCATGAGCGGGAAGTCTAGGGTTCGAATCCCGCCAAGAACGTCCTCTCTGACTAACAGTTTTTCCACCTTTTCCTCAGTCCTCATATATGGCAAAAGCTGGGATGTACCCTAAACTTAGGCCTGGAATGTTTCCTCAGTTAAAACAAATCCTTTCCCAATATATAATTTCATCTCATGTATCATCAGTGTCCATTGCCTGTGGTGCCTCTGTAGCAAAAACGGGCGTTAAACACTATTTATTCATTCATTGCCCACTTAATTCAAACTAAAGGCGTTGGTATACCATAATTGGTGAATATTACAATATAATGTAAAGACCCCTCTAGGCGATTGCGAAGATATAGTAAAAGGTAGCAGAGCCTCAAGAAGCGTCTGTTCCAATCCTGTTCCTTCGCTCGTTGTCTAAGCTATCCTGTGTTGCTGCTGGCATCTCTGCACCCTCGACTCTGCGAGACATTGCCCCTAAGGTAAGGGCCCGTTCGGCCTTAATGGTCTGCTTTATAGCTATCCAGTCACATTGTATTAACTTAAAACCTTCAGCACTAGGTATCCAGTTACTTTAAGCCTTCAGCATCAGAGGAGATTTTAACAGGTGAATTTTATTATCAGTATTCAATAAAAGAAGTAGGAATGGCAGTGGCATTCTCTTTAATTGTACCTCTAAGTGCTCCTGCCACAACCCCCTCCCCTTGCAGCTCACGTCATAAGCGTGACAAAGTCGATGTTCTATTCACAAATTGCTAAATACATAGTTCTTAAAACGGAAACTATTCTTGATAAAAAGCGTTCACATTCACGTACAGTACTCACAGAAGAAACGCTATATAACATTCGACATGTTATGGAAGATTACTTTAAAAATCACTTCGACGTTTTTCTCAGCAAATGGGAATTTCCTATTCCTCTGTTCGAATGGCTACAAAGCTATGAAGTTAAAACCGTGCAAATTATGTTATTGCAAGAACTTAAACCGGGTGACCCTGCATCCAGGAGTATATTTTGTGAATTTTTTTAATGCAGTAGATTTTAATCGTGTGGATGACGATTAAACGGAGCCTAATCTAATTTTCTTTACGCACGAATCTTAATTTCACATTAGTTGGTATGTTTGTTCAGACAACAACCGATAGTGCAGTTCAGAAAAGGTTAACTTACTTCACGAGCAACCCCTGCGTGATCAAAAGATAGGAGTGTGGTGCGCCATTAGCGGTGAGAGAATAATAGGCCCTGTTTATTTTCAATGAATTATCTATGAGGTAAAATAGGTTCGAAATTCTTCAACAAGACTCTGCACATACAGCTCAAATCTCTTTGCATGCAATTTGACAATAGTGATCCCTGACAACATTAACCCTCCCCCCTCGGTCTTCCAATTCAACGACCTGCATTTTTTATCTCAGGGGGGAAAAGTGTATAAGACAATTCACATACATTACAAGAACTGAAAAATAACATTCGCGAAGAAAAATATCCCATTTTTCAGAGGGAACTGCACAGAGAAATTGTTAATTTCATAAACCGATGCCAGAAATATATGGAAAATAAAAGGGAGGCAGTTCCAGCATCTTCTTGCTTGATAATGGTGAATGAATGTAACTTTTAAGTGTTAGTAATAATTTACATGACAATCATAATTGCGGACTCTTTCACCGAGTCACGAGTTTTTTTTTCAATTGTGGTTAACGCCCGTTTTTACTACTGAGGCACCACAGGCGGTGACCACTGATGATACATGAAATGAAATTATGTATTGGGAAAGGATATTTTTAAGGAAGGAAACGTTCCAGGTACCCTAAATGTTAAGTCTGGTACCTCCCCGGCATTTGAGGGCTGAGGAAAACCTGGAAAAACCTCAGTCCTGGCGGGATTCGAACCCCATACCTCCCGCTCACGAGTCCGAGCCTTAACGACTTCGGCCACCCATGGAGGTTCACTATACGACCTTGAACCGACCGACCGGCCTTTACTCGTAAAGCGGGTCCCGTGAAGGAAAAATATAACATTATAATTACCTTGTATACTTATTTCAATATATCGTTTTTAATTCGTTGTAAAACATAAAGGTATGAAATGTTACTAGGATTGGAGATTCAGGAATAAACTTGCGACTTTAGCAAAGGACATCACAGCTCTATGATTCTAGACAGCATTAGATGTAAGCGATGAAATGTCACTCGAAAAGACAAGAGGAAGTTATAATATCTTTCTCCCGCAATTCTCCTTTCCTTTCTACGCGATGCTTGAAAACATAAACACATGATAGCAAAATTAAATGTGAAACAATTTGAGGGCGCTACAGCCAAAGCACGCATGCGCGGCCCCAGGCTACGGAAAATTGCTGCGCCATTGTTCTGGAATTACTGCGGAAGTAAACAAATTTCCTTCGCCGGCTCTTGCAGCCAACCACTACAATGGAACACGGTGGAAACCTCTTCAGAAGACGTGGAAAGGGATAAAAAGAATGGAGAAGGGAAGAAAGTGAAATACCGGACGCTAGGAGCCAGCACGTGTGTGTGTCTGTGTGGATGGAGGGGCAGGAGAAGTAATTTAGTGCTGAAAGAACTTCCTGCATTTTTCCTTGCAGACTGCTCCAGTACAATTCTCGCACAGAAAGATGAGAGATTTTTGTAAGGAATTGTAAAATCTGCAGAAAAGGAAAATAGTCTACTAAGGTTCAACGGCGAATTTTATGGTTAAGGATTTTTGTCCATTGTGGTAGTCTTGAGCGAGTTTCTTTGTTGTCTGATTTTACACAACGAGTAGATACAAGAAGAAACGTTACGTATTTAAAAAAACTACTTTAAGTAATTAAAACTGTTATGTTTAGATTAAAAATTAAAATACTTAACTCAATAAAACAGAATACTGTTATTATAGTTTTGAAATTTTTCTAAAACCCGTGCAAGTGTTGTGAAACTTTTAAAAGTAAGTTTTTCGAATACTGTGCATTTTAAAATTGGCACTTAGAATCCTAAAGATTGCAGTAGCATTTGATATGATTTTAATGATAAATAAATAGATAAAACTATAATTGCAGTTGAAGCTGGATATTTTAATTTTAAGGGTAGAATGTAAAGGTCCCTTTTCTACTGTGAATATTCGTTCATTTGTAATACTAAAATGAACCATGCAAATTCCCTGGAAGCAAGGGAATAAGATCTTTCAAGGAGCAATAAATTTACCTTTACATATAAGCAAAGTAGAAATCCCTACGGTCTTAACCCGTGTTCAATTTCGCGAAATGTCGAGAATGCCATCTCAGCTTAAGCCTTAATTACCTGCACTTAACGAGACGAAGAAACGCATTAAGAACCAAACATCCAAATATTCGTAAGAGCATTATGTCGTTAAGGAAACAGGAACAGCTTCCTGACTGTTAATTTTTAAAGATTACTTAAAGAAAAGCACAAAAGCTTAGCTGTCTATACTAAGATTTAAAGCTTGGTAAACAACAAGCTGTTTTGGTTAGATAAGCGATAAAATTACAGAATATGTAAAAAAATTAATGCCTTACTGAATTTATACACAATCCTGAGACGAATATTAATCAATAAAGGCGGATAGCACCATATTGTCTTACGTGTAGTTTTCTATACCCGCACGCTGTAATAAATATCTATAATAAAACTGGAGCCACCGTAATGATATGCAACCCCACATCCGAAAGATAGCGCTCTTGAAGGTCATTTTGCTGTAGTAAACGAACATTATTGTTAAGTCAATAGTTGAACCGCCAAGGGTGGTCGAGGTCGTTAAGGTGCGGACTCGTGAGCGGGAGATCTGGGGTTCGAATCCCGCCAGGACCGTTCTTCCTGACTGAGGTTTTTTCCAGGTTTTCCTCAGTGCTCATAAGTGGCAAATGCCGGGGAGGTACCCTAAACCTAGACCTGGAATCTTTCCTTCCTTTAAAAAATCCCTTCCAAGTATATAACTTCATCTCATGTATCATCA
This sequence comes from Metallyticus violacea, assembly GCA_030762175.1. NCBI lineage: Eukaryota > Metazoa > Arthropoda > Insecta > Mantodea > Metallyticidae > Metallyticus > Metallyticus violacea. The sequence goes on from CM060834.1 coordinate 46,613,697, forward strand.
GTGTCCACCGCCTGTGGTACCTCAGTAGTTAAAATGAGTGTAAAACACTATTAAAAAAAAGTCAATTGTAGCCGTAATGAATTTATATTAGTGACCCAGATAAGAAATATCCAATGCATAATTTACTACCCCCACATATTAAACCAATATAATAAAATTTGACTGATAATCTGTCTTTTTAGCTCTTTCTTTATTTGTATTAAAACACATGCATCTAAAGCCTAATGTGAATTGATATTGTGGTTTAATTTTTGTGTTAACTGTATTATTGTTTTATGATTTGGAGTTTAGCATTATTTATTTTATGATTCACGTTACAATTAATATTAAATTAGAAAAACAAACACAATTTACTTGGGTAAGCCCTTGCATCCGACGTTTTCCTTTTTCATTGTTGATCTCCAAAGTATTTTGTAAAGCATAGTACTAAAATTTTCTTTTCCTCTACATCTGCACAGAAAAAATCTTTTTTTTTTTTTGGCACATTTCAAATATTTTGGCACGTACTTTTTGGATACTATTCTGTTAACGCTCCAAACTGAAGATCTAATGAACCCTAAATGCCATTTATAATGGTTAGGTTAAACATAGAAAGAGAACGAGTTTCATTGATAGTTACATTGTTGTTAGAACACTGTTTAATATGTTATGCATTATTAGAAGCTCCATTGAGATTGGTAACCAATATAACCATTTTTAGCTCATGAAAAAACATGTCTATCAGTGGTGAAGATCTGTGTGGAAACCTTGAGTGCTGGTTCGAAAATGGTAATGTCCATTTTATTCCACTCCTTTTGGAGGTTTTCTTAAGTTGGTCTACAGTTCGCGGATTTCTGCTTCTAATGGCCCTTTACAACAATACAAATGCACAGAAAGCTATTGGCGATGAACCAGATAGCGATGAAACAAGAGTATTGCTCAAAGCCTTATCCTGATGCAACCAGACCGCTATTTTAGGTTCAAATCACGGTTTTCAATGAGGATCACAGCTGTAACTAAGATCCTAAATGAATTATCTCCCCGTGTTGTGTCAGACACAAGGGCCTGTACCTAAGCCATATTCTTTTCTAAATGCATGAGATGGCTAAACCACACCTCTTGTATTGCTTGATAATCTCAGAACCAGAGTACTTTGTATCAAAAATAGGAACGCACCCTGCTCAGAATGATTATTGTATCAGCTGCATTTTAAATGACATGCATAACTACATATAGCTCATACTATTGAAATTAGATTCACTTCCCAAGACTTGAGCGCAGCGTTACTGTGGACTTCTAAAACTTGTTACCATAGATCATAAACAAACTTCAGTAATAGCCAGGTACCTATGTAAGGTGACAAGACATCACTACAGCTGGGACCGTAGAATCGACCAAAGCAATGTAGGACGTCAGAACAGTTGAGAAATATTTTCCGTGGCAAATGGACTGCGTCAGTCAAGGACCGGAAGCAATTTTTTTTATTTGTTTTATTTACGGACGCTCTTTAACATCTCGGGTTATCAGCATCCCATTCAATTTAGAGAGTGAAAAGGCCGATAAATTTTGCTCAGAGACCTCTTTTTTCAGGCTTAAGGTTTTTTTTATCGTGCCGTAAATATTACACGGGACCCACGGCTTTACTTCCCTTCCGAAGGAAGCCATAGTCTTCATAGCCTTTTTTGAACAGCAAGTTACATTGCTTCCGATAGTCAGTCCTGGTGGTGTAGTGGTAACCATACTTGCCTTCTAAACCCAAGACCACGGGTTCAAACTTAATAGGTCTTTGCACACTAGGAATGTTTGGGCTATTTCTAATGACACCACAAATAACTGTTGCGTTTTGCAAGTAATATCTTATGTTAGGCGCATTTACAGAGAAGTTATCGTTGTGTTTTACGTCAACACACGGAATTCTCTCTCTCTCTCTCTCTCTCTCTCTCTGAAAAGGAGTCGTGGTGGAAGCATTGAGCTAATAACAATGGAAATTATTAACCACCAGGATCGTTAAAGGGGAGAAAATATAGGAAGAAGGGTTTGCTTAACAATAAAAAGGTATATAGATTCTGATATTTCAGTCTCTTTCACGTTAAATTTTTTTTTCAGTAATAATGCAGATTAGAACACGTCCATAACAGTAAACAAGGAATGTTATAGATATAAAAAGTCAGTTTTTCGCTAAAGGTAAAAGTAAAAGACGCCACAGGCTATTGTAATGTTCTTAGGTATGTACTCTTGTACGTCACAACTTTTTCCTATCAAAAATGCTATACATAGGTCAACTTTAAGCATCACGAATCAATGATAGGCGCCCCTACTTAAATCTGAAACTTTTTGTAACTGATAGCGACGAAATGTGTGGTGCTAGTTAGGCGAATAGATGTCCTGAAAACGTTTACAGTATGAATAGTTTTAACACGCTGTGCATGTTTTATGTGTAATATTGACCCAATTATCATGCACCTGGGTATAGTGTGTGGCTTAACACTATTCGGCACCCACAAATAATAGAAACTCCAAACAAGGACTATAGTGTCATAGTGCAAAAATGAGCAACAAACTACCAACTCGTGTACTTGTTATATATGCAACATTTCATGTTCCCCCATCTATCAAGACTTTGGTTTGACTAAAGGATCGCCGAATTTGACATCTCTTAATCTTCGTTTCCAAATTCTGGATGTCGCTACTCAAACCTACTTAACTTCGCGTTTTCATTTTTTCTACGAGATCAATTACAAGCAGGTTGACATCGGTTTGAAGGTTCAACAGCTTCTACTCAATATACAAATTTACATTTTAATTTTGACAAATATTTAATGAAACTACCTTGTGCTATTTTGCCATATTAATTATATTTTATTCTTCTTTATTCCTGTGAAGTAGACTCATTATTTATTTTTATGTTTTTGATTATTACAAAATTTTCTGTATTATTTAAATTATTTATAACTATAACTTTTGTTTGTTTTAGGTAGGTACAACTGAAGTTTTATATGTACTTCAATTATTTAAGCTAGATTTGAGTATTACAAATGTCATCACTAAATTGGGCTAACAACTGAAAGGTTTATTTTCACCAGTTTTCATACTTCATTCAAGAGTGGGTTAAATAAGTTTTCTCATTGTGCATTAGTTGCTTAGAATTAACATAAGATGGAGGGGTTTAGTAGGCTCCGGCTAAGTGCCCCAGTTTGGGCACCAATTTTGAAGCAATTTGGTTAAATTAATGAATGTACTCTTTGGTGTTGCTGCCCATACTTCAATAACAATTTTAGGGTGAATTCTGTTTTTTGTTGGATTGGGTGAGATATAGTATAAATAAGCGCGCGATGCGACATATAAATACCGAGGGTGCCAAAAATGTATACACACTTTCACAGTATATATCTATCTAATATATTTCAAAGTTGGATCGAAAAATAACAGTAATGTGTAGTATGATGTTCTGTAAACAGATGCGACTCACATACATTATGATAGCGTTGCTATGTGACAGGTAAATCAACAATAAACAAATGAAATCAAGATTATCGTATGATGTTCTGTTAACAGATGTTACATTACGCAATGCTTGCGTTGCTACAGCAAAATGGAGTCAAGATTATCGTTAGATCAGCGGAAAGCAATTTTGAAGGGGTATTGGAAAATCGAGAATGTTGTTGAAGTTCAATGACGATGGAGACCCGTGTAGAAAAGAACCGCCAACGCGAGTAACAATTGCGTGCATTCAAGACAAATTTGAGACTCGTGGTACCGTATGCATAGAAAACCAGCTACACAGGCATCACTACGGGAAGAAATTGAAACGGCATGTGCTGCAATCGCTGAAAACACTTTCGTAAACATTGCTCAATCAGTACTCAGTAGTGTATCGACGCCGATGGTGGGCATTTTGGGCAACTGTTGTAACTGTAAAAGTCTAAGATAATTAGTGCTCATCATTTTCTGTTGTTGAATTCAGTTTTGTTATGTGAAACGGGAATTATTGCGGTTCCAATGCGGAGGAATTGAATGAGTGATTGATTGTTATATTAATCAGACAAATAGATGCTCTTCTTGTCTTGCCTCGGCTGTCGGTTTCTCAGTGTAATTTTGGACTGTTTTTAATGACTAAAGTCATTAGGGAGGAAGGAGATTGTTCACTGTAAAAATGAAGTTTGGCTGTAGTTGGACATTTGATTTATTTGTAAATTTGGAAGGTTGTGGAAGATGCTGGGCTGCGTCGGATTATAGTTCGCTATATTTGCTCGCGTATTTATTCACTTTGACAAAATTGTGACTATTGCTACTATTACGTTGCACTATCTGACTGACTCTCACTGACCGAACGATTTACTTTGACTCTTCGCGACGGTTTAACTATTCTGCTATGATACTGAATAACTGATAACTGATTGTTACTCTAGCTGTTACATTTACTGCTGTTACTACTCTTGCCGCTACTCTTAGGACTGTTTCCTGTAGCGAATGCTTCAAAACTTAACTTCTCACAGTTAATATCAAATGTCTTATTCGAACTCGCTCCTCCCTCGCGAAAATTTAATTCCTTTATATAAATTGAATTTGGTTCCTTCTGGAATATTATTGGATAACACTAGCGCATGGTCTATTACAAGTTTGTTTCTATACGTCAGGTTTTTAAACATGTTGATTGGTTGCTGATTTGGGGTTTTACCAGTAAACATTTCTTATTCCCAAGCTAAGGAATAAATTGCACCTACCCTTCACTATATTATCGCGATGTAGCACGTTTCTGCCCTATTTGCGGCCTTCCTTTGAAGTAGCTAAGATCTTGGTTTCTGTGAAACCACATGTTTCTGTATGCGGTACACCTACCCTTCACTAGATTCTCGCGATGTAGCACGTTTCTGTCCTATTTGCGGCCTCCCTTTGAAGTAGTTAAGATCTTGGTTTCTGTGAAACCACATGTTTTTGTATGCGGTATTTCCTTTTGACTGCAAGTACCGTTTTCAATTGAACCCTTGCCATTGATAGTGTATTGACATCTGGCGCCGAACAGGGGCAGGCTGGTCTGTCCGTGGGCTTAAAAGAGTAATGCTTAAGACCCCTTCTCAGGTAAAGCTAATGGCCTCGACAAAGAACAGCATTCCTTTCCCTTTAGAAAAACATAACAAACATATGGTATTACAGAAAGATAACTTGAATATTACTTACTAGTAAAAAGACCTATCCACATATATACACTTATACATATAATATTGGGGTCCTCCTTTTAATTATAATATTAATACCCTTGATTACCTGAAACAAGATACAATTATTATTATTATTATTATTATTATTATTATTATTATTATTATTGTAGTAGTAGTAGTAGTAGTAGTAGTAGTAGTAGTAATAGTAATAGTAGTAGTAGTAGTCATCAGAAGCAATCGTAATTAAATAGGAAATTTTGAGACAACATTTCCTGCTTCATATGTTAACACAATTTATTTTTCTTGAAGTGTGTATACATTTTTGGCACCCTCTGTATAGGTACTTTATTAAGTGCTAAATCTTTCGCGTCCTCTGGTGTTTTGCGTACGATAGGCTTAGTTACGTCGGAGCTTAAGTACTTCATATGTCCCGGTGTATATCTTACAAATGAGTGCCTGCTTCGTAATCAGAACAAGTGCTTCTCGCCGCATGTGAAACTTACAGTAGGTGCTGCGGTGTGTGAAACTTAATACTGCATAACTGGTATGTCCAGTGAGAACTAATGATGAATTGGAACTTCTCACTGCGTCGAAAACTTAGACGTTCGTGTGGCGTACAGATCTCGGAACTGCTCCTCGCAGCGTATGTAAATGACAAACACGTACTGAGAATTGAGAACTACTTGCCCCAGCTTATATATTATATTTAAATCAAAATAATTGTTAACTTAAGACGCCCAAGAGGGTCACACAGGCTCGCGCAAGTTTCACGCCTATCTTTAAAAGTTTAAACATACAGTTTCTATTAGCTGGTTTAAGTTCACCTGTCCCAAGTGCCATTAGTCAATTTTGAAAGTTTAAAATGTTTCGTTGACATTGGATAGTTTAAAACCTAACAGTACGATCGCTGTCGGGTTCAAAGCCAAGTCCCCAAAGGATTTAAAAGTCCTTGCGTTTATTAATCCTGCAATGATAGTGTTTCCTAAATGTAGCATCACACTCGGCCCTCTGGTTTCTTTTCCTTATTGTGTAGAGTTTTATGACCTCCTTGACTTTTCAAGCTACCGTAACAGAAAACAGCAGAGACTTTCTCTTTTGTCGATGTACAATTCCCATGTTAACATTATGCCGTATTATACAGGTATGATATCTACATTACTAATTAAAATACGATTATTAGGTTTGTAACATGCATATTATATTATGTTTATATTTCAGCGGGGGTGGGCTGTATTAACTGTCAAAGATATGTGACATAAGTCAATAGTGTAAATGTCATTCTTTAAATATTTCTTCTTATGCATTGTGTCATTAATTGTAATCATTAGAACTGATTGAATAGAAGGGGGGGCCTCAAGTGCTTTAATTGTTGGTTAAAATAAAACATTCTGTTCTATTAGATATTTTAGGTAACATCAAGAGATGATATTTCTAAGACGCCTGTCTACATTTGAGCAATTAAAATATTATTAACACTCGATGTACATTTTTCAGAGCGTTTAATGAAAAACGAGCTTGTTGCATTGACCCATAATAAGTCGCGACTCCTGACCTCTCCAAGCCAGCGGGAGTTGATAACGCAGCATAACAGGGAAGTTGATTTAAAATGCGGTTATTGCATGAATAATGCACGAGAGGGAAGTTTGGATAAGAAAAAGGGGGATGTATCGCCAGGAAGTGTCGGCTTCTCGACATTTCCTGCTCTGCATGTATTTTGGTCGCATTCGGGAGGAGAGGGGGTGCCTCTGCACGCACAGTCAGATAACCAGGCCACCTCTACCTAGATCAATAGTTCCCAAATTGCGTACATCACAGCTCCTGGAAGTCCACGCTACACAGACAAGGCCTTATAGCCACTCCATCACCCATGGGGTCTACATTTATAAAGGGAAACTCTTTAAATAGCGTGTTTCCGCTAAGGAACTGTTGGTAGGAGAGGCTGTCGAAAAATTGTACAAGGCAATATATCCAAAAATACAGCACTGCAATATAAATGCGGTTAACTCAAAGTGCTAATTTCTATTTAGCACGGTAATCCTTTTAAGAATTGTTGAACGATGAAGTGACATATTCCTCTTTTCTTTCGTTTATTGGTATCCGTCACTCTTTTACCGCCGCCAAGGGGTCCAAGGTCGTTAAGGCGTGGACTTATGAGCGGGAGGTTTGGGATTCGAATCCCGCCAGGGCCGTCCTCCTTCACTGAGGTTGTTTCCAAGTTTTTCTTAGTTCTTATATATGGCAAATGCCGGGGAGGTACCCTAAAACTTAGGCCTGGAACGTTTCCTTCCTTAAAAGAAAATCCTTTCCCAATATATCATTTCATCTCATGTATCATCAGTGTCTACCGCCTGTGGTGCCTCAGCAGTAAAAACGGGCGTTAAACACCATGAAAAATTAAAATTAAAACTCTTTTGCTATAAACAATGCGGAAAAGCATGTACATATAACTAGAAAGAGGGTTGAAAAAGATGCACTTCAGGAGTTTAGTTTACTTAATAATTTGTATGTTTTTTCTAAGATCCAGGTATATCAAATTCCATGTTACTTTAAACGTCTCCCAACTTTTTGGTTTCATTTTTCTAACTTACCGTTTTACTATATCTGCTTATTATTATTATTATTATTATTATTATTATTATTATTATTATTATTATTATTAATGAGGTTTTCTTCTGATCTAGAACTAAAGTTTCACAGGAATACGATTTCTTGTTTTAAGAAATTTAATAGCACATAAAAAGAAAACTAGATTACCTCCGTGGTCTATCACTACTCTACCAGAGTTCATGGTTGTGATTTTCGGTCTAGTGAACTGTTCGGTTATGGTTTTATTCGGAAAGTTTCCTTTCTCTGACATGCCAGATAGCTCTAAGTTCTCCGAGCTCATTTGCGCCATCATTAATTCATTTCATTCATCCCTACAGTCAATATTAAAAATGTATGAATACTCTGCATGCAAAAGCCATATTGTTTCCTAAGGGGGGCAGCTAAGCCACAGATTTACACACCATATCATGTTTTATGTATTACTGCTCTCGCACGGAATCATGAATTGTATTACTGCATGATATGTTGTGTTCACATTAGTTAGAAAAACGTATTAATATTTATATAGATGTTTATTTATTTATTTTGATACAGGGTGGCTGCGCGAAAGGCAACCGATAAATGCAGGTGATTAACGTCCGTGATTTTTAATTCACTTTCAATTTGCAAAGAATGGCAACTTATTTAATTTTGGCCTTTGATCAATTTATGCTTGAACATTGTCATAATGGAACTCCAGTTAATCTTGCAAATAAATAAGAGGATTCTTATGTATAATTAAGTTTTGTTTTTCAAAGTTGCTGTTCCCTCAGCATCTCGCTGGACCTCTCCACGTTGTTACAATTGACCACTGTCTACAGATGAAGTGTTAAGTTCTTCTTCTTCTTTTTCCATCACGGATTATGTTGTGTGAATTGCAATTGATCATTTTTCTTTGTCAAAATGTTTAAGTGTTTTACCTATTCTTGTCTACGATTCCCTAATTGTTGTAATATTTATTGCACTTCTAATTCTTTTCCTATAACCTCATTTCTCATATGATCTTGTTTTGTGCAACCTCTGACTGACAGTAAAAAGCACATTTCTGCTGCTTTAGTTTTATTCTCTCTCTAAGCCTCACTTCCGTAAAAAATAACTGCTAACTACATACAATGTTAACAGTGTTCACTTTTCTCCCTTTGTTTTTCAAAGTATTTCTAATTCACACAGATTGGAACTGTTGTATTTTATATTAACATCTTGATCTTCTTCAAATGTGACATCATAAACTAAGTATTGAAACTGTGATACTTCCTCTGTTTTTTTTCCCTATCACAACAATTTTTTCTCTATAGGGTATTTACCTCAGAACGCCGTTACTTCTTTTTTAATGTTTGAAATTTTCATATTTTATTCATTATTTATTTTATTTAGTGGAGTATTACTTTCTTGTAGTCTTTCTTAATTGTCAAAATTTAATACTATATCATCTGCCAAGAACAAAATATTTACTGATCTATTCTGTCCTACTCAATTCCTTTATGTATAATCTTTTTGCATTCATTAAGAATGCCGTCTATATATTAAATAATAATGTAGAGAGACTACAACGTTGTTTTTTTACCACAATTTGTTTTTATTTATTCTGTTGACTTCCCATTTACTATTATCATTTTTGTTTTCACATAGAAGTTTTTTGTGATTTTTATTACATGTGTTTGGTATAATTTCCATAATAATAAAGCGGCCAACTCTATGAAAGGCTTTTTCTAGGTAAAAAACTGCCATGTGTGTTTTCAGGTTATATTCTCTTCGTTTTCGATTATACAAACATTATCCATACATGATAAGATTCCTACGAAAATGTCTACAATAAGAATTCCCTCCGCCAGAGCGTAGGAATTGCAGTCGTGGAAAACCGGAAAAGGAATTTGCTATTTATATTTTTACTGGAAGCATAAAATGATGTAAAATAAAGCTATAAAATAAACGCTATGTTAAAGATGTTAAAAACAATTACCTTGCGCGGTAATTGCTGGTATCTGGAGGAAATTCCTGTACGTCATTCAACTTTTTTTCCGCGAGAACACGCAGTTTTTATCATATTTGCTTGCGACAACTCTCTAAACTCATAAATGATTTACTTTGCCTCATTAATGGTCTTGAAAGCTGAATAAATGAAACAAGTATAAGAACATCTAGATTATTTATAATCTAAAAGAACTAAAACGTCAGCGCCTATAAGCAGATGGCCTAGCGTATGCAAGACTTCTGTGTGGTTTGCTTTAAACGCTTCCGAGTATAACATTCACGCTATACCAGAGCTATAACCATCCTCATGTATAAATATTTGGAGAGCTGGACGCACATCATAGCTCCGCGTTCCCTCGCGTTGAAGGTCGACCACCTTTATAGCGCACACTAGAGGCTTAAGAGATAATTACAGAAGAGCCACCCTCCTAAGTTCCTGTGCCATTAATAGACCTCTGAGCTACTGCAGGTTAGCTAGACACTTTTGGAGGGGTGTAGTACAGTTGAACTGCTTATTTCCTAAGTGGACAGAAAATTGCAATGTAGCCACGCAGGATAAACTGATTAAGTCACTAATCCCCTGCTCTCTTCCCTTGCACGTTGCTCTCGCATGCAACTATCATCTGTGAGAGATGTTCAGAAACTACTACTAAATATATAACTACTCTTTAATATGTGTAAATAACATACAAACTCTTAGAGAAAGATTGAAAACCATAACCTTCCTTTTTCCTGTAAAGTTTAACTTTACAATTGTTTGTTAGCTTGATAAGTAGTGTAAACATACACAAATTTCATGTTGTCACTCCCGCATCGCTCCTGTGAGAGGTGAGCAAGTTGAGACATGTTCAATTTCAATTACAACAAAACAGAGTTAACAAGTGACGAACAATATGCTGCTCTGATTATTTTTTTTTTTTTTTTCCCCGCCTCAACAAATCTTCAGCTGAGGCCTATACAATGTTAAAGGAGGTATATGGAGAGTTTGTTCTTCCCTATAGCACAGCTGGAAGATGGTTTCAAATGTTAAAAGAAGAAGGACAACCAATTTCAAAGGAGGGTGTAAACGGAATTCCAATTTGTACTCTTAAGGAAAGAAAACATTAACACCGCTGCTGTCATTGTGACAGAGAATCGTCAAATAATATTAAGAACACTCAGAAATACATAAAAGCTCACCGGGTGCCACCGAACGTTTTTTTTTTTTTTTTTTTTTTTTTTTGAGTAGTGTTTAACGCCCGTTTTCACTACTGAGGCACCACAGGCGGTGGACACTGATGATACATAAGATGAAATGATAAATTGGGAAAGGATATTTTTTTTTAAGGAAGGAAGCGTTCCAGGCCTAAGTTTAGGTACCTCCCTGGCATTTGCCAGTTATGAAGACTGAGGAAAACCTGGAAAAAACCCCAGTCAGGGAGGACGGTCCTGGCGGGATTCGAACCGCAGACCTCCCGCTCACGAGTCCGTGCCTTAACGACCTCGGCCACCCGTGGCGGTCCACCGAACGTTGATATCTAAAAAGTTGCACATGAGAAGTGTTTGCGAACAGTGGGTTCGTTCGCGTGCAGGTTTGCATGCAGCTAAAGATGATGTGCAGTTTCTTTCAAAGGTGATGAAACTGCTGTATCATTTGATCCTGAGAGCAAACATCAAAGCTCTTTCCATCATCACCAACACCCAAAAAGCAAAAGTGGTTGTTTCTGCCGAGAAAGATGTGGTCATCTCATTTTTCGATATTCAAGGAATGGTTTACCAGCATGTTGCACCTTCACATACAAATGTAACTGGGCTCTACAGGGATGTCCTGAAGAACTCTCTAAGACCGTATCACACACTTGCAAAAGGCCACATTTACGTGCAACGAGCTGAATGCTGCACCAAAAAGGATGTTGCTGAATGTATTTCAAAAGACAATGTGATATACTCTAGATTTAGCCCTGTGTGATTTTTTCTATTCCCAATATTGAAGAAACACTTTCATGGGAGGCATTTTTTATCATCAGAAGCACTGGTGAAGTATGCGAAGGCGATTCTTTAGTGCCTGTCAAAAATGGTTTTCAGCATGTCTTTGAAAACTGGCAGAAACGCAGGGACAGATGCATTGTGTCCAACAGGAACTGCTCTGAGAAATAGGATCAAAATTATGAAAATGAGTTAAGGCATGTTGTTCAAAATTTATTATAACTTATCCTGTCTAAGGACACACTGCCGATATGAACCCCAGCTTCAAAACATATTCCATTACGTTAAACACGTGCTTAAGGAACACAACATGGAGAGGTATGAACGCTCTATGAAAAGTGGCAAGGAAAATTTCCAATGTGCAAAAGTCATGAGAAACAAGTGCCTCGTTAATTTTTGACTGTTATGCTCATCATGTGAAAAGATACAATTTTCTTGTACATCTATAACTAAGAAATGTTGACGTATCTGGTACTCAGTCACAAACTCAATTTTAGTAACAATTGCTGCAATTTAGCCTTCGAGAACTATAAAAATAAATTTCTTTGGTTAATTCAATGAATTTCTTTGGTTAATGTTAATGTTGGATATAGCTTTTATAGGTCGTTAGTATATTATTGTATTATATAGCATGGTTTTAACTCTTGAAAATTGGTTAAAATTATAACCATAGCATACTCTAAGATAAAGGGGGGATTCTGTTATTTGGAAACATCATAAGTAAATACTACACTTTTTTTTCCTTATTTCTTTGGAGGAAAAAAAGTGTGCAATCTGTTTAAATCTTAGTACACAATCTAATGCGTAGTTTCTTCCTCCTCAGCTAGTTAACCGTGATTAAATTTCTTTTAGCAGAAATCGAGATATTCAGCAACATTCTGATTCTTATGGGATGTATATGGATTTTCGTTGAGCGAAAAAACTGTCATCATCGGAAGACAGTGGAGACAGCCCCAGTGGTTATCTACCCCCCCCCCCCTTCCGGGACGACCAAGCAGAGTGGTCATATATAATGCTGGACCGTGCCGACATCTTGATTCAAAGATTTGTGCTAAATGAGTCCCATTATCTAAACAGAAAACCGTTATCTATTCAGAATTTACTCTTGCGAGGCTGAAGGTCCAGTCTTACAACACGGATGGAGCCTGAAACAAAAAGGCAGTCAAAGTACTGCTGATCTGGAGGAAAAAATGTTAAGTAAATAGCCTCAGGCGATAAAGTCATGATTCATTTTCACGGACTTCAAATAATTACTTTGATAGATACATCGCCTCCTGGAAAACAGTCAACTGCGGAACTTCCGTTACTCTTTAAGGCAACGCAAAGCCCCATGCCCTGCGATCAGTTTTGTTTCCCCCCAGAGTGTTTTGTGCGCGGCTTGTCGGTGATTAGCGGATGAGGGAGGGTTTAAAACAATAAAACAAACTAACCATACAATACACAAACCAATTTAAGAGGCTAATTACTTAACAAGTTATTAAATGAGGTTTTGAAACTGCCCGCTTTCATTCTCCACACGCATTTTTGGCATCTCTTTAGGAAATTATTCATCACTTGCTGTAGTTCATTTTGAGAATTTCCTGACGAATATTATCTTTGAGTTCTTGTATGCGGGTTCGTCTTGTACACCGCATTTTTAATTTGCCCCAAGAGATAATGATCGCAGGCTGTTAAATCGGGGAACTGAGGGAGTCACAAATCCCTAATAATAATTCTGTCTTGTGGAAACACATTTTCAATTGTTCTCACGCTCCCTATTGGTTAATTCTCTGAAAAAGAGGTAAGTAAGGTATTCACATAAGTAACATAATCAACTGTATACTAAAAAATTGATCGTATGAATCTTTAATCACAACACATGAACCGTATATAAAGACAAGTTGCGCCGTTGTATATACATTTTATGTGTGTCCTATTAAGAAACGACAACAATATGCCATGAATGCGACAGTTAGAAAGGTCAATAAGTAAACAAGCAGGCTTCTACTCTCTCCACTGCGCGGAAAACGAGTAGGGACTTGCTTGGTGGCACAGTACAAATTTATGGATCGGAGAACAGAGCGCTAAACTTCGATACACTGATTTTCCTCGTTACCACATAGATAGTATCTTTTGATTTCCATATCTTGATTCCTGTGAAAGATACAATCCTCTGGAGCAACTCATAACTGCAGTACAAAGTTGTCTGATAAACAATCTTCAGATTGGCGCATAACCACAGATTTATAAGGAGATAATACTGAAAATAGCACTCTATATTGAGAAAGCCCAGTAAATTTAAAACAGAAATAAAATAAAAACTGAAAGAGAAGAAAGTGCGTTGCATTACTTAATAAGTGTCTTTCCTACATCCAAAATTCAAGTGACAATATTTTACTGTAATACCACAACAAACGCACATGCCACAAACAATAAAATCAAATGCTTGCTTCCCCTTAGAGCCCAGAGAGAAAGCCGACAAATCTGGTTACAAACTTTAGCCGCCAAGGGGAGTGTACAAAAAAGATTATCTTCTAAAATACGCAAAAGAAAACTTATGCACTAAAAGTAAGATAGATGGTGACTAAGAAAGATAAAATTCTAAAATAATGTGGCATTTTCCGTAGTGCCCGTTCGCCGAGCATTTAAATTGTGTGTTTGACTTCAATTCAGACGTGAACTATAAGAACAAAATAGCTATGAAGCACTAGAACTGTTGTTGGCTTCATTAGATTTTCCACATAAACAATTTTTCTTGCCCTCTCTACTATAAAGAGGGCTGGTATTTGTATTCTATCTAAGGTGGAATGTGGCATCACTGGTATCGATTGTGCCAACAACATTATTGCCCCTTAATGACTGTGTGAGTCTAGAACAATGTCACACCAATTTGCAAGCCCGATTTCATTTTCATCATGTCTGAAAGTCAAGTCGACGGGAGACCTCATGCACTCATAAGACCATCAAACAGAAAATGTTGCATGGTACAGTAATGTGAACTAAATTAAAAGTAAAGACTGTTGGTAGAATGAAACAAAGATCTCGGGAGAACTAAGAGAAACAACTTTATAAAGTTCGAATTTTACTTCCATCGCCTTCATTTCTGGAGTCTCCATCACGCAATGTTCTAACCAACTGACTATGGTTTTTTTTTAATTTATTTATGGACGCTCTTTAACATCTCTGGTCATCAGCGTCCCATTCAACTCAGGGCGTGAAACGGCCGACAAATTTTGCTCAGAGGCCTCTCTTTCAGGCTTGAGGTTCTTTATCGTGCCGTAAATGTACGACACGAGACCCACGGCTTTACTTCCCTTCCGAAGGAAGCCATACTTAGGATTTTTACGCCCAAAAAAATTCATCGGTCCTGGCCAGGTTTGAACCCGCGTTTTGGGTTTAGGAGGCAAGTATGGTAACCACTACACCACCAGGATCGACACTGACTATGGGAAAATGTAGTATCTAATATTTCATACCCAGCTATAGAGAACTCTTCTCAACCATGTGTTTCCAAGAGAGCGTGTGAACCATGTAGGATATTGTCTCATATAAAGCTCATTCAGTTTTCTTGTCAACAATCTATCTGGATCTTGTTTTCGTACGACCGTAGTTCTATTAGTTGGTCGCGAGCTCCTGGAGGGGAACACATTACCGTTTCAGGCTTGCATACCCGGGGTGAAGCGTTTTTATTCTTCCCCCTCCTCCTTTTTTATGGAGGCGAGGCAGCGAACAACTGTTTCAGTTACTACTAGTGACCCAGGTATTGTTTATTTTGCAAAGAAGATATCCTTTTATTAAAGAGGCAATTATGCAATTCCTTTGTTTAAAGTTGTTTTAATCCAAATGTTTTAATCAAGTAAATGAAAAATTATTATTGTTAAGTTTCCTATAGTTTATTATTGGGAATATGGATACCCTTTATACTGTTTCTGACTTTTTTGGGAGAAAGTAAACAGGAATAGGAGCAAAATCATGAAATTTTCTTTTGGTGTAATTTCCCTACTTTGAATATTGTGTATTGGGAAAGTGAAATATTTTTGTTATGATTAAAGCCATGGAAATTTGATGTGCTTCCTTGAGGCGAAGAATTGTAATCATTAGTCTTAAGCTCAATAAATTTATTGTAAAAATTTTATTTTATCGTGCTATTATGATACATTTCTATTTTATTTTGTTTTTTTTTTTTCTTATATTCCAACTTGTAATATAAAAAGTGCATTTATTAAATTGTGAATTCACTGAAACTTGTTAACTAAATTTATAAGCATTGTGTTAGATGCTTCTCCCATGATATTTAGTACATAAATATTTCCATGACCAAATTCTAGAGGTTTATTATATCAAAACCTTTCCTAAAACTTGAAGGTATTGGTGTACATGGCAATAGCAGAAGAATGCCAGCAAGAATGCGTTTCATTATTTAAATAAAAAGTGTAAATTTAATTTTTTTATTTTACTTTGATAATCAAAAACACATATCACTGAGATTTTATGGCACAACATTGTTATCTGCACTTATATTTCGACCAACACAAAACATTCCCAGTTATTTTATTCCATAATGTTGCTCATGCATCATGAATTTGCTCCTGTATTTGTATAGTCATTAATGACCACCCTGTATAGTTTTAATATCAGAGCAATATTGAAGGGCTCATCGGCATCAAACGATGTATTTTGTACTCAGCAATAATACGGTACTTTAACGGAATCTTTTGCAAAGGTGTGTCAAACGTGAGGGCAAACCTTCGGGCATTTTGTTCTGTGATGCGGCAACTCGCGAACAGACGAGAAACGTGTGTAATAAAGCTTCCAAGATTTCGGCAGAAAATTTTGAAGACTTTGATCTCAAAGTGTTTGCCACTGAAAATGCCTTGAAAAGGCGCGGATGTGGAATGGGTGCGTGTGTCACTGGGTTTCGTTTGACGTCATAGCAACGAAACATTGCAGCTTTGAGTGTACCTTTCCCTGTAATAACACGATCTTAACTCTCCTTCTTCCTCTATTTCTTCTTCTTCTTCTGCTACCGGAAATTACCAAGAACTCGCTGGAGCGAACGTTTTAATTACATCCGAAGACAAGACGGAAAAGTATGAGCGGTAAAGGCCCCCAAACGCGTGTATAGGCCCAGCCTGCTCTGCCACTTTGCTGTGGAACAAAGTTTACTTACGACAGAGGTGGTTTAAACTGCATTATAACCTAGAGATTTATGACTGGGGAACACCGGCTCCTTTTTGAAGTTCCCTCTCTTCTGAAGCATCAAGCAGCTGTGCGAGATATTGCCTGCTAAATGATGTTAGTCCGCATCATTGTCATCAGATCTTGGTAGTTTCTGCATTCTGGGAGCTGCAAATATCGTTTCTATGCCTCATCCAGTGTATCCCTTATCTACCATGCATGCTGAACAAGCTACTAAAATTTAGACGTTTGCGCCTAGAAAACAATAACAATAATATTACATTTTTTAAAGTTCGCTGAAGAAAATAATTGAAATAACCTTAACAGTAATACAACGGGTGCTCTAAAAGTCTTCGGCCTGATCAAGAAAACAAAGACTTTTTTTTTCACACCATAGCTATCTTTTAAATAAATATATTTAATTCAAAGTCTTTCCAACTCATTAAAATAAGATATATCCAATTGTGAAAAATAAGGTTCTGTCGCAGTTTTAATCTTATTATTTGATGTAAATCTTCGTTCACCCAACCATTTCTTCCGGTTTGGGGACAAAAAGTGATCACTGGGAGGCAAATCCCAGAATATGGCAAATGTGGAATTGCTTGGAAGCGAAGATCGTGTAGTTTTGCAGCAATAATTCCAGATTTGTATGAAGATGCATTATCGTGATGAAAGAGAACTTTCCTTTTCGCAAGGTATGGACAATTAGCCTGAATAGCATCCTTCA
Source organism: Metallyticus violacea (assembly GCA_030762175.1). NCBI lineage: Eukaryota > Metazoa > Arthropoda > Insecta > Mantodea > Metallyticidae > Metallyticus > Metallyticus violacea. Next base: position 46,631,241 of record CM060834.1, read on the forward strand.
GTAGATCCAGCAAAGTGTAATACTTGATGGTTCTGCCCTTCTGTATGTAGTCTACGAACACACATATGAGAATCCCAGAAAACCGAAGCCATGACTTTTCCTGCAGATAGAACCTTTTTAGCATTCTTTGGTACACTTTCATATGTTGCCATCCACTGTTTAGACTGCTTCTTCGTCTCTGGTGTAGTGATTAATCCATGTTTCATCTACTGTTATGAAACGTCAGAGAAACTCACTGAGATTATATGTAAACAACTCTAAACACTCTTGCGAAATGTTCATTCGAATGTCTTTTTGGTCCATGGTTAACAAAAGCGGCACCTATAGAGCGGAAAACTTTTTCATGCCCAAAATTTCGTTTAAAATGTAGTGGACACAACCTAGGAGGTTTTTGCAATGTCAGCCAACTCGCACACTCCTAATCAGCGATTACTGTGTAAGGTATTATGAATTTTTTTCACAATCTCGTCGTTTGTAGCAGTTTTGGGACATATGAGCGCCAATTATCTTGAATGGATCTACAACCAGGCTTAAATGCAGCTTTCCATTTTTAACCAGAATATGAAATGAAATCTAACTTCTTTTGTATTTCTGCTGGGTTTAAACCCTTCAAAATGAAATATTTTATCGCAGCTCGTATTTCAGTTTTGTAGAAAATTTTAACACTAGTTTGTTTATACGATGGTCACAAACAAGTGACTACCCTTAGGCGTTTGAAACTTTACAGCAACCCATCTAAAGGTTGGTACATAACTATTATAATAGTTTCGCTATCTTCATAACATATTTGATTCAGGTCGAGAACTTTCAGGATCCCCCAGTAGATTCAAGCTGGTACTTTCAAGTATAAATTTGTCTTGTAGCTGGTTGTTTAGCATTGCTAAATTTACAGTAGGAAATGTTTATGACCTTGAAAAATACTGACAAATTGATTGATTGATTTGTTTTATTTACGGACGCTCTTTAATATCTCAGATCACCAGCGTCCCATTCAATTTAAGGCGGGAAACGGCCGACAAATTTTGCTCAGAGGCCTCTTCTTTCAGGCTTGAGGTTCTATTTCGTGCCGTAAATGTACGACACGGGATCAACGGCTTTACTTCCCTTCCGAAGGAAACCATACTTAGGATTTTTACGCCCAAAAAATTCATCGGTTCTTGGATTTAAAAGGCAAGTATGGTTAGTACTACACCACCAGGACCGACTGACAAATATCCAATTAGAATAATATATTTGAAAATGAATAAAGTATGTTTATGAAAAGTACATAAGCATTTTTACCCCCTTGACAGTGACACTAAAGTAGAATTCTGGGTTACTATTAGACGTCATCTAAAAACCCTAAGCGGAAGAGACAGAACAGTAATAGATAACTCCACTAGCTACAGCTAGTGCAGTTGTATATGTTTATTGTATAGGATAAAAAATTAATTACTCCAGGGAAAGGTGAATTTTTTAAAACAGCATACAGATGGAAAATCCTAGGGAAACTGGGGAATTGTCTGATAAGTCCATAGAATACATTGAAAAAGATAATGCTTTACAGTTTCCTACATCGTGTTGGGAATTTTTGCATTTGCTTTTATAGCCCATGCGGTGGTTAACTCAGTTTATTATTTATTATTTATTTACGTCTAAAATATACTGGAAAATACACATAGAATAATTAATGCAAGAACTTAACGGAATTATTGGGGCTTACTGGGTTTTCCCTTTGTAAATTTGAATTGACTAAAGTAAATCACTGATATTCTTAAAATATTCTATGTAGTTTCATAAACCATGTGTTTTCTTGTTATTCTTCACTGTTTTAAAGAAGAAGAAACATGAAAATTAAAGAAAATACAACAGTCACGGATGGGAGATCGTTAAGCCATGGGTTCGTGGGCAGGATGTCTGTAGTTCGATTCCCCTCGGACTGTCCTTCTTGAATGAGATTTTTTCTATCTTTTACTTAGTCCTCATAAATGGTAAATGCTAGGGAGGCACCATAAACTTAAATCTGGCTCGTTTCTTTCCTTGAAAATATTTTTTTTCCTTTTTATAATTTCATCTCGTTTATACTAGTGATGGATGCCTCAGCAGTAAAAACAGGCGTTAAAATTATTTAAGAAAGAAAATAAAATAATTGTCTTTTCAACTTTAACTCTCTTTTGTTAATCGTGCCCTATCAGGTTTTTCCCCTGTACTGGGGAATAAATATCTAGACTATAAGCTGCGATTATAACAATAATATACGAACAAAAGCAGAGTCTTAATGGCTTTCCCGCAATAAATAAAACAATGGAAAAACGACAAATGAAAGTGATTTATATAGACTAAATTCAAACGACATTTAATAAATATATCTGCTTGTAGCTGCTGCTTTTATTTAGAAAAATACCATGCTTGATTTTTTTCCCTCAAAGTCTTCCTTCATTCTATAGCGTATTCGCAGATTGACTTAAGTTGTGTGTGCTATAGCTTCACTAAGAAAGCTTGCCTTTCTCTCGAAATCATCAAAACTGCCCCTTCTTCTCTTACCGCTAGGTAACATCATGCAGTCGGTTCTTGTCTTTGATATAAGCTATTATGTCCAAATTCGGAGTTTCTCAAGGCTATTCTCTAGCTGGATGGGAAGTCTTGTACCATCGTTCTGCGACGATATCCTATAGCAAGGCTTGCACCTTTGAAATTTGAAAATTTGGAACCTGGTTAATTTTTGTTTATGATATTTATATATATATATATATATTTATTCCAAAATATTTCTAAAATTAAAAGGCGTAAGCCTTGTTCGCACGCACGCACACGCACACACACACAATATATATATTCAGTGCCTGTGTTGATTGTAGTTGTGTGTAGATTTTTCGCCTAGTTTATTTATATATGATACATATTGAAGGTATTTTACTAACGAATTCTTCCACCATGGGTTTGTTATATTTGGCACAGTTTTAAAAGGCTTTTGTGTGCTAAAACTCGTTGTTAAGGCAGTGATTATTTTATGTTGCTTATACAGATGTAAGGCATGTAAAATTAAATCAACGTAGTTCGAATCAAGAAATATTTTTCAATTCCATTTTTTGAAATAATGAGTACTTTGTTTATATGAACATTGTTTATCTTGGTGATTGGTGATATTGTAATAAATTATTATATTACTTTGTGATTGTTAAATTAATTATTAAATATATAACGCTTGAATTTCCATGTCATGCTTTGTATTTATAATCAACTGTACAAGAGTGATCTACATCCTATTCAATTAAACAGTTCCCTATAGTAAAATTCAACTCGGAAGGTTTGTACTTCATTAATAGGAGACAGAGCTATTAGTTGCAACGTTGCCATATGCTACGAGTGAAGTTAGCGACTGAAGCAATTTGGTTTCTGGGAATTTAAACATTGCTTTCAGTTTAGTACCTTCACCGGTAATTCTTGTAAGGTGGGAAGGCCGATGCCACAGGTTGCAACAATCGTCTGTGGACGGTTTGCAGTAAAGCTACTGGCAGATCTGAAATTGTGCTGGATATCCGGAGAGTATCCGTAGCCTTCATTCCCGGCATGTGCTTCGTCTACTAGTAAAAGTAAGTCCTGAGTATACGAACCTCTTAACATTAGTTAAGGTATGTTCTCCGTACGTCTGCTATAGCCTGCTCCATTCTTTAAAGTCATTGTTTTCGTTTTACTTACGTTAACTGTGTGTAGCTATGCTTCACAATGTCTGCAGTCTTTTTTTTTTTTTTTTTTTTTGAACTGTTTAACGCCCGTTTTTACTTCTGAGGCACCACAGGCGGTGAACACTGGTGATAATGAAATGAAATGATATATTGGAAAGGATTTTTTTTATGAAGGAAACGTTCCAGGCTAAGTTTAGGGTATCTCCCCAAAGAGGACTAAGGAAAACCTGGAAAAAAACCTCAGTCAGGGAGATAGGTCCTGGTGGGATTCGAACCCCAGACATCCCGCTCACCAGTTCGCGCCTTAACGCCCTGCCACCCGTGGCGATGTCTACAGTCTGTTGAGTCCCTGTTGCAATCCGTTAATGGTCGTTGGACATAGTACCATGTCATGTGCATATAAAATCGCCGGCCTGAAAATCACCTAGTGCGTATTACTCTATCCTCTCCTTTACTATCACGTCCATTAAATCGTCTACAAACATTACGGGCAAGGAACTTGATGAGCCCTGCTGACAGGCAAGGATGAGGAGCAGGTAGGCAAATTCATGTCGAACGTGACTAAAAACCGGGGAAGTGGCAGGAGGAACTAAAGTTAATTAAAAATATATGTATAGACGATATTGTGTTCACTTATTTCAGAGATAAGGGGGGAAGGGGTTCTATTTTCTGGGTGTTTATATTAAGCTAATATTGATATTAACTACTATATTGACATCATATTTCTTAATAACTTTAATTGCATGATTCCTATGTGAAAACAAGTTCTTATAGAGAAGTGAGACGGGTGGCAATTTATAGACAAAGTTCCTGCTGTTCGTACGCCTCACAGAGAAACGGTTCGTAATCTTATGAATAAATTTAGGGAAAGGGAATCTGTTCTTGATAAGAAACCGAAAGTAAAGCGCCGTATTCTTACAGGAGAAAAACTCGATGACATCAGAGAAAAGGAAGATAGAAGCTCAAAGAAATCTCTGAGAAAGCTTGCACAGGAATTAAAAGCCTACAAGATAACTGCGGTTCAAGAATTTCAACTAGGCGATAATATGAGTAGAGTTTATTTCTGCAACTGGGTGTTGAATAATGTTAATGTCGGCTCTGACCAGCGTTTAAACTTTTTTATGGACGATTTTATTTACATGGTCATTTAGCGACACAAAACAATAGATACTGGAGTGCAGAAAAGCTCGATCTTACATACGAAATGCGATTACATGCCTAAAATAATTAGTGTTTAGTGTACTGTAGAAATATGTGCGCTTGAAATAAAGACTACGAGTATCCGATTCCGCCCGCAAACAGCGTGCTCTCCGGTGCCAAGCAAATCCCCGTTAAGCCGGCCACGCGTCCAAATGAGGATTCTGTATGTAACTTTATTACTATCTTTAGACACTTTTTGTTATTTAAATCAGCTCTATCCTGTCATCACAGCTGCGTCCGACTATAACAACATTTACACATTCTAAGAGTAATAATAGTGAGTAATAGTGTTAGGAAAAAAAATATTTCACATGTGCTTAAAAGTTTCATTGTTACAATGTTCACTGATAAATAAAATTCAAAATAGTGAAAGAAGCTTAATTGCCCACACAGTTTTAACACGCATCTCTTTAAGTAAACTTATATCAAATTACTTATGTATATTCTTTTGCAGGTTCCAACTATTGTACAACTAATAAATAGTATTTATTGATATAAAAATGACGCATATTTTTAGCTCAAAATGTCTAATCCATTAACTAGGTTTACAGATACTAGAAATCACATCTGCTAGAGAAGTATTGGATCTAAAATCTCATAAATATGTAAATAAAACATAATTATTTACAGCACAAATGCATGTTTTTGAAATGGAGGAAGCTAGGCACTTCTTGCTCCCAGGCGTGCCACTACAACACAAATCCCAATATGAATGTGAAAGTGCACGCGATATCGAACGGAGGCCATTGCAATTAACGTAACCCCCCTCCCCGCGCCCTCCAATTGAATGCGATATTCGGTGCTCCCTTTGGGTCGGAATATTTATTTCATTAGGCTAACCAGTCAATATAAACACTGGACTAAAGCTGAAAGTATGGTGCTTGTTTCACTTGCGGGCTTTAGTGCAAAACTCGGTAACTGTTGGCAACACTTCTCAACATTAACTGTGTTACGGGATAGTTCAAAGGCCGTGAACGTTACCTTCTCCGCACACTGCTTCACACAAATCCAAGACTTTCGAAACTCTGAGAAAGAAAACCATTCCTATAAGCTGTAACAACAGATATTTGTAAAGGATTTAGTAAATTGATATACTTGGTTAAATTATAACATATGCTTTTAATAGGAGTTACAATTTATCTGGAAAGCTCAGACCATAGAGTCTGAGGGCTATTTCACGAATAAAATAAGAATTTATATATGATTCCTCTAAACTTGCCTTACGAATTTGTAATAGTTGTATATTTGTACTTATGCAATCTTGCGACAGAAGAAGGCTGATTGTCAGTAATGCCAATAGAAACGGGCAAAATACGGGTCTAGAGCTATTTCATGAATAGAATAAGAATAAAAGTTATACATATTTGAAATTTGCGCCCAGAATATTAATATTTATATAAAATGTTATGTTTATGAATATCTATTTTATTCAGAAACCATGAGATTGAAATGGACAAAAGTCGACTATTACAATCGCTACAGTTCGATTTTATAATACCAACTGAGGAAAAAAAAAAAGATAACATACAGTGTCTATTTTTCTTTGTTTTCTCTGGTTTAGAATTCCTAATGATAAGATCAATTTGCACATTTGTCACATTACCAAAACGCTTTAAAGAACCCTCCATTTTGCGTTATGACTGTCGATTGTCCATGCTTTGTTGTTATCAACAGCTCCTCACCTCTTCTAGCAAAAGTGATCAGTGATGCTTGTTCAGGAATTATATACATAATGGACCACAAGACAATGGATGTCGCGTGATAAAACGGATTGAATACTTTTTTTTTTTCGATAATTTCAGTCCAACTGTGACTGGTAAAATTTCAAATTTTTGTTTCGTTTCATTAGTCGATTTAAGATGACTTTACATTAGTGAAATAGGCAAATTAATTTATACATTCATAATAAAAGTTTTCCTTTTAGAAGTTTATTCAATTCTAGGAAAGGATGATATGAACATTCGGCATCTCTAGTCTCAAAATATCCTTTTTGCCTCAGGTTTGATTATATCAACTAAAAAAGCATAGTGTGGATTCTATTATCACCTAGACACTATAAGTAAACCACGAACAAATTATTTGTAAGAAGTGGTGCTGGAGTAAAAACGACAAATGTGATTCACTTCAGAAATAATTTTACAAATGTTGTATCATGGAATGTTTCACTCACTATCGGCCTCTGAATTTTTCTTATAATTTTCAAACTAATGAACGAAATTCGGTGGAATTTGGCATGACCCTATCTTGATGTATAGAAAGCATTAATACGTGCAATGGCGCTACTATATTGCCATGAATGCCGATTTTGTATTTGTTGTCCTTGCAATATCTGATTGGAATCTACAATAATGCTGTTAGATGTTGGTTCACAAACTGCCAGAAGCAACAGGGTAGCTATATATATCGTGTTACTGCTGTGCAAGAATTAAAACTCCCGACGTACAGAAGTGACTCGATGTCAATGAGCGTTACTTCCATTTGAATGGGCACGTCAATTTCCACAATACACATATTTGGGCTAGTGAGAATTATTACACCATGTATGAGACACCTCATCAACATAAACAATTTGGGATGTAGTGCGCTCTGTCTAAGCACCCCACCTAATTCCATACGACGGTGGATATAAAGTGTCCAGAAAAAAATCTTCCATGAGGCTGCGAGACACAGTTGGAGAATGACTGATTCCGTACTGGAAATTTATAGTGGCTAAAATTGTTGTCTTCGTGTCATTTCTAAAGGACTTTGAGGAAAAGTTCCCTGAACTTAACATACCAGATTTCTTCCTATACAAAGTGTTAAGATAAAGTTTATAGCAACAAACCACGCAATCTTGTGGAAATACAACAAAACATTCGGCGGAAAAATGTTGAGTTGATGATCATCTTCCATAACATGGAGGGAAGTGTGCAGGCTTCGCTTGAAGATAACAACACTTTCAATGCCATAAACCAAGGTATGTCCGAATCAAATTCCACTAAACTACAACCATTAGTTTGGAACCTGTAAGGGAAACTCAGAGAGTGAATTACAACACATTAAATGAGCCAGACAAGTATCAATATTATCACTGCATTTTCTACCACAGACGAGAAGATGGTTCGATTAGGATTAGAAAGTAAGGACTGTTACTGAGAAATTGTGCTCTGTGTGATTGTAGAGTGTGCTGTTGTCCACATGTGCATTCTACTGCACATTGAATATGTATTTATAATTCAACATTAGAGAATGTTATATTAATAGGTAACATATGCATGTATTTGTCCCTATAGAGAAAAAAAAACATCTGCCCCTAGTTCGAACGTCTCTAGTACGATATCTTTTGACTATAGTGCTTAGAGGTATTAAAATTCCTTAATGGCTCTCTCTCTCTCTCTCTCTCTCTCTTGAAAGAAAGTGATTAGAGCTGGTCTTTAAACATCCATCCGGATGTGCTTATTTTTCTAAAGTTATCGTGATCAAGGGTCTATTATATATTTTTCCGACAGCTAGTCAATACAGACTAACAATATATATTTTACTTACGACGTACAGTAGGGAGGGTCAAGGTTAGTATGATCTCCTTCGATTTAGTGCCCATATATATTAAATATGCAATAAAGAGCATCCCTGTTTGACGCCTTGGTTTATTTCTTCTGTTTTGACTCCAGTTCGAACGTCAATCTTATTTCTTGTACTTTTGTACACACTCTGGTTTACCTTGATTAGATGACTCGGATATTCTTTCTCTTGCATTGTAGTCCATAGTTTATTTCGGAGCACCCTGTCAAAAGCTTTTTCATAATATCAAAATAATATGAAAGTAGACAACATTGTTCCATCATAAATATACAAGCTGCACAAGATCACCCCTTCCTAAAACTAAATTGTTCTTCCTGTAGTACTTCTTCAATAACAGCGTTTGATCTTCTAGATGTTCTTTTTGCATATATTTTTATATATTAGAGAAGGCTTATGCCTCTATAATTATTCAAATTATTTCTATCTCTTTTTTAAAAAAAATTGGACAGAACACTCCTGTTGACCTATCTTCTGACGGTGTAATTTCCAACACACATTAAACTTTCAGAAGTCTGTTTTTTACTACTTTTGATGCATATTTTAAGTGCTATATTTTTATTATCTTGCCATGGTAATTTTTTTAATTTCATTTTTAAAACTTGTTAGAATATTTTCAAATTCTTCTTGCTGTATTTCATCCACCATTTTGAGTGTCCCAGAATAAGGAACTAAATTGTTCATTCTTCCATAAGTTCCCAAAGTGTTGCAGCCATTCTTCTTCTTTTACATGACTTAGTTTTATTATATTTCTTTCTTCCTTATTCAAATGTTTCATAATTGTATAAACTTTACTTTGTGCACCAATTTCAATTCATTCTCTTTTTAATTTTCTCGCTTCTCTTTTCACTATCTTTAGAGATTTTAGATATAAAACAGTAAAGAAATATCGATAAATGATGGAAGTCGAGTTGATAAGACACAGACATCTTTGCAGCTACACAATAGGAACGCTTCTCTCCTCTGGTGCTATTCTTGTAAACAAACTCTATAAAACAAAGCCATACTTTTCGGTAGTTCACAAAACAAAAATAATCCGAGATAAATTCTGAAGGGTTAGCAAGACTGCACGTAAACACTTTATCGAATCCTATGAATGTCTTTGCGAGGAGGAAAGACTGTATTACACAGGTTTACTGTAGAGTTACGTTATGAAAATTACCACTGTCGTATCTGGGAGTCCCATAAAAATTTCAACCATAGACAGAGCGAGAAGGAGAGGGCTGTACAGTGGGTGGGGCTGGTAGCTAATTTAGCGCATTGTGTTATTATGAATACGGAGTTAATTTACTGTGAAGCCCTCTATTGTTGTAATATAGTTCAAGGCAAAAGGAAATTGTTCCTTGTTCCTTCTTAGCCGCACTCCCTTCCCTCACCGCACACTCCCAAAGTCCTTTCTTCCTGCCTCTAGCTTCACTGCCGCAAACACAAAACACCGCGTGTTCTTTTCTGAGTGCGGAACGAGTTTGCCAGGCCCACTTTGAAGCCTTGCCGCCACTACAGATCATTGTGTTGGTATTTGTACACATTCTCAGCTTGCTTTTCTTCCACTATCATCTCGGTGTTTTAATATAAACAAGCGCAAGAGGTGACATTTTGTGATGTTTTCACTCTTTCTAATTAGAAATGTACCCTTTCATCTGGAATTGCGAGATCCTGTACATATCAGTAAGTGAATATCCAGATGCTATAAGTTTCAAGGTAAGGAATGTCGAAGGTGATCCTATGTGTAAGCGTGCGTCAGAAATTGGTCCAATCTTAACGATAAAAAGGTTAGAATGTGCAAAACACCGAAGTTTCGAAATGTTTCCTTCTTCCAACTGACGTAGCAGTAGCAGTATTAGTGGTGGTGGTGGTAGTAGTAGTAGTAGTAGTAGTAGTAGTAGTAGTAGTAATAGTAATAGTAGTAGTAGTAATAATTGTAGTAGTAATAGTAGTAATAGTAGTAGTAGTAATAGTAGTAGTTATAGTAGTAATAGTAGTAGTAATAGTAGTAGTAATAGTAGTAGTAGTAGTAATAGTAGTAGTAGTAGTAGTAAGAGTAGTAATAGTAGTAGTAATAGTAGTAGTAGTAGTAATAGTAGTAACAGTAATAGTAGCAGTAATAGTAGCAGTAATAGTAGTAGTAATAATAGTAATAGTAGCAGTAGTAATAGTAATAGTAGTAATAGTAGTAGTAGTTATAGTAATAGTAATAGTAGTAGTAATAGTAATAGTAATAGAAATAATAGTAGTAGTAGTAATAGTAGTACTAATAGTAATAGTAGTAGTAATTGTAGTAGTAGTAGTTATAGTAATAGTAATAGTAGTAGTAATAGTAGTAGTTATAGTAATAGTAATAGAAATAATAGTAGTAGTAATAGTAGTAGTAATAGTAGTAATAGTAATAGTAGTAGTAGTAGTAATAGTAGTAATAGTAGTAGTAGTAATAGTAGTAGTAATAGTAGTAGTAGTAATAGTAGTAGTAATAGTAGTAGTAGTAATAGTAGTAGTAATAGTAATAGTAGTAATAGTAGTAGTAATAGTAGTGTAGTAGTAGTAATAGTAGTAGTAGTAGTAGTAATAGTGGTAGTAATAGTAGTAATAGTGGTAGTAATAGTAGTAATAGTGGTAGTAGTAGTAATAGTAGTAGTAGTAGTAGTAATAGTAATAGTAGTAGTAATAGTAATAGTAATAGTAGTAGTAATAGTAGTAGTAGTAGTAGTAGTAGTAGTAATAGTAGTAGTAGTAATAGTAGTAGTAGTAATAGTAGTAGTAGTAATAGTAGTAGTAATAGTAGTAGTAATAGTAGTAGTAATAGTAGTAATAATGGTAGTAGTAGAAATAATAGTAGTAGTAATAGTAGTAGTAGTAGTAGTAGTAGTAATAGTAGTAGTAATAGTAGTAGTAGTAATAGTAGTAGTAGTAGTAGTAATAGTAGTAGTAGTAATAGTAGTAGTAGTAATAGTAGTAGTAGTAGTAGTAGTAATAGTAGTAGTAGTAAGGGGGTTTAGAGATAGCTTTTGTACTCCCGCACTTCAGCCATAGGGTATTTATTCCTCTGTAACAGCTGGAGTTTATTATTCTTTATCAGATCCAGAACCTTAATTCCAATTTAGGCATGACTGTATCCCCTTCTCTCCAGAGCCTCACATTCTAGGAGCATGTTCTTCGCTATTTCGTGTAATAGATTGCAAAGTATACAGATGGGCTTACCCTGAAAAAGTCCCATGTTCTGCAGATACTTCCTGAAATGACCATGTCCAGGAAACAGTCCCTCCGCTCGTCTTAACTTAACTTTAGGAGACTTCAAGAGTGCTTTAGAGAGTGTGGGATTAGGTCCGTTAACAATATTTTTTCCAAGAGTTTGTCCGGGATAGCTGGACCATGGGTGTCTTGTGTTGCTCTCTGGCCCGTAACCTGATTGCGGTTCTTGCACTCATTTATTAACCCCCCAGGCTGGTTCAGGTCCAATAGAAGAGTTTGATGCTCCCCTGTGGGCCAGTTTATCTGCTGTTTCATTCCCTGCAGCACCTCGATGGCCTGGCATCCACCTCAACTCAATAGAGTTGTGGTCCACATGAACCATCAGTGCTTGAAAACAGTCCCATAGCAAACTTGAGTTATTCCTTTTTGAGACCAAGCTAGGATTTGCAAGATATTTGCCTGAAACACGGTGCAATACTTTCCTAGCCTTATACTGCCTTATACTAATGCTGGTTTTTGCCGAAAATTCCGGCGTCGGCTTGGTCGAGCATCCTTGAGTCGTCAGTGTACCATATTAGTTGTCCTTTGACATCCTTTATCTTGGATCTTTCCTGCCAGTCTGATGAGATCCAAGCTTTACCTTGAGAACAGAACTGGGTAATCATCATCTCCATTCTGGAATATCCGTGGCCTCCAATATTTATGTCCAGGATATCTAACTGGCATAACCACAATGTTCAACAAAATAATTCCAATTTTTTTTAAAAAAAATTGGAAGGGAATTCGATGAATAATGGCGTGCCAAACGATGCGGTCGTTTGTACTGCCAGTGGTACATATAACTAGCCAGCGTATAGAAGTTCAATAACTATAGCTATCTATAAAATGCTATTTCTAGCCTGCGTTTGCAGTCTCGAGACCAGTGAGGTATGCGCCAGTAGACAGACAAATTCTCATTTCTACCCACACATTTTTAATCAATAATAAAAATAGTTTATAGAAGTACCTATAAGCGGAGACCTGGTTCTGACATCATTTGATGAAATTGAATTCTGCTGCTATAATTCTTCTTATTATTCTACAAGATGAGGATTATTTCCGCAGAATTCATTTCACTCTGTTTTAGTGCTAACATTTCATTGTATTACAGTAAAATTTACTTCATTAATACATTGTAATTAATAACACTGGCACACTATTAGCCTTTAATAATCTTACCATAACCACACTATGAGAAACTGTCTGATGTTATGACAGGAGACTGGTTTGATCTTTTATATTTTCAGTAGTGTTTAACACCCGTTTTAACTTCTGAGGTACTACAGACGGTGGACACTGATGATACACGAGATGAAATGATATATTGGGGAAGGATTTTTTTTTTTTTTTTTTAAGTAAGAAAGCATTCCAGGCACAAGTTCAGGGTACCTACCCAATTTTCCATTCATGATGACTGAGGAAAACTTACAAAAAAATCTAAAAACTCCAGAACTCCAGCTCATAATTCCATGCCTTATTGACCTCGGTTCGATCTTTGTCCAATACGCGCTACGCACAGCTGAGAGAACAGGGCTAAAATAACTTTTGTTGAAATCTATCATTGTTAGCTCCTTGACATCGAATTTGAGTAAGCAATGTGTATGAGATATAAAAGTGCCGTTAAATGTAATGAACAATAAATAAATGGTAAAAAATTAGAAATATCTAGCATATAAAATGTTAATTATATAATATTTATGCTACCTTTTCGTTTTATCCACAGATTATTAAATATTCAAACGCTTTCTTCATTCATAGTACTGCAATAGCAATATTTTTATATTACGCAAATAATGTACAAGGTTTAACTTAGTGTATAATTCAGCAGAATATTTTTTTATATCTATTGCGCAACTTATACATAAACTTTCCCATTTTACTGGCAACAATGCTTCATATTTCTCCAAATAAATAAAGGAGGACCTGAAATCCAGATTGAGTTATAACTTTCCAAAAGTCCCTGTATTTTTACAGATGTGAGAGATTATGCTTACATGGTTATTTATGATACACATGTTAAAAGGGTATTTTATTTTTGGAGTAGAGTTGAAAAAAGTAATATTATAAATAAATCATAATTATAAATTAACTTTAGTTTAGAATTCCGAAAAATTCTTCGGTTTAAAGAAATGGTTTACATATTTCTCACCATGAGGAACAGGGAAGAGTTTTTTTTAATAGTGTTTAACGCCCTTTTTACTCCTGAGGCACCATATGCGATGGACAACGATGAAACATGAGATGAAATGATAAATTGGGAATGATTTTTTTTTTTTAAAGGAAGGAAACTTTCCAAACTTAAGTGGCATTTGCCATTTATGAGGACTAAGGGAAACCTTGAAAAACTTCAGTCAGGAAGAACGGTTCTGGAGGAATCGAACCCCAAACCTCCCGCTCACGAGTCCGCGTCTCAAGGACGTAATTACGTAAGTCTCTGGGAAATAACATTTCAGCAGTGGTAATTAGCATTTGGTAAGTAAAAGTACAAATTAAAATTGTTATTATTATTATTATTATTATTATTATTGTTTTTATTATTATTATTATCATCATCATTTCATTTTTTCTATATTATATTAAATTGATGATTAAAATTATACTTTTCTCTCGCTGAAAGAAACTATAGTATGCAATGATTGTCATTGATATTATTCCAGCCTGATATGGTTCCAGGGTTGTCAACATAGCTTCTTTTGCAAGTGAATCTCTGAAATCAGTTTAATTGTTATGTAATATCATACACGATGGTCCGATTTAGAAACCTACATGAAAAATGTAAAAATAAGCATTATAAAATATATGTTGCATCCACTTAGACATATTACAAGTAATCACATTATCCTGGTAACACAGAAATGTTATAAACATTTTATAGTATTTAGTGTTTCAAAGTACAGCTTCTAGTTTGAGTGGGTTGTATTAAAAGCACTATTATTAGTATGGGCTATCTAAAATACTCATTAGGAATACATGTTTGGGAAGTTTAAGGACAAGGCAAGAAATTACAGGAAACAGAGTGTGCTCAACTTTTTACAATGACTGTACAGTCTCATAACTTCGGAAACTTCACTGTTAAACAAGCAACGTATCTTTCAGAGGCGCTCCAGGTTCGAATGCTATTATATTTATACAGATAACACAGTTGTCCACATGCAGGGAAGGGGGTTAACCTCCGGCGAACAAATGAGTTTCCCTGACGGATGCTTCCGGGGTGGGATGGGACGACGCGAGTCGGATACGGCCCGATCAAGTAATGATGCGCCTCACTGCATTTTTATTATTATTATTTTCTACCGCGGACTCATACATTTTAATAAACCCTCTCTCAGTGTGCGAATGTGTTCGAGTGACTATGACATGCAAATATAATGTCGGTTCTAGTTTTAGCAGCGGATGCAAGTTTGTCATGCTGGAATAATCACTCGCGGCTGTTCAAGTTCAACAACTCGATTGCTTCGTTTTCGAATCTACCATCACCCTTTGGAATCAAACGAGAGGGAGATATCTACTCCGTTCATTGGTTGCACGTTTAGCTCTCTATTTCATATTGGCTTCATATGCAGTTAGAACTGAATTGTACTTTCGTTTATTAAGTCAATAATAATTTCAATGCACAATTATAAATTGAATTATTGCTGATACTATTTTAAAAATACACTGAAGTAATGTAATTTTCCTTGTGTAATATTTCGTACACATTCCGTTAGAACTAAATCACACTTTCGTTTATTAAGCTAATAACAATTTCAATACCAAACTTTAAATTGGATTATTGTTGAAGGTATTTTAAGATTATATTGAAATAATATATATTACTTGTGAAAAATTACGTACACATTCCATTAGAACTAAGCTTTTCTTTCGTTTTTTTAAGGTAATATTACTTTCAATGAAGAATTATACATTGAATTATTGCTGACGCTATTTTAAGAGTATTGAAGTTAGTAAAAAATATATAAAATAATTTTTCTTTGATAATAATTTTTTATTTTAATAAAAATTATATCATTTTTATTTTATTTGTGCAAAATTACGTACACATTCCATTACAACTAAATTATGCTAAATTACTTTCGTTTATTGACATAATAATAATTTCAATGCGGGATTATAAATTCAATTATGGCTGATGGTATTTTAAGAGTAAGTTGAAGTAATATATATGAAAAATAAAAATAAAGAAACACTATTAACAATGTAATAAATTAACACTAATAATAAAAGTAGATAAAGATAAAACACAGAGAAAGAGTCACACTTGAAATTGCTATATTTCTTCATTTGCTACCTGTTCTTCCAAGAATGTCGTATATATGTTATCTTGTAAGCTTTGTAAAGCATTTTATATTGGTTTAACTTCTACTGTTGTTTCACTATGCATGAACAATCATAGACGTTCTGTTAAAACCAAGTCTCCCTTGCCTGTTGCCCAACATGCCTTATCTCACTGTAAGGATTTTGATGATGCTTTTAATCTAACTCTTATTGATGCTTTACCTATACAATGCTGTGAAAGTTTACTCAGAGATAGAGAAATGGCAGCTATATTTTTACATAAAGCGCGTATACCACCTGGTTTACATATTAGTTTTTTTTTCTTCCCACACTCTCATTTCTAGTTTCATCTGTTTCCATGTATAACGTTACCTTCGATACTCAATATTTACTTTTATCACTTTCACTTATCTAGCTTCTTGCCATTGAAGAACTCGCAGTAGTTCGAAATATAGCAATTTCAAGTGTGACTCTTTCTCTGTGTTTTATCTTTATCTACTTGTATTATTAGTGTTAATTTATATATATATACATATAATAAAAATAGAAATAAAGCAACACTGTCAACAATGTAACAAATTAACAGTAATTATGATAGCAGAAAAAGATAAAACACAAAGAAAAAGTCGCACTTGAGGTAGCAAAGTGTGACTTTTTCTTTGTGTTTTATCTTTTTCTGCTATCATAATTACTATTAATTTATATATATTAATTTACTTAACAAAACTACATAAAAGCTTAGACGTTTACCTTAAAGTTTTAACCACTTAAGAGTTCTTCTAAAACCTGCTTAAATTGGAAGTTTAAACATCTCCGTTCTTTAAATTGTCCTTTAATCCCGATATATACTGCAATTCTGACGGTTCAATAATCATTTTAATTTAATTTCAACTAGTATACTTAAATATTTAACAACAAATCATATACAAACCCAAGTAATTTTGGAAGAAAAATAACAGATGACAGCCCAAAATCGCCATATTAAGTGGTGTAGAATTAAACATATGCATAGGTTGTGATTTTTCGACTATGTTAGGGTCTCGTATTTTATTCATCATCTTAGTAGATGCTCGAAGTATCGGCTCTCCGCTGTGAGACATGCCTGAATCCTTTTGAAAAGATTTTGAGAAACCGCAATTCATACTGCTGAATATTGTGAACTACCTCCCATATATTTTATTCCAGCCCTCCACCGGTTTTATTTCAGATACAGCAGTAATTGTATATGAATGAAAATATAGCAGCTGAGTGGGTTTATACGCACTGCGCACAGATACACCAACTTGTGGGCTAATCACGTTAAAGCTAATCATGTAATCTAGCAAACTCCTATTATTTCTTGTGGTATATAAGAAAAATTTAATTTATGAGTTGAGTAATTGTTTATTAAATTAAATTATTGGCGACTCCTCCATTTAGTCCACTTCTTAATAATTAATTTACAATTCGGGCATAACTTCAACAATGTGACATCACAATTGTCACAATTGTCATTGTTGCGCTCTATATAACTGGTTAAAATAAGCATAATGCAATAGTTATTTAAACATTCTTAATAAGAACGGACATGAAAACAGCTAAGTTTTTAAAAGTATTTCCTCATACCCATTGCTACTCTCTAGGAGTCCTGGCTCACAACTTGGGAATCGCTGGTCTAAATAATAGAAATTTGTAAACAATAGCGGAAACCGGTTGACATGTAAGATTACAAAGTTCCACTGACGCAGGCAATTGAGCTTAGTCAATCGTGTTTATCACGCCATTCAATTGCATTCCTGTACGAAGTAACTGGTAGACTTTCTAATCGTATGTGTGTATTGTAGGGCTTGACAAAAAGAGATATACAGTAGAACAAATAATACTTATTTATGATTACATGCAAAAGAAATGGTGCAAATGGTGTAGGAGAAAATTTCGTGTTTGATTTCCAAAGTAACAACACCATCGGAAAATTGCAACTCTCCCCAAAAGTGCCGAAACCCACAAAAATCAGGTTCTAACAGAGGATAAGCTTGTTGAAATAGGCTAGCAATTAGAAACTTCTCCAAAGTCTTTAACGTGATTAGCCCACAAGTTGGTGTATCTGTACGCAGTGCGTGTAAAGTCACTCAGCTGCTTAATTTTCATCCATATAAAATTACTCCTGTATCTGAACTAAAACCCGTGGAGGGCTGGAATAAAATATATGGGAGGCAGATTACAAAAATCAGGAATATGAAATGCCGTGATTCTCTCAAATTTTTTTCAAAAGGATTCAGGCATGTCTCACAGCGGAGAGTCGGAAAAATCAATTTTCACTTGCATAGAAACTCCTACTAATAAGATTGTTGGGAAATGAATGTCTGTTTTGTATGTTATCATTTTTATGTTGTAACTCTTGTAATGAAACAGATGCTTGCGCAGGCTTTCTTGGAAGAGTGCAAACTTTGATAAATATAAAGATAAAGATATAGTTCAGTGTGTCCTTAAAAGAAAAAGATCTCCTAACAAGTAGGGGGAGTTCGTTCTTTTCTCTAATACTTGGTGAGCCTCCACACTAGTTATCACCATCACGGGTGGCTGAGGTCGTTAAGGCGCGGGAGGTCTGGGGTTCGATTCCCGCCAGGGCCTTCCTCCCTGACCGAGTTATTATTTTTTTTTTCCTTCATGTTTTCCTGAGCATAAATGGTAAACGCCAGGGAAGAACCGTAAACTTAGGTTTGCAACGCTTCCTTCCTTAAAAAAGAGAGAGAGAGAGACCTTTCCCAGTTTATCATTTCATTTCATGTATCATCAGTGTCCATCGCCTATAGTACCTCAGTAGTTAAAAGGGGCGTTAAACACTATTAAAAATAAACGCTAGTTTTCGTTTGCCACATAAGTGTGTCGATTTTGTTCGTTGGTTCACTATTTCTCACTGCACAAGAGTAGCTCGAGAGATTTCCATTTTTCTCTTCCTCATGCCACTCTTGAGCAATCTGAACCTGGATGTTCCTTCTGTCCGTCTTCTTCTGGGTCTGCCTTGTGTCCTCTTTCCTATTCGAAGATCTTGTAGATCCACCTATTGTCCTATATTCTTGCGACGTGACCGCCCCATTCCCATTTGATTCTGGTGGCTGGTTGTGGGATGTTTGCTGTCTGAGATAACTGATTTATTAATACTGTAGATATTTTGTTATTCAAAGTTATTCCCAGAATCTTGCATTGCAGTTTTCTTTGACTTACTTATATTTTGTTCTGCTGATTTTCTGTTAGTGATACGTCCGGCATCCATAGAGTAATACAAAGTATACACAGGTTTCAGAATCTGGAATCGAATTTCTCTAGTTAGTATTTGATCAAACATATAAACTTAAGGGCCCAAAATACTCTCCAGGTTAGTGAGATTCTTCGTATTGGTTTTTCCATTTTATCTTTTAAGGAAATCTGTTGTCCTAAGTATACATATTCCCTCACATGCATGAGAAAGGTCCGTTTGATATTAACTGTGTCTTCAGTTTTGTTTTGTGACAGTCCTGCATTTTTGCCATGCATGCATTTTAGTGTTCTCGATGTATTGGGGAATAAATGGTAAGCAAGTATGTTGAGAAAAAACACTTCCGAACACACAATTCAGCGAAATGTGTTGAAGATTTCAGACGAGAAAGAGCGAGGACATCACAGGGAAATTGTTGAAGTGACATGAGGGGGTACACAACGTTTTAAGTGCATTAGAACTTCTAAGAATGGCATTTCGGTGTTTCATCTACCGACTCTTTATGTTACTCCGTCCTCCAGTCCCAATAGTAGTGTAGTTCGGCCGGCCATTGCCGTTCCCATTGCCGCATCGGTCATTAGATAAATGGATGACTCAATGTTTAAAGTTCATGTACCATTAGAAGCAGTGCAGGCGACATTTGTAGTAATAAAATACGTTTCCCAATGTCACGATTACACTCTTCCATAACGGAAATGTATCTGAGCGACGTTTAATTCACCAGCAAGTTTAATTACTTACACAGACTAAAGCAATGTATATTATTACTTTTGTTCATTAATGATTGAGGTGCCTTCGTCACAGTAGCTGCTAGCGCACTGTCAAGCGTGAGAACTGCGGGGTAGTTCATCAACGATTGGATCACACACTACTTGGCCTAGGTAATCATGTGCTGGCAGGTAGAAGCACGTAGCTTGAAATTTGCAGGTCCGCAGTATGTAAACAAATAAAATATTCTCTGACGTAATTTGTTTTTGTTTGTGCAGCAACGTTGCAGACATACAGTCCTTGCAAAGTGCTCAACATTGCAGGAGAAGCAGGCACGTTGTCACAGCACAAACATGTTGCGGAGTGTCACGACACAGCTGCAAGCAATATAACTTGCGTTAATCAAGCGCCACGAGCAAGAAGACGTTTTCTGTATCGAGCCGTGTGCGTGATAAATAGAGGCCCCGTGGTCTTGCTGCGGCTGGGACATTCTCCCGCAGCTGCCTGTTATTAAATTTGGCTGATAGTGCGGGAACCCAGCGGGTTGCGGCAAAACCCTTCCTTATATGAAGCTACCCTTCTGCCATTTCCTTACTAATTACGTTTAGGAAGGTAGCTTTTTAAAATAATAATAGCCCTAATTTTAATATTAATAAGTATCAAGAACTTTATAATGTTCTATCATCGATTTTCTAAAAGTAAAGTTTAAAAAGTCCGTCACGCAGGAGCTGCGTAAACTAAGCGATATCCTCACCTAGTAGCGTAACTTTAAAAATGAATACAAAGTAAAATGGAATTATGGCCTTATTAATTAATGAAATTAAATAAGTTACGGCTTTACGGTGTGTGTGGTATTAGGGGAACAAAATTAGAATTCTTGCAGTCTATAAGCATTACAAAAGAAAATCCACATTTTTATAATTGTTATTTATTATTATTGATATTAAAGCAAAAAATTAATGGTATACTATTAATTAAATGAAATAAATCACTACTAATAAACAAAGCTAACTATACTGTGTGGGTATTTTTAAACATTTTACACCATGGTTATGAATTGAGCCTTTAATATCGTCTTTACATTCACTAAAATAGAGAAACATAACAGAAAATTTCGAGTTACATTGTGTATTTAAGAAGATGATGTTTAAATATTTCAAAAAACAAAAACTTGTACTATTTAAAAATAATTACAATGTGCTAAGCAAGTATACACCATCAACAATAAACAATCGAAATTTCCATCCATTTTCATTTGCTTTGAAATTTAATTTAAATGTTGTGTAGTGAAAACATGTAACGCAAATGTTTTCTGAAAGTTATTACAGAGCTCTCTTACATACAGATATAATTCTCAAGCATATATTGATTAATATTTCGCATTTGCAATCTTCAAGACAATGCTTTTGTTAAATATGAAATATATGAATTTTTATAAATACAGTTTAATTAATTTGAATAATTTGTAATATTATTTTTAAAAAAACATGGGGAAAATTAAATGCAAGTGCATTTTTTAAATTTCGGTTTTCAAGTATACCCCCTACTCCTCAGGGTCCATTTTCCCTGGTTTTCAGGTTTCAGGAACTGTTTTTCTTATTTTATTTAAATGGTACATACCGAATTTTGTTGTGAAAAACAAATGTAGTTGCTGCTAAAGCTTCGGGTAAACCCCCCCCCCTTTCTAATGGTCCGATTTCCTTGATTTTCAAAAACTATAATTTTAATTTTATTTAAATGGCAAATACGGAGTTTCGTTGCGAAAAGCTAAATATTAATGGCGCTAAGGCGATTTTTAAATTTTGTGCTTCAGGTAACCTCCTTCCTAATATAAGATTTCACTAATTTATGGAAACCATTTATCTAATTTTATTTCAAGGATATACATAATTTATTTATTTATTTATTTATTTATTTATTGTAGCCGCTAGAACGATTTTAAAATTCCACTTTAACCTCCATTCGTCTTTCAGGTATACCCCCTTTCTAATGCCCCGATTGCCATGATTTTCAAAAACTACTTTTATCATTTTATTTAAAAGAAATTTCGTTGATGAAAAGTAAAAATTGCGGCCGCTGGAGAGATTTTTTATTTTTTTAAAAAAATATTGCTTTGGGTTAACCCCACCTCCACATGCCTTCAAAACGGACCTGCAACTTTTGGGGTCATTCCAGTAGTGAGATTTAGTTCTTGATATATTCCTCACAGAGTCCTGTTCATGCTCCTTCGTGTGCTTGTATCCCTGAAGATCGATATAAAACTGGTGAAGATATATTCTGCGTGCAGACATAATCAAAATCGCCATTTTTTCTGAAAGAATAATGCAATGGTCTGAGAAGTTTATTGAAAAATATATTTTATGTTAACTAATTATGCACCTCAAATCTGGCAATTCGTTAAACTTATAATTAACTTTTCATGATAAACAATATATCTCCAAGTGACGTGTGTTCTGTACATAAGTGTTATTGTTTATTATACGAGGATGAATAAAATTAAAGCAAGAGGAGGAAGAGCGCCAGCAAAAACCGTATGGTAGATTGGCAGCCTTGCTCAAGAGCAATGAGTCGCGCACAACACTTGACAACATACCCAGCAGTGCAAGAAGTAAGTGTCCAAGCAAGAACTCATTTTGTTTTTGACGGCGGAAGGACAACACGCAGCCGAAATCACTACCAAATACGTGCTGTGCATGAGCCAAAAGTATACGGTCTGCACTATATTCTGGATGATTCAAAGGCCTGGCCAGGAAATCAGTCAGCAACCTGAGGATGAGATAGTTCTTCTGACTAATATTAATCATGGTATTGTCCGCACTTAACACTAATTCATCAGCAGTTTCAGTACCTATATTTAGTGTGTGCACAATGCCTCATGCCCCTAAAGAACGGATGGACAAAAATACCTGGATCGGTACCATTAGGAGAGCGATGGACTTCTGCAGAATATTATAACGGATGACCAGTCGTTGTGTCATCATTACGATTCAGAAAACCGTCGATCCAGTGAGCAATGGAAGTACAGCACAGCAATTTCGCCGAGGAAGTTCCGCTCCCAACCAATGATCGTCTTTTCGACCACTAAGTTCCAGTTCTGGTCATCACGAAGAACACCGAAGCATTCTTCAAGTCTCTACCTCCTTTACAATATTACTGACCATCTGAAGAAGAACTTAAAGGATTAGTGCTTTGGATCGGACGCAGAGGTTGAGAAAGCGGTGTAAGATTGTTCGCGCCCAGCCTAACAACTTCTACGGCACTGATATCCGGCGACTTGAAGTGCAATTATACGAGAAGCGTGCCACCAATCACTGACAGATACGCCTCTTTTTCGGCAGTTCGACTCCAATAATTTTAGCTTGGCTAGCCCTCAATAAAGGAGAAGCATATAACATATTCTGTATAACAAAACATTTCGCAGAGGTTTCGTTTCAAAGAAACGAAAGCGTGATTTTAATGGGAAATTATAGACTTTCGAACTTCATCATTGTCACATTGAAGAGATTTCGGAAAGAGTGCGTGCGATATGTGCATGCAATAGAAACAATACACGCTTTAGTGAGGAGGTTAAAGACAACAGAATCGTTAAGACATTATGTCCTAAAAAGATATTAGGTCCTTAGCCTTAGGAGGCGACGTAGTCCTATCCCATACGTCAAAAAGCTGCAATGCTTCTGTGCGCTCTTGTTCCATTAGAAACTTTGCCTTCTTCCCGAATCTTCGAAATTTTCCTTTCATTTCTTGCCACTGGGTATCTCCATAGTTTTCAACTCCTATTCTTTATCGCTGTACTTGTGGACACATAGGAGTCTGCTCTCGTCTTTGGTATAGATAATCGCTTGTGGACTCCTTGTCCGAGGCTATCGTCTGACTGGGAGGGAATTAGCATACAATCGTTCTGCGACGATATCCTTCAGCAAGGTTTAGCCATAACTTTCTTCTTTGAAATTGTGCGAACTTATTTACAATACGAATATTTATTTTAATTTATCTTTACAGTTCGTTGCAGTATATTTTTCATTATAATCGCGTGTTAAGCTTTCAGTCTGGTTCACTGCTGTCACGTTCCATGTTTTTCCATTATGATTTCTTTATACAGGGAAGATTTGTAAGGGAACGTTTTATGTTAAATATTAATCGTTAAGACCGTGCTATATGAGAAGCTTGTATAATAAGTAATGTATATAAAATTAAGTTAGTCAATGTCTTATTGTTTTGCGGTTTAAATTAAGAATATTCAAATGTATATTTTGGAATACCGAACATTTTGTACATATGCTAAACATTTATACTATTCAACTTCAAGATAAATTCTATGAGCATATTAAATATTACATTTAGTAGTTGAATTTGTTTGAATTTAAACCGTAGCAGCCATCCCAGCGCTCGTAAGTAGAATTTGTGCTGGAAGAAGCGTGGGCAGGGCTGCTTTTATTTGGGTAATAAAAATAAACAAAATAAAAATAAAATAAAATCTGTAATATTCCGTCCCGGCAATTTGTTACCTATACCGGAACGTGCATTTTATCATTTATTAAACAGTCTTTTTCTCGAATACAGAGCACTTTTACAGATTAAATCTAAAATTATAAAAAAACAAAAATATAACTTTAATAAAGTTTAAGGAGAATTAAATAATTTCACTACTAAATTAAATAAAATTACAAATCTATTGGAAGTCAATTATAAAAATCAATAACTGGTAGCCGACTGTTCACCTAAACTAAAAATGTTCATTGGAAACCGAAGGTTTAGGGGCTGGTAAACAGCACCTTCTTCACCTCTTCTTTAATATACTTCTACTTCTCCATCACTTCTTCTTCATTGTTATTTTATTCTACTTCCAATTTGTTATTAGAATATTTTGTTTCTCTTCTCCTTCTTCTATATTCATCCAAATTCCTCTTGCAATTTGCATTATTTTCCACTTCCACCTCTTATAGGTAAGATGTTCTCCTTCCTCTCCATTCTCTATTTCAGATTATAGTTCAAAATTATTCCTGTCTATTATAAGTTTAGGTATATTCCTCTCCCTCATCACTCTCTTCTTCTTTGCCTTCATCTTCACCTCTGCCATTCTCCTCTTGTTGATTTAATAAAAGTTGTCTTGTATATCATCTATTTTTATAAAGTTAGTTGTATTTTGGGATTTTCTTTGTATACGTATGTATTCTGATCTTACTTCTTCTTCTTCTTTGTTAATTCTTAATATCAGTTCTTGTGGTATCACCTCTTCCCGTGCTAGATTACTTATTCTCCTCAAGGTATTTATATAGGCCGTTATTTATAATTGTCACTTAAAATTTCTCTTTCTTCTCTCACCTGTTCTAAATAGCGTGTACATTCAAATAGTATGTGCTATGGGTGATCCTGTGTTTTACAAAATCTACATACATGGTCCTTTGTTTTGTTAATTTTTTCCAATAAGTTTTGTGACGTCCATGGCCTGTAAGGATTTTTTTAGTAGCGCTTAACGCCCGTTTTTATTACTGAGGCACCACAAGCAATGGACACCGATGATACATGAGATTTTTTTTTTTATTTATGGACGGACGCTCTTTAGCAACTCAGGTCATCAGCGTCCCACACAACTCAGGGCGTGAAACGGCCGACAAATTTTGCTCAGAGGCCTCTTCCTTCAGGCTTGAGGTTCTTTTTCGTGCCGTAAATGTACGACACGGGACCCACGGCTTTACGTCCCTTCCGAAGGAAACCATACTTAGGATTTTTACGCCCCGAAAAAATCCATCGGTCCTGGCCGGGTTCGAACCCGCGATCTTGGGTTTAGGATGCAAGTATGGTAACCACTACACCACCAGGACCGACTTATATACATGAGATGAAATGATATAATGGGAAAGAATTTTTAAGGAATGAAATGTTCCAGGCCTAAGTCTGTAAGGTAATGAACCTATCATGCCTTTGGTACATTACCTTATCTGGGTACTCCGGGTAAATATGACATTTATTTCGCCATTGCTCCAGTATCTCATTCCCTATCTTCATCATTCAGCGTAATGCAGTTCCGCCGATAATGCGTTACAATGAACTAAGCTATTGCCTCTGTCGCACGCATGTGGAACCCCAATGCTTAGCCTATTCGCTCGTGGTAAACATTTGAACTTAAGACATCCCTCTTGCTCATGAATTGTCGATGAACTTCGGAGAACTGCAATTCGATGTGTAGCTTCCGCGACCTTAACAGTGAGTTCAACTTTTTTTTTTTTTTTTCAGACACAGCTAATACAGTCGTGAACAAATGCCATTCAAGATCCGTTTCAACAAGACGGCGCATCCCATAGGCTTTTGAGGGTCATCCAGATTGTACGACCTGTCACCTGCGGCTATCTCCAGTAACGACTAACGATTTAAAAACCATTATCGCCGAAATCAACTCCACTGGCCTTACTGTAACAAACATAGAGACAAGTACTGACCTATCCCAGGAAAGTAATTTTCAGCACCTGATGAGAGAGAAAGGAATGCGCCCAGACACACTTTTATTTAGAAAGCAGGTGCAAAAAAAAAAAAAAAATAGAAAAGTTTGTAAACCACAGGATGTATATAAATCACTCTGTAGCAATGAAGTCGTATATTACAATTTTATGTTTGTGGCTACACTTAAACAAACACACACTCCTTCAATATGCTTAATTAAAACATTTAAAATATTCCGGAACGCTTTTCCACGGTCCAGTTTAATATATTACCATAGCTTTCACCAACTACTGCGGTTGGCATCATCAGTGAACGATGAACAATACCTGACAGCTAAAAGACTACAGTATTGATGCGTCTCTTTTTTGATTTACGTGTATGGTGGAAGTAAAGAGAAGGGAGGGAAGAGGTGAAGTAGTTGTTTGTTTTTAAGAACTGGATTCCATGTGCTACTTTGATAATATCTTCTGTCTCTGTTAAAATTGTTTGGACGCTCTTGCAATTCCAATGCATCCTGCTAGATTGAAAAAGCCTTGTGTGTTTTTGCAACCGTCTCTGTTTTATTAAAGTGTATGTCATGGTATTCATTTATGGCATGCTTTGATACTGCAGATCGTTCACGTTGATTGAGGCGAAAATGTCGCTGATGTCCCTGCTATCGTTTTTAATCGATCTTCCGGCCATACCTATGTACACTTGCCACACTCACGTGGTCTTTTATAAATTCCGATAGTGTAAAATGGTGCCTAGGATCTTTTTCATTACCAATCATTTGCCCTAATTTAACAGCTAGATTGTACGTCTTATTTCTTTAATATAGGTGCTATACGTTGGTTTTCTGTTTGAGTAGGGGATAGATGTTGTCGTTTGCTTAGAACGAATGTCATTGTCAGTATCTATGTTGCAATATCCATTGACTTTATAAACATCGCAGTGAATTTAGTGTGTAAGATGTTCTGGTTCTGTGATGGTTTTAGTTCTGTGTATTAAAGTCTTTAGTATGGTTCTTTTTTGTACAGAATGGTGATTGTATCTGCATTAAGATATCTTTTGTATGTATGCGTTTTCTATAAACTTGATGACCAAGGACTCCTGATGATTTCTTCCGAACTAAGAGCATCTAGAAAGAGAAGTGTATCATTACTTTCTCTTTCCATAGTAAATTTGATATATTCATGGAGACAATTTAGGTGTTGGTGAATATAACTATTTTAATTATAACAACGGTCGTGAAAGCGTAATAAGCATTATACCCCTGCACTTATAAAGAAAGCTACTTAATTTCTTATCCCCTTAAATGATAAAAATTTAAAAAAGGAAGCGATTTAAGCATGTTTAAAAGCAGAAATAAGAGAGCTCTTTTGTTACAACTGTCTCTTTAGTTCTGAATGACAATCACATTTAGCCCTGGGTAATATTTCAATAAAGTTTCCAGCACAAGATAGACTATTACCTAAGGATAAATGTGATTATCATCCAGAACTGTGAACTAGACATAGAAAAAAGCATTGTTACAGTATTACCTTAAAAACTGCGTTAACGTGTGAAACACAAATATCAATAAGACCTAATTGCATTGTAGTATTTACCCTGCAACGACACCGTGTCAAACAGAGATCTGGACGCCTGCTGGAAGTGCCAACAGAAGAGGGTAAATGCACTGAAGTGTAGAGTAAACTCAAAAGAATTCTCAGAACCCCCGATATCGGAGTAGAAGTAGCTGTATATCACGAACCCTGCGTTCGTTCTGATCAAACAAACTAAAAGGATGTGTGGAACAGGAAAAGGTGGGGTCTTTTTCACTGATCAGTGCAAGTTAAAAAAATTTAGTTCAGATAAGAGTTGAAAGTGAATTTATTGTTGGTAGTTTCTTAAAGGAAATGGAGATATTGTAAGAGAGAGGTATTGCAAGACATGTGGACATGACCAGGATAAAGCAAAGGTAATGGTGTGTAAGAAAGATTCAGAATTATGAAAAGAGGAATGGAACATGGGAGGTACAAAATTTGTTAATGATCTCGTCATTCTAGACAAAGAAATCATTGGGATAGATAAAATATTTCGGCACTAGAGAAAGAAAGACTAGTCAAGTAGTAGAGAAGATGGATGTTGCTTTAGTTTAATGAAGATATGTAGTAGAAGTTTGGGGTGTATAGGGAGGGAGGAAGGAAAGATATGAATAATCAGTCGCGTGAAACATTACTAAAATTATCACAATATTCTGCTAATGTGTGCCTTTCTACATATGCGTAGAGAGGGAAAACATTACATCCCCTTTAATTTGAGAGAAAAAAATATTTTGAATTTTTTGTTTAAATAAATGTGGTCAATGCGGCGTTTGATTTATTTTGTACAATACTGCAAAGTAGGAATTGACCTACTTCCTGTTAATGCTTAACTTAAGCGCATTCCATTAAAAACTTGTATAGTCTAGCTATCATAAAAAATGTCTGAAAGCACTTAGCAGATTCTCTCGACATAAAATGAATACTAAGCAGTTATTTAATGTGAAAATTAGACAAACGTGAAAGCTAGAAATAACATTATTTATTAGAACTTTTCACAAATACTTCAATACATTAATGACAACATAAAAGCCAACTGAAAGTTTATGAGCGTTCCCTGCAGCGCGTGCTATACCGAAACTAGTTTGTGGGGGAGAGGAGGAATGGGTACATGTTCTGACCAAATGTATGTACTGGGAACACCTGGAAAAATGTTCTACTAGAAAACTTTCTTAAAAGCAATTAAAGGTCAATTGGCATGCGGGGTTCTATTGGTTGAATATGAAAGGCGTTTTCCTAGTCAAAGTGCGCGAAGATAGAAGCAATTTATTTGCTGGTTAGAACGCAATAACTAGTATTATTATAAACAATTTGTAATACATTTCCATTCATATATCTGTAAATGCCACTCTTCATGTTTTTAAAACATTTTTATTTGGTATTATTAATGTCTTATTTTTTATTATTTTTGTTCCTCTTTCAAATATTCTGTATCATATTTAAACATGTACGGTCTATGACCCATGCATAAAATATATTTGTAATGTGTATATAGAATTTTGTAACAATAAAGACACCACCACCGCCACCGCCACCACCACCACGACTTCCAAATTTTCTTCCACTAGGTGTAGAACCGTTATTCAGATGTGGACTCGTAAGCATGAGGCCAGGGTTCAATTCCTCCAGGATTGTCCTCCTTACCTGTGTTTTTTTTTTTTTTTCGGTTAAACTCAATCCTCATTAATTGCCGTTTAGACTTCTTTTCCTAATTTATAATTTCACTTCATGTCTCATATCATGTATTTCCCTTAATGCCTCAGCATTAAAAACGTGCGTTGAACACCATAAAATGTTTAGTATTTCTTCTTCCTCTACGATATTCCTTTGAACAGCTCCTTGTAATGTGATGTTACCCTGGCAGTATCCAGAACCCCCTGACAGGTTAATGAAAGAAGATAAGGGGGATCTTCTGTTTGGAATCTCTCTAGGCAGATACGTGCTGCTTCCACCGTGTTTCGCTGCGCATTACATATTCACAAAACTGTGCCGTCACGTAGACTACCGTCGTTTGTTTCACATTCAATGATACAATTGAAATCAGCTGTTAAAACATATGCTATACGTTAACAGTTGAAGAGATATACACACACTGCTAATCTGGTCGAATTCTTGTGTATGGAAGCGTTGTGAAGTAATGCTGCTTATAAATAAGATATAATGAAACGTATTGTTGCAGAATATGAGTCAACCTGTTAGGGACCATTTTATCTTGACATTCTTTAACATACTTTAAAATGAATTTAAAATACGTAAAAATGTCTGGAAAATGGCAAATGACAATGACGATTTTTTTCCATGCATATTGAAGAATCAACCAGTAAAACTTTACACCTTCCCAGTTGTAAATTAAAAGATTGCTGGAAATATCAAGAGATCATTGTGGAGTATTAATTGTTGGATGAAATAAGATTAAATGTCTACTACAAATAAGTTTAAAGAAATATATTAAGCAAAAGTAATTAATTTGCAAATGGTGTGTAATAATTGAAATATAAGTGAAGCAGAAAAATCTGCATGGTTGTTATTGACCTCAGGTTATCAGCGTCCCATTCAATTCAGAGCGTGAAACGGCCGATAAGTTTTGCTCAGATACCTCTTCTTTCAGGCTTGAGGTTCTTTTACGTGCCGTAAATCTACGACACGGGATCCATAGCTTTACTTCCTTTCTGAAGAAAAGGATCATATTCTATTTGGGCGAATAAAAATGGATGTTAAGCACATAAATATTATATGAATGTACAGGAACAGACAACTGAGATTGAGTTTAGTTGGGAAGTGTTTTGAAATTAGGTCACAAGTGAAGGCCTTGGGAGAATACCTATACAAAGTAAGAAAAAATGGACATGGTCAATTTATGTAATTAATGAATTCAAGAGGAAATAAAATTTGAATGGGTAAATAATAGGGCAATAAATAAATATGGAAATGATATTAAAATAGGACACTGTGGTCCCTCTGGCCTACAGAACACTTTGAAATGGTGGCTGGACCATTTTCTTCTGAATATTCCAATAGAATACTGCTGCCTACTGAAAACAGAGGTTAAATATGTTATTAGGGATGAATATCTATTTGATTTTTTGTTGTGTTCTGCGGATTGGAACAGAAATTAATTATGAACTGCTTGTAAGTGATAATAATACATTAATTGTAATTTTGGTGGGTCACACTTAATAATGGGCTAAAACCGGCGAACTGGAGACCACCTTTTATACTTTCCTTAATATTTCAAAAATAAATAGATTTATCATACTACTTTTTACAATTATTCCTTAACTTCTTCAAGCTGATTAATTAGAAACACAAAACTCTTTAAGAAGTCTCGAAGTTTAGTAATTTGATAAACTCACTGTAGAGTTTGGTGGAACCGAAGCTAACTGGAATTATACAAAATTAAATTATAGGAAAAGAGACGAAAACATTAATTTCACAGATTTTCTGCAACTATCATACAGATGGATAAACTAAAGTAAATATGTATGCAAATGTGTATCATTATATAGTCAACACTATAAGGAATAAAGAACCCAATTCCTGAAGCCTGGTGTTGTTAACTCCTTGTTAGGCTGATTAACTGTAGTATGAAATCAAACAAGATTCGCCTCTATTGTGAATCCAGCTTTACTGAGTACCACAAACGTTCTCGGTGCTGGATTGACTTTGAAAACAGACCACATTTTTTGTCTTAAGGGGCACACAATGGTTCGTGAGCAAAACATTTGTAGCGTTTGCTTTTTTTTTGTTGGTCCTTATACGCAGGAAACTCCGGTTGCTGCAGCTTTTCAGAGACCCGCTCTGCTATATCGCAGTTTACTGGTAGCCATCCATTTTCACATACGATTTTTGTATTCTAATAATCTTTTCACAAAATCGACCAATTGCAAGCTCTCTTACTCGCCGAAATGACGATTCAGAATAAAGAATTACTTAAATTACACAGTATCCATTGTTTTAAGGCGTCAATAATTGTATTTTAGCATTTATCCACCCTTTATTTTCTTGCTCGGATTGCAGAACATCTAATCATCAAAACTCTACTGTATACTAAATTCTAAGGTTTCTGAATGCCACAATGCCAATGCCAAAATATATACAGAGGATGTGCCAAAAATGTATACACGCTTCAAGCACAGAAAAAACTCTGTTAACATAACAAAACTTAATTCACAAACAAAGAAAATGATGAGCACTAATCATCTTAGACTTTTACAGTTGAAACAGTTGCTCAAAATGCCCACCATCGGCGTCGATACACTTCTGTGTACGTTGAACTACTCATTGAGCAACGTTTGCGAAAGTGTCCTCAATGATTGCAGCACATGTCGTTTCAATTTCTTCCCGAAGTGCTGCCAGTATAGCTGGTTTTCTACGGTATACAACATTCTTTAGAGTTCCCCATAGACAGAAGTCCAACGGAGTTAGACTCGGAGAACGCGGAGAAACTCAACTGGACCTCTTCGTCCTATCCAGTGCCTTGGAAGATTGTCATTTTTTTTTTTTTGAGTAGTGTTTAACGCCCGTTTTTACTACTGAGGCACCACAGGCGGTGACACTGGTGATAGATGAGATGAAATGATAAATTGGGAAAGGATTTTTTTTTTTTAAAGGAAGGAAGTGTTCCAGGCCTAAGTTTAGGTATCTCCCCGGCATTTGCCAGTTATGAAGACTGAGGAAAACCTGGAAAAAACCTCAGTCAGGGAGGACGGTCCTGGCGGGATTCGAACCGCAGACCTCCCGCTCACGAGTCCGTGCCTTAACGACCTCGGCCACCCGTGGCGGTTGGAAGATTGTCATCAAGGTACGCAAGTACATCTCGATGGTAATGTAGTGGTGCACCATCCTGTTGCATATGGTACCATGAGTCTCAAATTTGTCTCGAATGCGTGGTGCAATTGTTACTCACGTTGGCGGTTCTGTTCTGTACACACATCTTCATTGTCTTAGAATTTCAACTTGGTTTTCTAATACCATTTCAAAATTGGTTTCCGTTGTTCAAATGATAATATTGCTCGTTTTGTTGTAGCAACGCTAGCATAACGTAATTTGAGTCACATCTGTTTACGGAACATCATACTATAATCTTGAATATACCTGTCATGTAGCAACGCTATCATAATGTATGTGAGTCACATTTGTTTACAGAAAATCATACTACACATTATTGTTGTTTTTCCAATTTTGAAATATATTAAATTGATATCTACTGTGAAAGTGTGTGTACATTTTTGGTACCCTCGGTATATATAAATTATTCATTTACTTAACAGTGTATCAACGTCTTCTGAAAGCCAAATACAAGTATAAACAAATATTTCAATTAGATATGGCACGAACTCCTTCAAACCATTGGCCTTCTCTTAAGTGACCGCTTTCCATCGCCTCCTGCATGCTCTTCTTCTATGTTATCTGTGGTCTTCCTCTTTTTCGTCTCCTTGAAGAATCCATTCGTGATAATCTCTCTTCATTCATTCGCATTAGGTGTCCATTCCATATTAGTTGCACATATTATTGAATGTTATTTTTGTTCCCAATTTTTTGACTTTTTGTATAGCACGAGAATGCCTTGATGACCTTTTTTCTGCATCTGAGATTACAATCATGCAGTTGTGTATTTATGTTACGTTGACATGAAACGCGGTGTAATGCGGTGTATCAGAGTTGTCTCAGGAAAACTACGTTGTCACGTTTTTGTACGTTTAGTGTTAACAGAGATTGAGTGCGCAAGTGAAGAGTAAATAATTTATTAATTTATTCGACATTTATTAAGGTACCTTAATAATATGAGAAGAGAGAAAGATTCATAGTTTGTGCTCAGTCTTTGATGTACAAAAGTAACTGTGGCAACGTTGGTAAATTTCCAGGTATACATTCTCCTATAGTTGTAGCGGTTGCTGACGTCATGCTGCGCTCTTGTTTTTGTAGTTGCTTGGGGCTTTTTTTCCCGCTGCAATTTATGACAATGTTTTACTGTTAGCACTTTATCATCTCTGCTTCTATCTCTTTGTGAGATTCTTGCTGAATCCTGCACTAATCCATTTCTATAGTCAAATAATCTATTATTAAAATTAATCTTAAATTCTCAGGTTTCATATAAAATTGTGCTTATAACAAATGATGTATAATGCAATATTTACTTTTTCTTAATGTTGTAACGTTTTTATTTTGTTTATTTACGGGTACTCTTTGAACACCTCAGGTCATCAGGGTCCCATTCAATTCAGGACGTGAAATGGCCGATAAATTTTGTTCAGAAACCTCTTCTTTCAGGTTTGAGGTTCTTTGATGTGCCATAAATTTATGGCATGGGACCCACGGCTTTATTTCCCTTCCGAAGGAAGCCCCCTAATGGGGATTTTTACGCTCGAAAATATCCATCGACGCTGATTGTACCTGCGATCTTGGGGTTTACGAGGCATGTATGATTATCACTGGACCATCAGGACCGACTTTTTAATGCATTTGTCCTATAATATATAATTAAGATTTTATAATGCACACTTAATTTCCCCATAACGTCTTCCCTATATATATATATATATATATATATATATATTTATCACTATTTTAATCACTCATTTGTTTTAATAGTTATATCCCGTTTGATCTCCCACCACCATATAATTAGGTTTAAACTTAAACCCAAATTTTCTTACATGAATTCCTCAGCTATTATAACATGGTCATCTGCAAGCTGTATATAGTTCTGTCTTCTACCCTGAAGCCCATAACTCTACATTTCTTCTTCCGGACTTCTAAATCCTCTTCTATATAAATTTAGATACTTATAAAGTATAGTTTACGTATTCAACCAAAGAACTTACTGTCATGCATGTACTAACATGTCTCTCGCATCGCTGATTATGCCAAGCGAATTTATCCTTCAGAGCACTGTTTTACACACCATACCACACCATATTAAATTCTGTCCCTTCACTGCTTTATCAGCTTTTTTCTTAGTCACGAAACCTGTTGTGACAGTTCTTCACATCCAGAGTAAATGCTTTAGATAATGTAAATAGTATGAATCTGTTCCTGGCTCCCCGTCAATTATAAAGTATTTGAAATAATTAATATTTGTAATTTTGGAACCAGCAACTCTGTAATTAGGTGCAAGTATGCTGGGCATTTTCTTTAATGACATATGTAAAAGTAATATTGTAGTGTTTAATGGCATTCATATATTTGTAATAATTAAGAAATTATGTGTGAAAATGCAACCAGGCAAAGAAAAGCTCTCGTCTCCCTCTGTACGCAGAAAGTCAGACAGTTGGAAGATAATCCCTTCCGGTATGCGGCTGGGGTTTGAAAATGTCCCTGCCTTAGGGCAAACACACGGAAAAGTTGCAGGTGTCCGAACAAAAAGAGTCGTTGACGTGACGTACGAAATCTGTTTAAATTCACATTATTGACGAATAGCGAAGCACTTGGCTTGAACCAAATTTTCCAGCGAAGAGAAGTGAAATTCGGAAGGTAAGCATTCACCTATGGGTCACGTTAATACAAAGTTGGCGGGAGCATTTCGCGCTGTTGCACATGGATGGCGTCGTTTGATATTATGTATAAAAGGACTAGATTTTTCCCCAAACGGGGCAGTCTCTCAGAATTCTCCAGGACCAGATATTTGTGGCTGCAGAGATCAGCGGAAGAGCGGCCTAAGTACCAAGTGCTACAACTAAGCTTGAGCGCCAGTCACTACGGTAAGTGCCGATATAACATTGAGTTGCATCAGAAGTTCAGTTAAATGAACAATTTCTTTGCTCTGGCACCTTTTGGTCAGCGCAATAAATATACACGTCTGCCAAGATTACCTCGCTCTGGTTCTTTCAGAGACTTGTATTCGCCTGGATGTTCACACTGGAAGAATAAATTATATCAGCAAAGCGAATAACGAAGCGTCATTTGTCGTTATCTTCGGAATCCCGTCCCACTCAGACCTGGCCGACACACAACCGCCAAAATGCAGCGAAATGCCCTCAAGAGAGTCACATCGAAGAAGAGTGGGGCATACTCTAAGCATTAACACCGCCCATGAAATTCCCACCTCCCCCACCATACAATCCTATTTCAAGTAATAATTATGAAACATAGGTTATAATAGCACTCTGGGACATTTCATGTATTGCTATATTTTATGCATGGCTACCTGAACGTTCGACTCCATAACAATAGGGAAAAGGTTGCCATTTGTCAGTTTTTGTGCTTTATCTGCTGGTAATGGCTAAAACGATGGGTTTCTCCACTATAACAAAGCCAAGTGCATTCAGTTGGCCGAACAATAGATCCTTTTGTATCTTAGTTGCCGAAGATGCTTCAAAATTCGTTGAAGGTAGATGGGGGAACAGGTGTCGATGATAATTCGTCACGTAGCATGATGAGGAGCTCTCCAATAAACTACCAGAATGGCGATAGATTTAGAATAAGCGCTTTTGGCACTCAAAAACTCACTAATTATATTTATATATTTAAAAGCCTGAGGAAAACCGTAGGCACTGTGCTATAGACTCCACGCGACGCTTTGAAACCACGTCGCAACGTTTGGATTTCATATATAAGGAGAAATAAATCCAGAAAACCTAGTTTTGTTTCGTTTTTCTACCAGACAGTTCATACCAGATGGCAGCCGCAGTTGGATCAGGAAGTTAAGGCAGTATGACGCTTCTCAGTATTACAATCAATTCATTCACATAATCGTTTTTCCAGTCCTACGTTCGGTTCACTAACAAATATATTCTTCAGTCACACACTTGCTAAGTAATACGTACATACGTTTCGCTTGTTTTTCGATGATCAACATTGCTTTATCAGCGGCAGTAGACGAGAGGCACACAGATGCAGCATATTTAGCATCAAAGTTATAGAGATATTGAATCAGGTGGCTGATAATTATTGTTGTGTGATTAAACATTTTATTGCGTTTAAAATGAAGCAAGGTCGTGTGATTTAAACCACCCCTCTCCAACTCCCTCCTCCCGTGACCAATTAAACACGAAAGGCGACTTCGGGCCGCTGAACAACCCTCGGTCCAATGACTACATCAACACCAGCATATAAAAACAGCTTCAAATCGGGTACATTCAATGTGTGGCGACATCGTCGACACACCCCATCAAAAACCCGCTTCACTGTTTAGAACATTTAGTCTATATCACTATGTGATTTTTTTCCTTAGGAGACGCATAGCCGAAAATGAAAGACATGTCTTTTCTTTTGATTAAATGTTCATCGTTTAAAACGAGAACAAAACTAATTAGGCTTAAATAAGGCTAGTTGACACTTATAGAGATCCAAAAATGACCACATCACCCTTTCCAAAGAAATTGAAAATAACAAGCCACTTGATAATAAGTGTCCAAAAAACATGGGGCACAATGATAAACGTTTGGGAGAACAAGCACAAAAATGTCCACCATTTTGTCATAATTTTAATGATGCATCTTCTTAAATGTATGTATTGTGTCAGAATATTCAACCCACTTAGCATAAAGATGAAATCTTTCAGTAAAATTACCAGAACCTGTTAAGCAACATCAAGACTTTCCTTTCGTTTATCTGTAATGTAATTTTTATAAATTCCTATAATCAGGAAAAGCTTTGGATCAGCAGTGCAAATGTAAAATGGTTTCAAAATGAGTGGGAGGAAAAAAAAAAAAAAAAAAAAAAACAACTGCAGCAACAGGAGAGCAGCACGACGTCAGCAACCGCAACAACGATGGGAGACTGTAGACATATCAGTGCGATGGTCGGTTTGTGGAACCCTGACGGCACCATTACCACACTTTCACCCTCAAGTACATGCTCACCCCTACCATTGTCTCTCTGCTTACCAGCATTAAACATCTACCCTCGTAGTGGAGAAGGGAAGGAGGCAAATTTTGTTGACGACATCCTGAACATGTGGGGTGGTAAGAGCTGGGGGAGAAGTCATGTTCGGTAATGTTGATAGTGTTGCAGTGAAAAGGAAACCGGGCATTACTCTCCTTGCATGCTTAAAGGCACATGTCGACGCAACCGCAAGATAATCTTTCAAAAATTCATAGCTCAGGTAGGCCTATGTTTCTGAAACGCCTATACTCAGAAAAGAACGGTATGCTAAATTTTACATTACAGATAAATGCTTTCAAAAACCATAGTAACATCTCCATACACATTCGTTAGAAAGAAATTCCCATAGCACCTACTGTTTAAGAAAAGTAACTGCCAGCTATTTAAAACCTTGTTTTCTCTTTGTTTATTTCGTCTTTATTTTCCCCAAAATGTATTTTTTTCTGTAATGTTTCCTTTTCCTTTTGTTTAATAGATATATTCGCCATCCAACTATCTGATGACCTAAGCGGCAACGGAAGATTCTTTGGCGGAAGCCATTGCTCAAGGCCAGAAGGATTATAAGAATCAAAAGTGGGATTTGTCGAACTGCTACGTTGGCCTTGATCCTTAGGCCACTCGATTAGCGCCGTTTCAACTTTGAAAAAGGCACCACTACCTAGTGTCTAATCCTAGAGTAGAGTCTACTAAGAATACTACGTGGAAAATACCAAGTCTAATTACCATTTGATTATTCTGTCTTTATTTGTGCTCCGTATGTTCGTACTAGTCCACCCATAAGAGATAATTTAAAAAGAAATTCGGTAAATTAGCACCATCCACAAATTTTAGACGAACTGAAGGACAACTTGCATCAAGAAATTTATTTACTTTTTGATAAGTAAGAAGAGCAATTAGTACGTAATTTCAAAACCAGATGCCAGAAATGTGTGGAAAATGAAGGAAGTCCAGCTTCTTCTTGCATAACTTGGGTGAGTACATACATTTTAAATACATTTATATGTATTAGACTGTTAATATAGTGCTTCTAACACCAATTCTTACGACGCCCGCCTGTTTCGACTCTAATGGATCTAGGCTGGCAGTGAGCGATGGCTGAGCGGCTGATGTAATCTCTGCCGCCTCTTCGGTCATTGTATAACTGGATGACCGGTTATTACATATATCCTGTGATGTATTTAATGGCTGCGGATTTTAAATATGTTTCAAAATATATGACGCTATCGAAAAAAACCAGTTTAATTTTAAATGCTTATACTTATTAAAATAGTAGTCATCTTTCTGTTTACGTGCCGAACGTTAAGCTATTGCGAAGGAGTGACGAATTATTATTTTATGGATTAGTTGATAGTGTTATTCTTACTCACAGTTGTAACGGGATATCCAGATATAATCCCGTATAACTAATTAACTCAGATTAAGATTTTATCCTGTTTAATTAATTAAATGTTATCCAAGTGTATTTTCCAAAGATTAATAAATTTCATGATGCATTTATGTAGAATGATGTAGATTGTTGAAGAATCAGAAATCTCTGCTGTAGAGATTAAAACTTTATGTAACACAAAGAAGCGACTTCTTGGTGCCATGTGCGAGATCATTTACTCAATAACAAGGGAACTTTTCTTTTCATCTCCGTAAAATAAGTTCTTGGAAAAAACTGAGGTGAATAGCTTCCACTTTGGGCAACCGTCTCTTAAAAAGAGACATTCTCACTCGAGTAAAACGTCTCTAGCTAACAAACAATGAATTTAGTCTA
Source organism: Metallyticus violacea (assembly GCA_030762175.1). Lineage (NCBI taxonomy): Eukaryota > Metazoa > Arthropoda > Insecta > Mantodea > Metallyticidae > Metallyticus > Metallyticus violacea. Next base: position 46,670,694 of record CM060834.1, read on the forward strand.
GCCAATGAGTCCTCCTATTTCAAAATGTTTCTTTGAGAAACTTCCAGCGACAAGAGATTAAGGCAATCAAGAAGTAAATCGCGTCTGCAATGTTCGAAAATTTGAATTTTCGTAAAGACAGGTAAAAAATCTATTAAAAGCATTTTTGAGGACTTTTTCGAGACAGTTCGCTTTGGGAGACGAAAGAACACAGTTTACTTGGGGAGACGACACAGGACGGATCGCTTCGGAAAGCTAGGAAACAATTCGCTTTGGGAAGCGAGATAGGGCAGATCAATTTAAATTGTGAGGAATATAACTTGTGAAATGGAGCAGTAAAGTTCGATTGCTTAGAAGATATCAATGGTAGAAGATGATGATGTCTGCGACACCAATTCAAGCAATAGATCCAGAAAAAGTTAATGTCATTCAATCCATCACCTTAGACGATAATGCTATCTGCTGTGAATTAGAAGTAAATAGCAAAATGCACTTCCTGACAAACTAAAGCCGGATTTGATCTTCACTTCGACAGTTAATTTTCAAATCTTCACTGTGATTTAAATACAGCAGACTATCAGCTCTTTCCTAATCTTAAGCAACACCTTAAAGCATTGACAATGATACAGCAGCAAAGATGAACGGTTTGTAGCACTTTTTTTTTTCTTCCAGTTTAAAGAAGTCTCAGATTGTCCTCAGTCCTCCCCTTTCGTACAGTATGCTTAGAAATTAAGTTAGCACAGCTTCCTTTGGCACTCCGTAGTATACGTTTCGAGAAGTAGAAAGAAAAATTCCTGATCAATTTCATGTAAAAACGGAAGTACTTCATACCAGCAAAACAGCAAGTGGAATAGAACAATCATTTACAGCGCAAAGTAACCTGTGCTTCATATGATAATAAAAACTCCACAAAGAATGGGAAATTCTCAGTGGAGAAAAACTGTAAACATTTAAGTGTTCATAACATACGAGGGGTGATCAACATTGAATTAGCTTCTTTTATTTTGACAACAAACCTTTACTCATGCTCATAAGTTTGATGATCTTTCTCAAAGTGGTTCCCGATGGATGCAATGCATCTGTCCCGGCTTTTCTGCCAGCCTACAAAGACATTCTAGAAACATGTTGACAGATCTTGCAGAAACGTTTCCACACCTTCACCACTGCCTCTGGTGATGAAAATGTCTTCCATAAAGTGTTTCTTCAATTTGGTGCAAAGGAAACTGTCATATGGAGGTAAATCTGGAATATAGGCAGGGTGAAGGAAACGCTTTACTTTAATTTTTGTGATATTCATTAACATTTTCGCGACTGAGCCTTATCGTTGTGCAGTATCCGCTTGTTGCATTGAAATGTGGCCATTAGCATGTAATATGGCCTTCAGAATATCTCTGTAATATTCCTGGTTTACAGTTGTGTTGAGATACGACATGCTGGTAAACTATTTCTTGAATATCGAAAAATGAGATGACCATAAATTTCCCAGCAGAAGCAGCCAATTTTGCTTGTTTTGATGTTGGTGAGGAAGGAGACAAACACACAGAGCTTTGCTGCTCTCCCAGGATCGAAATGATACACACATTATCAGCAGCGGTTGCCTTTGAAAGAAACTTTACACCCATCTGTAAGCTCTTCAACTATATTGAATGTCATTTTGTTCGGGAATCAGCAATCTTGGAACCCACCGTGCACAAACACGTCTCATATGCAACTTTTCATTTATCAACGTGTGGGTGGCACCCGGTACACTCTTCAGAATTTCTGAAAGTGTTCCTAATCAATGATCCCCTCACAATGGCAGCAGCGATGTTAATGTTTCCTTCCGTTAGAGCACAAATTATAGCCTGAAATTGATTGCTTCCCCCTTTAAGCATTACAATTGTTCTCCAGTAATGTTGCACAGACTTCATCAAAGATTTGTTGAAACGAAAGCACAATATCATTTAGCATTGTTCGTCGCGTTCCAACTCCTTTAATGCAGACGGAACTGAACATGTCTAAACTTGCACGTCTCTCAATGACAGTGAAACTAGCACTAGCATTAAAATAACAAAATATTGCAAAATCATATTTTAGCACTAACAATAATGGCTGTTAAAATTATGATCTCTTTTTATTGGGCAACCCATCTCGAATTTTTTTCTATACTGTACATGATATGATTATAGAGTTTGCATTTGCGGGAGAATATCAGAGAGTTACAGCAACATTGCGGGGTTTCTAACCCCTAAAGAGCTACTAAGCGCTTTTGCTTTTGAGAAAATGAGAATGTTTAAGATGATGAAGAAGCACGGAAGCGTTCATTTTGTTCTTCCTTGGATAGTGACATTAAAGGCCAAAGGTCAAACCATCAGCAATGTGGTGGGAGAACAAAGTTTATGTGCCGAGCCACCAGCTGGAGAGGGAGAGAGAGGGCATGCTACCAGAATTAACTGCTGAAGAAGTTTCCAACAATACCGACTAATTAAAACGCCCTCCGCTTCTCTGATATCAGCGGCGCGAGCCCTAATGCAAAAACATGCCACAAGTTTTAAACGGACCTAGTAGCCCACTTTCTCTATTTACAGAGGCGGTTTTGGGAAAGAGGGGCATGTCTAAGCGAATGACAAAGGAGACCGCTGTATACAACAGCATTATAAACAATTCCCAACTGACATTCAATGTAATTTACGACATATCTGTTAAGCTGCGTTCACAATGTTAATGCGGAGACCTTCTGACACATTAGTTATGTTACATAAAATATATATACTAAAATTAATGCGTATTACCATATGCAGTTAACTTTATCGCTGAGTGTGGGGTCGCTAATGTAGTTATTGGCAGGAATACATAGCTAATTAAAGTTGGCGAGGACAGCATGAGTGGAAACTTCTGAAGCATAATGCAATTCCGTCACATTGTTATAAACAGCGTGTAGTTCGGAAATAAGATGGATATTATCATGAACAATATAATTTATAGAATTTATAATGCGTTAGATCTTGAAGATTTTTAATTCACTGAATGAGACAACAACGCAATCAAGTGATTGCTTCAATGAACTGATATTTCTGTAACGCGTGTACAACATATGACGTAGGCAGTTATTCATGCCACCGATAAGGTAAGCTGAAATGGGTAATAATTAATATTTAATAAAATGTGAGTTAATGTCTTTCTTAATGCACAACAATGGTATAAAATTACTGTTCTTGTAAGAATATTCAATATTTTTGGCGAAGATTGGTTCCATCTTATATTTGATCCATTTATTCTTTGCAGCATAAAGTTAAATCTTATATTTATTATTAGGTTTTTACTTGAAATCCAGCCATTTTACACAAAAATGAAATTGTTTTTACAGGTTTACATTCATATTAACTAAAAAAATTATAAGCAAAAAAAAAAAAAGAAAAGAAAAGAAAAGAAAAGAAAGAAAGAAAGAAAGAAAAAGAAAAGTAGAAAAAAAGAAAAAATAATCCATGACTTCTTCTTCTTCTCGGAGTAGAGTGGACTGCACAGTGATCCCTGCTTCCTCTACTCTGTCTTGCGACTTCATTGATAGAGGTAGTAATGCAGGGGGCAGGTGATCAGCATGTACAAATTTAAAATATGGAAAAGCTGCAAGTAATAATTGTTTCCTAAGAAACAATATCATTATTTTCTGGAGTAATTTGTTCTTAATCTTCTCCAAAAATGCACAAGAGAACATATATTATGAGAGCTACTGTATTCCATTTACCATTGAACTTGTAATGCAAACCTGAACAATTTAAGGCAAATGTTAGAGGCAATACAGAATGTGACTTCGGTTTTACATCCCTTGTTATAAATCACAACGTTCGAGAAAAAAGTATTTGGGACAATTCCACGTCTCTATTTATTAAAATTATAGTTCCGTTACTAGTACAGAAATAGCCTCTACGCTCACCTGATTTTTCTTCATATGGGTCATTTAAAAGAGTTGATGAATATGCTCATCATGTTGATTAGTAGAAACTCAGGGAAAGTAGACTGAAAAAAATGTTCATAAAACGAGTGCTATTAAATTTGTCAAAATGTAGGCTAATGAATTGTACTTGCATTTTTAATCAGGAAAACCTGAAGTTATTAATTTCCTTTCGTACAATGCCTTAGCCAAGAAATAATTATTTAGTTTAGGCGCCTATCGGATAACACAACAGACTTCAGATTCGAACTATTATCGGAAATGTTTTATGTTGAAGTATAAAAACTTCGAAAAAGTGTCTTCTATTAATAAATGTGACACTTGCTCACCTTACAACGAACTGGGTCAGAGAACACCCGAAAACAATGTCGTTTTAATGTGCTGTAATTTTGATTTGGAGCTCAATTAGAAAAGCAATTTGCGATATGTAATCAATGGATTCAGGTTACAGAGTTAGGGTTGGCGTACCACAAATATCCCCGTAAAAGCAGTCAAATTGGCACAATGCGGTTCATTAACAATCTCTTCAGTACTGAGTTATCCACACAAGTATCGACCACTTGCACAGTGATGACAGAAGTATGCTCGCTGAGTATTTAGAATGCAGCATAACGCCAGTTCAAAATGTATTTGCAGATTATTGCTATGTGACAAGTTTATTGAAATGCGAAATACGTAATTGCAGTGTGTGTGTGTGTGTGTGTGTGTGTGTGTGTGTGTGTGTGTGTGTGTTTTATATCTCAGGGCGTGTATTTATTGGCGAGTGGTTGCTATAAGAGCATTTTGTTCACAGATTATTTTAAAGCTTAAAATCTATTTGAATCTTTATGTTACTTGTCTATAATTTCCCTAAATAACTTTTTATTCTTTTTGCATTATCTGGTACACTGTCATTCATCAGCATGTCCGCCCATAATTAGGGTTCCCTTAAGATCCCGCGTACTATTATGAGAATTTCTCTAATCGCGCGATCAACCGCGTAGGGCTTTTTTCTGGATAAACCGGAGGAATACTGTAATAGAAATAGACGTTCATACACTGAAAATTATTCATTATTTAAATGTTTCATTGTCTTCCAAATTCTTCTTTCCCTCCCCCCTTTCTTTTGGATAGCCTAGATTGTGGCATACGAGGGATGTGGGGAAATTTATTGTGGTATTAAGTTCGTTAAGAATTAGAAATATCAACTGGAAAGATCATGAGCAACACAGGGATTAGAAAGCGTTCCGAGAGGATTTTGAGAGGCGACTATGGAAGCTTGAGGAGAGAGGACGTGCCGCCCACTGTTCCGCGGCAGCCTTCTTAGTTGGCGTCCATCACGTATGAAAGTAATAATTATTGTTTATAAATACAGTTTATATATATTTTTTAATAATGCCTCTGTTTTCAGTTCAGATTAGTGTTGCAGGTATGTCCCTAGTCCCCAGTTCATTAAAGTTCATTAAATAAACTACATTATGGTTTTTAGGCAAGTGGCTAGCAAAGGGTGCGCTACAATATACAATTAACCTAAACATTATTGCCATCAACTTGTCAGAAATACTTCCCATTAGTAAGGAGACTTGAATAACTTCGTTTGTTGTTACATTTTCTTAACGTCCAAGAATTAAACACATGGTTTTCTTATTTGAAAATGAGTACATTAGATGGAGAAAACTAGTTAAATTATCTCTGCAACAAAATTAAGAAACGCTCTACAATTTTCTAATTTTTTGACACTCCAGTTGTTTTAGAATGCCTGTGATACAATCCTTAGGAATGTATAATATTAATGAATTCATTTTACTTTGTGAAAAGTAAATATAAATAAAACTGTACCGCCAGCAAATATTGATGCAGCTATAAAGATTTTTAAATGTTGGGTTACAGATAACCCCCACTCCTAATAATTTCATTTCACCAATTTTCAGAAAATATTTTTCTTATTTTATTTCACTGGCATGTACCCGAGTTTCGTTGGAAAAAAAATTAAAAATTGCTCCGCTAGAGTGATGGTTAAACGTTGCTTTAACCCTCACTCTTTAAATTTCGCTATATACCCCCACTCCTAATGGCCCGATTTCCCTGATTTTCAGAAACTATTCTATTATTTTATTTAAACTATATACACCGAGCTTCATTACGGAAAAAATGGGGACCGTTTGAGCTATTTTTACATTTTTGGTTACAGGTAAACTCCTGCTCCTAATAATCTGATTTAGCTGATTTGCGGAAACCATTTTTATTACTTTATTTTAATGGCATACACCGAGTTTGGTTGAAAAAAATAAATATTGCGGTCGCTAGAGCGTTAGCAGACAACATATATTCATGGTGCACCACAATTCCTTCAGAATTCGCTAAAAGTTAAGGAATGCTAAATAAATCAAAGAGCAGAGGAGAAAGGTACGTTGATTAAGTGCAACATAATAGAATATTTTGTCATTGCACTAATGTAAAACAGAAACTTAGCTAGCAGTATCTACTTGTTAGTTCATTTTAACTACATGTAATAGGACATACTGTTATTATTGTGTCACCTGTGCCTTAAGGATATCTATGGGTGAACATTTTAAATTTTTTAACATTATTAAATATATGAAACCTTTCAATGTTTTTAAAAGCACCATCGGTTTTCAAGCACGATTTTAAAGCCCATGCAGCATATTTAAATGTTTTGTACACGTTTATACTCTCAACTATGTCTGCTTTCACGCAGATCTAAAATATTTTACTAAAGGTATAAATGCATTATTTTGGTACAATAGGCAGTATATATGTGGAGATACACAATATAGAAGCTGAAGTTTTCTGAAAAGTCGTAGTAAAAATAATGTTTTTATATGATCCATAAGCTTCCGGCCTGACATAAAAAGCGTTAAGTCGTTGTTGCGATGTTCACTGTTTCAGTAGTGTACATATTGAGTGTATTTTCCGGCTATACCATTATTGTATAATTTCATTTAAGTCAGGCATGTGTTGCATAACACATTGAGAATACAGAGCAATGATTAATTTTTAACCGAAGAAAGATTGTTACCCCTTAATATTAAACAACGTCTTGACGATTAATATGATAATACTTTCTCTTCGCATTCTAACGTGAAGAAATGGTCAAAATTATTACGTTTAGGCAGAGAGAGCCTTAAAGAGAGCCTACTTGGGCGCAGGCCGGTGAATTTGTTGACACAAGAAAACAGTTCCCTTGTCGAGGATGAAATTCTGGCTGAAAGACGTCTGCAAGGTTGGAGATTTCTAAAACTGCTGCTCCTCATCGTTATTTACATGCATAATAGCAGTGAATATAGATTCCCTGACTTCTTTGAGCAGTTAAAATTCAGGTACGCGTGGTTGTCGTTTTTTTTTTTTTTTTTTTTTTTTTTTTTTTTTTTTTTTTTTTTTTTTTTTTTTTTTTTTCCCGCGGTAATGAGGATCAATGGCGAAAGCAGAATGAAGCATCCTCGAAGGTTATGAAATGCACAAAGAAGATTATGGAAACAATTTTATGGTAAAGCAGAGAAACTATGAGGCTAAATATGAAAGAAAGGTGACTGAAGGAAAAGAGGCTTGGAATACTGAGTCGAAAAGTTCATCTGTTGCACCACAACGTACAAGTCCACATAGCTGCTGTGAACACGTGACTTACAAGGGCTGAAGGTGCCATGGCAAAGACAAGAAACAATTTTGAGTGGGGTCATATAGACGCAAATGGTACTTAGTGCAAAAATAATGAATAGGTATATTTTAATATGTTGAAAACAAAAATTTTAAAAACATAATTGGTTACAATTAACTCAGAAACATAAAGCCATATATTTTGAAAATTATGGTTTTAAAAACAGCGGAGATTTTTATTTCAATTTTGCTTTTGGGTTCATGTTGACCCAAATGGTACTTGGAAGGTTAAAAATTTCTGCTCTATGCGCCATTACACGGATACTAGGCTGGGAAAAAAGAAAAACTTAGATGTTCTGTAACGATATGCCTATACTAATAGATATTTCTAAACAACTGGACTAGAAAGTTTTATAAAATATATAATTATAAATTCCCTTGTTACTGTAGGAAAATGAACGCAAGTTGAGTTTTCGCACGATAAACGCCCTGCCAATGGTGCGTGCAAATGCAAATGACTGTTAGTATATAACTGTAAAAGACTAATGCGAATAAAATTTAAATAAAATTTCAATTAACAGAACAAACTGACATTTTCAACTATTGGAAACAGACATAAAACTTGAATATCTGCAGTAAAGTAACTAATACTTGTATGAAGCTCAGTAAAGTCACATCATGGTTTTAAATACTACAATATACGAGTATTGTTTGATAAAGATGATAGCATAAATTCTTTTGAGCGTTACTTTGGTAATTTAGTGAATATTGAGGGATGATGTACATGATTATAAACAATTACAAAATTTAGTCTATGTTTGAGAGTCATTTTGCTGATTAAATTTGTAAATAAGCGTTTAAAACTGAGAAACATTAATTTCGTGTATGAATAAACCATTGCTTTTTGAAAATGGCAATGCCCGCAGCTATACAAACATTGCGGCGAACCTGCACCTGGTTTGGTGAATAATTTAAATGTGACCGAACGAGCACACCTGTCGAAGTAAGGACTCATGAAATTACTGAAAAAAATCCATGTCATTTTTTGAGGGTGAAGGTATGGGAGACTGCTAAAGCTGTGGGCATCTCTGGAGATCAGGTGCATAATATTTTACGCAAACAGTTGCGAGTTAAAAAGCTATCAGCCATATGGGTGTCGTGTTTGTAACAATTGACTAGAAAAGAGAATGAGTTTTCACCCCCATACAGAATTTGGAACTGTGTAAATGCAGTTCAAGTTAATTTCGGAGAAGGCATGTGACAGCTGCCGAAATGTGAACACACCAGAAAGAAAGGAGCAGTCGAAACAGTGAGTTGCATTCGAAGAAAACAAAACTCTCGACAGGAAAGGTGGTGGTGATTATGTTTTGGAATTTACAGGATGTATTTCAATAGCCTTTTGGAAAAAGTGCAAAACCATAACTAGTGAATATTACGTTCTTCACTGGAGTGGCTAATCAAGAAGAACCGTTCTTATTTGTAAAAATACCCAGTTCTATCACATCTGCGTTTCCAACCTCAAAGTTATTGGAAATTATTGATTTGAAAGTGATCCTCATCTCCCCTACCGTCCGAATTGGCTCTCGTACTATATCCTCCTTCAACATGATGAAATGGCTAGAAGGAAATATTTCGCATAAAATGAGCAGGTTGTTCTCGAAACAAATGGATATTTAGCAGAGCTGAAGATATCGCTTGAATAAGTGAATCTGTTTAAAATTAGATTATGCTGAGAAATAAAAAAATTTTATCCAAAAAAGCGATGACTTATTTATTTTTTCATTATGGAACAGGCTTAGTAATAATTCACTTGTATTACTACAACTAAGACTTTAAGAATTATGAATATTTCTTTGACCGATACACAAATAATCAGTATTCATTTCATTTTAATAATAAAAAAACGATTAATACTTCTCAAAAAAATTGGTACTCAAAGATTATTCCACTGTAAATAAAATAATATACACTGAATTAAATCAGACATTCAAGTTTTTCTTATATTTTTGGAATAAATATTCTTCGGGTCGTTATTTCTTTTTCTTTTCACTTTTTGTTTTTAATGAATTTACTAAACCAACTGAAATTCAAAATCAGAGTATTTTGTCTTCATCTAAATCGCTTAATTAAGTGGTTGGAAAGCTATCAGGAAGTTGGGCCGATACACCAAACCGTTAAGCTACGTGAAACCTGAGGAATGCGGTCTGTACTCCCACAATGCACCGCGAGAGGTAGCCCACAAAATTGGCTTGCTTTACACAGTAGACCACTGGTACCTAAGAATGGTCACATCTTCTAAGGTGAGTATTTCGCGCCTGCAACTGTAACGAAACCTTCACTTTATCAAGAATGATTCTGCGCCCACAGTTCCTACATTGACATAACAAACATTTTATATCTGTTACTCATGATCTTTTCTTCTTTTTTATCTTTTTTGGTATCATGGCTGAGTTCAGGTACCTTCCAAAATTAAAGGAATCGTTTTTCACATCTTTTAACAAGTCGACATCTCGTTTTATGTGCTATCGGCCATATGTGCCACATCCACTGTATGTGAGAGAATTGTTGTTTCTGATCATTATGTATTTATTTTATCATTAACTTTACTTTCAGTTCTTTGTTTTTTTTTTTTTTTTTTTTTTTGAGTAGTGTTTAACGCCCGTTTTCACTACTGAGGCACCACAGGCGGTGGACACTGATGATACATGAGATTTTTTTTTTTTGAGTAGTGTTTAACGCCCGTTTTTACTACTGAGGCACCACAGGCGGTGGACACTGATGATACATGAGATGAAATGATACATTGGGAAAGGATATTTTTTTTTTTTTTAAGGAAGGAAGCGTTCCAGGCCTAAGTTTAGGTACCTCCCCGGCATTTGCCAGTTATGAAGACTGAGGAAAACCTGGAAAAAACCCCAGTCAGGGAGGACGGTCCTGGCGGGATTCGAACCGCAGACCTCCCGCTCACGAGTCCGTGCCTTAACGACCTCGGCCACCCGTGGCGGTCAGTTCTTTGTAGAAACCTAATTTCGCATCATTTTATTCTTCTTTCAGCTTGTTATCTTAATATCCAGACCTCACTCTGGTGTAGATATAATATTACACGTTGTAATTAACAGTTAACCTCTCATGGTTTTCTCTGCATATCTAATTGTACCTACAACAATGCACATCGTATTTATGAAACGTTTCTTCTAAATGTATATTCATTTGATTTATCGATAGTGCACATTCCAGATTCACTTGCTCTGTCATTTCAGCATCAATTCATATTTTATCTCTTCTTAAAGCATTGTTCTGTAAAGGCATCACTTTAGTTTTAGATGTCAATATACTCATGTTATTATTCCTTATTAGACCCTTGTTTCTTAAGGGATAATGGGATTGTGTAAGTTTTCACTACTGAGGCATCATAGGCGGTGGACAGCTGTAATATATGAGATGAAATGACATTTGCCATTTATGAGGACTGAGGAAAACCGGGAAAAGGCCTCCTCATTCATGGAAGACGGTCGCGAAGGGAATCAAATCCCAAGACCTCCCACTCACGAGGCGCCTGCTCTTTCCCAGAAAGTAGTCGATCCCAGGCGGGCCGTAACTGAAATAACCTCCCTGTACTTCTATCCTATCATTTATTGCTATTAGGCATAATGATTGTTACCATTCTTCTGGAATGCTGCACATATTCTATATTTCTTTCATTTGTAATTTGCCCCCCCCCCCCTTCCCTTTGCAGTAGCGCAAACTGCTGAACAGTAGCTCTCCTTCACAGAACCAGCGTTCGGACCTTTACCAAATCGCAGGCAGGTGAAAAATGTCATACAATATGTTTGAAAAAATCTTGATATTTCAGAAAATTGTATATTGAATAGGTTAATAATTAATGTAGAAAATTGTTCAGAAAGGCTCAAACATTTAAATGCCGAATAAGTTTTCTAATGTGAAGCATTTGTCTCAGTATTGAAACAATATATTCAATCTCCAGCTTTGTCTGCTCAATAATACATAACGTTACCATTGTGTGACACCGGCTGTTATAAATCATAAATTGTTTCATTGCGAGTGATTTTCGTAATATAAGAGTATTGTAGGAAAATCGATTTGCCAAGAGCTACGGTTATAGAAAACCGCTCTACCGTTCCAAATGTTTATTATCTCTTGTTTCATGAAATTAAATAAGTCATTACGAAGAATAAGGTCGTCGGAAATGAAACAGACACAAACAATTGATTTCAATTCCGATTATCGTGTTTTGCCTTTTGATAACGCGCACTTTCTAAACCATGTTATCTCCCATTCCTGACAAAGGAAAATAATTGCATTTTTTTTTTGTTAGAATCAATTGAATATATTCGACTTCTATGGAGTGATTACAAATCAAAATACCGGCATTTTTTTCAATCATCGTGAGTATGCGTACTTAGCTTTTCAGGTGATCCATTAAATCACCCGTGAATGAGAGGCACTTAAAACCACCTGACACGCACCACTTGAGCTCAAAAACATTTGAATTTTAAACTGTGCCATAAGCTGAAACTAAACAGGTTTTTAATCTGTCTTTTACTTATATGTATAATTAATATGTTTTCTAATCAGGCTTCTTTACAGAATAACTAATGTATAAGCCTTTTCTAAAAGAATAATACAAAAGATAAAGAAGTACAAGTAGTACTAAAACTACTCAGCAGTAGCAGTAGCATTAGAAGTGTATTTATTTACAAAATATACTTCAACAAATCTAACTCATCCATGTTACACGGATCCTGAAATTCTACGTGCTTTCCCAATACATCAGAAAAAACATGAAATGGCACATACTAATATTTAACTATTAAGAGAAAAGCAATATATCTAATTAAATAAATAAATGGAGAAAGAAGTAATATATAATAGATTTTAAATACCTAAATAAATTAAATGAAAAGAAAACAATACAAAAGTATTGTCTCACATATGTTACAAATAATTTCCTACTCAAGTTTCCCTCCCTTCCTGATTGTCTACCTCTTCTCATCTGAGATGTAAGCTTTGCTTAAAAATTTACCTACTCCCTCCTCCTCCTTCCTATCTGCCAGCAAAGTACAGCACTGCCACTGTCATCTTCCCCCAGTAACAAATGGGACCGATATATCTCTTTTTCCATTCTTCTGTCCCCTTGCAGTACACCAGAATATGTTCCCAAGATTCTTTCTCCGCACATAGAGGGCAGATTCTCGTACACTCTCTGTCTTTACTTTAGTCATCCGCAGATTTTGGTCCCAGTTTGGACGCAACGTTCCATCCCCCATCATTCGATTTTAGCTCCGCTTGTATCTCCAACGAAATTTTTCCGCACACTCCGAAAGAGTCAGCTGCCTATTATTGTCCCTCAAGCGTTTCTTAATTTTCCTCCAAGCCTCCCCTTCTGCTATTGCGCTCCAAGATCCAAATGTTTACCCATTCCTACATTTTCCAGACCCTTTCTTAATTTTGAAACCATGGTCTTATCCCTTCTCCCATTCTCAGCTGCTCCTGGTAGCAGATCGCCCTAATTAGTGTATGATCTCGATGAATAATTTGTAGTCACTGTTGCACAATCTCACTATAGACATCAAATTCCCTAAACCGGTACTCACCCGATCCATGTAGATCATACTACTGTCTATAACAACTCTACCAGCCCACCTGGAATTCTTCTTCCTATCCGGAAAGATTCTACTGCTTTCATATTCGCTTTAATTTTTGTACTATGTATATTATAAATAATAGCATATTTGATAATTTACTGTAAATGTCTGATGACTAGTATTTGCATTTGAGCCATCGCAATAAGCTCAATTCTTTTTAACATATATAGAAAGCATTTTACGACCTTTATACTTGTACAGTTTGGAATAGCAAACCTCTATATTTCTGGATGATACAATTTTGGTTTAGTTCGTAAGATAGCTAATGGAAGATTTATCAATAATCCTGAAATATTATGGATACATGAAATTATATATATTTCTGTAAAAAATGGGGTTCCTTAGAATGTATTTAGAGCATTTGATTAGTAAATAATAGGAAATCCAAATTTAAAGATATTCCCAAAATACAGTGGGAACAGTTTTAAGGTTCCGCAACTTAGATCACCAATCAACTGGCCTACTCTCCATTCGCTTGATAGTTATTGATTGGACGGCGTTGAAATGAAAATCCTATTTAATAAATACTAAGCACGGTGCTAAATCGTTTTCACACAGTGAAAATTGGTCTATTAAAATGTTCCACAAAGTGACTCTGTTAGTGAATATTTGTGAAAATTGCCCATACGAGTTTAAAAAAGCATTACAAAATTCGTTCTTTAATTTACGTAACATATACTGGAGAATACAAAATTGTATGCACATGTACAAGAAAAAAGTAAATTGGTTAAAGCAGAGGTTCTCAACCTTTTCCAGTGATGTACCCTTACATTAAACGCAGGATATTAGGTGTATCAGTAAGCAATGCGTAATGCGTGATTCTGGTACAAGGAACAAAGTATTTCTCTACATTTATAATACTAATGATTTATTTAGTTATTCCTTGTAAGCCCTATTTAGAATTAGATACTTATTGAATAAAAATGTTCTGCCTATTCAATGGATTGCTATGTAAAATGTCTTAAAATTAATTTTTGAGTGACTGAATACATAAACAAACTTTGACAAACAGTATATTCCTCATACTGGTACCCCAGTACTCATACTTACAATCAGTACAAATTTATCAAATTTCTGACTAACACTTTTGTTTCAGGGCGAAGATTGAGCTTGTTTAGCTCAATACAGTTCTTTAATGTTTCAACTGATTTAATTTTATTCTTTAATCGGGATCAACGATAAATTATTTCTGTACTTGTTTAATCTATATATACATACATACATATATTAGAGAGTAAAATTCACATACAAAGGTAAGTCGTTACGAACACCAACAACAAATTTACAACCTTTTCTGATATTAGTTTTTTCTTGTCAGACAAGAAATCTATTTAATTTATCGCGTTTATCATTTGCCTGAGAGTTCCGTCATCAATTCGCCTTTCTCGGAAGGAGTTAAGATTTCTGATAAGGTGTCAGCAATAGAAAAGGAGTCTTTAATCCAAAATTCTGCATCCACGTTTTCGGGAAGTACTCATTGAAATCTAAGATGAGACTGCCAAGGTGCTCCTTAATGCTCACTGCCAGTTAACAATGAAGAAAACATCCAACAATGGAAAGAAAGAAAGATATAATATTGATTTCTGTTATCATGAATTTTAGTATTTTTCTTAAGAGTCGCAATTTTATCCTGTACCAAGACTAAGGAAGTAAGCGCACCTTACAAGCTCTTGTTCAGTAGGTTGAGGTGGCAAATTACATCCGACATGTAAGCCAACTGGACAAACCGCAGCTCATCAGCGAAACAATCGAAGTCTGAGGATGAACTTGGATGGAGTTGGAGAGAAAGAGCTGCTTCCTGAACAAGTTCAAACGGACTACTTCCCTAACTTCAGTGTGAAGTAATGGAGAATTATGTTCAGCACCCATTTCATTACACAAAAAGAAAATATCCGTGATTTCGTAGCTCTGGACTTAATGAAGTTGAAAAATCTGACGCTTTTATTTAAAACTTGTCTTTTGAATCTGACACAAAGTGCATATAACTCTGACAATTTAACAAATAAAATCTCGTATTCAACAATAATAATGTAAATCCATGCTTTCTTAGCTGTAAATGCGTCTAGCAGTTAAACAAATGACAAAATGTATCCCATTGCTTTATGATCAAATATATTTGACCTGCGCTCTGTCATTATCGTAGAATTAAAACTGAACTTTCATATTATTTTGTAGCGTATCACACACACATTTTATTATAATATAAATCATAATCTATTATTTCCATTTAACTATAGTAGAATTGTTAAATATTTGTTGTTTACAAAATAAAGTTAATTTACATTATTTGCTACAATTTTTGCGTACAATCCAGCAACAGCTCCCACGCCATCAACGGCACGCGCACCATAGGTTGAGAACCTTTGGGTTAAAGGATAAGAACGAACGTCAGTTGCGAGCTGTATTTTGACACCGTCGGACAGTTGTGCAGTCGATAATGACATTTCATTAAATATTGTTATGCAAGTGAAATAACCACTGCGTTATCGAATATTTACCTTCAATGAGAAAGAAACAAAGTGTTGTGGCAGAACGAGGTTTCCTGTCAGCCTAGTTCCAACATGAAAAACAAAGTTTGTGCAGAAGTTAAATAATACAGGTTAAATGACTGAACGGAAAAAAATTGAAGACGTAATGTCTCACAAAAAAGAAAACTTTATGCAATAAGAATTTTCATTAAAGTCCTCCTCTAATTGCCCACTTAGCTCACGGAGTTTTCAATGCAGCTGACAGAATTAAATAAATTAAATCTTACTTAAAGAATAGTAACGTACTCTCTCCCCGCAGCTCTCTGCGGTCTGTATTTACAAACGACGATGTAATTAAACAGCTTTAAAAACACGCACCCTTTAGTAGCAATAGAGATAGAAATTATTGAAATAGAGACTGGTTTTCAATACTTTACCTTTAATAGACGCTCTTCATTTGTTAACCAGTTCGTTAGTGGAACTACTGTTGTGTACTTTCATTCTTGGTTGAATAAAGGAGAACAGAGTGGACATGACCTACAATTGTGTGTCAAAAGTTTGATCTTGAACTTAGAAAATAATTCCCCACGGGTTATAAAGTTGAACAAACTGCTTATTTAAAAAAAAAAATTAAAAATGTCATTAAGTTAATTGAAAACAGAAAACCTTTATAAAGCGTCTTACAAAATTTAGGTTGTATATATATATATATATATATATATATATATATATATAACTTAAGTTGTTTTAAAATAAACATCCTACTATGTAAAAACAAGAGTCGGAGAGGAAAAAAAAGCAAGAGCATCGGCACAGTAAATCGAAGATCCGTTGTTCCAGTCCCGGCCTGATTTCACCGTAGTCTAACATATAGCATATGTGAAAAAACTCAGTCCTTTAAATATTTTAAGTGATCTAATACTTAAAACAAAGGATTTTAAAAAGTTGAATTCTATATGAAGAAAATTTTATTACAAGTACAAACCGTCTTTGATAATTCGTATAGAAAATTTAAATATTTTTAACAAAAATTATCGCCAACAAATTCTTTCTTTTTCACAGACAGCATTTTTAGTACTGCAGCCTGCTATAAAATTATGATTAGAATTTTGAGCTGATAAGACATGTTGCAGACCTCGTTAAACGATAGAAAACGTAATATTTAATTTAAATTACTTTTACAACTTTAACAGAGTATTTGCATGCATTGGGGCTATAAACAACGTCTGAAATATAAGTGATATCAGTATTTTTGGGCACATCAATTCAAAAGTACGATTCGTATATAAAAAGCATATGTTTCGAAAGAAGTTAGGATGTGCACATATTCGAGCACTATCTTTTGTAGTGGATGGGTTTTAATTTGTTATCTGTACCGTTTTTTCCATTTAATGCGGATTACTGCTACCGGGAGGTTACGGGTTCAATTCCCAAATCTGCTTAGAAGTTTATCATGTTAGGGAGGTCTGCAACGGGGTCCACCCGCCTCGTAAGGAAAACTGGGAAACTGCTTTAATCTAGAAAGCGCTATGATAGCGGTATGCTAATGATGTCGAAAGACGGACTTAAGAGGACGCAGCGGTCGCTGCGGCTAGCAGAGATCCGTGAGGGCTACATCAAGAGGAAGAAAAGAACACGTAATGTGTCCACTAGATAAACATCGAAGCTTATAAGAGGATTAAAAGAACCATCCTCTTTTATTCAACAAAAACATAAACATTATGAAACAGAAGTTTTTATTTTCTTCCTTGATAAGCCCATCTCTCTCACGTAGCTATCTTTATATACAAAGCGGCTATTATGGGAAAACTGATGGTCCCTATATGAAAAAAAATCAAACAGCAAAATTAAATATAAATATCTTACAATGGATTTGGTTAACTATCCCATCCTATTTAAAAAAATATATATTGAGAAATGCTGAACTGCGTAATTGGCCAGCGTTCTGTGTTTACGATAATTATCTGATGTAGTCTTGTTAAACATTCTCGATTAAACAATAACAACGCTATATAAAATGAGGGATAACTGGGTATGCAATTAATTATGTATTCATTATTAATATCCATCCTCTGTCCGTTTGCAAATATTAGCAACCACCACTACTGTATTTAGTAATTATAGACTGTTCCAGGAAGAAACTGGGGTCGCTTTAAACCCTGAATGAAATATGTATTTTCAACAATTTAGCAATATATTAAAATTGTACCTATAAGATACACACACACACACACACACACATATATATATATATATATATATATATATATATATACATGTTACTAAAAGTGCGATTGCATATATAATCGGGCGGTAAATTAAAACTATTTGCATAGTAGATTTTCAAACTACTACAATAGATAAAACCTTTTTTTTTCAAATATTATCTTTAGGCCTAATAGTTTTCATGCAAAAATTCAACCAAATTTTTGGGGTGGAAAACGCCAAAGAAATAAAATCATGGCCAAAAGCAGTATCTGAAATGGATTTTGCAGGAGAAAGGTACACATGAAATTGTGGGGTGCTTAAAGATTTTGGTATATGTAATTAAAGTGTAAATTTAAAAATAAGAATAATAAATTAATGGTTAACGGGAGTAGCAAGTAGTTATGGAGTGGAGTATGCATTGGGCATCAAAAATAGAAAAGGCTTAGAACAAATTTAACTGGGGTATATTTGGTTATTAGACAAAACATTATGCACAACAGCTGGAAGATAGCGAACGTTTACGAAATATAAATAGACAAAATACTGATGCACAATGCGCAGAGGTCTTGCTTAATCTGCAGATTAATAGGTCAGGGTTTGCAGGGTGGACACTTGGATATCTGTGGGAGAGAAGACAGACATCTTACATGGCTAAAATTAGGTACTTTCAAAGGAAATATAATGTTTCCGGGGAAATAATTTTCCCAGTCTGTAGAGAAAGCGATTCCAGAAGGCATATTCTGGCAGAATGCAATTAAACAGCTTATAAGAAATAAGCATGTACCACCACAATTCCTGAATTCCAGAAGAAGTTTGAACGTTTGACTGGAAGTGTTGATATACGAGATACACACACACATCTGGGATATTTCTGTCGAAGACCCAACAAAGAAAGACTACAGAGAACAGAAGGGCATTTTGGGAATGGGAGAGAGTAAAGTAACGGGAAGGGGGCTCAGGGTTAAGGGTTCTACATGTGTTTGTGTATAAGCAACTAAACCAATTCATAGTAAACGTGTGATGTAAGTATATTGGTCTACACACACACATATATATATATACGAAGGTATTCATATCAAATGCTGCCGTTATTAAGAATAATATATTCTGATTGTTAAACGGACGGTATTAGTATGTACGACCATAAGGTATTTGTTCAATGGTACACCTGCCACAACAAACGTCCACTATCACTATTAGTATGTTATCGTACATACTTGTTACTTTTACTAATTGAGAGGACAGCATTTCCATTTTGCGCCCGAGAAAATATTTCAAATATAACTGTGTGAATATTATACTCTGAAAGACCTTCGCATTTTCTACAGGCTTTGACAGGTCTCTGGTTTGCATGAAGCGTTATTAGTGAGATCTTTGTCGCTTATCTGTATTGAATTTTTGCTACTCAACAAATATAAGCTAAGCGAAGAGGGTGATGTAATATAATTTCAAAATCATATGTAAACAAAACAGTCCTGCATTACGATAAAGTTTACATAAGTGTGTGTTAGTTTTGTCTGAGTTCGTTTGTGCTTATTTTTTACAAGAAGCTGGTAAAAATAAACCTAATCAAAATATAAAGTGTTTATTATGAATATAACATTTTGGAAAAAAGCTATGTTGTCCCGAATTTACAGCAAGCCTCTACTTCTTAAGTAGAGGCTTCCTAATATATTTAGAGTTCCGTACCGCACACGCCCATTTAGTTTGGCAAAGGCATTACACGCAGTGATTAGCTAACTACAAGCCATTAAGCTTTGAATCTAGTACTATAAGACAGCCTTGTTCCAAATATACTGAGCGAAATTATTTTTATGGGATTCCTTCTTGCTACAACATCAAAATAATATTGAGATCAGCAGATATTTTTCGCTTCTATGCTTTCCGTGAGGAAGTGAATCAAATGTGCCATTTAAAAGTTGATATTAAATACGATACATATACACGTTCATATATAATAATGTTTATAGCCATAGAAGAACTCAAGCAGTTCGAAATATAACAATTACAAATCTGTTCCTTTTTCTAAGTATTTTATCCTTTTCTGCTTTTCTAGTTATTGCTATTGTAGCTACATTTTTAATAGTGTTATATTATTTTTCATTTATATATTATTATATATATATATTACATATATCTATTTAATATATCATGTCTAGCATTAGTCTTTTCTGGTATATATCTTTCGAAATGGTTGGTTTTCACAAATATACAATTAAATTATCGCATATAAACATAGAGCGGTTTATGGCTGAGCGTTGTGGTTGGCACGTTGAGCGCAAAATTTTGAAGCAGTTTAATCGGTTTCGATTATGTGCCGCAATTTTTTTAATAGTGTTTATCGCCCGTTTTTACTACTGAGGCACCACTGATGATACACGAGATGAAAAGATAAATTGGGAAAGGATTTATTTTTTAAGGAAGGAAGCGTTCCTGACCTATGTTTAGGGTACCTCCCCGACATTTGCCATTTATGAGGACCCTCAGTCAGGGAGGACGGTCCTGGCGAGAACTGAACCCCAAACCCCCCGCTCACGAGTCCACGCCTTAACGACCTCGACTCATGGCGATATGCTCCAGATTGGGCATCAATTTTGAAGCGATTTGTTGTTGGCGTTCAGTGGCCTAACATTGTGATGGCAATTTTTGAAGCGGGTTTAATAGGCTGATTATTTTTTGCTTAGGTGTTGCTGCCCACACTTCATTGACAACAATTTCTCAGGTTGAATTATGTTATTTTGTTAATTGGAACTCTACAGGACTGGGAAAGGAGTTCAATAGTATAAGTTAGCACCGATGCGACACACACACACACACACACACACACACACATATATATATATATATATATATATATATACATATTGGTACTTAATTATGTCCATATCCTTTCGCGTCCTCTGGTGTTTTGCGTATTATAGACTTTGGTACGTTAAATATACGCTTAGTTGCCGCGGCGCGTGAAACTGAAAACTGCTTAACTGATGACTGCGTATGTCAAGTGAGAACTTATCTGGTCTGAGACGATACTGCGAACTGCGTGTCTCAGCAAGTTTGTGAGTACTTCCGCGAACTGCGGAGGTTACTACTGAGAAATGAACCGCGCGGGTTGTAATATTTAGAACTGCTTGTGTCTCGCCACTCTTAAAACTTAGAACTGTCTAACTGCATGCGTCTCACGGCGTGTAGGACTTCAAAACTGATTTAAATATTAAATTCAAATCAAGTAATCTTCAACTTAATGATTGCCAAGCGGTCATAAAGGCACGCGCAATCTTCGCGCCTACCTTTAAAAGTCAAAGCATACCATTGGCTGGTTAAAAATCACCTGCCATACATACGAATCAATATTATTTAAAAGTTTAAAATTTTTGTTGGAATTGGTTGGTTTAAAAATTAACATTAAGACAGTTGGTCGGGGTCAAAGCCCCAACCGGTTTAAAAACCTTCAGTTTATTAACCCTACAAAATACCGGTTTTAAAAAGGGGGGGGGGGCCTTCACACACGCGACCCTCAGGTTTCTTTCTTTACATAGAGGTTTTATGACCTTTTTGTTGGTTTTCTAGCATTCCGCAACAAAAAGTTTTTGATTTGTTTTATTTACGGATTCTCTTTAACACCTCAGGTCATCAGCGTCCCTTTCAGCCGATAAATTTTGCTCAGAAGTCTCTGCTTTCAGCCTTGAGGTTCTTTTTCGTGCCGTAAATGTACGATACGGGACCCACGACTTTACTACCCTTCCGAAGGAAGCTGCACTTAGGATTTTTACGCGCGAAAAAAATCCATCGACCCTGGCTGGAATTGAACCCATGACCTTGGATTTACGAGGCAAGTATAGTTAACACTATACCACCAGGACCGACCCCGCAACAAAACACGAAGGAGCTTTCTCTATTGCTGACATTCAACTCAGGTGTTAGTATTATGTCGTATTATACACATATGATATCTACATTACTAATTACAATATATGAAATATTATGATTGGGTTTACATAAATATGCAATATAATTATTTTCAGTGAAACTAATATACTTATAGTGTTATATAATATGTAGTATCATCTTATATGACAAGTTCTTTGTTGTCTTTTAAAGCATTTTCATTAGAAAAGCACTATTAGGTCAAAACTGTGCTAAATTCCTTCTCGCAGTAACAGGGATATAAATAAGCTGTAGACGTTTTAAGTGAAGTGAAGACCGTTGTTATGAACCGTGTGCTTATTCCAACTTAGAATATGTTCATATCTTACGCATGAAGTGATTACACATGCCTTGTGTTAAGCACTCTAGTTCTCCCGCCCCCACAATTTCATTCGTCTGGGAATGTCTAATGCTTGCAACACTTGACGAGGTACTTTCAAGGCCTGTTGGAATAATGAAACACCATCCCTCAGAGGCAAATAGCAAATGTTCTACCGACTTATTATTCAAGCCATTAGAGCACACGGGTCTTTACAGACCTATTTGGTGGAGTGATACTACAGAAATTAGTGCCTTTATATTTCACGGGTTCTTCGCCTACCAGCAGTTCTGATTCAACTAGTCTTTGTACTAAACGGAACCGTTTCTGTGCGTTTCAAACTAGGGAAAGTTGTTACTTCAATGTTGAATAAACACCCTGGCCGATTATTATATTCATTTTTTCGTGACTGTTGCTTAAACTTATTTTGACAAAACAAAGTGTTTGTAATATCAAGTCTGTCCGGAAACTACCCAGCCATTTTGAATATTTTTTTAATTCTTATCGCACTGTAATTTTTTCTCCGCTCATGGCACACCATATACTTCGTCAGTTTTCGTCACTTATGAATAATATCGCGCTTATCAACGTTCCATTCATGATTATTTTGAAGTGTATTATAAAGAATGTAGATTTTTGTATGATAGCTGAAGGTACATAAATATTTGTGAATCAAATCAGACAAAGATTAGGAGAGGGAGGAAATAAAGAAAAGGGATGGGATTTAAATGATAAAAATACACAGGGTAGACCTTATAGTGAAATAATTTATGATTACTGAACCCCTAGCTCCTGAATATTTCAGTAGTAAATTAATGCTATTATTTTCTTCTTTGAATTGTATGGAATAAAGAATTAAGGACAATTTATATTTTGTTGTAAAGATATTGATTGAAGTTATGGTGTGGACACCTTAGAATGGTGTGAGCTAAAATCAGGTTTAGTCCTTCGTATTTTATATTACGTTAGCATTTCAATTTCTCATAATTTGTTCCCAGTTATGAGCGCAACTGTGCCCATGTAGTCGATATTTTAGAGATATTTCAAATGTTTCTCTGCACTTTGCTTAATATGTTTTTCAGGATGTCGATACATTTTTCTACCCAGAAAGTAAGGTCCCAGAAGTAAAACTAGCATGTTTCACAATCACTTGCAGCTCTGTGTTCCGCACACAAAACTTACCACCGGAACCAAATAGGTTAAACTTACTCTCGTCTGCAAACAGAATAGTTTTCCAATATTCAAAATTCTTAGTAATGTGCTCCTAAGTGAAAACCGTCTTCTGTCTCCTTCTTAGCCACTCTGCCGACGTGTCATATTTTTTCAATATATTTCTCATGTTTCTATGTTTTGCAGCTTTTGCAGCATTTAATTTGGAATGTTCTTTTACCATCTGGGTTATCAGTGTTTCTCTTTCTCATTTTCTAGAATGATTTTCTTTCTTTTTTCAGTTAAATATCTTATATTCTCCTTGATAGCACTTTACAACAGCGTATACTGTTAGCTAAGCATATTCATTATATTACCAATATTTCTGAGAAATTTCATACGCGAACAATAATCTTATCTTCACATATTTTTGTTTCGCCACTTTCCTGCACGTTATGCAAAAACTATCATTTTATTGTATGATACAATGAGCGCTATTTATGTGTATTTACGATTGAGGACTGGGAGTGTGCTGTTCAGTTTTACCGAGTGAATTTTTCCTTTATGTTAATACACAAAAATGCTTTTTTACTGTATTCTCAAATGCCAAGGGAGCAAAAAAAAATGTATACACACTTTTACAGTAGATATCTACTTAATATATTTCAAAGTTGGATCAAAAGCAACAGTAATGTGTAGTATGATGCTCTGTAAACAGGTGTGACTCACATACATTACGATAGCGTTGTTACGTGACCACTAAATCAATAATCAACAAATGAAGCCAAGATTATCGTATGATATTCTGTAAACAGATGTGACTCACATTACGTTATGCTAGCGTTGCTACAACAAAATGGAGCCAAGATTATCCTTTGAACAGCGGTAAGCAATTTTGAAGTGGTATTGGAAAATCGAGAATGTTATTGAAGTTCAAAGGCAATGGAGACGTGTGTACAGAACAGAATCGTCAACGCGAGCAACAATTGCACGTTTTCGACACAAATTTGAGACTCGTGGTACCGTATGCGATGCTCACAAGGGCAGATCTGGGAGACCTCGCACAGCAACAAGCCCCGCGTCCTAGGCTATGGTTTTGGAACATTTTGAGCACTCATCGCAGAAATATACAAAACAATGCGCACGTGAGACTGGGGTTAGCAGAACCAGCGTACATCGTATTATTAAAACACGAAGTTGAAAGTTTTCATCCCAAGACATTGGCATAATTAACTGTAAAAGTATAAGATGATTAGTGCATCATTTTTTATTTGTGTGAATTCAGTTTTGTTATGTTAACATAGGTTTTTCTTTGCTTGAAATGTGCATATAATTTTGGCTCCCTCTGTATGCACAATATTGAAATTTCTTACATACATTGATAATTTAACATATACAGGTCAAAACCTGCCAGTCTGAATAATTGCCTACTTAAAATAAAATTAATTTAAACAAAAAGAACATCAATTTATATAACTGAATGTAAAGGTGAAAACAAATCTTTGTTGAATTTTAAAGTCTCACCCCTTCAATGAGCCATGTCATTTCGCAATTTTAAAATGCTATCCTACTAATGATACTGAACATTTAAAAAGGACTTAATCGTTATTACATCTTTTAAAAACTATTCAACATTTCATGTAATAGCTGTGTTTTTGTAATATTTTTTTTCAAAATGGTGTGTAATCGGAAAGAAAAAAAAAAAGAACATATATGGAACAGTTTAAAACAGACCATAACACTACAATAATAATATTTGTAATTTTATGTAAAAATTGAATTTTTCAACCTATAACTAAATTATTTATTTTTTCTCTTTCAAATTCAAACAATAAATTAATGGTGATTATATTTTACATATCACCTCTTCATCCCCAGACACCTGCATTCTGAAATTTGATATGGCATCCCTAATATTTTGATACTTATATTTTAAATAGGATTTAATTGCTATAACATTGTTTTTTATATCGTTGCCTGACGGATTGGTTAGGAATGCCAAATTGTGTTTCGTACAATTAACTGATATTTTATTCAGTTTAAATTGATACAAAATCATTTCCGGTTGTTAGGTAAGGATGAAAAAAATGCTATAACTGTTAAATCATCTATTTATCATAAGATAAGGGTGTTAATTTTTACAATTAGGGTTAACTAGGGGTGAGGAGTGAAGCCTAAAATGAAATCAATATTGGTTATAGACTTCTAACTCAAAATCTAAATATACGTGCTTTTGTTTAAATAACAATATTTTAAAAGCGTAATTGTTCAGAAAATTTTGGAATGAAAGCCCTGTAAACTTATTGCATTATACGAATAGTTTCAGAAAAATACAATGAAAAGATCACAAATATATATTGTATGAGTTTGACTTTGAGTTACTTTAAATGCAAAATATTGTGGTATGTTTATGTCGATAAAAAATAAACGATTAGTAGAAAAGTAATGTGATACCTATGAATATGGAAAAATAATAATGCATGAAAATATCAACAATCTGAAAAGTGATAAAGAATCTAGAAAAATTACAAAATCTATATACACATGTTGAAAATTTCGTACATCGTCAAAATTCAATCGCAGATAAAGAAAGTTGCAATTACAAAGAACATTTCACTTACGTGACGTCATCTTAAAATCGATCAATGAAACGAAACAAAACTTTGAATTTTGTCCAATCACAGCTGAATATTGCAGTGAAACTATCAAATCCGTTTTATCACGGGACATGCATTTGTCTAGTGGTCAGTGTAGCCAACTCTATACCTCCATTATATAATTCCTGAGCACGCATCACTGACCACTTTTCTGTATTTTCAGTAATTGTAAATTTAACTAACTTAATGTGTATTCACTTAAGGAATTATTTTTGCGTATTCAGTAAAATAGTGTGAAATAGTTTTGTAAATTATGTAACAATACCTGCCTAAGCAACCATAAATCTTAATAAATATGTTGTTCAGAATGGTAAACTGTTTTCTCTGTTTTTTTTTTTCTCGGTTGGTATTAGTAACTCTAAAGTAGCGACTGTATTTGTCAACTCTCGTCTATTTCCTTCTCACGGTTTCTGAGTAGGTAGGTATTCATAAGTATAACATTTTGTATAATTGTTAATAATCCGTGGGCGATTTTCAAATATATATAACTTTTATTCTTATTCTCTTCATGAAAAAGAGAAGTATTTGGCCCTTCTCTATTGGAATTACTGCCAATCGAAATTTGTCTGTTCTTAGATGGCTTGAAAAGGTTAATTCATAATAAAAATGCACAATTATTACAATATTGCAAGCCAAGTTTACGGGAATTATATTTAAATTTGTATTTTATTCGTGAAATAGTCCTAATAAATATCACTCGATCTGAACTTTCCAGATAGTTCACTCATAATATTTGTGAATTTACTGCATTCTCAGACCCTATTGTGTCGATTTTTAAATGTTTTAGTTATTGTCGATTTTATTGCATTGCTCTTCTTGTGGCGTCTATAGATCGTTGACTGAATACTATAGGTGTAAGTCTATAGATATGACTGAAATGGAATGAAATGAAGTAATAATGGCGCATATGTTTTCGGAGTCTTTGACGCCTTGAAGTTACTTGGCATTCACATTCTGAGGGTAAGGAAAATATTCGAAAAAAAAGTCTTACCCAGACTGCGTGACCTGATTGGGATTCGAACCCAGGACCTCCAGATTAGTCGCAAACACTACCACTAGATCCCGGTTACACAACCTTGTTATATGCATGTCAATTAACCCTAAGGGTGTTCTACTGCAGTTGCCATTATCGGCGTGATATAGTGCAACTGATATGCAACAGAAAAAAAAAAACCTATAATGTCTGTAACAATAAAAAATAATAACTTAAATGATACAAACCAACAGAAAAAGGTAAGTATTTCAGAAATGCTAACAATAACAAATAAAAGAGAACGCGTTGTATAGCATCCATGTCATTCTCAGAAATGCCTGGAAGGATATTGGGTAACAATATGGAAACCAAATTAGCGACATTTAATTAAACCGATTGTGTACATTTCGTATGACCCTACAACAAAAACAGGCTGAAGTGTGGTTACATTTAATCAGATTTTGAAAAAAACAGAGCATATGCACAAGTGAGGTAGAATTAACTTGTCAAAACAGTCGACAAGAAGCCAAGAGTGGGCTCTAGAGAGTCTTATTCTGGAGTAAATGCTGTAAGCAGCAACTCTAAAATAGTTCGCAGTCGTACAAGAATATTTAGTACAATTTCCCGGCTTGTCAACTTGACCAGACACTCAAGAAAGCATTATGCAAATGTCATTTATGTACCTTACAAGAGAATTCATTTTAAATACAATGTTGCAAAGTGTTCTCAAATAATGAGCAGGAAATACTAGAATAAATTAAAGAGTAATGAATCAAAATTAATACAAAGGAAATTAAAATAAAAAAACTATCCGCAATTTTGTTCTTCCAATCTACTTATACACAAGCAGAGGTTTAACAAGTACGTCATTTATAAATCGCCTCTTTTCTCGGAAACAGTCTACAAACTTTCCCTTAGCCGTAGCTAAATTCTGCAGCGGCTAGAGCGACAGTTCCGAGCGACAGCGAAGAGAAGCGAACTCCTCAATCCCGAACGGGAGATAGCGGAATATATTTTTCTGTTTGCGTGGCCGCTTGTAAATGATTGTAATTGTGGCAAATCTCTTTTGATTCCAGCAGAAAAATTTTGTAAATATCAATTTATAGTGCATTGTATGCATGGGACTATTTTAGGAAATAAACCATTGTAATGGTGGCAAATCTCCAACTCCGGCAGAAAGGATGTAAGGATTCGAAACCACCGCCTAACAACTACAGCATAACGCTCTAACCGTCTGAGCTATCATGCCGTTATGCTTGAGCGCCTTATTATCTAACTATATCTGTGGAGGTCACAATACCTTCAATTTTCTCTACTATCGCTCGGTACTGCAGCTCTAACCGTTCCAGAATTTAGCTACGATTAGGATAAGAGTCTACACGCTGTAGGCAGGGTGTTCCAGCCCTCGAAACCCAAATGTTTATTGGTTAATGGTTTCAACGGCCATGCAACAACATTTTCTCCAACAATAGGCCTCGGCGTTGGGTGCGAATTATTGGTCAGCAAATCATTACATCTTGCACTCTTGATCAGGGCACAAAAATAGGAATAGCTCAGATACCAACTCCGAGAGAACTGCTGCACGGAAAAAGCCCCCCCTCCAAAAAAATTAAACTGACCTGCTTGAAACTATCCCTACTTCATGAGATATTGCCAGATCAAATTAGAAATTTAATGTGCTATCGTTATAAAAACTCCAACAGGCACAAGCATTGATTCGGTGTTTATAGAAGTAAAAGAAACATTTTAAGTGTGTGAAATACTGTTTGATTTTGCATTATGTCAAAACATGTGACAATATACTTTAATAACTGTTTAGTTTGCATAGAGTTTAACATTTTCCTCTGGTTTGATGAAAAAAAGTTCACATTTAATAGAAATGCATGTAAACCCATCACACTTTTACATTTTCAAAAATCAATTCAATGTAATCAATTCCAATGCTTTCTATTCAATGGCATTAAAGTGTACAGTAGAATGAGGTATATCAATATTGTGGGTGATGTAATATATTTCCAGTACTGTACACTATCGTTGTGTATGTTCTTTATCACCATATCTTGTCATCATCATCAGAATTTAATTTTGTTTTGTTTTAGTTAAAATTATTTTAATAATAAATTTCGTTTGTAACATATTTATCAATTAAACTAATTAATATTTTTCTATTGCAATGTATACTACTGTAAAATATTCTAAATAATTTTCATTTGTTTCGAAATAAAGAACTGACTTATCTGAGAGTTTTATAAAAAGAAATATGCCCTTTGAATTAAATTTAAATTGTGCACTACTTTTGAGACGCCCTACATAACACAGAAAGTAAAGGTCTACGGGTACAAAAAGACGTTAGTTATACAAAAATTTATAACTTCACAATGTTTCTGTTCGATTATTATTTTTATTAATGAAGAGTTTCCAACAGTGCTGCCCCTGTTAAAGAAAATACGCCAGCATGCAAGCACACAGAGGAGGCAAAGAAAGGAAATTTCATTAACGTTACTGTTTTTGTTCTTCTTTTAGCATGGGCTTTGACAAGCATTTATTTTTTAACTAGACCGCTTTCCACATGACTGCTTCCGATTGTGTTACAAAAATAAGCGAGAACGCCAACACCAAAAGGAAAAGACAAATATAAAAGAAAGAACAGTACTGTAATCATTTTGTGGGATGGTGCCGCCCCCTGACCTACTGACAGAAAGTGTTGTTGCTGACGAAGCACCAGGTGGCGCCAGACGAGGAATAAACAGGGGCAACGGACCGGAAGTTTGTACAGTTTTTGCTTCTAAAAACAACCGCTGTTTTCTCTCTCAAGATCAATCATTCCGTCTGGTGGCGATATAAATCACCTTGTGTGTGACTGGATAATCACACGCGTGACGTCTCCCAGATTTGTGGCTCATAGGACGTTTCAAAACTTTCGCAGATCTTGCAGTTCTGACGGCATTTGACATGTAGCGAATCTGCTACATATGTCTACCTAGGAAATATTGAACATTAAGTAACAGAAGTAATAATATAAGAGTTCTATTTTCCTTGCGTTTATTGTTTAAATTTTCCCCTTTTTGTTAATGTATCGAATAAAAGACGTACTTGCATAAATCCGCCACTGGTTGTGATAATTGACGCCATGAATTATATTGGATGTCTGGGCAAAGATAAACAATATTATTAATGAGCTTGCGCTTCATAATCGCAATGTTTACAACTAGGTTTAAGAATTATAAGCACAAAAAGTTTGAAATATGAAGAAAATTGTAAAAGCGCACAACCTCCAATTTTTATCAAACCATGTAATCACAGAATTAGTATATAAACAATTCTTCTCAAATTATTTTATATTTACAAAGCTTTTTAAAACAAGTGTTATTAAATATCAACATTTTTTATCAAATTCGATCAACAATTTTTCAACATTTTCAGTATTTATACTTTATCTTCAAGGGAATTTTTCAAGGCTGCTAATAATCGCTCTATATATTGTTGGGAAAGTATTAATGTATAAATATGTGATCTTTTAGATCTAAGAAAAGCCAACATTTTCTTGGCATAAAATATTCACTTTAAGCACAATACTGTACCAAAGGTAATTTATAGCACCACACCTAATTTTATCCTAACAACTTCATCATCGAGTCTCTGTGCAATGATGCAGAATCTATAACTTAACTGACTCACACAATGGCATTCCTTTAGTTTCTGGACTCAAGGGCACTTGGTGGAGATGTTGGGATTTTTAGCATTATGCATAACATGAAAATGAATTAAATGAACATATGACATGCCACACTCACTTTTTGAGTTGACGCATAATATGAAACATTTTTATTTGTTTGAGGAATTCAGATCATTTAAAATGCAATTTAAATAGGCCTCAATACTGTTACGCAACACACACTCTTTTTTTTTTTTTTGGTTATTTGTCGTAATTTGTACAATTTTAAATTTAGGTGCACTCGTCCAAAACAATGTAAGATAAAACTATGAATTCCTTTGATCATGAGCAAAACACACAGCTCTATATAACTGATGAAAGACTTTAACCTATGTGGGCATAATAGTTCTGAAAACATTTTTGAAATTTGCATAAAATAATGACACAATATGCAAATATTTTTATTTGAAATTGTAATTTAAATTACATATTATTTCATTATTAATGTTAAATAACATGATCTCAAACCGATTTTAAAATCTGAGGATGCCTGGATTAATAGTTTATGGAAAAAATACACCTAAAGCACCAAAAATGTAAAAAATTAATATTTTCTACTTTTATTAAAGGGCGTATAAAATAATAGCAATTAGGTTAGTGAAGATTTAAAAAACGGTTTATACTTTAGAAATAATTGCTTAATAAGTGATAAGCTTTTCATATTGATAGACAGTAGAGTTTTTCAGAAAACTGAGATTCAGCACAAAAATTGCTATAATGACTTTACTAAATGTCCGTAATGAAATAGAAAGTCTCCTAAAATTAATTTTACTATGGAAAATACGTTTCAAAATATCCAATTCTAAATGCAATTGAACTTTTAAATGATTCAAAAGAAATGTTTGAGATGTCTTAATACACAGAACAAATAAAATTAAAGAAACTACTGCAAGATTTGTGTTATTGTTGGCTGGGAAAGGCTTGCAGTTTGTGAGTGCGGCATGAGTTTCTTGAGATAAATGTAAGAACCGTCAATGGATTTGTGCCAGATATATTATTGTTTAATTTTTTTATAAATTTTATGTGTTATATTTACTTAATTAGAAGATACGGAGCGTAATTTTGAAAATCTGCAGAAATGTTTTAACAATGGTCTATTATATGAAGAAACACCGCAAATATGCCAAGTAAACCCTTCAGATTCGTAAGCAATGTTATTCAAAACATGTATAAAGCATGATTTTCAAGGATAAGGCTACAACATACATTTGTTATGAATTCTACCTTTATTATAACTAATACAAACGCTCGCTTACTAAAGCTAAGCTTATTCGTCATTTAAATTCAATTTTCAACACAAGCGAACCGCAATATAACAAAGACGATTCATTTATAATTTTACTTTACATATTATACTTCTATTTTACAATATTACTATAAAGGGGCTAATTCGTAGCCAATATGAAAATAATCAGAACCTTAGCTCAGGCTTCAGATTTGGCATCAGTATATGTGAATTTGTTCAGCCCTCTGTTCTTTAAAAAAAATTTAAAAAATTAAAAAATATCAATGGGTATTTCCGTAGCTACAACACAAACACACACACACACATATTAAACAAAACCAACTATTCGGTTCTTACGGCAGAATATAAAATGGAGCTGAGAGATCATGATTTGATTTGGAGTGTGGAATAGGCGAAGTACGAGCTTTCTTTAACGGAAGAAATTCTAAAAGCTGCTGTGTAGTAAAGATATGGTGAGCATTGAAATAAAAATTGTGGTAAATGCAGACAGCAAATTCTACATTTTTCCAGCGAGATAAGGCACAACTCTGTAGTGCGAGAGCTATAATTTTTGAAACAGCATGATGTGTAAATAAATCATCGAACCTTGTGTCACCATATCTTCAACAATGCTAAATGCTGTCCTTACTTAAGAAGACAATACTTACATTCAGTGCAGGAATTTAATTAATCAAACTTAAGGGAAAATAGGCACTTGATTGGTATTAGACATAGAAAACAAAAAGTTTACTCGAATTTTATGGTGAGCGCATCGTAAGTTTAAAGTGAATCCAATAAAAGCACGTACCGGAGATAATTTTTAATTGCCTGATCAGACTCTTTATTGTAAAATTACCTACTTTATTAATTGAGTATGCTGGGTTATTTGTACCCTTTAAATCTTTTTTTTTTCATACTTATCGCTGAAGGAAGCATTTTATAATATACTATTAAAATCAAAAAGTAACCGAACATGTATAGAAACTTTTATTACAGAGGAAATTTATGCAACATTACCTTCAAAGTGTGTTCCTTTGAGTGTGACTGCAGTCCTGCGTGTACTTTTGGTCTTTTCCCTAAGAACGCGGTTGGCATACGTCTTCACCTCTTCGTCAAAGCAAACTCCTACCCTTGAGCAAGATCTGGAGAGTACGGAAAATGAACAAGGACAAGTATGTTAAGTTCACCTGAGCGACGATGTGCTGGGGCGTTATCACTCTTTCCTTGCCACAAATGAGACTTTGCATCATTAAGACGCATAGGAATGAAGCACAGGCCTCCTTATCGACAAGAATGAATTCAAAATGAACCTGTCCTTATTCTTACGTTAGTCGCCACCACTACTACCAGCACCAACGAACGATGCTGCTCTGAAATTCTGCTTTCCTCTCAACAAATCTTCAGCTGAGACCTGTGCAATGTTACAGCAGGCTTTTGGAGAGTTTGTTCTTCGCTAGAGTACAACTCGAAGACAGTTTAAAATGTTTTAAGAGGAGAGGCAATCAGTTTCTAAGGAAGATGGACCCGGAGCTCCAGTTTATGCTTTAACGAAAAAAAAAAAAAAACACATTAATACTCCTGATTTCATAGTGAGAGAGGATTGTCGAATAATATTAAGAACACTTTCAGAAATTCTGAAAATTTCACGCGTTGGTAACTGAAAAGTTGCACGTGAAATGTGATCCAAGAGTGCTAATTCCTGAACAAAAGGACAATACTACACAGATATTTCTGAAATTTCATAACCCAAAAGGCCACATCTCTGTACAACAAGCTGGATAATGCAGTTCTCACAATAAGCAATGCCAAGCGTGTTCCTCACCCTTTAGTTCAAATATACTCAAGTGTGAATTTTTAATTGTAGCCAAATTGAAGCTACACCTTCGTAGGAACCAGTTTCCATTTTTAAATTTTTGATTTGGTTTATTTACGGAAGCTTTTAACAACTCAGGTCATCAGCGTCCCATTCAATTCGGGACGTGAAACGACCAATAAATTTTGCTCAGAGGCTTTTTATTTAAGGCTTAAGGTTCTTAATCGTACCGTAAATGTACGATACGGGATCCACGACTTCAATTCCCTGCCGAAGGAAGCCATACCTAGGATTTTTATGCCCGTAAAAAATCCATCGTACCTGGCCGGGATTGAACCGGCCATATTGGGTTTACGAGACAAATATGATTACCACTGGACTACCCGGACCGACTCCATCTTTGGAGGTGATTAAGGCTGCAGAGTCGATTCTAAAGTACCAGTAAATGATTTCTAGCATGTTTTTGAAGACTGGTATAAGGATAAATAAAAGTATGTTGCCAACAAAAAAAATCTTTTTAATTGAACTAAGCCTGGTAGCATATACTGTACTCCACAAGACAAGGCGAGAAGTTGCCTAAATAGCACGGCTGAGCCAGCCAAATGTCCGTTTCTTTTTTACTCTGTGTAACTTTCTGACTAACTATAGTTAACATTTTTATGAAAGAAATTAACGCACGTATGCAACGGACGATCAAAACGTTAAAATAACGAGCCGAGTTAACAGGCCTTTTTATGTTGTGAGAGCCAATAGCAACAAAGGAGAGGGACAAAGTGAGAGTAGGGGAGCAATATTTCACTATGAACTGACAGTAGGGCAGTTTTCACGCTATATTTTCAGGATTGACGTCATGAACTGGATACGGGCTTGTAAGTTGGGAACTGGGCACTTGAATCGGGCTGTGTTAGGATGGTTGATTAAACTGTGACGGCCAATCACAGTTCTGGAAGCAGCTTCCGCATAACTTCAATTACTTCTCATCTAGTTGATCTCTAGGGTATTTCGCTGAATTTCGGAAGCTAAGGTTTGTTAGGATTGACAAAATTAAATGTGGAAGATGACAATAAATATTCGCCACGTTATTCACTAACTAATGTGGTTTATTCGCTCAAACATGAGTAACTGGACATTTTCTTGTCTCACATCGGAAGTTTGGCAGACACATAGATTTGTTATATTGGCCAAACGATGCTGAATAAAATGAAAATGCTACTGTGGTGCTATTTTAACACAGTATAATTGTTCAAGCAAGTACCTCAAGTGATAATTGATAGTTGAACCTCGTCGATACTGGACGTGATACCTCGGACTTAGGTCGCTCTTCCTTGGACTGTCGGAAAACGCAGCAGCCTCACGGAACTGAAGCATTGAAGACTGACTGATTTTGTTCCTTAAATACTGGACACAGAACTGACGCTACCACATAAAACTGAGGCTACTTTTTCGTGCCTTTTTGTGTCAGCTTTACGCATAGGCTGTTGCTGATATCATTAATATCACTGATATCAGAAACAGCCTGTGAAACCTGTGAAATATCAGCAACCTGATATTTTACAGGTCTGTAGCGACATTATTTTGCCGAAGGTACAAGCTTTACTATTCCCTCTGAATTTTACTTTGAACGGAGACCGTCCCTTAAGGCCAATGCTCCATAAAGGTACACCAGACACTTTCATGCGCCAAACCTTGCTGGCTTCCCCGCATAAGGGGTAACGAACCCTTTTCACTGCAAACTAGAGATGATTAGTAAATATTGCCTGAAACTTTGCCATTCTTACTGCAGTTCTAGAGAGACTTGAGTTTTTCCGAGCATTGCTACAATATTACATATTATTACTTACATTTAACCGAAATAAACATTATATACACTGATCAATCTAAAACGCTTTAAAATCTTGACTATACGCATAAGCATTGGGTCATTAATTTTTTTTTTCAATGAGAAAGACACAATGAACCTGAATTTAATCAAATAATTACTTACTTGAAGTTATGCATGTTAAATACATCCATTATCCTGCTCTCGATGGGGAGACAGGGACAATTACAAACTGAATAATGGATATATTCATTTAAAAATAATTTCAGGATAATTAAAGAACTTTAGATTCAGAAAAAAAACTATATAAAGCATTGCAGTGTCTTTATTTACCCCATCGAAAAAGGCAATCGCTGGGTTAAACTGCCTTAATGCACCTCTTGTACCAGAACGGTATTCCCGGTATTCCTTCTATAACACAAAATCAATAGAAATAGCTGAGGGACCACACGCACAATATATATGCACCCAAGAAGTTTCAATATCAAGAACCAGAAGTAGGGAAATGTGGGGAATGTAAAACTATGCTGCAGTGAAACACAATGAAGGTGGAAGCAGGGAGAAGATATAGCCAGAAGTCTTCAAAATATTTTTCCCTTCACCCGAAACTTTTCTTCTTCGCAGCTAATAAATGAATAATAAATAAGTTTTAATTAATACCTAAAATATTTTAACTCATGAGTATTAAAATGTGTCTGTTGATTTTTTGAACAGTTAAACTTCTTTCATAACTAGTCGAAGAGTAATGCGAAGGCCGTGTTTGTTTTAATTTCCAGGGATTTTTATTAATATAGTTTGTACACATATTTTATTGATAGATTTATTTGAGGCCCTTGATAATGTAGTTATAGATAAAATGTATTATTTTAAGTAAAAGAGAAATAAAGCCGATAGTTAAAAATCGAATATTTAAATAAGATCGGTATATAAAATAAGTCCAAATACATATTAAAAATTATGGCGTGAGAAAAGGATATATTTTATCATCTCTGTTTTTTAATAAATACATTAACGAAATTTAATGATAATAAAAAAGTTGAAGCTATTATTTTAACTGTTCAAGGATACAATACATTATTTACTATGTTGTTTTCGGACGATGACTAAATGAGCTCCTAATTTTTACCTTCTCATCAACATGTTTCAGAGTACATTGTTTAGCCATTTGGCAGCTGTTCATCCCGAGAGTCCACCAACAAAGCATAACCTTCTTTTGTAACAGTGGTGGTTTCGGTTATTTTGGGATAGATTCATGGGCTGCAAACCAGTGAAGATGTCATTGAGTGTGATAGAGAATGCACTTCTAATCGAAAGTCTTAGAATCCTTATACTGACTAGCAACAGCTGATGCTGATACTTTGAATGTTGCTTGTAAAACTCTGAAGCAGTGAACCTTGTGTAAAGAAAACTGAACTCTTTGGCAATGCCACGAACGCACCTAATCACTTGGCTCCCTATCACAATCGCTATCACTGCCATTACTGCAAGGATTTAAAAAAAAAAAAAAAAAAAAAAAAAAGCTTTCTCGAGCTGCGTCAGAGAAACACTGGTCCGTGAAAAACGTATATATTTTATTAGAAAGGGAGGGTGGGCGGAATTCCGTCTCCTACAGGATTCCTAAACTTAAAAAGAATCTTCTCTCTCTAGCTGTTACTTGGGAGGGGGCGAGAGATTGGACTCGAGATTGAGGAAATAGAAGGGGGAGTCGGGCAGAGGGGCGGAAATTGCCGATTAAACTAATTAACTGTGTGTGGGAGGAGTGGGGGGTGAGGAAGGACTTGGGCAGTTCTCTTGTTTATGGAAAAGCCATCCCTTCTGCAACAGCCAACAGAAACTACCCCCGTTTCTAGTGTGGAAATGCTTCAAGTATCTCTTTGTTCTGGGAAATACCCACCAATGTTACTGTTTTGTATTCCTTCCTATATTATGAATACGTTATGCTTCCACAATTTTTTTTTATACCAATGTCACCCAATATTATGATTGGTATATCAGTACACCATTTGGCGGTACAAATTATGCAGTGGAATCGAGAGATAAATTACCGAAGAGTTTAGGCTCAGAAGGCACAAATAATCAGACCAAGAAAAACGATAAAAGCTGCAGCACAATGAAAGGATGCTGGAATCCCTGATGAGTATTCAAAAGTTTAAAGTAATTTTACAGTTTTTGTGCATCTTGCTAAAGATTGTCTCAAGCTTTTTGAACCTGATGAGAGAGGAGAGAGTGACGTTATGTGAATATCACTGATAGTGTCATAGCAATCGCCAGTCTTACTTATTTGAGTAGAACTTGTAATTATTTATTATTGTTAATATCTGTAATAAATGTATATTTAAATCTAACACAGGATTGATTTAAAAGAGCAGTACTAGTTCTACAGGATGCACACTGTAATCGCACAAGTGTACCATCGATAACCATAATACTTCTCAGCCTTTCACGGCCGGTGTTATAATTAAAACAGTTAAAATCTTCCGGGCTGTTTTGCTGTAGTTCATGGTTTAATATGCTACCAACTACTACGGTTGGCATCATCAGTGAACGACGAACGACATCTGATTGCTAAAACGACAGTATTGATCCGTATCTGTCAGGTTTTATAAGGTCGATCAATATTACGTGTGGAGTAGCATATTAAACCATGAACGAATCCAAAACATCCCGAAAGATTTTAACTGTTTTAATGGTCCAGATCCGCTCATCCAGAGGGGAGAGTTCATCTGCTCTTTATTTACTTCAACAAAGTCTAAGGAGAATTTCGACAGAATTCCTATTTGTATCTAATGAACTCTTTGTCTATTTCTTTTCATATGTATAGATTTACATATCAGATAATTTCTTTCAGTTCTTTTATTTAGTGCAACATTTTATCTTTTATAGATCTACAATAAATAATGGACATTATTAGATGTAAAGCGAAATGTTTTGTCTAATAATTTCCAAGTTTTTGGTCTTTATTTCAATAAAAGTTTAACCTTTTTATGTTCTCTTGTTCATCATTGCTAATTACACTGAACTTTATGACAATAGCCACGCAGGCAATAACATCCGTTTCGATTTACCTCATTGCGTTTGCTTCCTTTACTTAACAACCCGAAATGGCGAAATTACAAGTTAGAAGCATTAAGTTGATTACATATAAGAAAAATATTTACCTCATAAGGCCTTTAAAGTTGAAGATCGCTTCAAATAGCATAGTTCCTACAACTATAAGAACTAAACTATGTAAAAACATTGCTTTATTTATAGCAAAGAAGACACTTTTGCAACAACATCTCTGAAAACATTTTATTTACTGATGATTTTCATTTTTACAATTTACTGCATTAGCTGCA
This sequence comes from Metallyticus violacea, assembly GCA_030762175.1. NCBI lineage: Eukaryota > Metazoa > Arthropoda > Insecta > Mantodea > Metallyticidae > Metallyticus > Metallyticus violacea. The sequence continues at coordinate 46,709,472 of CM060834.1, forward strand.
GTTCCTTTCTTCTTTAATATTAAAACAAAAAGTTTTTTTATTTGTTTATTTACGGACGCTCTTTAACATCTCAGGTCATCAACGTCCCATTCTATTCAGGGCGTGAAACAGCCGACAAATTTTGCTCAGAGGCCTCTTCTTTCAGGCTTGAGGTTCTTTATCGTGCCGTAAATGCAGGACACGGGACCCACGGCTTTACTTACCTTCCGAAGGAAGCCATACTTAGTATTTTTACGCCAGAAAAAAGCCATCCACCTGGCCGGGATTCAACCCGCGATCTTGGATTTAGAAGGAAAATATGGTTACCACTACACCACCAGAACTGAAAACAAGAGGTTGGTTGTACACTTTCCCGTTGTCTGATATTCGAGTCACATTTAGGAAGCACTTTCATTTATGGGAGATGAGTTGTGCAAAATGTACATTTATTATAGAACTGAAATAATAAAACATACGGTACTCAACAAGAATGCATTGTAGGCTTACAACATTTAAAAGTTTGTTGGCAAAGTACAAAGCTTGCCTTCAATTTGAACAATAACAAAAAAAGAAAAGAAAAAAAAAGAAAAAAGAAAAGTGGGGAAAAACTAATGGCAAAGCGCAATTAGAAAATCACATAAAACATTAATATTAAACGTACTTATCTATCCTTTATAATGTAATAAATAAAACACTAGAAATTAAAAATGGTTACAATGAATAATACGCAACTTACAAAAAATGCCTTTGCTTATGTGTGAGGCATGGAGAAGGCATAACAAATCCTATAAATGTTGAATAACTGACCGAAAAAGCCTTGCCCCTCGAAGTTGCTATTCCTTCGCTCTCTTAATCAGATGCCAGCTCGCAGTAGTCTAGAATAAGGTTCTGACATCGTCATGCTAGACGCTTCCACACTATTTTCCACCAATCAAAAGAAAGGGCACAGCGGAGTGGGTTAGAGTATGACTGAGATGAGGAAGAAAGGTAACAGGTATCTGGCACATAGCAACAGGTAAGTCAATGCAAGGACAGCGCAAACTGTTTACAAATATGTTATAGAATACTCACTACTTTCCAACAATTACCACTAATTGTTAAAAATGGACCAAAATGCATGCATAAACATTTCGTAAGAATATTTAGACTTGTTTAAACGCAATTCCAGCGAGTTTCTCCGACGTTTCATAACAGTAAATGAAACGTGGATTCATTACTACACACCAAAGACGAAGGAGCAGTCCAAACAGTGGATAGCAATAGGAGAAAGTGCACCAAAGAATGCAAAAAGGTTCCATTTGCAGGAAAAGTCCTGGACAAGATTTTCTGTAATTCTCATGGTGTGGTGCTAGTACACTACTTCCAGAAGGACAGGATCATCTCCGGAGAGTATTACGGTTCACTACTGGATCAACTGAAGGATGCTATTCAGGCTAAACGTTCACAGCTTGCAAAAAATAAAGTTCGCTTTATCACGATAATGAGCCTTCACGTATATCTGGGATTGCCTGTTGCAAAGCTGCATGGTATTCTTTTCCAAGTGCTTCCACATCCACCATATTCGCTGGATTTGGCTCCCAGCAAATACTTCTTGTTCTCAAACCTGAAAAAATGCCTGGGTAGATGAAGATTTGTATCAAATGATGACGCTAAAGCTCAGATAGATGCTTATTTTCACATCTGGAAAGTCGTTGGAATAAATATATTTACAAAGTGACTATGTTGAAACATTATGATGGTGCTAATAATAATAATAATAATAATAATAATAATAATAATAATAATAATAATAATAATAGAAAGCATTATAGCTACCCAATCTCCAAATGTTTGCCAAAAATAACGGTTTTTCTTGGGAAGATCCAAGAAAGAATGCACACAGCTCGATATGATGACCTAGGTAAAGTACGGACTGGTGAACAGGAGTTCTGTGACTCGAACCCCACCAAGGCCATCATCCGTGAATGACGGTGTTCCACACTCTCCCTAGATTTTTCTCCCTCCCCATCAAAGCCAAATGCTGGGGATACTACTTTCCGTTTCATTTCATGTAGTATATGATCGGCGGCCCGTGATGCAATGCGAGACAAACCTTAATGAACTCCCCCATTTGGTCGAGTTACCAGTGCCTAGTGCTATCGCTTTTATCTAGCCAGTAACACACTGTTAGTAATTCTCCTGTTACTTTCGTACATCAAAGATCGAGTAGAAACTATGAATATTTCCCGTTTCTTATATTACTAAAAATATCTAAGGGTGTCTTAATTAATAAATAGTGAATAATTGTTTACTCTCATTTCCACTCTTGTCTCTGTTAGCACAAAAAGTACACTGAAAGAAATTCCAGAGACGTGGCAAGTTGATTTCCTGAATTAATACTGAAGTTCCCATTTCTCACATGTAACATACCAGGGTCATTACCAAAGTTTGGAGTTAAGGAAAAGTGAATATTCGTTCACTTAAAAGGAAGGTAGCATGTGATTAAAACGCTAATAGATAGCATTCTAAAGTGTGAGGCTAAAGAATCCTTCCCGTGCACAGGCAGCTAGTCGTTACGATGGAGCTGGAGAAAGAGCATTTTCGAGCTATAGTGCTTTATTATTTCAAAGGTAATTTAGATGAGTTCCAAACTCTTGAGCACTTGGAACAAAATTTTGGGGACTTGCTTCATCTAGGACAAAAGTTTTCCAATTTAAAAGGTGCCAAATTTCACTGCAAGATGAGGAGAGAAATGAGTGTCCAACAACAGTAGTGGCTGAGGAAAACATTGTCGCGGTGGAAAAAATGGTATGAAAAAACAATCTTGTAGCATTTAAAGACATCGAGACATCGTTCCCTTGGATTAGCAGCAGCAATATAAAAAATCCTGCATGACCATCTTCATGTCAGGAAGGTTATTCTCCCATCGGGTGCCCCACAATTTGACAAAAGCACAAAAGTGCACCAGCGTCGAATATGTGACGAAATGCTGCAGAGATTCGACGGAGGGAACTCAAGGCGCGTTTCTGATGCCATTAAGAGTGATGAAACATGGATTTACCGGAGACCAAATGACAGTCAGCAGTTTTGATCTTTCCAGATGACCATCCACCAAGGAAAGTGAAGAGGGTCTGAAGTGTTGGGAAGAAAATGGTGGCCACAATGTTTTCAAAAGGCCACAACTCCTTGGAGTAGCAAAGGACGTTTACCACAGTCTTGCCCAAAGTTTTGGACAAACTCCGAGAACGCCGTCCAAGAACAGGACTTAGGGGAATTTTACTTCATCACACACTCCTCGGCTTACATGGCTAACCATCCAGTTCATGGAGATCAGACTCTTTGACCTGGCTCCATGCGATTATTCCTCTTCCAACTGGTAAAAACTCACATGTAAGGAAACCAATTTTCCAGCTCTGAAGAGGTTGTGGCTGCGTATGAAAATGAACTCTTCATCCTTGAGGAAAGGGAGTGCCAGATACGATTTGATAAGTGGTTTTTGAAGAATATAAAGAGTGTAGTGGAGAGTATTTTGATAAGATGCAACAGGCGGAGTCAGGCTATCTACACCCACTTGGATGCATCTCAAAACTTTCACAGTGATCCCTCATATCAACGTAGCACAAATAATAACTGGATAGCTGTAATCTTAGTTCCAGGATAAGAGACCACATGGCATGTTTCACAATATCACTTTAGACACAAGAGTTCCCTGACACAACGGACATCTGCGCAGCAGAATTCTCAGGTTTAATTCATAGAGTGCCCTGGGGTTGCAGCAGGAAGGAAGTATATATTCCGCGCCAATTAGTTAACGGCAGCGTTCGAGAGGCTAGCACTAAGCCAGTAACCAAGTCCATACTATAGGATTCTTTTAAAGGCGAGGATAATGAACTTGTAAATTTACAAACCAATCTTTTAGAATGTATGTTCAAATGTATAATAATGGAGCTAAGAAAGAATGTGTAATAAAATATAATTATTTTTGTAAGATTGTTGATTATGAGCAAGTAGGAAAAAAGCCGGAATGAAGTGTTTCATCATTTCCAGCCACTGAGTGATCATGTGGTACCTGTCACGAGTGAGTGACTGAGCAGGACATTATTTTGATGTCTAAACTATTTGTCACTACATTTCTTTCACACACACATGCATTCATTTTAGTTTCTTTTATTATGTGCATATGAAGACTGTTCTTCACTTCAACTGAATGCAGTCCATCTTTATTAATTTAGAGTACGCACATGTGGGGCGTGCAGTGCAAGGCGTCCAATCGAGCGGTCACGGGTGTTCACTGCCGGTTCGAAGAGCAGCGGCCCGATCCCAATTTTCCGCTTGCGACAACAATGAGGGTGATGAATTAAAGATGGGGGACTTGAACCACCCCAAGTTGAGCCGGCGGAGGTTCGACCAACCGGAACGCGATACCGGCATTGTAGTGAAACACAGCAAGTCGTGCAGGAATTTATAGTGGACTCACGACATTCTAGCCTACTTTCCTTAGTTTTAAAAGGGGAAAAAACTGTCTTAAAACAACAATGGGTGTGAGATCTATGAGACCGCGCTAAAACAAAAAGAAGCTATGTTATAACACAATTTGGGTTTCTTTATTACAGTACGTTCTGTAATACAGCCGGCCGAGATGCCACCAGGATGTTATTAAACGAAATCCAAGCTGTGAAGTCCGTCGACTGACTTGCAACTTAGTGATGCTCTTATGTTTAATGCGGTGCTACAATTTCCCTATTCAATTTCGGTGGCTAAGACGAAACCCTTCTATATTGGAATATTAGGCGTCATTCGGGGCATCGAGCTAGGTAGGCTCCTCCAGGAAAGACGTGGTGTTTCCAGACGAATACTGAATAAACTCAACCAACTCTGTTAAAAGTATGAGTGTTTATTAGGGTTTTCTTATACAGTTGGACGTGGATCCTCCAAGCACCAAGGCTTCTCTCCTGTCTCTGACTAAATTCAGGGACCTTTTATACAAACGTGATGCCCAAGGAGGGGTAATAATCATCTAATCTAGGCATAAGAGTTATTGTTAAATACTTCCACCACCATACAGTCATTAGGTCCAGACATCATAAGTTCTAAGAGATTCATGGTTGGGGTTTGTTAAGCTTAAAACTAAACAATACTTCGTCAGCACAATAATTCTGTCTATCTATAACATGCCCACGTAGATATAATATTTTAAGTGAGTGGAAAATAGGGTTGTTAGTTGCTTTAGTTTATGCAAGTGTTTCTCTGAGGACCCTTTCAGGTCAACCTCTGGGTGGCAAGGCAAGTCACTCTTAACATTTATTATGTCTACGTCTCACTATGTTTGGATTTATATAGTATGTAGGATACCGCCACGAGTGGCCGAGGTCGTTAAGGCACGGACTCGTGAGCGGGAGGTCTGGGGTTCGAATCCCTCCAGAACCGTCCTTCCTGACTGAGGTTTTTTCCAGGTTTTCCTCAGTCCTCATAAATGGCAAATGCCGGGGAGTCAATCTAAACTTAGGCCTGGAACGTTTCCTTCCTTAAAAAATCTTTTCCCAATATATCATTTCATCTCATGTATCATCAGTGTTCACCGCCTGCGTAGTAAAAACGAGCGTTAAACACCATTAAAAAAAACTAACTAGGATATTCAGCGTGCTCTTATATAATATCATGTTCTTATTATACCTTATCAACGTTACGATTCCTTATAATATCACGCTTTCGTTACAAAGCCTACTTCTCATTACAGTTCCCTTCGTGGCCTGCTCTACAGGAGTAATATGTAAAGAAAGGATTCGCTGTATGCCACAGTTTATTAGTTATTAGCCAATAAGAATCCAGTATTCCATGTCACTATAACACCAACCACGTCTCTTAGCTATTGTTTCGGCAAGAGGCGGAGCTATGCACCGCGTAACTATAGGCTTCGGATGGGTAAACGAACTTGTGAAGGTTAAATGGGCTTTCTCGCCCTAAGCAACACCACATCATGCCAACCTATATAGAAAAAACAATGTGTAGAAACTTGTAGAGTAGAAAGACAGTACCAAACTAAGCATTTTGGGACTAGGAACATGGGCTAAGAGATGCAGTATAATAACAGAAGCGCTGAAATTGAAATCTGACATTATGAAACATCTTCATTTTCCAGTCAAAATGAAATGTACGCCCTGTTTTAACTAATAGTACTGGTGCACAATGATAAACTAAACATTACATACGCGTACTTAATTGATATATCGCGGAGGCCACCGCGCCCGATCCATCTGTCGGTTCTGGTGGTGTAGTGGTAACCATACTTGCCTTCTAAACCCAACACCGCGGGCTCAAACTCGACAAGGATCGATGGATTTTTTTCGGGGCGTAAAAATCCTATGCAGACCTGAGATGTTAAAGAGCGTTAAAAAGGGGGGGGGGAAGAAAAAAAAAAGAAATCAAACCGATCCATCTGTCACTAAATGTTCTGTTCAGGTGATTTAGAGCTGCAAGGGAATAATGTGCAGGGACGCAGTCATATTTGAACCATAGATTTCGTCAAATTTCAAGAGGAGCGTTCGGTATTAACATACCATCCAGCAGGCTTCAAAACACAAAAGATGCAATGAACATCAGACACACCTAGCGACAGTGACCCGTACTGTACAAGAGTTCTTTTTGTTTACATCCGACACCCACAAAAAAATCACGTTCTAAGACTCTAACATGAATTTAATGTTGGCGGATGTAGCGCAGTAAAAAAAACTTCTGCGACCCTTTCGTTCCTATACTGAGAATACTTAGTTTGGTACTGGCTTTCTATTCTGTAATTTTCTGTACATTGTTTTTTCTCTCCCAGTACATAGTAGAAAGGGGGGCAGCCAAGACCCGCTCTGTTACGAAGATAACTAGTTCAGTAGTGATAGAGCCATTATCTAGTGTATTAGCAGGTGCATGCAAGCTACGGGGTAGCCCAACATTGATATTGTCATCAACTATGCACATTTTTGGAGACTTTGCAGAAATTTATTTTTATCTGGATATCTCTTTGCTGATAGCCGTCCCAAACTCGCGCTCTTCTACTGCATTTACTGCGTACTCCACAACAATATGGGTGTATTCGTAAAATGCGAATTCCATGTCACTCGGCTTTATGTTGTTTTATGTTCATGTGGCCTCTTATGTGACTTTCCTTACACGCTGTACGGAAATGACTAGTGCTCCTTTCTTACCACTAGTGCATCAAGTGCAACTCGCTCATTGCGGCAGTTCCGGGCGACAGCAGAGAGAGCCGAAGGTAGTGACTTGCACAGTAAAATAAGACACTCAAGCGCAACGGATAGCTCAGACGGTTAGAGCGTCATGCTATAGTTGTGGAGATAGTGGTTTCGAATCCTCACATACTTTTTTTTCTGCCGGAGTTAAAGGAGATTTGCCACTAGTATATGATTTACTCGCTAAACCACTGAGTTCGCCGGTTTCTAGAATTTACCCGAGGTTAGCGACAGGTTAGATTAGTGTGTGTAAATGAATTGACTGCGAATTCCCATAAGAGGAGATTTGCACCACTACAGCATTTCATCTGCCTAGCAACGCCCTCATTTACCCGCCCTTATCAATTTACATTTACGAAAAGGAGGCTAGTTACTGTTATGAGTTCGATACCAGTCTGTCAATACATACAGTTGCACTGGCTGTCACTCGGGACTGCGCGTTGCGCGAGTTGCTCTCTATACACTAGTACCAAAAGACAAGCACTAGTGATTTCCGTACAGCTTGAAACGTCAAGTTCCTATGTGCAGGACATGAAATTAGTGGAATTGTTCTTTCTCTAAACTTCTACAGAAAATAGAATGCTTTCCTTTGATGTAAATACTGCGTCCAGACTGGAAGACTGAAAAGTGATCTTCCTATTTCGTTATCGCTCACATTTCCTTGTCGTCACTAGGCATGCTATCACTTTGCCCTTGGAACTTCCTTTGAGGCACCTGTACAAAATTTGCCACTAAAAATCAGTCCCTGGTGTGAGCTGTAAGCTTTTCTATGGTATCAGCGTGGCTACCATCAAAATGCCATAGAATGCTCGCCTTCCTAACTTGTATTCAAATAACACAAAAGACATTACACTTAAAGGAAACATTCTTTGACGTTTGTTTCTCATAATTTTACTTGGAATACTTGAAAAGTTAGTTAGTGAACGAAATCTGGGAGAGCCCGCAAATCGCTAAATGCTGGGCATTTCTCTAGCCGTACTAGAATTCAGAACATCTCATATGCGCTTTAATGTAAGCACTTTCGATTGTCAATTGTCCTTAATAACAATAAATAAGCAAGCCAAAGGCTGTTAAACCTCGAGCTATTGGACCATATGACAGTTATGATTATATCGAAATCATAAAGGATGCAATAGGATTACCCAGAATAATATCCCCATGGAAGATACTGCTAAGAGAGCGAAAAAAAGAATACCCCGTTATAAAATATCTTACAAGTGTGACAACTACACAGTATTGTGCATGAAGTACACAAGGACAACTTTTAGTGGTTGTGCTACGACCAAAAATTAAAGGATATATATTATAGTAGGACACAGTAAGTTCAGATTTTGCATATTTGGACATAGGTTAATAATATGTGATTTATTTTAATTATAGTCTACTGAATTAACCAAAATAAATTTTCTACATTATTGTTTTTTGTTTGAAGGGTTGAACTGAAGAATATATACATGTTTGGAAACTGCGCAATTTTTCACAATTTTTTTTATTGTTTTATTTATGGACGCTCTTTAACATCTCAGGTCATCAGTGTCCCATTCTACTCAGGGCGTGAAACGGCCGAAAAATTTTGCTCAGAGGCCTCTCTTTCAGGCTTAAGGCTCTATTTCGTGTCGTAAATGTACGACACGGGACCCACGGCTTTACTTCCCTTCCGAAGGAAGCCATACTTAGGATTTTTACGCCCGAAAAAATCCACCGGTCCTGGCCGGGTTCGAACCCACGTTCTTGGGTGTAGGAGGCAAGTATGGTAACCACTACACCACCAGGACCGACTTCACGGATATAGTATACTTATTAAATGCAATGGAATTCGCTATACTGTGTATACTAAAACATGTTTATATTATCAGGTCAATTAGAAGGAAGGTTGTTAAAAGAAAAATATACATTTAATTTGTTACTTTTTCTACAAAACTGTTAATGTTCTCAGAGAAAGGATTTGCCCACTGTGGGGAGGAAGCGATACCTGAAGGCATATTTTGGCAGAATGCAGGGGAATGAAAATTTTAAGAAATGAGCATTTACCACCGGAATTTTTTAATTCCAATAGAAGTTTGAACACTTGCCGGGAAGTGTTGGTGCACGAGAGATACTCATACAATTTAGGAATTGTTTCCAGAGAAGACCCGACAAAGAAGGTTAATGGCTATAATGAAGAGGGGGGATGGAGACGGGGTATGAGTGAATGGAAGGGGGGCTAAATAATTCTGATACAATTAAATAATAGCCGATAGTAAGTAATGCATTTATATGAATGTAAAATATTGAAACATGCGTTTGTTTCTCCATTATTTACTTATATGTAGACCGTACACTGCTTTTTGTGAGTAGAATGCCAAATGGTAAATGCAATGTTTACGTTAAGACTCATTCTAAGAATGAACAGAGCATAGGTGAGCTCCTGGAAAGGAAAATACATTACTTTAGAAGCCGAAGCAGATGTGAGTGCCATTAGCCCAAAGAACAGTGACGGTAATTTTGAAATGAAACAATATATTAATGAAATACAATAGATAAATAAACGTAATTAAAATTATATAATCCAATCACCAAATAAAAACAAGGATATATGAACATCTAACAAAATGAATCACTAATCTACGGCATCAAAATAAAATATGTTTAAAAATGCAAGCTGCTTGAAAGTTTTAAAATGCAGTTATCTCACGAGAAATGAAGCGAAAAATTAGTTTATTTGTTCTTTTATGTGATATTAAAATGTAGCTAACGATAAAGTTAAAAGGATACAAGAAAGTTAATGTTTAAAAATATAGTCGCTTGAATTTTCCTATTAGTGCGTTAATACACCCAGTGGAAAATGTCACGAATAGATTCGACCATTCGAAGGTAGATAACATCCCTAAATCCCAGAGCTAAGACCTAACTTGTTCTCTTACTCAGATTTGGTCCTCAAGATGGCTCTGCAGTCAAGTACTTCACGGTCCGGCTCTCTCTCTCTCTCTCTCTCTCTCTCTCTCTCTCTCTCTCTCTCTCTCTCTTAGGCATTTAAAATTCGAAAGGAATTTGAATTTCAAACTAAGGTGTTTTGCTCTATCACTACCCCACGTCTTGCGCTCTCGAGTGCACAAAAAGGGTGAAGATTTTACACCGAGAAGAGCTGCATTTAAATTTCAAAATAGCTCCCACCTACTTCACTTCTTACACCAAAATTTCCCTTCAGCTGTACTTTATATCTTCCCCTTCTTTGTAATATAGCAATTTCTTACAAATCTCGCAGTTAGGTTGGTGTTCTGTGCTGTATGCATGAACACGTGGAGCGTTTCGGCAAGTTCTAAGCTCTAAGCGCAAACTTCTTAAGCTTTCTTTTCTCGCCCCCATATACTTTTTACGTCTTAATTAAGAAAAGACTTTCATCCACAAGTGGTTTTAAGTTTTACAGGTTAAGGACCCCTTCTGGACTAGAAGCTGGCGGATCATTTAAATCATAGCAGCGACTTTGGTTGTAGCTTCTAAGAGACCCATCATTTCATTTTGCATTCAGATTCTTTGCTAATCTTTACTTAGTTTCACAACATACCAGATGATTGCTAAAATTAAATTTCTGTTAAAATAATCGAATAATCAAACATCGGAAAACACGTTCCTTTCAACTAATAACAGATTATTATTGTGGCATGGGTCGTGTGCGAAATGAATCTCAGAGTTAGCAGATTTTCTCATCGTTCCATTCCTGCATAACTTCCGTGTCTCAACACTCAAGAAAGAGAAAGAAAGAAAGAAAGAAAGAAAGAAAGAAAACAAAAAGAAAGAAAGAAAGAAAATGAATGAATGAATGAATGAATGAATGAATGAATGAAAGCAAAGAGAGAGAAGGAAAGAAAGCAAAGGGAGAAAGAAAGAAAAAGAAAGCAAAGAAAGAAAGGGTGAGAGAAAGAAAGTAAATAGAGAGAGAGAGAAAGAAAAAAAAACACAAAGAAATAGGTCAGGTTTTGTGACGTTTGAGCTAGGTTAGGGAGTCGTACCTTTCTGGGATAGTTACTCGAGCTTATCGGCTTTTGTCTTGACAGTGACCATAGAGCAAGTGCGTTACTTGAAGAAAGTAGAGTTTCTTTGTATATAACTTAAAAACCTGAACTATGTGACAATTGCGTTATTTAAGTAATAAGTAATGTAATAATTTGTGTTCTACATGGAAATAAATATAGCTACACATATCTAATAGTCCTGAAGTAATAATTTAAAAGCAAGCCAAAATATAACATCGCTGCATTTTCGAAGATTAGAACTTTGGTGAAGATTCGATTAGCGCTTGTTAGTTTACATGTTTCTCCGATGAGCAGCGCTATTGCTATTATCTGCACAAGGGATCAGCTGATTAGAGTATTACTTTGTGATTGTCAATTAAGGTTGAAAATTGGTATATAGTGTTTTAGCCTCATCTGTCCATTCTCAGTTTGTTTACACTAGATTAATATTAATAGTGTTTAATACTTTGAGATACCATAGACGGTAGATTTTGTTGACTTGGTTTATTTACGGACGCTCTTTAACTTCTCAGGTCATCAACGTCCCATTCAATTCAGGGTGTGAAACGGCCAATAAATTTTGCTTAGAGGCTTCTTTTTTTCAGGCTTGAGGTTCTTTATCGTGCCGTAAATGTGCGACACGCAACCCAAGGCTTTACTTCCCTCCGAACGAATCCATACTTAGGATTTTTACGCCGGAAAAAATCCATCGATCCTGGATGGAATTGAACCCGCGATCTTGAGTCTATGAGGCCAGTATGATCACCATTAGATCACCAGTACCGACTCACACAGGCGGTGGACAATGAATATACATGCGATTGAATGAAAAACTGAGAAAACACTTTTTAAAGGAAGGAAGCGTTCCTTCCCGACATTTGCCATTTGTGAGAATTGAGAAAAACCGCCTAGATTTTTGTATCAGCTATTAAAACTAAAGATAAAGATAACCTATTGTGTCCCTTAAGGGCAAAACTCTCCTAGCAAGTAGAGAAAATTCGTTTTTTCCTAACATGGTGCTTCTCGAGAGATTTCCATTTTTCTCTTCCTCTTGCTACTCTTGATCAATCTGGACCTGCATGTTCCTTGAAGAGGTCTGTTCATCTCCTTCTGGGTCTGTCTTATGATCGTCAGCTATAGTGCTGACAAAATCCAACAAATGAGGTTTTCTCTCATTCCTCAGTCACTTAAAAGCAGAGCTCGTGTGCAAAAATATTATTTCGAAACATGCACTTTTAGCTGTCAAGTAACTGACTAAGAAAATAGTGCCACAGCAGTGCTGATCCGAGACATAGCAGTGTCTCAGTTTACCAATAATAAAGGGTCTTTGGAGTTTACGTATCATTTTTTAGTAGTTTACTCTGCAGACAATATTTCAGGAACTTATCAGAGTATGAGAATGAAATTGAAGTTAAACTGATGTCACCTGTTTTCAGTGTGGCAGTTCTCATTTTGGAATATAAGGATTCATCGAGTTCCTCCGGGCCTCTTGAGAGCCTTGTCAGGAAATCGCCTTCCACAGTGAGGCTTCAAAAGTGAAAAATCACAAGACTAGATAAAGGTACGAGATGATTAAGCCTATGAAACCCGCATTCCTCTCGAATAGCGTGTGAATAGTGGGACTTGTGTTTCCATGTTGTCCTGAAGCATCAATATGACTGCTGTCAGTTTCCCACGAAGTTTCTGTTTGATCGCTTCATGCGAGAAATCCATGGCGGAAGCACAGGTTGCTCCATTAATGGTCGACTTGTGTTACATGAAACCTGTGTGTAAAACGGAAAGCTGTCACCACAGTGTTTCCGGCTACATAAACCTTACTGAGCGCTGCTCTTTACAGATAAAGGTGGTGAATCATCGGCAATGAAAATAAGTAAACTACATTTTTCCCACAGGATCTAAGTTCCAGTGACTGAATTTCTCGCCACATGTTTAGATCTAATATATATGGATATCTTTGAGAACTGACTTTCTGCTTCATGAAAGCATTGTAAATTATAATAAAATGTATCTGTATTAACATTAATATATAACATTCTGTGAATTCTTCAACTTCTAACATATTTTGTGTTATAATAGATGTACCTCCAAAGAGCAACCTGTGTGAGAAAACGTTTTTCCCATTACTATGATCCAACTGGTTCTTTTTTCCTCGTATTTAGTAACCTAACCAACATTTTTGTTCACAGGATGTTTTAAATCATTCCTCCAAACACATATTTGGTGGAGAATAAATGCACTATAAGTGTGGTAACATGCAGTTAATTTAGAAAAAGAGAAATCCAATAAATAATTAGTTAACACAGCATTCAAATATATTGCACTTTCACACGATTACATTTTCTCTATTTACAGAAGTTATATTGCTTTTATATAACGGAGCAGACTTTTTGGAACTATTAAAGAGAATAGTGAACAACTTTAGCATAATATGAAAATCTTCCAATACAATGGATGGATGGTCTGGAGTGGAGGGTGCTGATGGCATAGGCCTTTCTGTCTACATCCCAATACAAGCACCTCCGGGAAGAAGGAATGGGTGTGAGGACAGATTTGCGTCCGCTAACAAGTTTCTAGATAGAGCACCCCAGTCAAGTCCCTTCAGAGTTGTACGAACCTCTCGTAAAGTCCGCTTCCATTCCAGACATCGGAACGAAATATTTTTACAAAGCGCAAGCCACCGGCACACTGCGCCAGTCACCTTTACCCTAGCACTTTCGACGCTCTGAGAGAACCAACGGAATGAAATACGAAATAGTAGGAGAGAGAAACATTCTTGAAATGTAAATGTTCACCCCATTATTTGCCTAGTACCTATACAGCTTGTGGCGAGTTGAACCGACTGTTACGTCACATCCGGTAATTGGCGCTTTAGATTATCAGTGCATTGCAGTGCGTGCTTGAATACGGTAGTGTGTTGTCCTGTATTAAATAAACTTGTTACTCATCGTGTGGGTGGCGTAGGATAATAAATAATATATATTGTTTACTACTGTGCCGTTTCCTAGGTTTGTTGTAATACAGTGACGAAGCAATAAGTGTGTAATTATAGATCCCCCCCCCCTTTAAGAAGAAACTATCCAAGAAGAGTTATACATCTGAAGGCAGAATTTTAATTTGCAATGTACTGCAATTCTGTAGAGAGCAAAAGAGCCGGGTCTTACTCTTTCTTTAGAAAGAGCAGCAAAGGCTGTCGGAGTAAGCGAGAAACCCATAACGACAAATAGCAAAGAGTGCAAAAGGGCAGAAAGTCTAGGCATCAAAGTAATTACCGGCAAAAACCCGGAACGGAAAAAGTCTGTCTAGATGGACGACTTTGACAAATCTGTTATTCGCAGAACCTTCAGAGAACTTTACAGACAAATCCCGACCTTGAAAAAGCTTTTGTTTATTGTACGGGATTAAATCCATTTTACTACTAAAGGGAAAAAATCGCATAGAGTAGGAGCATCGCACTAATGATATCAGAGTAGATTTCCATCGAACAGGCATTGTTTGAAACAAAGGCAGGGCTTGTACATTCAACGTTGGCTCAATGAACCTGTTTATGTCTGGCATTTAGCATCTTAACGCAAGGTAATAGGTTTCTTAAATGCGTCACAAAGCCAGCTGGTTGTTGGTGGTGAGACTTGAGACTTTCCCGAAGCATGCTAAGGTGATCACCTTGCCTAAACTGGGGAAAGACCACTAGCAGGTTACAGGTCAATTATCCCTCAGTAAGTTATTTGAGAAGGGGGTGCACAGGCTTCAGCAGGCCTTGCCTCGCCAACACAGCACATGCCACCAACTACTGAGACTGCTCGACGAGATAGCAACCGCTTACAACAGACACTTCGTCACGCCCTGTTATTGGACATCTCCAACGCCTTTGAAGCGTCTGGCAAGAAGGACTTCTGTCTCGTCTAATCCAATATTAGGCCCCTCCCTACCTTATCCAACTCATCCACTCATACCCAACCAAAAAAACCTTTGCCGTTACCCAAGAAGACAGACTCATTCTCCCATTCCATTCGAGCAAGAGTTCCTCAGGAACCTGCTGCACATCAACACTCTGTTGAATCAACCACGCTGCAATTTATGCTTGCACCAGATGACACGGCGGTGACTTAGACGTTCTCGCGGCTACAGAAGTACGCCGGCGATCTCACAATGTGGTTCCATAAGTGGCACCTATATATCAACGCCAACAAAAGCCAGACAATTACGTTTTCCAGGTGCACTGGTCAACATTCCTAAAGTACTTAGGCGTTACTCTGGACACCAAGTTGACATGGAAGCCACGTCTGCAGAGTCTGGCCAACAGAGTCAGTAAACATATGTCACAGCTATATCCCTTGTACAGCACGAAATCTGCAATATCTGTCCGAAACAAAGTTGCTATAAAAACAGATTCTCCGACCAACTCTCACCTACGCATGCCAGATATGGGGCATGAGCGAAAACCAATCTAAGCGACCTTGAAACGCTCCATTGCCGATACCTTCGTACCGCCACCAATGCCGCATGGTAGGTTGCAAACCGTAACATTAACAGTGACCTCAATTTTCCCACCTTGAATGAATTCTTCCATAACACCTTTTACAGTTAACTAACCCACAAGTTCAATCATTTAATCCGCGATCTGGGTGAGTACGACCTAGACCCTGGTGAACCATACGAGTACAAACGTCCCAGACTCATCCTAGGCAAGTAAACCCATCTAACTACCTGTCGATCCTCCTTAATCCACTGCCCCAATCGACCCAACGTATTTTCTAAACCCATCCCACAGCCAGTAGAGGGCATAGCCCTGGAATGGCAAAGGACGGAGAGTGGCCTGCCATGGCAGATATCACTGCCCTGTTGTCACCAATAAAACGATTTATTTGTAGTTCATGGAATACAGAAAGGCGTACCAATGGAAGATGTATATCATTAAGATAAGGTGCAGATTTACTAAGTGGAAAATTAAGACAAATATTATATAACCTAAGTTTTGTAATATACAATTAAAACAACCGTATTAAAAAGAAAGAACAAAAATAATACATTTTGAAAGTTTGGAGAACCTCAGTGCAATAAAACAATTATCTTTGTACAGTTTCATTCAGCAGAGTCATACATTCACAAAGATTTCCAGAAAGTCTAAGTTGTTTATTTGCATATCCATTGTATATTTGTGACAATCAACATTGTCATTGCCAACAGTCGGTTCCGCTTTAAGCAATAGAAAATGTACATCACACTTTAATGAAATATTAATTTTGTGTCAGAATGGAAAATATTATATTCAATATGTAAATGATTTGTTTCATAAATGACTATTTTATTTACAGAATATTTATAATAAAATAAATATTGAATAAAATGAAACATTTCCAATGCATAATTGTTTGTTTTTGACATTTACATACCAGAATGCTATAGCATGTTGTTGATTGCGACTTCCCTGGAGCTTTTGTTTATTTGTTTATTTTAATTTACTAATTTTAAACATTTATTTTAATTTTAAGTACATAAACGTTTAATGTGATGTATTTTATTACCATAATCCCCGAATATTCAGCTCAGAATATGAAAAAAAATATGTCACTAGCTACGTTCTCATACAAAGAGTGTTTATAGTATGCTGTTTTACACACTTAAAAAAAATTTTATGCAATAAAAAATATATAACGTAAAAATAATTGTTACAGTTCTATGAAACGCAAGGTAATTAAATGTTAAGGTATGCTTTGCTAATATATTACACACAGCGGACAAAATAGTTCCATTAATTATGAAAGTGTAATGAAAGATTATTATTTCTAATTCAAAAATAAATTCATGAAAATTAGCTCATAATTTTACCCTATGTACCTTTTTTTTTTTTTTTTTTTTTTTTTTGCATGCGTCCGCATTTGACTAAAGCACGCGCTGGGACAAAGGTACGCCAGTCGTCTGTCATAATAATAAACCTGACTAGTTGTTGCTGGGATACGACAGCGAACAGGTTAATCACACATTATGTGATATCAGCTACAACTTTCATCAGCAGTTGCTATTATACAGTCCCACTTTTTTGCTGTTCTAAGAAATTTACTCTCGAGAAGAAAATTAACGTCAATCTAAATTATTCTTTATACTGCAGGTAAAGTCTTGAATGTGGATAATTTTCCAATTATTGTACTCGTAAATGTTATAAAAATGTCGCTTCACGTATACAAAGAAATGGGATTGCAACGTGGTTCTGGCATTGAAGAGGATTAGGTCATATGTGTCACGCATCAACAAAGAAAGTCAAGTCCAAAAGTAGATTGGTTGAAAAGCTGAAGTCGAAGAATTCAGATGCTGATGAGTAGAATCTCAAAATGCATTGAAGGGAGTCAAAATACTGTTGCCAAATTTTAAGCTACATTTTCTGAAAATTACATGTTTGTTTAGTTATGTTCCTCTTTCTTAGACACTACTAAAGCTGAAAGTTTCCAAAAATTTTACAGGTATAGATAGTCGTTCATCTATAATGAAAATAAGGGGATTTATAAATCTAAACGATCAAAAAAAGTTAAACGATTTTAACATGATACATTCCAAATGAAAAATGTTCTGACGATCAAAATAAATTAACACATCTATATAATAATAATAATAATAATAATAATAATAATAATAATAATAATAATAATAATAATAATAATATCCAGAAATTATCATTTGAACGATATTGAAATTATAATTATTGATTTTTAACACTAAAACGCCCGAGCTTCAAGTACCCTCTAAAACGCCCGTTAGCGGTCATTGGCCGCTACTACTTTATTATGCATTTTTCTCACTGAAAACTATGGAACTTCTTGTTTATTGTCTTCTAGCCTGTTGTAACGGTATAGAAGGAACGATTTTGTTCCTAAATTGCAAGATAGGTTCAAATTCAGTTTGCATTTAGCTTACGGCGTGAGTTTGTGTCTGCTCAGTAAAGTGTTCTGACCCAGGCCGATGAAATCTCTTACTTATCAGACGACAGTAGTAATGTAGAGGGAACAATGTGGCTTCTGAGCTGCGAAGCAGGTTCGAGAGCGTCTGGTTTCAGATTTTTTCCCCTCACTTATTACCTACGTTTAGCGCTTTATGTCCCCAGATCCCTTTGCCTATTTACTTAATTTGTTAGTAATTCAATGATGCATTCATATATTTTGTTTATCTTTCATAGGTCATCTCCGGCTAAATGGTTATTAGAAAGACAAAAATAGGGTTGTTTATTTTTTTACTTCAAGTATATGTGCATGTTTTTTCGAAAATAAGAAGTATTTTATTGGGTTTTTTCTATGCTATGTAGTAACAAATTATTTGTACGAAAAGACATAATTTATACATATACGGTAATATTTATACTGAAAGCTGTTACATTGAAACATTCTCAGAGATGTTTGTGTGACACTTTTTGCAGAGTTTCTGATTATACAAGAACCATATACACATTTTTTACATGTCGAACAACTGTCTTTGGTTTCGTTTTTCTTACATAACTCTATTTGACATGGTTTGCGTTTAGCGGCAGTAGATCAGCCGGTCCCTATAATTAGCCATGAGTGATGGTGGCAGTAGTCGATGAAAACTACATGAAAATGAAAAGCTAAGCTAATTTTAGACACTGACACAAGAATGATAAACAATTACTCATGCACTATGCCACAATAAGTGTGAAACGTTTGTTGTGCAGTGATGATTATTGTCAGTTATAACCATGCAATACACGTCGTAAGAAACGTGGGCAAGGAAGCGGAGAATTGACCGCCTACGGGCACCGATGGTAAATTTGCTATTATTTTTAAAAGTTACGGCTGAAATGCAAAAATAACAGATTGGTGAGCTAAACGCCATTGAAAGGGATTAAAGGTCATAAAATCAGTGAAAGTATGAGCATTCGAAAATCAAAAGCGGTCAACTACCACCACTGGGCGTTCTAGTGTTAAATTCTATGGGGTGCTGAGAAAAATAAACAAGTAGTTCCAAATTTGAAAAAGTTTGATAAAAATTTTCAAGGTGTACTAATTTTTATAAATTAAGCCGTGTTATTTACACATAAAATATTAACAAAAATTTCTCTAAAACCTAAAGTGTAGGCGATATATATATTTTGGGCAAATTCGTTCAGAACTTTTGTGAATTTATAGCAAATTATTGCGCTGTTTCCTTGAGAGGTCATTGTAACTCAAGAGACCACAGGAATGGCCCCCTCCCCACACCACACAGAAATAAAGAAAAAATATCAGGTTAGCTAGCAGGCCACCCGATATATGATAATTAATATAGTAACTAATTAACGAACTTGTGTTGGCTAATAATTTGATGGTAAATATCAATTTATATAACAGTATGTAAAAGGCAATTAGCAGGCTATTAAAGCAGGCATTGGGAAAAAGCAGATACAGGCCAGTTCACGTATACTTGCATGCTATTGTGTTTATGAAATCTTTGTAAAAATAAGCAAGGAGAAGAGTTTGTTTGAAGAAATAACCCTCAAAAGAAAATCATTAGTAGGAATAATGCATAAAAGAATAAGATACAAAAGAAAGCAAAGCTGAAATTTTCTTTGTAAAGCAACATAGAGCCCTCATCACAGCGATAAAACGTCGTTATCCAATGAAATTCAAAGTAGAATATGCTAAATAGCTGGAAACCGTGTAGATGCCTCACAACATCGCAATTTCCAAATTAGTAGCCAATGAAATCGTAGCATCATGACGCCACAACTTTATACTGTGTACGCTTAGGTTAAACAACCAATGAACAACAATATTAAGCTTTTTTGGTTTGATGAATGCTAAGATTTCATTTAAAGGTGTGTACGTGAATAAAGGAGAACGCTTCGCGTAACTAAGGAGGATTTTCTGGAGAGAACCACAGACCAGAGCGAGGGAGGAGATGGACGCGAGATGCTATAAGGAAGCGACGCTCTTGGAAGAATTTCCGGGATGCGACCGCGATTAATTAGTGAGTGGTGCTTATGGAACGGGAGTGTTCGGCGGTGCTATGGGCATTGTTCAAAATCCCAGCTTTAAATTATCCGACTGATTCTGTGAAACATCAAGATCGATGCATGCTTCGGTTGCGAATCAATATATACGCTTTACTGTCGTTCAAAGATACCCTAAACCATCTTTTCCTTTCCCCACGTCCCAATACACAAACGCTACCGTGCGTTTCATGCCAATTTCCTTCAATTTGACGAAGATCTAGCAAACGACTTAAAATTTGAAGATTAACGGAAGCGGAGAGAATGTAAATTGTATTAACACTGTCAAAATATGAGACTACACCTACAACACTGATCAGTAGTTTATGAAATAAACTAATGTGTGCATATTATTATAGATTAAAGTTGTGTGAGTAGAAATGTAAGGGAAACTTGGCAAAGACGTACCTGGTGACTGAGCTACGGATGCAGGCCAAAATGAACTCTCTGTAGCATATATAAAGCCTTCATTTGAATGAGTGGCCAGCTTAATTGGGATTTGTTTTTCCTGCACTGCGCTCTTTCTAACCGGTTCTATTCTCCCTCCACTTTCCCACCTCTCTATTTGCTGACGCGAAGTCTTCGTGCTGTATAGGAGTTGAACGTTGTGTGTGTTATGGTGTGTTAGTGCCTTTAGCCCGTGTACTCCACACAGAATCTTTATTTATGATTCCTATGTGAAAGCAAATTCTTATATAAAAGTGAAAAGGCGATTTAAGGATTGATCCTCTGATGCTCGTGCGCCGCAGAGAGAAACGGTTTGTAATCTTGAAATAGATTTAAGGTTCTGAAATCTTTTCTTAATAAGAAACCAAAATAAAAATGTAATCTTCTTAAAGAGGAAATAATCGATGAAAATGGGGAAACATTAGAATGAAGTACAAAGAAATCTCTGAGAAAGCTCAAACAGGAATCTTTGGAATTTCCCAACCCTCGGCTTGAAATATCACCAAACTTTTAAAATTAATAGCCTATAACTGTAATTCAGGATGTGAATATTATTAATTTCTGAAATTGGCTGTTGAACAATGTTAATGATCCTTTTATTAGCATGATGTTATTTACTTACTATGGTAACGACACGAAACAATAGATACTGCAGTGCAGAAAAGCCGATCTTATGCACGAAATGTTATTCTTTGACAAAAAAAAAAAAAGTTGGTGTTTGGGTACTGTGAATGTTTACAAAATTATCGGACCTATTAGAAAATAAAATGCTCCGACTTTAGAAGAAGAATTAATGAGAATTAATGCAAATTTTCTTAAGAGATTTGAGAGATGTGTGGAAGCACAATTTCCAACATCTTCTATGACGAAGGTATATGGTTATTGTAGTTATAATTTGAATGAGAAATCTATCACTTAAATTTAAGAGGCTATGAATATCCGACTCCCCCAAGCAAACAGCATGCTTCCGGGTGCCAAGCAAATCCCCGTTAAGCCGGCCACGTATCCAAATGAAGGTACTGTAATATTTGTCTTCTCATGGAGTTCCTCCAAATTTTTATCTGCTTTTTTATTAATAACAAAAGAAACATATCATTCTGCCAGATTTTGCTTTAAGCCTGCAAATGGAAGTGTTTGCCACACAGCAATCCTCGTTACCTACTGATTGGATCTTAGGGATTTTATGTGTTAGAATATCCACCAATTGCTTTGCTAAGTTCAGAAAATAATGTAACTGGGTAGATAAATTACCTGAGTAAAATATCAAATGTGGCCCTGAGGCCTTTGCAGTGACTTTATTTTTAGATGTTTTTAATGTCCTGGTTGGGATGAGTGATTCCTTAATACTGACAACATATAAGTCATATTAATACACTAGGTAACTAGGAAACAGTGTGCCTGCATATTTTATTTCCAATACGACACACACTGTGGTAAGATAATGCTGGATTAGGAAGACGGGTCAATGTCTCCCCTTGGGAAAGTAATTGCAGGGCCATTAGCGAAATCTCTACCACCCCCTCTTCCTCCCCTTGAACAATGCGACATACACCCGCTGGGCCTTAGCAGTTCCCTCACAAACTCCACAGTACATTTCACATAAACCGCTTAGTCTTGTTGACTCTGCGAACAAGAACATCGCCGAGCGAAGTGGAGATTTTATGGAGATCGCTGAAGTTACCCCTACTAAGTTATCAAAGATAAGAACTATAGCCGGGGAAATGCCACCAGAAAAAAAATCGAATGCTGGCTGATGAATAATTTGCTCAGTTCTGGTGGAAATAAATAATAAAGTCTTAAGAATTTCTTCTACTTTTAGTTTAAATCACTCCCAGAGATTTTTTGCAAAAAGAAGTCTGAAATGCGGATCACTCCATGGAAGTAAACGTGTATGCGAAGTAGCCAAGTCCTACCTAAAGTTTGTCCATTAAGAGATCGAAGTAGATATAAACAAAACCACGTGCCTTTTGACTGCAGCACGCCTTCTCACGGCTTGTGCGCTACTTCCGCTTTTTAAATAGTCCCTTGGAAAAGTCCACAGTTGAAGTCCGAAAGCTCACTTCGTTTTTGCTAAAACAAAAGTTCAACTATAAGAAATACAATTTATTGAATTTCTATGACTAGGATTCCCCAGCAGCTACGAGAGTGGATGGCTCAAGAAGAAACAACCAATATGACAGAAGAAGTGTATTTAAACATAGGCGCGGTAAACCGCTACGAAGAGGTGAAGAAATAATAATATTGAACTGTTTAACAAGTTCTGTGAGAAGTATCCAGAAACTGCTATCAATGAAGTGATGAAATTAACACCAGAATTCACCGGTGTGTCATTTACAAGCAATTATAATGAACGTAACTATGACTTCCGGCAAGAAACTTAAGTTACAGGTAGTACAAATTAGCTACGGCCTGACAGCCTAATGCTCGCCGCAGGAAAACAGCGGGTTCACGGTTTTTAGGATTCACCCGAGTATATATATGTATGTATGTATGAATTAATTTATGAATTCCAATAAGACAACGCGTGGTAAAAAGTGAAAAACTCAATTTTGTAATACGGATCAACATTTTCCAACCAAAAAGCTACGGAGAACAAGGCATAAGTTATGTTGCTTTTAACAATAAAAATACACACAACATTTACTCTGTCACAAGCGACCACGCAAACAGAACAATGTGCATCTCCGCCATCTCTCGTTCGGGACTGAGGAGTTCCGCTCTCTACGCTGTCGCTCGGAACTGCAGCTCCAGCAGCTCTGAGAATGTTTCTTGATTTTGGGTAAGGGAAGACATTTGAACGCCGAACAGGCAATCGCTTCCTTTAAGTTTTTCTTCTGGAATTTGGTATTCGAGTTAACTTTGAACGAGTTTTTATCTAAATTTCTCCCATAGCGCTGAAATGTGGAACCTTATTAATTGTTCCGCGGTTATAAAATGATTTTAAACTGTATTTTTCTCTAGGTGTTTTCTTTTATAATCATGTTCCTCTGAAAGTATTTTTTATAATTCATTCTTGTACAGTTTGAAGGTTTTATATTGTTACTGATATATTGTAAGTAACATTAGTTGGTTACGGTGCCATTTGTCGCTTTTTGAATGCAAGGTTCAAGCATTTAAAGCCAAGTGATTTTTTTTAGCAAAGGTTTGGAAGTATTTTGTCAGGGGTTGTGACATCCATGCTGTTATTTTTTAAAAAAAAAAGTTTGATAATTTGGGGACTCATGTTTCCTGCCTTGTAAAAAGTCCATACCTCAAGATAGTTGTGTGACCCAGAGATGTCATTGCAGTCTACCAGAACGACCAATGAGGAAATTTACGTAGGGAAGAAAAAAGAAACACACACAAAGAAGAAAGAAAACACGGCACACTATGAACACTTAAAAAGTATTTTAATGTTCTGGATAACAAAAAATACGTGGTAATATCTTTCAAAGGTTCGAAAAGAAAAAATGATTGGCTGGAAAACTAGTTTAGAATAAAAATATTACAAGAAATACCTAACATTAGACAAAAGGAAATGAGTTTTTTTTTAATTAGAGGTCAACGCCTGTTTTTAGTACAGAGACACCACAAGCAGTGGACACTGATGGTAATGATACATGAAATTAAACGATAAATTGGGTAAGGACTTTTTTTAAAGGAAGGAAGCGTTCCAGGCCAACATACCTACCCGGCATTTGCCATTTATGAGGACTGAGGAGAACCTGGAAAAAACTTCAATCAGGGAGGACGCTCCCGGTGGGATTCAAACCCCGGACCTTCCGCTCACGAGTTCGCATCTTAACGACCTCGGCCATCCTAGCGGTAAGGGAATGTTTGATATAACTATTGGGATGGTGACAGGAATTTTCAGAAATGTTTATGAAATGTTGAATTCCTCAGTGTCAGGCTAGTGTTTTTATTGTACCAAATGAGTGACTACTTGGAAACAAGAGAGTGGAGGAGTTAGTTGATCAAAGTAAATTGGGTTGGTATAGGATCTAAGGCAGCGTTAAAGAAAACTTTTGGGGACAAATTTAAATTAGCGATTTAGTGAAATATTTTTATAAAGTTAAAATAAATGGGTATGAATGATTAACAAGTTCGAGAAATCGATACCTGAAGGCATGTTCTGGCACAATGCAGGAAGACGGAGATTTTTAAAAATGAGCATTTACTACCACAATTTCTGGATAAGTTTGAACATTTGCCGGAGAGTGTGGGTGCACGAGAGATACACAATTTGGAATTATTTCTAACGAAGACCCTACAAAGAAAGTTAATGGCTATAGAGAAGAGGGGGGAGATGGGGCGGGGGGTTAGTAAATTGAAAGGGGGCTCCAGAGTAAGGGTTCTGTTCATGTTTGTATATAAGAATATAAAAATCATATAAAACCTGTATATTAATGTGTTAGTATATATGTATGTATATTGTGATTGTTACAAGACCATATCAGCATGTACGGCTGTAAGGCCCATAAAGCAGTTTTACTTACTTGTGTGTATTTTCAAACTGCTACAACAAAGAGTTCATTACTATTAAATATTATTTCTTGATTTTAGTGGTTTAGATTTATGGCGTGGGTTGTTTAAATTGGGTAATAATCAGGAGTGCATTGGGTTTACTATTTCAAGGTGTTAAGTATTGTTATAATGTGAGATGATCTTGGCCTGGGAGAGAGCCAACGTTGAACCAGGCCTTGAAGATTGTAATTATTTAGTAGTTCTAATACGAGGGTAGGTCCATAAGTTTCCGGCCTCATCGATAAGGATTATTGCCTTCAAAAACCCTTATCTGGTGTCATATCTTATCTGTTAAGTAAATAAATGCAGTTGTAACTTCCTATCCGCTGTGTTCAGTGATTTCACACATACTTGCATAAAGAAGGCTATGTGTAGAAGGTTGTGACATGTTCAAAATGGAGTAAATAGCTGTTCTCAGTTCTTCACAAAAGAATTATATACTCCAAATGAAATTAAACAGCGAATGGATAGTGTATATGAGGAAGCATCCCCCATATATTCTACCGTAAAATAATCGGTCAAACTTTTTCGAATGGGTCAAGAAAGCATTGAAGGCGAGAAGCGTGCAGGTCGGTCCTTGGAGGTGCTCACTCCTGAAAACATCGCTCTTGTGGATGGAGAAATTATGGAAGACCAGGGGATCAAAAATACACAAAGAGCAGCAAGGTGGGCCTTTCTTAAACAACAGTCCTTCAAATTATTCATGAACATTTAAACATGAATAAAGTTAGTGCAAGATAGATGCCTAGACTTCTTTCTTCCGTCTAAAAGCATCAACGGCAAGATAGATGCCTAGACTTCTTCTCCAGTCCAAAAGCAGCAACGAGTCATCTGTTGTCAGACATTTTTGGAGCTCTGCCGTGGCAACGAGAGAGAAGTTCTGCAAGCCATTGTTACAGCAGATGAAACTATGGTCCTCTACTATGATCCCTTGTCCTAAAGAGAATCAACACGGTGGCGTAAACCTGGCGAAGCACCGCCTCTAAAGGCCAAGTCACTCAGTCAACCAAGAAGATTATGGCCACAATTTTTAGGACTATCAAGGAATACTCTTCATTGATTTCAAGCAGAGGAACACCACAGTATTATGCTGACCTACTGCACAGATTGCGTGCTTCCGTCAAAGATAAAAGGCGAGGAATGCTGGGTGGTGGTGTGCGCCTTCTTTTTGACAATGCGCCTGTGTACACAGCTCTTATTGCCAAGGAAGCTGTGAAGAATTGTGGCTTCAAGGAGAACCACCATCCACCCTACAACCCAGGTCTAATTGTCAATCACTATTTTATCTTCTCAAAACTCAAGAAGGACCTTCGAGGAAGGAAATTTAAGTGTGTCGAAGAAGTGAGAGATGCTGTTTATACCCATTTTGCAGACAAGACTTCTGATCATTTTGTGAGGGGGGGATTGAAATGTTAATTTAAAGATGTGAGAAGTGCATTGCAATAAAGGGTAACTCTATTGAAAAGTAAAATATAGTTTTTGTCTTTATCATACTTAGAAAATGGTGAGGCCGGAAACTTATGGACCTACATTCGTGTATATAGGGAAACATACAAGACTGATTTTAGAAAGCTAAACCATTTCTTTATCTTACTGGAGCATGCAGCATGAATGCTGTGTTAAAATTTTTTTTCTAGTAATTCTTTTAGTTTTTAAATTCAATACACATCTTGTACTGTTGACAACTCATGAGCTCTGCCAATCGCCCAAGAACTTGCTCGCCTAGATGAGACGTAAGGCCATCAGAGGTCAAGTTTCCAGTTAGTACATGGATCTCCTTTTACTATATATATATATATATACACTCCCAGAAGTCCCGCACAGTATAACCGTCCACACAAAGGAACTACAACGACAAGAAAAGAGTCGCAACACCCGTGAATTTCTCTCGCGGTGACATTTGAAAATAATACGAGGGAGATGTTATAGACAAAAGAAGAACAAACTAAAGGGAAGAGAGAAATGGGGTGCAGAAAAATTATAGATATAATGGAGAAGAGCAGTGGTAAATATAAAGGGAATTGTAAGGGGTAAGGGTATAAGGTGAGAGATCGAAGCAAATTGGGATAGGGGGAAAAAATAATGACGTCCACGCTTTCCATCTATAAAAATGAATGTTCCCTAGGGATAGGTAAAAAAGGAATACTTCTTCCCCCTTTCAACTTTCTACAAAAGGTTTTCTGGAATTGAGAGACTAAACAACAACCTACTACCTACTACCTTGATTTCCTCTCGTGTTCAATTACCTCTACTAAAAATATATGCATTAACATTTTAATATTATTAATTTTTCATTAGTGTCATTTCCCTTTTCTCTTGTTCTTCGTGATGAATATATTACTGCTTATTGCACAGCTTTTTCAATTCTGTTCAGTCTGAGAATAATAAAACATAATAATACACATGATAGCACTAATTGAAAGTGAGCTGCGAATGTCAGGGTGGCAAACGTGATTAAAGAATAGGAAATAAAGCCTTTCTTTACCGGAATTATAGAAAAGTTGAATGTGAATATTCCAATTTACATCCCTGACATCAGAAGTCGTCAATATTTCATGTATCAGAGCACATGCAATGGGAAATATAGAACAGTCCTTAGCTAATAATGAAACTCAAATATTTAAACAAAAAGAATGCTTCAACAAAACTACACAATCATACATAAAACAAATTACTAATTACATACAGAATGGAAAATTACGATTCATTTTCATCCAATAATGTTTTATTATAAATAAAGTTTATATACTGTGTACAATGAGGTTATTGGAGTTCAGCGCGGATGTTTACTGGAGAAGTGCCGACGCTGTAATCGAAAAGGGGAGATTGAATCGCAGCACACATAGTTAATAGTTACATTTTTGCTTAAAGCCTAAAATGATAATATAATTAAAATTTATGATAGTAATAATCATTAACCCTAGTAAAGCGATGTTGAAAATGATGCCCCTTAGTGGGAATAGTTTGCCGGCAAGAAATTCTTGTTTGGCATCTGACTGTTCTTCAGTTATGGCGTTTTGGAATACGTTTCTTTCAATGATAGATGCTGCTTGGAGACTTTTTAACAAGTTGACCTACAGATTCTCAATATTTTCTTACGAATCGCTTTACCACTTCTGCGAATCCATTTTCACGTATCCCGTTCTTCTAGACTAACAGCAGTGGCATAACCGGTTGGTTGTTATGAGGGTACTGTTAATAGTAAAGGACGACGAAATTCTGGCTTACACTAAATCAGGAAGACCAGTGCACATCACGCGCTAAATGCAATAGACACACCAAGTTCTAAATGTAACACCAACAATTTGGGCTGCAGAGGTGGAATGAAGATTCAGAGAAATTGGCCTGGGCTCAAAATAGTAACGCGACAATGCAAATAATAAAAACGGATTGAAGAAGGTTAGAACAAGGCTAGAGTGTATCGGCAGGTAGAAAATCGAGGCAGAATGTAACACGAAAGTCTCCTTGAGCCTATCGAATGAAATTAAATTAACCTGGGGTGGATATGCTCGTTCTAGGGGGAAAGGTGAGATCAGGAATGGTTTGGTTTTGACTAGGAAGTTGTAAGGCTCAAAAAATAGTGGATAGTTCTGGTAGGAGAATGTGCCCATTTTGTGGAGGGGATGAGGAATGGGTACACATTGTGGTCGAATTACGCACTGAAAATACCGGAAAGAAACGCCGTTTCCTGAAAACTTTTTAAGGCAATTAGAGGTCGATTGGCATGCTGGGATCTGTTTGTGAATTACATCTATTAGTTGAATATGGGCATTTTCCTAGCCAAAGTACGCGAAGCTAGAAGCAACGTATTTTCTGGTTAAAACCCAATAACTAGTGCAATTATAAACAATGTAATGTGTTTCCATTCATATATTGGTAAATATTGTATTTCCTATTTTAGGGTTTATTTATTTATTATTAATATTGTTTTACTTGTATAATTATTTAGTCTTCTATCCGTGAGTCATACTTAAGCATGTACGTTCTACGACCCATGCATAAATATATTTGAATCTTATAACAATAATGATGCACCTAATTAACGAAAAACAATTAGCAAACAATGCACCCACTAAGAAAACACACTAACGCACAAATTCTCGCTGACAAATCCTCTCTAAAATACAAGCTGATACCTGCACATGAATTTTATTTCTATTTTATTTAGTTCATCATCATGTTTATTATCCTAAGCTACGTTAAGGCGTGAATCATTGAGCGGCTCTCTGTTCTCAGATATCTTCACTTCGCTCAGCCTTTCTGTACCACTAAAATATATGCAAATACATTGGTCATTTGGGCAGACCAAGGCAGGAGTTAAAATTTAGTAACTTCTCAAAACAAGACATTTACGCGGATTATACCGTAGGCAGAGTTAAAGCCGGAAAGGAGATAGAGTATTTTAAAACTGTCAAGGTAACCAGATAACCACAAAGTGTGTCGCTATGGTAACTTGAGGCAAGAATAAAACATGAGAACGGCTGCATGGAGTTTAATCATGTGTTTAGCTTGGAGTCGAGCACATCACCGTAGGAAGAATAAAAAAAGGCAATTTGTTTACATTTCAGTGAAGCAATGAAACAGAAAATACTTCACATTATATGCTAAAATGCTGTCGGTAAAACGACACAACGTGAACATTACTCTTCGAACTGCAAAATCAACTTGCCTGCAATCATCCAATTTGTGAAACTGTACGAGTACATATGGTTGGCGGACGTAGGAAGGAGTCAGTTTTGACGTCAGTGGGGAAAGGGGATCACGCAAAACAAACATCAGTCAAAAATTAATCCTCCACTCACTCCATCCACTTTCAGAAATTCTGTAAAGGAAATGGTTAAGCAGAACGTGGAGTTTTGTTTGAGATAGAAATGCACACAAAGGTAGTTCCATCTCTATTGTTTAAACAGACGACTGAAAAACAAACACTGAGCAGCTTTTAGGCGAGTTCGCATTCCCTTTAATGTCTAAACGTATCGGACACTAAAGAATGCTCTTTACTGAAAATGCAGACAAGGATTTAAGGATTATGATATCCCTGTGGCATACGATTAGACATTACTTAGTAGTGAGTCTGGTAATTAAGTATTAAAAAAGTTCGAACATTTAAGTAATCCACACAATTAGTAAAAATAACAAAAAGTCCGAAAGCCGTGAATTGCAAAACAAATTTAACAATCAAATATGGTATTGTGCAGGGTAAATAAGGAATAAACCATTGTATATAAATATAATTTTCATATTTTCACTAGTTTACTATACTACACAATATATCAGCAGTTCCAGTGCGGTCATGAGCAAATAACTTGACATTCATTCTAATATTTGACCTATGTCTACTCATGGATTAGGGTCATAGATATATGCTGTTAGCCTATCACTAATTCCAATATTTTTTTTTTCCCCCACAGAAGAGTACCTACGATAAAGAAAAGTCCTGACGCCCAGAAATAATAAATAGACTTTGGCTTGAAGTAGGTATTGGTGGGAAGATACGAGGGGGGGAGGGTAATTTTGATAATTGCCCCACGTTGGTGGGTCAAGGTTTGAAGGGGTTATAGTTGGTGGGGAGAATGGTGATAGGAATTTGATTGTTTATGATCCAGCTCACCACTCAATAACTCTTCTCGTCGATTTCAGGGTTGTAGCTGGTTTTCGGGACCTGGTAGTGAAGGGAATTACGGTATTATATCGACCCGAGAGAACACATTATCTGCAGGTTGACGTCGTTTATTTAACAAAGAGTGCATCCCATGGCGTTTCTGTTCCGACCGCAGTAACGAGACGTCGGGCAGACACGTAGAGCTGTACTGTTTGACTAGCAGTGTGATTGCTGACCGCTCGGAAGACGTGTCGAGCTGAAGTGACGCTCGAACATTGGCGTTCCTATGACATCTGAACGCTGAATACTTGTAGAACCAAGATGACGAGAACAGACCAGAGTTCCCAGAGTAACGGAGTTGACGAACCAAAAAGACCTCGAAAGGGCGATTTCACGTCCTTAAATACCCAATATAGCACGCTTGACCACGTGATGCAGGGACTCTATGTTTTCCCGCCACTATGACTTTAGACATCCTCGTAGGTTATCTGTGACTTCATGCCACTCTCATATTATTGGCCCGTTTGATTATTTGAGCTTAACCACTCGTTGATTCGTCCAGCGTCTAATTTCAAATTTTACTGAACGTTACAGATCAACGGCCTTAGCGGTATTATAGCATTGTTCTTTCCCAGCATACCTGGTCGGGGCGAACATCCGTCCTCCTAATGAACAAAAGAGAGGTTTGCTCCATTGTCTGCCAAAAAGGTCTCTCTGCTGTCCGAGCAAAATTCCTGCTTTTCTTAGCATTCTTACAAACAGAACCCTTCACTTAAAGCTAGCTGAAATAAAAGATATATCCTAATCAATTGCTCGCGATTGATGGGGTGCCAAATACTGTATCAGGCTCACTAGCTAAAGTCATTGTTAAAATCCCCGCTTTGAGAGAAATAAACGTTACGTGTTACATAAAGAACTATTACATTTTGAACCCGTTCAAGGAGTTATTAGTGCTCAACTTTGTGCCCAACTATTTGAAGGAGTTAATTTTTTGTCAAAAGAGAACATAACGAGAATTATGTTACAACAGGACAAAGCAAATTTCAAATGATTTAGAAACATTCTGGATCAGTTAAACTTCTACCGCACCTACCATATAGCCTTTATCTGGCGCTTCGAAAATCATATTTTTTATTTACTCCAGAGAATTGGTTTGCAGAATATGGCAAAGGTTGAAATTCATATCCAAGAAATCTTTGCGTCAAAACTTAGTATTTGTACTTTCATATTTTATAACACTACATGAAAGGTGATTCCTTGAAGAATCAATGTATTCTGTATAACAATTATTAACATCACGTTAAAGTTCGATATTTAATGTTCTTCTTTCATGAATATTAGGTCTATAGGGTTAGATAAAAGTCCCGCATCAACTAAACAGCTTTTAAACCATGTCGTTCGGTGACATGAAACTCGGTGTATGGGAATGGCCGTATGTTGAGGACTCAAAAATTACATTAACTACTTTTTTCTACTTCCGGTTTAATCGGAAGTAGCTTCAACTCTTTAAATTTAAACAGAAGACTCAATACATTTTGTACATTTTCGAATAATGCCCATTAAGAGCTTTTCAAAAAGCAGACACCGCTACTTTTATGCAAATTTATTGTTACTAAATCAAGAAAACCAAAAAGTGTAGTGAATAATAAAAGGCTCCTTCCTTCACAAAAACCGCCACGGGTGGCCGAAGTCGTTAAGGTGCAAACTCGTATGAGGGAGGACTGGGGCTCGAATCCCGCCTGACTGAGGATTTATTCACATTTTCTTCAGTCCTCATAAATGTCAAATGCCGGGGAGGTATCCTAAACCTAGACCTGGAACGATTCCTTCCTTAAAAATAAATCCTTTCCCAATATATCATTTCATCTCATGTATCATCAGTGTTCATCGCCTGTGGTGTCTCTGTAGTAAAAACGGGAGTTATACACTGTTCATTCATTCCTTCACAAAAACAAAACAAACCGCAATTTGCCAATGTGCCAGTCAATCATACAAATAATTTAAGTAATGACTTAACCAGGTTTTACGAATGTCTTGCATCGTTTCCATTGTTCGCTACTCAAGATCTTCCAAGTTGTTTCGCTTTTCTCGATACTATTGATGATTTCAAATAACGCTACAAAAATAAGTTTACAAATCGCGGAAACTTACTGGCCACTCTATATGACCTCTCCTACCACTCTAACCTTATGGACAAATCTGGTTTAAGTGCTGTGAACATTAGATCGACAGAGAGCTGGGGCTCCATCTTGTTGGAAATAGATGCTTTTACTAGATTGTCTATGGTTAACTACATATTCTATAGCCCGTACTAAGTACTTTCGAGAGAAATCGTAATATCTATCATAATTCAGCGTTTTTATACAGAAAAATAGACCAATAATACGATCACCAACAATACCAGCCCCAAACATTAAACTTTTGAGGATATTTCGTGTGGTTCTCCTCCATCCATTGTGGATTTGCTGCAGTATCGTCAATTGTGACTGATTACAAATCCATTCAGGCAGAATTTGGCTTCATCTGAGAACATAATTTGTCTAAGAAAAATTGGTTTGTGGTTAATGCACTTTGAAAGTTCCTGCAAAAATTGAATTTTATAAGGGTGTTCCTTGGCACTTTTAAGGATTTTCATCAAAAAAAAAAAAAAAAAAAAATTACCGCCACAGATGGCTGAGATCGTTAAGGAGCGGACTCGTGAGGGAGGTCTGGTATTGGAATCCTCCCTGACTGAGATTTTCCAAGTTATTCTCAGTCCTCATAAATGCCAAATGCCAAGGAGGTAGCTTAAAATTAGGCCTGGAACTTTTCCTTCCCTTAAAAGAAAAATCCTCCCCCAATTTATCATTTCATCTCATGTATCATCAATGTCCACCACCTGTGGTACCTTAGTAGTAAAAACGTGCGTTCAACAACATTTAAAAATCACGAATATTTGGTTTATATTTTATTCGAATGACAAATTTGCAGTAGAAACAATTTGGATTTTCTTGCACTTCTAATGAAATAATCTCATTTGTTGCATTTTTCGGGCAACCTGATCTTAATAAATTCTTTACGTTTCCAATTTCAATAAAGTTTTTACGACTCCTGTCACTGTTGCATATGGATTTGGATTGCGATCCGAATGCAAGTCATTAAATAAATTCGCCGCCTCTCGTTGAGATCGTTGTCTTTCTCCATATTCAATCCTAATTAAAACAGAATTCTTTCCCTTTATCTCAACATCATACAGAACTATTTAACACGCAAGATGTAAAGGGTTAATCCCTTAAATATGATGTTTTTGTATCAATTGTCGTGATTACATTGATATAAACAAAGGAATTTATTTGTGTTTCACTGCAATACATGGTAAACAAAATAAGTGTTTTATATTGATACCCTTTTTATGTTTTCTTGATCTAGCAACAATAAATTTGTATAGAAGTATCTAGATAAGGATATTTTTTTGAAAAACTCTCAATGAGCATTGTCCGAAATGTAAAATATATTGGGTATTCCAAATTAAATAACAGAGTGGTATTACTTCCGACTAAACAGAAAGTAGAAAAAAATCAGCAATATCATTTTTCAGTTCTCAGTATATGGCTTCAGTTACACATCAAACCACATGCTTCAAAATGTATTTAGATGGTGCGGGATTTTTAACTAACGCTGTATATTAAAGCATTTTGAATTTCACTTAAATTATACCTTCTGATCACTAATGTGCTTCGATTTATTACTCAGAAAGTGAACAAAACTGTCAGCATTTTGTACAGAGGTTCAAATTTTACAATCAATCAACGCCATTTTATTTACTTGCCCTACATTCGCATCTACTTCCCATTTATTGAATACGTTCTATTCAATTTTTTTGAAAATATATTAGAAAGCAATTTTACCTTCCTTGAGGTATAATTTTGCTTAAAATGGCTCGAAGCTCCATCAGAAAATAGCCTGTCAACTTGAGAACAACTTGACGTAAAGAGTACTTTGAATGTCAGTTACTGACTGAAAATGTACTGACTTAAAAAGAAACAAAAAAGGGTTCTGATATTTTCTATTCCCAGTATAAATTTATTCTGTCACATATCTTTCTTTGTATGAAATTTTATCTGTGTTACCGGTGACTGTCAAGACAAGAATATGCAGTAAATATAAAAAAGACCTGAAAATATATTCAGAAATATATACAACTATGCTTTCTGATTTATATTAAGAAATGTTATATACAAAAAAATCCGGTTTAAAACCAAATATGTAAATAGAAACTAATTTATATACAAAACACTTTCCTGCATTTTCGCTGTGTTTTGAAAATGCAAAGATCTGCAACATAGCATGCATATATACTTAGGGATTTAGAAGAATTTTGTTCTAAATAAAGATATTTACGTTGTAAGAAATTATATTTCTCGAATAAAATATATTTAATTTAAAAATTGTACCCATTAATATGAGTTTCGGTGGAAATAATTTCAGAATGCATAATTTACATATTAAGACTAAAATAATATTTCTGTAGAAGTTAAACATCCTGTAAAGGAGGAGTTTATTATTTTCCCTCTTTTAATTTATTAGCATCTAATACAATTAGAGCGCGTGCGGTGAGAGTGGGGTAGTAACAAAACAGTAAGGGAGATAGAAAGGTGGGAGAGACAATAGGAGACACTACTGTTCTTTTGTCAATGATGACTATAGAAACAAAGTTTGGTTCGGCTTTAGAACTAAAGACCAGAAACAAAACGAGTTTGTTTTCCTCCTTGTGGACAAAGGGAAGCTTATAAACTAACAGATATAAATCCATCATGGAAAAAATAATAAAATTCACTTTTGGTGACATTTGTGGGGTTTAGTGCCAATGGATTGTAGGTGTATATTACTACATTCCAACATGTTTATATAGGGGAAAAAAACTACATGTAGTCTATAAAAGTGAGCATAGGAAAAGTAGTGCCCAGGGGAAAAACAGAATGCTCTGTAAAATACCTGCAATGAGGTCATTGCAAGAAAGGGAACTGATGAAGTTGTATCATTGTTGTATGACTTTTGTTTCCATCACCTGGACCCGTCAGTTCGAAATTGCAATTTTTTTGTAATTCAGGCCTGCACCAAAATAAAAAATCATACCATTATTCGCCTCATTGATTATTTTTCAATGATTTATTTATGGCCGCTCTTTAACAGCTCAGGTCATCAGCGTCCCATTCAACTAAGGGCGTGAAACGGCCGACTAATTTTGCTCAGAGGCCTCTCTTTCAAGCTTGAGGTTCTTTATCGTGCCGTAAATGTACGACACGGGACCCACGGCTTTACTTCCCTTCCGAAGGAAGCCATACTTAGGATTTTTACGCCCCGAAAATATCCATCGGTCCTAGCCGGGTTCGAACCCGCGATCTTGGGTTTAGAAGGCAAGTATGGTAACCACTACACCATCAGGACCGACGCCGCCTGATTGATGCTTTGGTTTATAAGTATGGTATATTTGAATCAATAAAAGTTAATTTTAACATCAGAGGCCAAATTATATGGAATGTGACAAAGATATCGGTTTAATACATTAAAAAGCCCATGCTGAAACACCCAGCGATTGAAATGAGCCCACCAGAAGATGCCGCGTGAAACCATCTCCCTTCAATATCATTGAGTGTTCCCAGAATATTTTTAAATCGTGGTCTTTATTTTCTAATAAAGAATACAAAATTAATGTCCAAAGAAGACAACAGAAATTGTAGCTGATAAAACATCTTGTAGAACTATAAACCAGTCAAACAGTCTACAATGGCTCCTGGGAGCCCCAGGTTATTGTTGACAAAATGTGCCATACACAGATTGAGGAGCAGCCCGACCCTTCCTATTCAGCTTAATTCCAAATTTCCAAAGCAAAATATATGCCTGCAGAGATTCTGTTACGAAAATACTCAGCTACATTTTTCAAGATTATCTGTGATACATTAGGAATATTTTTGATTGAATGATTATTTTCAAAAGTGTTTTATTAATGTTTATATCTTTCTCAGAAATATCCGGTTTAATTTGGTACATTCAATAATATAGTTAAAGGACTTTGTTTTTTTTTATCTATTGTTGTTATTGTTAATTAGCATGAACAAATAACACACAGCACAACAGAAGGGACTGTTAAAACAGTACCTTAAGAATTATTCTATGTATCTAATGTGCTTAATTTTGTATCGTTTTTTGAACTTCGAATTACATTTCTGTTTATATAAAAGAAAAAAGTGAACTTTGATTGTTCTTCTCTTATACCCTTCAACTGTTAAATGAATACATCAGTACCAAAATTAGATTATGTCATACACCACCTCGGCCTTTGAAAAACTAATTTTATGTATTAAAACTAAGTTTCGGCTATGACTCTCAGGGCACATTCAGTGTAGAAAAATAAAATACTTGAACACGTAAATTTTACTTCCAAGCTAGGAATCGAAACCCAAGAGCCTAACTTAAACATTCAGCTATGATACTGGGCCAGAACGATAGAAAATATGTAAGAAGAGATAGAAATATGTAAACAGATACAGGAATAAATAAATATATATATATACAGAGAGAAAATATTATAGTGCAGGCCTCTCTTGGGTCCGTGTAGGAAAGTACATATGTAAGGAGACTCAAACCCAAGATCCGCTCTGTATAAGCTGCCGAAGTGCTGAATTTGCTTCTGATGGTTTTCAAATCCCCGAGTTTATGGTTGAGCTAACAGCAACTTTTTAACCCCCATTTATGTGCCCAGGGTAAGGGGATGAATTTCCTATATAATACGCTACTCCCCCGTACGCTATGCGTGACACTGCAGGCAGTTCTATTATCCTCAAGTGAGCAAATGCGAAATCCCCTGCCTTCCCTGACGTGCGTTCTTTGCGAGTAGTGCGCGGTTTAAGGAAATATCAGCCTTTTTTTCCCTTGGAGGTTCAAGTTCGTGAGTTCTGTTTTATTCGCTGTTGCAAAGAGAACAACTATACATAAATAAATAGTGAAATACTTGCACATTGCTGTTTATTAAGGCAAGTTTGTGCAGCTTAATTGTTATATAAAACTTTAATTTAAAATAAATGTAATATAAAAACAATTCTAATTGAGGGGGGAGGTTGAAACTAATTTTAATTACATTTAATATTTTAGCCAATCTTTATAAAGTGTGAATTAATATTTCGGGGGTAATTCCGTTTTTTATAATGCAAAAACCCAAATAACTTGAGATACTACGAAGAGAACGTCAAGTAAGAGACTATTATAAACATGAATTATATTGAATTTAATTCATGTTAGAAGTAATATGTTGAAAATCCAAAATACTTTATAAAAATACATAATGTCAATACTAGAAAAATAAATCGCCATTCACCCATTGCTAATGTATCTTGCTATCAAAAGGAGGTCCACTGTGAATTAAGAGTATGTTTAATGCTTTCAAACAATAATTTCAAATCATTATCATAATTATATTAGGCGACAAACGAAAATACAAATCTGCTCTTACAGCAAAATCGTAAGAGAAGTGAAAAATAAACAATATTTTATAACATATTAACTATATTTTGGAAAATATAATTTTACATATTTTTACGAGGTACTGCTTAAAACAAATATTTTAATATAATTATATAACCTGAATTTTCTATAAATTACTGTATTATAATGTATTTCTTGAATTAACATGCCCTGTATAACATATATATAATTACATAATTAATTTTAAACAATTTACATTATATAATTCAAACTTTATATGTTCTATTTTCAAGTAATTCTGTGCATGAACCCTTAGAACGCAATTAAACGTTCTGCAATGTTACTTTTTCACCGTTACCTATGGCTCTTATGGCTCTTAAATTTTTAAGAGAATGCAATTGTATAAAATATTTTTTTCTATTTTTGCATAGCTTTGCTGATTTGTTTTATTTACGGACGTCCTTTCACATCTCAGGTCATCAGCGTCCCCATTCAATTTTGCTCAGAGGCCTCTTCTTTCAGGCTTGAGGCTCTTTTGACACGGGATCCACGGTTTTAGTTCCCTTACGAAGGAAGCCATACATAGGATTTTTATGCCCGAAAAAAATCCATCGATCCTGGCCGGGTTTGAGCCCGCGATCTTGGGTTTAGAAGGTAAATATGGTTACCACTACAGCACCAGGACCGACTTTGCATGGTAATTGTATTATCATTCTGTTTTTTTTTTTTTTTTTTTTATTTGGACCGAATGAAAGTACAAAAACAATTAAGCTTTTTATGTAATAGACACTTTGTTTCAAAATGGTATATTCCGTACTATAAAGAACAGAATCTAAACGGTTTAATCAGGAATTCCGAAATACACTCTATTACACTCTATAACATTTCCCTGAATAAATAGCGTTTTTGCCATACAGTAAACTACTTTTCATTCTGTTCAAATCCAAGCAACGGTATCTTCAATTCATGTTATCATGCAAAAGACATTCAACAATTATACTCTCTTTAAAATTAAGTACCAAAGGTGGCGGTGACAGCTGGAGAAGAGGGAGGGAGGGGAAACCTAAAATTTAAATAATACTTGTGATAGTACAGTGAAACATAATTGATATTCATCTAACCTTGCAAATTATCATAGAGGTCTAGAATACAATATAAAAAATATAGTATATTAAACATTTCAGACAAATACCAGAAAATAACTAAGTTTAAATGTGTACAAAATTAATTCAATAAAAAGAATGAAACAATTTATGTTTACAGATGCTGGAGCGATAACTGCCAATAAAATATTAAGTAGAACGCCTTTTTAAGATGTAGGCACCTCAAGTAATATAACCATGTGTTAAGCTAATCTTACCCAGCGACTGGATTTACGGTGATCAGCGGAATCAGGAGTAAATGACCAAGCTAAGCACAATTGTAGGTGAATGCATGGGAAACTAGCGCGACGTGAAACTTACGCCTTTTATTCCATTGGATGTACCCCGCCAAAATTTTAATCTAATAGAATAAAATAGTTTATAAATCGGGTGATAGCAGCGGCATGTGGTTAAGTTAAGTTGGGGTATTTAACTCTGTCAGAGGTTACAGTCAGAAAATACCCATAAAAATATGGAAACTTCTCTAGGGACTAGGCGCCTCCTTTAAAAACACTTTGGTAATAAATTCATCTTGCTGTAGTATTAAAAATATCGCCTGAGCTATGCACGCATGTCACCCCTAATAGTACGTGACCATATAAATGATCATGTACGGTAACACGCCTATAGAGGCGTTTATAATGCTTAAACATATATAAACGGCACACAGGTTTCCAATATAAAAAGTTAACCCTTGAAGCTAAGACAAAACTGAAAATTAAAAAGACACTATATTTAGAGCTAGGCTCTTTTACGCGCTGTAAAACAAAATGAATTGAAGTGCAAAAAATTCCACAATATTATTTTTGAGTTCTAGTACACGGCTCAACAAATTTACATTAATCAAAAATGTAAATGTATATTGGGTATTCCATTTAAAATAAGAGAATTGAAACTACTTACGATTAAATAACAAAGTTGTCCGTTAGATTTATTGTATTTAAGAACAGTTTGGTCAATAAGATTCAATTCATTTCACATCCTGAAATGGCCAATAAATTTTGCTCAGAAAACTCTTTTTTCATCCTTGAAGTTCTTTACGTGCCATAGATTTACGATACACCACCAACGGCTTTCTTTCCTTTCCGAAGTAAGCCATTTTAGGATTTTAAAGCCAAAAAAATAAACAAACAATCCACCCTGGCCGGGCTTGAACCCGCCAATCTTACATTCTCCATTGCACATTAATAAATAGCTTTCTCTGTGGAATTGCTCCCATTTAAGTATGGCCCAATAGCCTTGTGTTTGTTTTCAAAAAACAAACACTACAATTTTTAAGAGATGCAATGGGTAAAAATTGGCCAATTTTAGTTTAAAATGTTTTTTGAGGGTTGGAACTTCATTTAGTGCCGTCACATTTAAATGTTAAATTTAAATAGAATGTAAGCTTTAACATGAAAATTTTTACAAAATTATTTTAAACGCGTTTCCGAATGTCCAAAAAAATGTTTTTACAAATTTTATTTTGTGTGTTTGCGCCGATTTTAAACAGCGCAATGACTAATATTTCAATCTCTGAGGAATAGCCTAAGTAAGTTAATTCTCACTTAGCATTTGTATTGCCACAGAATGCGGAATTCTTTTAATTTACTAACACGTATTTATGGACAAGCTTTGTAAGTTGTAGGGGCATATCTTTACACACATCTAGTAGGTTTTAGGGTATGTACTTCTGGACTCTATTTATAACCATATATATGTATATATAATAAAACAGCAATTTTGTCCAAATTGTAACATTTCCCAATTTCTGGTGAAAAAGATTTCGTAAGACGAGTTAAAATAAAAAAATAAAAACTAAATGAACTACCGCGTGTAGAAATTTATATAAAACATGGAATGCATCTTGTAACTCGTGCAGTCTCACAAAGAACAAGTTAAAAAGACAATCATTTTTATAAATGTTGCATACCAACAGACAATCCAACCCACTCGTGCGTCAAGGAAATACTCCGAATCAGGTCAAATATGCTAAAAGGGCAGAGTTTAATAAGCTTTTGGAATAGGAGACTATAAGATAGAAAAAAAAAGTTATACTGGAGAAAAAATTGCGAAATAATTAAAAAAAACTCTAATTAATTAACGGTTGCTTGGCAAGTGTTGTTTTATTTTTGGGCATTAACCAAATTTGTAAATAATTAATTAATAAATGGGATTGAAACAAAAACATCTCTTTCCGATTCCGTAAGCACTACGGAAGAGAAAAGATGTCCTGCACTAACCAGCTCAATTACTTTTTCTCTTATCAGGAGAAATAAAGTAAAATCAGGGACCAATAAATGTTTAAATACTCTTTACACGGTGTCTCAGTATCGTTGTATAATTTACCGGAATAGGCAATCCACATTACTCTGTTAAAGTTGGGTAAAACCATCAATATCAGACTATGAAATACTTCGCATGCATTTTTCTTTGAAAATTGATTCCTTTGCTTTACTAACACTGAGTCAGTACTTTTCCCACAGGAACTGAAAGAGTCAGAATCACTAACAGTTACAAGGGAATTAAACAATTTAAATAAAATTAAATACGCACTTAATATAAATATAATTTAAGATAATGATTTAAGTTCTACTTTCTGCAGAGTTTAAAGTTTAAAGGGTTTAAAACTTTTCAGTACATTTTTAGCAATTAATTGAATGGTAAGGAAGTAGACACATGACAAATTTTCACGAACGTTACTAAATGTATGCCGGTTCGTACATTTAGCATTCAGCCCCTTCCCTACACTGCTCATGGCATTATCTCACCCTTACCTTTTGCTTTTCATCTTTCCCCTGACAAGACAGTTTCCCGCAACGTTTGATGTGGCGAAAACTTGTGAGAAGTTTTTACATCAACTTTTCAATATCTTACAGCAGATAAAGAACGCTGGTTGAATTTTGTATGAGCCCTTTGTCAAACGGAGCATGCAAAAGTTGTGTTAGCGGAACGCGTTATGAACAATACATTTGCTAGTTTTAAATTTTTTTTTCCCCCAACCGCAAGACGGGAACAGGATTTTCCTTAACATTGGCTACGGCAAACATCAGGTTCAAACGTTGTTCTGATAAGCTCTTGTAGCCTTAAACTATAAGTGCTTTATATAAAATTATTATTAAAACTTCCTTTTCATTCATTTTAACAACCAACTCTTGAAAATTAATAGCGGAGGCTGTGAAAATAAGACATAGGATGCAGAATTCATAAAACAGAATACTATCTGATTATTAGAGCCTAATAATTTAGACAAAAAGGTATTACAAATTACCTGATTATTTTTATTTGTGCGAAGTTAACGTGTAAACATGGGATGAATTGGTCAAAACTATCAATGTGTATACCTGCGTTACTAGCATGAAAGTAACATTTGGTAACATTTCATTTGGCTACCCAGTGAAATCACAAAATATAATATGAGAATTGTCCAGAAAGTAAGTTCCGGCTGACCATAAAATGAAACAGAAACATCAGAGAACAACCAGGTTTATTGCAGCAAGTATGGAAACTCATAATCTGTTTTTTTATTATGTAACCACTGCCCTTGTTAATTCATTTGCTGGCCTGTAGGGTCTTGGACGTGGTCATCAGATCGGCCTTTCCTGAACTGTCTGCAACATCAACCAAATATACTGTCGGACAATGGCTGGTAAACCTTTGCGTGTCAGGTTCTTGGAGTACACAAAGCTCATCACTTGCTGCACACATTGCTCACTTCCCGACAACCAGCGCCATGTTACTATTACTTTAGAACCTACGTCTTGAAGGAGCAAAGTGCACCCTCTGTCACATGTATGTGGTGCATGTATTTATATAGAGCATAGAAGCAAATAAATTATAAATATATGTATTGGAACTTTCCATATTAATATGTTTTATTACAGTGAATACGAAAAATATTTAGAAAGTTTCTAATAAAAACTTCCCAAATATGTATACTGAGAAAATTCTTCGTTTTTTCAAAAGTGTTTCATTTTTTTTTCTGTGCCAGTATTTAAGATTTATTTTATTTTTACCTTGGGTAATTCCGCCATTCGCCTTAACATCCACCATCTCCAAGTTCTTTAATTCTAAAATAATGATAGCTTTGCAAGATATCAAAGCAATATATTATTTAGTAACAATTCCGAGACAATGAGTTTTCCTCTTTTGACCCAAGCATGTTTTTCTTTAATTTTTTTCTTTTCTTTTTCATTTCTTTCCTTTTTACGTCTAAACGTCCTTTATGGTCAGAACACACTCCGAAAGAAAATGACTGCTCTATTATCGGACCAGACTTTTACATATGCAGTGCTGTAAGTAATAAGAAAATGTTAACGTTGCATTCTCACATCTGAACACCTACTCAGGTTACATGAGCCACTGCTCTCCTTCCAACACAATCTGTAGTTTCTACTAATGAAACCCCTCTAATGCCAGCTAGTATTCTTTACATTAATTTAGAGGGCAAAACTCTACTACCTGTGCATTT
Organism: Metallyticus violacea; assembly: GCA_030762175.1. Classification (NCBI taxonomy): domain Eukaryota; kingdom Metazoa; phylum Arthropoda; class Insecta; order Mantodea; family Metallyticidae; genus Metallyticus; species Metallyticus violacea. Next base: position 46,753,236 of record CM060834.1, read on the forward strand.
TCCTGTATGAGATTGTGTGTTTCGATGTTTCAGAAATGGACATTGGTGCCCATATGTGGCATAGATAACTGTGTATTTAAAGTTCAAGGTTGAGAGTATACTTTCTTCCTGCTTCTAAGTTTTTGAATAGTACAAGGCTGTACTCTTTTGCAATCACCTCTCAGTACGCAATCCCATATTGTGCTAAATTTCAATTTATTGACACCTCTTTTGTGCATGGGTGATTCCATGTGAAAAGGACAGAACATTGAGCATTTAATTTCATGTCTTCCAAAGTTTAATATATGTTTGATACCATTACTCCTATCATCTTGCATTTGTAAAATATAGCCATTAATATAAAAAAACATAAGACATTTTCTTTTGTGTCGATTTCCCTACGAGAGCAATGAAAATTAAAAATGTGGCGAAATTGCAAGTTATAAACCAAATATATAGTTTTCAAATTATATCATGAGGTACACGATTACAGAAAATATCTATTTTATTGCTAAAAGTAGCGTACGTATGTCTGTTATTCCCGCCGATAGTTACCACACAGCTCAGCACTCTCAAGTCAAAGTAGTATAACTGACTTCTCGCTTAGCCCAGCATGACCATGTGTGAACACAGCTAGCAAGAGAACACATCGGTCGTGATGGTGATGATTATTGCTTAAGGGCGCAAAACTGCTATGGTCATTAGCGCCCAAACACATCAAGTACTGTGTCAGAAAATAAAAAATAAATAAACAAAAAACGCAAATGCTGCGCATAATGAACGGACAGTAGTATTTGTGCACTAAAATGTATACCCAAAAAAAAAAATAACAAGGGTATAAGGCGCCACAAATATAAGGGTGTTACTTAAACTCAGCCGAAAGAGCGAAAAAACATAACAGTCCTGTAATGGACTAAAATCATAGCAATAAAACCCCAAAGCTAACACAGGGCAATATTCAACAGACAAAGACCGGTAGGAAAACAAATCAACAAGAGCTGAAAACAAACCAGTCTTATAAAAGATTAAAATGGTAACAACAAAACCCCAAAACAAATAACAAGGGTAATGTGCAAAACAACAATGGAAGACTAGTTAACACGAATCAGCAAAAGCTGCAAAAACAACAGTCTTAGAAGACTCTAAAAATGCCGTCAATGGTAAAAAGATAAAAACTCACACCTTACTCCAAAAACCACAAACACGGATAAAACGGAGCACATGCTCAACAGCAACCACATCATCTGCAAGTAAGTCCTCAATAGAGGAGGGTAAACGTAGGCTATTCCTAAAAGCTGTCAGATGATGGCAATCAATTAAAATGTGACGCACTGTAAAGGGGTGGTCACAGTGAGGGCAAGCTGGAGCGGGTTGACCATTAAAAAGGTGAGAGTGACTAAAACGGCAATGTCCAATTCTGAGACGAGCTAAAATTACTTCTTCGCGACGAACAGCGCGAGAAGAAGTCGACCAGTTAAAAGGGGCTGATTTACACTCCCGAAGCTTATTGGTGGTTAGTAAATTCCACTCATCGCGCCAGCGCGAAAGAACGCCTCGTCGTAAGGAATGTATAAAATCCCCGAAGTAAAAACGGGGCTCGTACTCAGCAGGGTCTAAAAGGGCGGATTTAGCTGCGACATCTGCGGCCTCGTTCCCCAAAAGTCCCACATGTCCAGGCACCCATAAGAGTGTTACCCTGACGCCAGCGTCGAAAAGGGTTAACACTGCATTGTGGACCATCTGTATAAGAGGGTGGTGGTTGTACAGATTTTTAAGACTTAAAATAGCACTAAAAGAGTCAGAACAAATAACACTGTTCCTCAGCCCTTGATCAGAAATAATTAAAACCGCCCGATAAATAGCATAAAGCTCCGCCATAAAAATAGATGTCGTAACGTTAAGACCATACGTAAAACTTGCCCCATTAAAAACAAAAGCACATCCTACACCTGTGTCAGATTTGGAGCCGTCGGTATATATAAAATTCCAGCCATTAAAAGAGGATTTGATCTCGCTAAAATAACAACGAATAATATGTGCTGCGGTCGAAGATTTCGGACAGGACGTAAGCCCAAGATGAACGGGGTCCTCTGCCAAGAGCCAAGGAGGGGAAAAGTTTTCCCCGGCTAAGAAGAAAGCAGGTAACTCGACGCCCAACGTCCGTAAAATCTCCCGAAAACGAAAGCCAGCAGGCTTAGGAGTAAAAGACCGAGCAGCATAAAAAGCATCAAAAGACACATTAAAAAACGGCGCATTCGTGGGATGAAGAGGTTGCGCAGCTAAGCGAGAACCGTACGCAGCTAGTAAAACATCCCTACGATAAAACAACGGAGGTTCTCCAGACTCCGCACATAAACTCAACACAGGACTGGTGGGGAATGCCCCAATGGCAACACGGATACCCCGGTGATGAATCCGGTTCAGGCGGCGCAGAACAGAAGGCCGCGCAGAGCCATAAACGACACTGCCATAATCCAATTTGGACCGGATAAGAGAGCGGTAAGAACGTAAAAGTATAGTCCGGTCAGCTCCCCAAGATGAGCCACTTAAAACACGTAAAATACAAACAGAACGTTCACACTTGCTTCTGAGTTGCGCTATATGCGATGACCAGCATAATTTCCTATCAAACACCAAGCCAAGGAACCTAACTTCGTCTGCGAAAGAGAGTGCGTCCGGGCCAAGATGGAGCGAAGGTGGAGGATACTCCTTTTGGCGCAAGAAGTTCATACAGACGGTCTTCTCTGCGGAGAAACGGAACCCGTGAGATACACTCCAAGCGTAAAGGCGGTCGAGACAGCATTGGAGGCGACGTTCCAAGAGACAGGTTCTCCGAGAGGAAAGATAGATGGCAAAATCGTCTACAAACAAGGACGATTGTATTCCTGGCTGTAAACACTGGGTGATAGAGTTAATAGCAATGGCAAACAGTGTGCAGCTAAGTACCGAGCCCTGAGGTACACCGTTCTCTTGAATAAAACTAGATGATAAAACTGATCCCACGCGAACATTAAAAACTCGGTCTTTCATAAATTCCGGAATAAAAATAGACATACGCCCGCGTATGTTCCAATCGTGAAGCGTTCGGAGGATACCGCCTCTCCAGCAGGTATCGTACGCTTTCTCTAAATCGAAAAACACGGCAACCGTTTGGCACTTGCGCACAAAACCGTCCATTACATGGGTAGTTAAAGACACAAGATGGTGACTGAGGAACGATGACGCCGGAAACCACACTGGGCGTTCGTTAATAATTGCCTCGACTCTAACCACCACATGAGCCGTCCGTTAATCATGCGTTCCATCACCTTGCAAACGCAGCTGGTGAGGGAAATCGGACGGTAACTGGAAGAAAGATGTGGGTCCTTACCAGGCTTAGGTATAGGAATGACGGTGGCCAATCGCCAAGCGCTGGGAAATGTGCCACGACACCAAATAAAATTAAAAGTTCGTAATAAAAAAGCTTTGCCTTCTGTTGATAAATGCTGCAACATGGCGACATGAATGTCATACGTGCGCAATGTCGAGAGGTAGAAAGGGCATGCTCCAGTTCCCTGGCAGTAAAAGGAACGTTGCAGCTCTCTCCTGATGGTCGGAGGCAAATGGGAAACCTTTCCTCTCAACCTGCTCCGTTACTGCGCGAAATGAAGCCGGGTAATTGGCGGAGCTCGAAACGTCAGCGAAGGTTCGCCCTAAAACATTGGCGACGTTAGTCGGAGTAGTGAGCATTCGATTTAAAATCCTAAAACCAGGTATAGGTGTAAACCTTGGTTTGCCAGCAACGCGGCGTAGCCGTTCGCAAACTACGGATGAAGGCGTTGTGCGGTTAAAAGAAGAGGTAAAAGAAATCCAAGAAGCCTTTTTGCTATCCTTAATGACTCGGCGGCATTTGGCGCGAAGTTGTTTGTAGCAAATCATATTTGCTGAAGTAGGGTGGCGACGAAAAACTCGGAGAGCACCTCGGCGTGCACGCAACGCATCCCGGCATTCATCGGTCCACCAGGGAACCGGTAAGCGTCTAGGGTGACAAGACGACCGGGGAATAGCCTTATCTGCGGCCGTCATGATGACCGTACGGAGGTGCTCGATCGCGATGTCGATAGATGGAAATTCACACCCTGAAAATTCGACCAAAGATCGAAAGAGAGGCCAATTCGCCTTTTCAATGAGCCATTTTGGCGCGCGCTGTGAATGTGCGTTTGAAGAGAGTACATGGATCTGACACGGAAAGTGGTCACTGGAATATAAATCGGAGATGACGTTCCAGGTGAAATGTACAGCAAGTGAGGCACAACAAATGGATAAGTCCAAGTGCGAAAAGCTATGAGTGCTGTCAGAGAGAAAAGTAGGTTGACCTGTATTGAGAAGTATAAGATTGTGACGAAGCAAAAAGTCAGCTAAGAGGTTACCCCTTGCACACTCCGTGGTGGAACCCCATAGGGGATGGTGTGCATTGAAATCCCCCAAAAGTAGGACAGGGAGTGGTATTTGAGACAGAAGATCGTCCAGATCAACTACGGCGATAGTGCCGGAAGGAGGCAAATAAACAGTGCAGATAGAAAAACTAAGCCCGGAAAAGTGAACTGTAGCTGCAGCAGCTTGCAAAGGAGTCTGGAGCTGTAGTGAAATACTGTACACGTCATCTTTAATTAAAATTAGAACTCCGCCGTGAGCGGGAGTGCCATCTGCGGGAGGGAGATCAAACCTCACCGAAGAGTAACCGCGTAAATTAAAAGAATCTTGTGGGCGAAGCTTGGTCTCTTGGAGACAAACAAGAAGAGGGTCAGTAGAACGTAAAATTAACTCGATGTCAGGTCTGCGACTACGGAGACCACGCACATTCCACGAAAGGATAGCCATTGTTAAAATTATATAAAATAAATAAAAAAAAATAACCACCTTACTTTTTGGACGGTGCAGGACGAGTAAGACGTCCTTTTTTTAATCGCGTGGGACTCGGTGGTTTTGAAGGAGCAGGCACATTCTGCTCCATCACATCCTCAGAGGGAGGGCTCTCCCGCTGAGAAGAATCAACCGATTCCAAAACCTGAAATCGGTTGGAGGTGGATAGAGGCGGTGACGGCGACCGCCTAGCGGGCTTGCTCCCGTATCCATCATGGGAGCTCGACCTCCGAGGAGGAGAAGGGCTCGATTTCTGCTTCGTATTACTGGTAGTGGATGATTTAAGGAAGTCAGTTCGGGTATAAGCGGTCTTAAACTTAATAGATGGAGCATCAAAAACAATAGGCTTCGGCTTCTCAGTAGAACGGTTGGCGGCAGTTGGCGCACAAGGCACCCGAGTAAAAACAAGATCGCAAGTCTGCGTGCTAATAGTGCGCTTCTGGACCGCAGAAGAAGCCACAGCGCTATACGTCCCGGTTTTAGGCAACACGGGTAGGCGAGATTGGAATCGCTTCCGCGCTTCACTGAATGTAAGTTTCTCTTTAACCCTGATCTCCTGGATAGAGCGTTCATCGCGAAAACGAGGACAATCGCGGGACGAAGCCGGATGGTCACCTTGACAGTTCACGCAAACAGGGGCAGTTGCACAAGCTCCCTCGTGACTTTCAGTACCACAGGTTGCACAGATCGACTTTGCACTCTTGCACGACACGGGAGTATGGCCAAAACGTTGGCATTGGAAGCATCGCATGGGACTAGGAATATATGGGCGAACCTCAATTGCCTCATATCCAGCTTTGATCCTCTGTGGTAACTCAACCCGGTTGAAGATGAGGAAGAGAGTACGGGTGGGCTGTGTTTCACCTTCCTTCCTAGCCTAGACCGATATGACTCCCTGGTCTTCCAGACAACTCTGGATTTCCGAGTCGGACATCCCGTCTAACACAGTCGTAGTAATAACTCCTCGCGACGAATTTAAAGTTCTATGTGGCTCTACACGGATCGGATACCCGTGGAGAATCGTCGCCTTGAGCAATGAGTTAGTTTGCGCTATTCCAAGTGTCTCTACCAAAAGAGAACCATTACGGAGACGTGTACATGTCTTCACTGGTCCAGAAATGCCATCAATACCCTTCTGAATCACAAACGGGTTCACTCTGCAGAATGACTGACCATCCTCCGTACGACTAATTACCAAGTAGCGAGCAAATGGCTGCTCGGTTACTTCCTTTACATCCACTCTTTCACGTTTCATATGAAAATTATTTTCGTGTACCATAGCGCATTCATCCTCCACCATTACACCTGTCTCCGATGGCAGGCTGCTTCCTGGGCGCCACCCCGGCTTAGGTTAGTTGCCCTGGCCTGGACAAGGTAACCCCAGGGTCACACCTTCCTGGTTATAGACAAAGGGACCCAATCGCCTGCAGGAAGTTTACAGCAAGTGTAATGGCCCCTCCCCGGGCCTGGCCTTTACCAGGGGATACGCTCTTGCCCTACATGATGACCCAGTGCTGGGAGTCACGCCATTACCCAGTCACCTGTGAACCGTGTCAAACACGGGGGCATCCTTCAGACTAAAAGCAGGGAGGTATAAAAGATAAAATTAAAATGGAGACGAAATAAAAAAAGGTGTCAAACGCGCTAAGCGCGGACCTATGGGAGCATCTCGGGTGCCTCGGGGTCGTACGCCCCGTACCCAAAAAATTGGGTAGTGGTAACCACATTTACTTCGTAGACCCAAGATGGCGGGTTCGATCCGGGCCAGGGTCGATGGATTTTTGGCGTAAAAATACTAAGAATGGCTTCCTTTGGAAGGGAAGTAAAGTTGTGGCTCCCATGTCGTAGATTTACGGCAAGCAAAATAACCTGATGCCTGAAATTTTGCCTTTGAGCAAAATTTGTCGGCCGCTTAACGCCCGAATTGAATGGGACGTTATGGCTTGAGATGTTAAAGAGCGTCCTTAAATAAACCAAAGCAACAAGCTATTAAGATCGGCGTGTTCCCAATATATTTTAACGAACTTATTTTTATGGAGTTCTTCTTGATCAAACAGCAAAATTATACTTTTTTTATCAGAGAGGAAGAACAATAACTCTTTTTATTATTTTCCATTGGGAAGTTAGTCAAATACAAACTATTGTTAAGTTCCTGTTGACATTTTATATACTTATTACAGCATACGTAAAGCTATACGATGTATGTGCCATTAGTGATGATATAATGATATAAACTATTATTTTTAATTTCGGATTCTTGTGCTTCGAAATTATTAATTTTCACGTATAGAAAAACTGGCTTTACATCATATATTCTTTTAACCATTTTCATAAAATATTTTCACATAATCAATAAGTTATAATTAGATGTCCATATGGATTGGCCCGCACGGCATTTAAGGCTGTTGTTTATGAACATAAAACATTCAATATTTGTGTAAAACTAACTTCAAGAACTTTTGGTTAAACTTCCGTGCTGTACTTGCTAGCAAATCTATTCAAATGTAATACAAAACCTGACATACTTCCGTTACTAATTAGAAAACATAAATATATTTGTCATTCACTCCACCTCCACTCATTTATAGTTTATTTAAATAATATGTTTACGGCATGCGGAGTGTCAAGCCTGTACATAGACACTGCTTGAATGATGAAATTTACCGAATCAATAACAAAATGAAGTTTATTCAGCAATGAGCTATAAAAAGAAGAGAAAACTGTTCAAATTCGCCAATATATTTCAGCCACTGTTGGGCACCTGCTGCATCTTACGATGCAGTAAAACTCAAGCTTGGCAGCGATCCTTGGAAAATTGCCACAGCGCAAGAAAACATCAATTAAATGCTGCAAGATGGTGGAAGCACCATCAGAGATATAATGGAGAAAATGGGCTTCTCATATCGTGATGTATATGACTATTCAAAAAATTTGGATATGAAAAAGCTAACTGCAAGTTGGGTAGCTTTTAGAAATATTGAGAGAGAATAATTTACAAGTAAAATCTAATACGTTTTTGGGTCTGACAAATAGACTTTTCCTGAAGGATTGTATCTATCAGGATGCAACCATTAGCACAAAAAGAGTTTTATTTTAGCGTTTTTCATGGAGTAACTATAGTAAAAGATAAATTGTTTTAATTAGCGCGAAGCAGCTAGAGAAGCCGTAACAAGTTGAGATGAGATACGTTCTGCCATCGGACGAACTTGCGAGCAACAGTTTTTGTGTTCCAGCAGGCTTGGAAACCTATCAATTCGCAATATCTTGTTACCAGTAGTTAAAGGTTGTTCCCAAAACTGAAAGAACTCCGTCAAAAGCAGAAAGTTTTACCTGTAATCTGATAGTTTGCTGAGATGGAGAATAAGAACTCGCTCTCTGCTCCAGCATGGTCTCACCGACAGTTTTCTGCATGTGCCAACTTGCAGCAATTCATGATGTTTACTATTTAACGTGAAATTTCTGAACAATTCATCTACAACCTTGTATCTTGGTACGGTACTGGTTGTTTTAGGCCTCACGCCAAACCCGAATTGTTACGTTGTTGGGGAAAGAAGTTATAGTGGGCTCCAGGTCGATTTGCACCAACTTTCCGGGCGTTTGTTGGATGTTTTTTGTAAATATCCTCGGTTGGTGTACATTCTTGTAGCTGTTTATTTGTTTTTTTCGTCCCAAAAACAATAAAACCTCAGGGTAACAGCAACAATTTCGTTGGTCCTAAATCAACGGGACTAGGGAGATGTTTCGGCGTTGCAAATAAACATGGGGTTCGACTTTACTTCTAAAATTGATTTATTTTATGTGATTTTGCCTAAAACATAGGTAATTTGCCATCGTTAGAGTCGAATCACTTCAGCACTTTAATTCTACGATATTTCGATCATTGAACTGTTTGTTACGAGGTAATATTGTGAGTACTGAACCGATGACTAAAATGGAGTCGAGGTTGAAAAACAGCGCAGAAAAACCAACGTAGAATGACAAACTAGAATCCAGTAGAACAGCTCAGCGAATAAAGAACAGCGCCCAGTCTTGTCTTTATATAACTGATTCAAATACGAATCGTTGGGGCAAGCAAGCCGCGCGAAAAACGCAATAGCATTGCGTCTATACTTAAAAAGTTTAACTCTGCTTCTACACTGGCTGCTTTTAAATTTTTCTGTCCTCATCTGATTCGTTCGCCCGCGGGAGTTTAAAAATCTATCATACGATACGTTACTTCAAACTTTAACAGTTTCCATCTGTAAAGGAGTCAACCGCCTCCAACAACATTTAAAAGACTCTATATACACACACTTTTAAAGGGACCGTCGCTTTCCCTTGACCAAACATCTTGTTTTAAAGGTCCAGAGCACAATGGGTAATGTCCATGGCTCGCTTCACCCTAACATAAAAGATAACACCCTTGCACGGTTTTATGACTTCCATGTATTGCGGAAAAAGCACACGGTTTTACCATTCTACAAAGATGTTAAGCTATAAGCCACATGATGATCGAGAAATATACATTATAATTCTATTATACGTGTGATAATTGTGGCAAGGGAAAAAATTTAGAAATTATAATAATATTAGAGGCAAAACCGTAGGAACAGTTTCAATCTACGGATCATAAACAAATATTCAGTCACACAGGAATAAATATTCTAGAAACTTTCAACATATATTCAGTAGTAAAATTGTGCACGCCGGGTTAATGCTGCCACCAGGCGCCTCGGTGCAGAAGTATTACAACCCTTACAGTACTATTTTTTTCCTCCCGTAAGACATCCTGCCTTTTAAAAAGTTTATGTAGAGAAGATATAAACTGTTTTGCTAAATGTCGTCCATACATTTTCATCCAAGACGTAGTATATACCTGATTATATTTTCAAAAATGATCAAGTTGTTTGTAAACTTACGTCTAGTTCTATCTTTAGTATTTTAAAGGTATTGAAATATTGATTGCGTTATTAGTTTTCATTACTCCCTATTTTGAAAATTGATATTTATTAGTACACTAATGTTCACTCACCTTTTGATAAAACTGCCTACATACTTACTGGCATAAGTATAAGAAAGGTAATAAAACATCACCATTAGCTGACTGTGTTTGTGTCTCGAACGGTATAGCTATTATCAAACAATTATTTACTAAACCATCATCTATATTTTATGGAAAAATTATCACCATTGTATTTAGCATGTGTTAATATATTACAGAATTTCATAGAGATGGGTCTCGTTCAACTGAAACAGTTCCCTTGTAAATGTAGGATTTATTCCACAATGAGCTTGCGGAGCTATTTCGAAATTTCCCTGAATCAAGTGCCCTATGACGAGACGCTCTATTGTTTAGAAACCGCACTCAATACATTCATGTAACAGAAGCAGCATTGTGAGGCGGTTTAACATAAATTAGCAACTTTCATCAATAAGCAGTAATGGAAGTTTCTTAATTTCAAAAATACACAATTGAGTAATGTATTAAGAGGAAAGCAAAGTTATTTTGTTCTGTAACGTAAATTTTTTTCAAAAATCAATGAATTTCTTATATAATTAATTGAAAGAGGAGAGTGATTATAAATTTAATTATGAAAAAATTAATTAAAGTTTATGAATTTAGAAATTGTTAATGTTTAGAGGTGTTAAAATTTATTTTTATATTTGATTAGAAATTTTATTTTATTGCTTTAGCTAGATATATTAAGATTAGGCATTTAATTATTTATTTTATGTTAGCATGTTTTAGATTAGGAATATGCAGACTGACGGAAATTAAAAGAAATCAGGAGCAGAGTTTATTCCAATGTGTAGAAGTATTGAAAATGCCATTCATACCCTATTTGAATGTCCTGAAACAAGAAAGTGGAGGAGTCATTGATCAGAGTAAAATGGGTTCATATAGGATCTGAGATAGCAGCAAGGAAACTTTGAGGGACAAATGCCAATTAAGGAATTTAAGGGAATAAAATAAAAAAAAAATAATAATAATAATAAGGCATGGATGATTAATAAGTAAATAATATTTGGTTTTAGTGGTTTGGATTTATGACATGAAGTTGTTTGTATTACCTAATAATCAGGAATATAGTATTATTGTGAATTTACTATTTTAAGGTGTTTAGTAGATATTTGAGAAATAAAGGAATTGATAGTATGTAGAGACAATAGTTAGTTGATAAAACAATGATATAGTAGAATAATTGAAATATTTTATTTTGGTCCCCTGGGTTGGGTTAGAGCCTGCTACCCTGGAATTGCACTAGGCTACTGCTGTTGAACTGGGGACTGGGGTCTGATGCAATAAAGGTGGAATTTTTGTACTTTATTTAATTATTAGAATTTACATAAAAGGTTAGTATAAAAGCATTATTGTATTAAAAATGTTTGTAACTGTGAGGGGCTACTCCTAAAATGGCCTGGGCCGGATAGGTGGAGACCCCTTTGTAACTTGTATTTTTATAGCATTTCAATAAATTTCGTTTCATATTAATTAATTTATAATTTTTAAAAAATTATTAAACTCCTCTTAAAAAGAGCAATATTCAATATATCTAACAAAATGTCAATCTGGACAAATAAAAGCATATTAGATGGAGTATATATAGAGTATTACAGAGCACACTCACAGTAAAGTAAAAGAAACACACTTGCTGCCAGTTTGTTGCTAGATACCTCCTACTGGAGATCTAGCAAGCAGGGAAACGTTTGAAGTTTCCGAAATATGCACTTATTAAAATTACCGTTTAAAACCTCGCGTAGTAGAAGAAAGTATAGCTGACAGGGATTGTTCCATTGTTTCCTGATAAACAAGGAGCGGAAACTAGGTGAGCACATTTTGTTGAGCACCGAGAGAGGAAAGGAAAGACCTGGGGGTTTGCAAACCACAAGCAGTATTTTTACTGCACCCAGTGAGAGAGACAAAGTTGATGGGCACCCCAAAATCTCCTGGGGGCCGGAGCCCATGTTTGCTGTGCTGTAGCTCTGCCAGATCAAACACCAGCCCTCTAGCGGCAGGCACGTTCAACTATTTGCCCACCCACAGCAAGGGAAGGGGATACCTTTGTTTGTTAGCACTCCTGTTTTCTTCCAGTTTGTTTCAACAGAGAAGCGAGGGCGCCAGGTTGTCGGGACGTCTTCACAGGGTTTGTGCTACAATAGCGCTTGAGGGATGCTGAGCAGACTGCAATGAACTCCCACAAGATAGAATTCCCAACTAACACGGAATTACCCAGTGAACACACATCCACAGCTCGGTGAACGCAAATATAACATACCTCAAAGGTCTTCCACATGCAGGTATGGGAAGAGCAAATTCACAAAGTAATGCGTTTAACAGGACAGCTCGCATTTTTAGTTCACTGTTTCTTGACTGCGGTAATGTTTGTTTAGAATCTGTCAACTTTCGTGCTGTTAGTTACCGACAGTGGCAAGAAAATACGCAAACGCAAGGCAAAATGTGCATTTTAATAAAAAACTTGTTGAGCAGTTGCAAGCTTTAGGAAGAAAAAAAATAATATTCCCGAAAAAAGTACAAGATTCCTTAGCCAATTAGATAACGAATATTCTAGCATAGATCACAAATTTTTCACCTCAGCGGTCTTTCTTTTAAATATTACCATTGTGTCATCATATTTTATTTGGTATCCTAAATATTTTCAAACATTATGCCATTGTATACTACTTTAACACTTACCTGATATTTCCCATAGAAAACTAACAATTTAGTTTTTTTCTAATGAAATGTCAAAAAATATTGCTTAAATTATATTTGCATAAGTTCATTCCGGAAATTAGGATCTGGCCCTCTGCATATACAAAAAGTTTATAATTTAAAATCTTTCTATTTCTACCTATATTATTATTTTTCACTTCCATACTCTGAGCGCATTTCAATGTATCAATTAAGTAGCACTAGAGACAGCGATTATATTCTCATAGGTAGCTTGGTGTGAAAATAACTGGGAGTATTTAATAGTAAGGTTTCATTAGTGGGAACAGTAAAGTGCCAGTGGCTAACATCAGTTTAGCATAGGAGAAGGAGAAACTGCTTACCAAGGCCGAGCTTTGTTCTAGGAGGACATGCTTCCGGGTAGTAACAGCGAAGTCATGACATTCTTGAGTCGGGCTATGCACGTCTGTCCATTGCCCTACTGTAAACTCAAACGTAGTTTTTTTTTTTTTTTTTTTTGAATGATTTATTTATGGACGCTCTTTAACAGTCTCTCTTTCAGGCTTGAGGTTCTTTGTCGTGCCATAAATGTACGACACGGGACCTACGGCTTTACTTCCCTTCCGAAGGAAGCCATACTTAGGATTTTTACGCCTCGAAAAAATCCATCAGTCCTGGCCGGGTTCGAACCCGCGATCTTGGGTTTGGGAGGCAAGTATGGTAACCACTACACCACCAGGACCGACTCTCAAACGTAGTAAAAATGAGATGATAATTGTCAGATCCCTCTAAGGATTCAATATTTTATATAAAGACAAGATACATGTGGGTCTCTCTCTTTTTCCTTCCTCTTCGCTTCCTTCGCGGCTCGTTAATGACGAGGATAAGGAGTTGGAGGATTGCAGTCGTAGAGACGTTCCGAACCAGGAGCACCAGGTACCAAGTGCGTCTGCCACAGTTCGCTAAACGGTAAGATGTTTGTGTGGCATTGTTAGCTGTCCCTGTTTAAATCTTACGTCATATTATAATCAGGCATTGCTAACTTTGTTAAATCTAGCTCTACCGTTTGAGTTGTCTCCCTCGTTCTTCCTGAGGGTACGAGTATCCTTAATTTGTTGCCATAATTTATTTTCAATGCTAATTTTAATTCCTGCATATACATCTTTCTATCAAGTATAATGCTATACCGGGTATAACAATAAGGTACTGCCAAACTTTCAGGACACATTCCTCACACGTAGAAGAAGAAAATATGTTATTTGGACATGGGTCTCGAAATGCTTTATTTCCATGTTAGAACTCATTTTCTACAACCCTTCATAGTACATTAATCATGGGAAACACACAGGAACAGGACTTACCGGCATGAAATGTTCAAAGTGCTCTCTTGGCTATGCCTGGTTAAGTTGTAGTTCTTAGTTTCACCGCCAGTGTTTTGTGTTCCATTTGAAGGAAGGTAATCATGCATGTATCAATGCTAGCGGAGAGCATTTTGAACATTTCATGTAAAAAATATTTTCATGTGGTATGCTGGTACATTCTGTTCCTGTGTGTTTCCCAGGATTAATGTTTATGAAGAGTTGTAGAAAATGACCTCTAATATGGAAATGAAGCGTTTCCGGACCCATGTCCATATAACATATTTTCTTCTTCTACGTGTGAGGAATGTGTCCTGAAAGTTTGGCCGCACCTCATTGCTACACCCGGTATATGCAATTTTTTACATCTCCTAAAATATGTCAAATTATTTACCGATATCAATAAATATGCTGCTTTGTTAAACAGTTTTTTATTATTGTGCAAATTATATTTAATGACTTATCAAACTAGTGTTTAGCAAGTAAAACATATGTGTTATATATAATTATTATTAAATAAAAGTACGAATGGCTATCATGTATTTGATGGATAATACTCTGATCTCTATACATCATTTCAGGTGGCTCAATAAATGCACTGCTGTTCACAAGAACGACATGATGAATCACTGAATTAATTAAAAACACTTGCTCTCTTTAATATCAGGACGTAATTAACACAATCAGCTCTGCCATGTACAGCTAACCAATTAAATTCAAGTTTTTCTGCAAGTCCACTGAGTTTTAATAACGAGGTGCATGTGCCGACGCAAACTGGCTGAGTGAAATCACAGGTTACAATGAACGCTCTCTGTGCTTTGCAATTACTTAACAGCATTATGTTAATTCAGTTTATCTACAGTTACCTATGAGTTATCATTTCTGCTATGTACAAGAGGCATAAGTATAGGTTACTATCCATAATTAAGTACTTAACGTTTCATATGCACGCACAAGCACGCACGGAACAACACATTCATGACATAGGAGCTTTGTAGTAAGAACATACACTTCTTCTACCTATTCAAGAACGTTTTAAAAATTTAAGTCTTTAAATTATTTATAACTGTTTAGTTAAAGTACCTACAGTATTTCAAAAATAAGAGCTAAAAATGTATTATACAATTAAGTAATTGCTTGATATAAATCTGCTATGTCCTAATGTTTCAAAAGCTATTTTAATTTTTTCCTATTTAACGGTTTCAGGCTTAAACTCCTCACTCTAATGGACCGTATGAAAGACATTATTTGCAACTTTCATACGCACGTATATTTGTTAAATATTTAGAAATCATTATGCATCAATATCTCAAATGGAACAAACACATTAACCATACAAGATGTTTCGGAACTATTTTTTATAACCTTGGTGGTGGGCTCTTCACAAAAAAAATCCATATAAACATGTCAGAAAATCCTTAGTTTTTGAGTTATTAATGAAAGTTTACGCCCGAGTTAAAATTATTATTTCTATCACATCTTTAATAGAGTTATTACCAAATCACATAAATGGCTACGCTTAACAGTGCTATTGCTGCAGTTTGCGAATACTATTTTGACATATAAGTATGCAAAGTAAGTGCATCAGCGGACTTATATCGATAACATCATTCGATTACTTAACCAAATAAATTTTATTTTCGATTAGGAACTTAACGATGTTAGATTATACCTTGAAACGCGTTGAAATAAAATTTCATTAGTAACTCAAAACTAAGGATCTCCTAACATATGTTTACATGAACTTTTTTCTTATTTTGACCTCAGGTAAACGCCACCAAAGTTTGTAAAAGCATTTCTGAAACACTCTGTATATGTAACAGATGATACAAATAGGGAGGGATAGAGCAAATTATAGAGTTTTTAAAATGTTTGGTATCTTTAAGAAAGTGTAAATTTAAAAATAAGAACAATTAATTACTGATTAAGAATATTACGGGGGAAACAAGCACTTCTTCGAGCAGATTGTCTGAGGCAGCAAATAAAGGAAGAGTAAGCATCCAAAATAACCTGCCGGGAAGTGTTGGTGCATGAAAGGTACACAAATCGGGAATATTTTTAGCGAAGACCCGACAGACCATTAAAATGACTTTAGAGAAGAGAGGAGAGTTGGGGAGGCGGGTTAGTAAAGTATATATATATAATTACTCATAGAAAACGTATGATTTACGTTTATCGAGAGTTTGTATATAACGGGCCATCCATGTAGGTCTGTATGTAGATATAGTTTAATTGTTGCAAGGACGATATTAGTATGTAAGGCCGTAAGGCCCATGGGACAATTATACCTATTTGTGCGTACTTTAAAACTACTACAATAAACGTCCATTACTACTGCTACTACCACTACTATTAATATGTGTAACAGACTGCGAAAGGTAACATTATTACTTGCTTACCGATTATATTCAGCTCTGGTTCTCAATATGAAATCATTATATGGGAACGCGTTGCGAAGACTATACATAATCCACTTCTACTTTGAGAAAAGCGTATATTAAAATATGCTTACACAAGACGTTGACCATATCAGTGGTCTAGGGGTAGGGTTTCCGACTTGTTATCAGAGGTCCTGGGTCCGATCCCCTATCAGGCTGTTTGGATAAAGACCCTCAGAAGGTGAATGCCAGATACTTTAGAGCGCCAAACACTCCGAGGTGATTTGTGTCATTACTAATTCATTTCATTCGTTCATACAGATTGCTTTAGATACTCGTACATTTAAGAACCTTCTTGGTCCACCATAACCTTATCACCTTCACCATCAACTCCAATGGGACAACTTAACTTCGCCCTATGGGCTTCCCGGCCAATATTGTAGTCCCCTACAATACCGCCATATCAGGGGGAGTATGCATTAGGTTCCCGAGACAATGGGCTTACATTGGACAAAAAAAAAAATTTGGATTTTCCAGGAAATTTTATTTTTAAAAAATTTAATATTTTAATAAATGAACAAATTTTCAAACAGAAATTACTAATACACTTAGGCTCAAATCTGCTTCCACGTTTTAGTTCTGAAGATGCTAGCATTTGGGTTTATTTAATAAATGACTCTCATTGTGATATCGTGTCCATCTAGAGATCTGTCTACAAAATGAAATTTTAGCAATCAATATTTTGATATGATTATCTTCCTATATCTAATGGAAAGTTACATTTACGTTCCAAGACACTATGGCATTTACCTACAGTACTAAATGAATGTTGTTTATATCAAATAGATGCCTTTCGGTATCACAATTAGTAATTCTCTATTAGTTATATCTTCTGACATCATTTTTACAATTAATTGTAGGTATGCAAGCAAAATCCTGCTAACGCGTAATAGCTACAGTGACCTTGTTTTCCTCGCATGAAATAACCGTGCAACATAAATTACTAAATATAGGGTGTCCATAATTAACGTAATTTTTAATTGAATGCCTTTGTCGGTTTATTAGATTGCCGGACCTGAAATTTAACCGCTGCCATTTGTTTGTATTGCGATTAACAATTGATATGTGTATGTATTGTTATCAGCTAAAATGGAGCGACATACGAAAGATCTACGCGTCTAAGATTCTTAAAGTGCATTTAACGTACGGTGAATGTTATACCGTTCGAAAACTTCGTTAGTTTTTGGTAAATGAAATGCGTCTAACGTACGAGGAAATTTAAACATTCAGGATCGACAAGAACATCAAACCACCTGGACTTTCTCGTCGATCGGTAGGAAATGCTACCCTGGTCATACAGAGCATGACTAAGAGCCCAAAGAAGTCGATTCGCCGCCGTTCCCAACCATTACGAGAAGCAGTTTGCAGCGAATTTTAACGAAAATTCTGCATATAAATCGTTTTAAGATCGAAGTAACATAAGAGCTGAAACCGATGGACCATTTGCAGTATCAAACATTTACCTCCCTTGAGACGGCGATCAAAATTGGACATCGAGATCGTGTGATTTGAGCCGTGTGACTATTTTTTGTTGGGGGGGGGGGGTATGCAAATTATTGTTTATGTGGACAATCCAGGAACCATCCCTCAACTCAAGGCAGAAATTAGGCATGCCATGCCTGAATTTCAGCCGTAACTTTGCTCTAAAGTGGTTGACAAATTTGTTAAGAAAGTAAAAGGCGTGGCAATTTGCCGTGGGCGACATTTGCTTGATGATTTGTTTCATGTTCAATAACAGTGTTTGTGCTTCATGGTGACTTAATAGTGTTAGCATTTTTCAAATAAATGATGTGTTTTATTATTAAACAAAAATTGCATTATATATGGGAGCATTTTCCCTTTTCTAAGAAGGCACTTTTTCATGCTCTCTTCAAAGTCTTGCATTAGCTTACATTTTTGGTTTATTGCAATGTCAGTAAACAATCAACTACTACAAAAGATGAATTCTCAACTTCAGTGCTGGAATTGTTGCTGCTATTTGCAGTACAGACTTAAACACGAATGCAAAACCGGTCGCTGATAAAACCTTTCTCAAAGTAACTACAAGTTGTAAATTGCATGTGCATTATATGTGCTTTGATGCCCGGTTTCTCCCAACGCAACGGCATCTAGCCGGCCCGTGTCTCAAATAAACTCACTGTATTAGTATAAAGTACGCCAAATTCACCACATTTGTTTATATTTCTTTGTTTTCCACACTATAGCGACATAATTATTTTAGAGCGATTATATAAAATAATTAAATGAACTGTGACAACAATAGAAAAGTTTACATTTTAGAAAACTTTCAATAAAGGTTTGTCTTTGATAATAATCCAAATTCTAAGAGTTTAAAACTTATCGATAATGTTTTTTACTGATGGGATAGAAAGTACCTGCTTCAAGTACAACAATTAAAAAAAAACGAAACGTTTAGTTTTCCAACCATATGCATACTCTGATGTAAGAAGAAGCTGGCTAGAGAAGTCGGAAACTAATAAATATTTATCTGATAAATAACTAAACAGAAAATAGCCCAGGTAGATGTTCGAACGCCAACTGCACACGTAGAATATATCTAAAGTACCCAGGTGTCGCTCAGATCTCTGGATATCCTAATATCTTCTGGTATTTTCCCTCTGCACAAAATCCTATTTCAGAAGCTGAGTGAACCGCATGTCTAAGATGTATCCCAAGAGAGAGGAAGAGGTGAGTGAGTAAAGGGGGAAGAGAAGAGGGTGAGCTTCACTTCTCAGGATAAGACCTTAAGCACAGTAGCGGCTCAAATCTTGTTCTGCTTTTCAGAAAGTTGCTGTAACAAACAGACTCACACCTATACTCCAAGAAGCATGAAAATGCTGAAATTTCATTCACGTTTAATGTTTTTATTCTTGCCTAGTTCGTGGGTCTATGCACCCTTTTCCTGTATATATATATTGTATTCCAAAACGGGGCTTACAAAATCATGCCAAACTCTGAAAAGTACACCCATAGGAATGCTACAAGAAACAAACTGCATCAAGAATATGTGCTTTAGAGTTGCAATCACGATTCAAAGAAGAAAAAGGAAGCTGGGTAGTGTAGAGGATATGCATATGCAAATAGTATGCGATGATTTTGTTGGGGGTGTCGCTGTAGTTGGCCACACGATGGACGCCAAATTATGAGACAATTGGGGATTCATATTGGTGATGCTAAACTACGAAGAGGTTTCAGTGTGTTGATGTTTACGCTTCGGTGACACTTTCTCAAGGAACTATTCGGATATTTTGTTGATTCGTACTCAACAGGACTGGGAGAGGAGACTAGCAATATAAATAATCATACGATGATATATAACATAGTTATGGTAAATTATTATGCTCTAGATCTGTCGCGTCCTATGGTGTTTTGTGTACGATAGAATTTATCTGCTTGGAATATAAATCTAATTGCCGTGACTTCCACAAATATGAGAAGCGCGTCTGAAATATAATCTTGACGCGTGTAAAACTTAGAACTGAGTGCCGTGGCGAGTAGATCATACAAGTGATTGTGTCTCACCGCGTGTAAATCTTAAAAGATGAGAGTGCTTCTTGCGGCGTATAAAACTTTCAAATAAGTATCAGTGTCTTCGTAGAATGTGAAACTTAAAATGCGTCTCGCGGCGTGAAAACTCAAAATGTGGCTGCGAACCGCCTTTTACTGCGTTGAACTAAAGTACTGATCTATCGCACTGGTAACTGAGACCGAAGGGCCCAAAGGCCTCCTTATATATTAAATTCAAATTGCCGATGCCAACGCGTCATCCAAGCAAGCTCACGTCTTGCGCCTTGGTTTAAAAGTTCAAAATGTAATTTACTATTGGCTGGTTTAAATTCACCTGCCAGCCAGCACATGTCATTCGTTATTAATTGAAGGTTTAAAACTCTTGTTGACATTGGATAGTTTAAAGGCTAACTGTACAACGGCTTGTCGGGTTCAAAGCCATAACGAATTTATAAATCCTTGGGCTTATTAATTCTCCCACGGCAGTCCTTTTAAAAGTGGTGCCACACTCGATCCTCGGATTTACTCTTGGGCTTTGTATAGGGTTGTATGGTTTCTTTGGCTTTCCAAGCTAAATAACAAAAAAAAAAAAAAAAAAAAAAAAAAAAACAGAGAGCTTTCTCTTTCGTCAACATACAAGTCACATGTTAACGTTATATTGCATTATATACCTACATGATATTTACATTATTAAAATATTTTGATTAGGTTTGCACATACATATTATGTAATATTTATATTTCCGTGGAGGGACGAGCGTAAGTGCTGTTTCAAGTAGTACACTACAAATTTTCGAAAAAGTTTATAATGATTGTGTTCAAAATATTTTCTAATACCATTCATTTTGTTATACTATACTTGAGCTTGGGAAGGAAATTCAGTTGTCTAAGTGCAATACATGTAAATACAAAAATGTTATTCGGTTTATTTATTTTGAAAAGTGACAAAACCCAATTTCTTATTTCAACATAATACCAAATTTTTATAGCTAAATGTTTTAGATATAATATTTCTTATAATAACAGTATAATATTTCTTAATAATAACAGTATAATATTTCTTAATAACAGTATAATAGCAGGTATAATATTTCTTAATAATAACAGTTAGGTATAATATTTCTTCTTGATCTCCAGTAAATAGAGTAAATAATGGTGAAAATTCCAAAACCAAATTTGGATATATTTCCGGAGAAACTGTACGTGAAGTTGTTGCATTTTTTATTTAGTCTTATTATTACAACAATTATGTGTGCGCGCGCGCGCGTGTGCGTGTTTCCCTTGCCAAAGAGTGTTTTCCAGAAGAACATAGGAATAATAGATGGACCTTGACAAGTTTCAGATATTTTGAAAACAATGCATGCTATTTTCTAATATTGATATTAATAAACTTTCACTTTTCAGTTCCCTTAAGAATTTCTTAGTCCTGAAAGCTGAGATAAAGGTAAAATATTTCGATCATAGTTCAACGATTGCGAATATCACAGATATGAAGGACATTTCGTGTCTTTCAAGATCTTAATCATTGGTGTTTCTTTTCTATCGGGTAGTGAAGTCAAAATTCATAGTTCAAACAACTCACACTTATCAGGCAGAGGTTTTATTGTAAAAATTTATTGTGAATGATAGGTAGTTTCACATGAAATTGCCCAATAGAAAGAACAAATAATAATAAACAAGATAGCATATAATGTTTTTTTATACACACTATTACAATTCTTAAATTGTATAAAAGCGCAGAGGTTCAAAACAGTAACCACGAGGGTCCCTACATTAAATGACTTGTCTAAGATATTTCTATACAAATTGAAAATTTCTCAATGTTCCGTATTTATATATTAAAATAAATAATATTTTATATACCAGAATTATAGTCTTTATTTTTCGTCAAAACCATTAATAAATCAAATGTCACTTTATAACACTTGTTGCATAAAATTACCGTCGAACAATTTATATAATTGTTGGTGCCATCAACTAAATTTGATGATATAATCATATATATGAACTATTTATATATTACTGTAAACAGAAGCAATCTCCATTGCAGAACACATAATTGCAGTATTAATAGAATGTATAATTAGTTAAAATAAGCTACTAAATTAATTGATATAATTTAAAAATACGAACTTGTATGAAATTTATGCTAACACTGAAGTTTCTGAAATATTTTCAATACCTTCACTCTTCATCAAAATAATAAATTTATATAATTCCTTCTAATCAGTATTATTATATTATTAATATCCTTTAATATCCTTTTTAATTCTGGTTTACAAAAAAGCGCACAAATCTCGTTTATAATGCTATAAAATGGCTGTATTCATAAAAAGTATTAAAGTTGCTTTGTTTCTTTTCTTAAACATTTACTCGTGATTAACATTATACAATGTATTATTTTATCTCCCGTTTTAAAAGGTTACGTAACAGAAGGCACATAAATTAAATACAGATATTTATTAAAGAACTTTACCGAAGTGCATTTTGGCAACAGAGAAGCTATGTTTAAAACCCCAAATACAATAGCTTCTAACGCCACTAAATTACCATGTGTCGGATTTGCGCGAAATCCCGAAATGGTACTCTCCTCAAGGCATTCCCAATTTCCTTAAGGAAATCTCTTTTACCATCCCACAAAAGACAATTCCATCTTCTTCCAAAATAGCAGCAGAAGTGCGCAAGATGCTTAATTAAGAAAAGACACTTTATTAAAACCAGAGTCGCTTGTAGCAGGCGCGTAGCTATCTTCTTTTCTTTTTCTTGCAAGGCCTCCTGTGTGCAAATGCTTACTCAGGTCTAAAGAATCTTAATACACAAAACGTTAAAAGGAACATTCCGCGCTTTTCCCTAATTCCCAATTTGCACGGCGGGATAAGTAGAACGGAACACGCTTCTCTTCAAATGACGGTCCTTGCTTCATTAACAGCAATGATCGCGTAGAATTAACTGTAGGCAGGGGGAAGTTTTAGTGCATGTGCTATTATTTTTTATTTCATTTGGTTTAAGTAGGGCTTCGTATTTCAAGCTCATCTAGACAATTTTCTGAAATTGTCCCTGCCTTGCGTATGTTTTTGAAAGGAAGGAGACCATTTCTAACATGAAAATCCCCTAAGATCCTAATAAAAGATAACTACAAACTTGTAATAATGCAGTTTTGCGTGATACGACAGGCATACATTAAATTACTATGAGAAACTACCTGGACTACAAAAGCATAATTTTAAACGTATATAAATATGTAGTAAAGTAAGGGACCAGCCCCTATAATCCTTTTTCCTGGAATTAGGATTACACCTATCCAGTTATTTATGTTATATTGATATGATATGCATGAGGAATGCGATGCATCTTGAGTTCATTCAGGACAATAACTTTGTCACGTCTCTGCAATCTCTTTCAGTACAAGTTTAGTGCTAATATATATCGGAGTGGAAGTAATTCATTGTCTATTAATTAAGTAACCCTAAGATATTCGTAATAATGTAATATAAAAGTAACAGTACCAACGGTGGAGAATCACCAGCTATCTCGTGGTAACGTGTTACTGTTTAGACGAAAGCGATAATACTGAGCATTTGGAACTCGGTGGGATGGGTGGGGTTATTATGGTTTGCCCCGCACATCAACATTAATTTTTGATTGTACACAAAACATTACGTGTTTTATGCAATGGCTAATATTTTGCAACATTTTCGCCAGACACTCTGTTTAGAGATTAATCCGACATTCATGCACTACTCCAAATACTTGACCCAAATCATTTCTGAGCTTTTGTATGTGTGTGTGTGTGTGTGTGTGCGTGTGTGTACCTCTTCATCTCACCTAAATTAATTTCATTCGATAGGCTCAAGGAGATTTTCATGTTACATTCTGTCTCGATTTCCTGCTTTCTGATATCCTCTAGCCTTGTTCTAACCTTCTTCCATATATTTTTATTATTTCCATTATGTCATTGCCATATTTTTTATTGATTTATTTATGGACGCTCTTTAACATCTCAGGTCATCAGCGTCCCATTCAACTCAGGGCGTGAAACGACCGATAAATTTTGCTCAGAGGCCTCTCTTTCAGGCTTGATGTTCTTTATCGTGCCGTAAATGCACGACACGGGACCCACGGCTTTACTTCCCTTCCGAAGGAAGCCATACTTAGGATTTTTACGCCCGAAAAAATCCATCAGTCCTAGCCGGGTTCGAACCCGCGATCTTGGGTTTAGGAGGCAAGTATGGTAACCACTACACCACCAGGACCGACATTGCCACATTGAGCCCATGTCAATTCCTCCGAGTTCTCTTTCGACCTCGTCAGTCCAAATCGTTAGTGTTATATTTTGTACCTGGTGTCTATAGCTTTTGGCTCGAAGTGTAGATTGGTCTCCCTGCATTATCTTAAGGCAATTTTCAACATCCTTGATTTACTATGAACCATATCCTCATACCATAACGCCACAGTTTGAAATTTCATTGGATGGTCCCAGAACCATTTTAAAAGCCAGTCTTGAATTTTATTTAAGTGTTCAGCTCTCCCTCTTTCCTATATTTAATTTTCATATAACAGAATGGCTCTTTTTATAGTTAATATGTTGTTTTCATGTAAGAGGGCTAGCAAATACTGAAGAGTTCTTATTTTTTAATGCGTACAGCAAAGAAGCATTGTTGAAACAATGTTGCATTATGAAAACGCATCAGCCCTGAATGGTGGACAAAAACAGAAGTTCACTCTCTGATGCATCTAAGTCAGATCATCAGTCCTACATAAAAATGGAATTGATTATTGAACACCAATAGGCTGCGTTGAAGTTTTGCTTTCGTTTATAGAAATTCGGCATGGAATCTTACAGACTGTTGCAGCAGGGGATGGCGATAATGTTCTGCCACAATCCACAGCACTTCCATGGTTCAAGGGCCGTGTTTCAATAACAAAGCAAGGCGGCCCAGTAGCTGCAGCAACAGTACCAAGCGAAGCCATGATTAACACAGCTGGAGTCAGTGTTCGTGAAGACCGACGAATAACAATTAAAATGACTCGCAGACATATTACATATTTCCCATCATAGTCATTTTCGATTCTGCATGATACTTGAACATGAGACGCGTTTGTGCGAAGTGGGTCTGACTTCTGAATAGAAGAAGGTGAATGTAGGGAGCTTCGTATTTGTCTCCCATTCTCCCCGGACCTTGCCGCTTGTAACTTTTATCTCTTTCCATGTTTGAACATGGAGCTAAGGTACTTCCGAGGCCGTCGTGAAAAAGGCTGAGGCTGTTTCGAAGATGTCAAAAGATGGCTTCCAGCTCGTGTTCCAGAAATGGCAGTCGCGTTGGGAAAAGTTCATTTAACTCATCGAAAAATACTCTGAAAAAGTCCACACCATTCTGGACTGATCACAGTGTAATCCATGTGGGGGAAAAAAATCTAATTCTTTTTCTACTAGCATCTAATTACAAGCCGCATAACCAGGAAGACAATAAAATAAGCAGAATTTGGTTTCTAACAATTCTTCTAGAAAGGAGTGTTTTCACCACCTAGAAAATTGTTAAGAAAGCGGCCATTTCTCTAAAAAATGCTAAAAACACTGGAAGTATTTTTAAGGCATTGCATTCAACTAAGATAACTTAAGCCTCTCATTCTGAGTATACAGTTTCAATTCAGATGATACATAATATTCGTTATTAGAGACCATGCGAAACATATCTTGAAGGATTTGTGATATATTTTAAATACTTTTGTTCTACTCCATAAAATTTGGGATGTCTTCGCATATGACAAAATATCTTCACTTGTTACTTATTTACCCATTTGTGGCACATACTACACAAAAGAATACTTTACAGATACCTTTGCGTGTAATAGTTTATCAAGAAAGTGAGTTTTTTGGTGGTGTATATCATATAGTTATCTATATGATACTATTATTAACTCTTGTTATTAAAATTGAATTAAAAATGTTATGTCTTCAACAGATCTATACGAATATGTCTATATAATAATATAACTTTCCTGCATACATTACTGCTGTTCGGAGGAAAGTTGGAAGAAAGCTAATTGACATCAAAAGTTAGTACACAGAAGCAATAAGGAGAGAGAAAAACATCATTGGAAATTATTAATGAGCTAAAAATAAACTAGAAGAAGGAATTATACATAAATAAGTATAGCTTGGCTTAGAATGTGGGCTTAGGGAAAAAAGGGTGAAAAAAACAAGAAACTGGAGATAGTTTGCCCTCTGTGTGGAAACCTGGAATACTGGCACATTATTCAAACACAGAACATTGGCGGGTGAACTTTGGAGTCAAGTTTACATACTGGAATAGCTGCAGGTTAACATGTTGGGGCTTGCTTGCGCGGAAAGAAAATTGGCCTAACCTGAAGGAGTTTTTGTATAAATAGCGCCTAATAAGAAGCTGTGTACATTTAAACAACGTATAATAGTTGTGTACAAATGTATGAAAGAGAAAGAAAGTGTATAAGTATCTGCGAGTTAATAATTGTATATAAATATTTTCATCTAATATAGTTATTTGTGTGTTACTAGATTTATACCAATAATATTGCCATATACTCATATTATCCGCCAGTGTTAAATAGCATATACGGTTTCTGGACCCATATGATGGATATATTTTTTTTTTTTTTTTGAGTAGTGTTTAACGCCCGTTTTCACTGCTGAGGCACCACAGGCGGTAGTGATGGATATAATGTACATATATAGTTTGTAAAACAAACATGTTTATATATCTACCTAATAGTCTAACAAATATTTTCTCGCAATATATGGCATCAATGATGTTCACATTTTACTTCAGCTTTCCAAATGTGAAGCACTGCTTTCCTTACAATACATATGCTTCTTATAATAACTGGTTTTACATTAAGATTAGTTTAGTTCAAACAGGCTTCTGTTAGTATTGACAGTCTGTTCAAAAGAAGAAAAACCTAACTGTCATGTGGTTATATAATTTCAAAACTATATTGGATGCTTTCTATTAATTAAATTAAAAAAAGAGGTAACTTATAACTGACGATCGCTAGAGCACAAGCATATGATCAAATTAAAATTAGTTCCTTTATTTTTGATAACCATTTTAAAGAGTATTTCTACGCAATCAGAGTTTGTATACACTAGCGGAAACGGGTTAACCTTCAGTGCACCAGCGATTAAAGTTGCCCTGACGCAGCAGGCAATGGAATTGCCTCAGTCGTGTTTATCACGCCAACTTTTTTCAGTGGAATTTCTGTAGGAAGGGTGGTTTAGATTTTATTATTTGTATTTGTGTATTATGTAGTATGCCGTGAATAAGACGTATATTAGAACTAATAATACTTATATATCATTATGTGCGTACCAGTAGTGTAGTAGAGAATTTATTGCTAAATTTTCAAAAGTAACCGCCCTATAGGAAAATATGAATTTCAGATAAGTGCACAAAATTCTAACTCAAGTCGTTTTCATTGAAAAGAAGTCCGGGCAAAATACAGGAGAAGGTTGATAAAATAGACTTTAGATTACAAAATACTCCTCGAGAGTTTTTAACTTTCTAACACCATATTTGTCTGTTCTTGCCCATGCCAAAACTCTTATAATGCATCAGATTACTCTTATCCCTTAAGCTACTATATATTTCCTATTTCTCTATATACTCAATCCTTGTTTTCACTTTAATCCATAGACTTTGTCCTTTTGGTGACTGTAAACTAACAAGCTCTCCGTTCCAATTTCTCTTACAATTTCCGTAATCGAGATAACCAGCTTCCTTCCCATTTAGATTTTTCTTGTTCCCCCAAGCCGTCTTTGACAATATTTCCTTCGTTCAATAATTGTATCCTCCGCCAATATTTCATAATGCGTTTAATTACTAGTCCTTTCCTGCCAACCCTTCCACTAGGGCTACTCCATTTGGTACAGCTCTTGGTAAACCCAATATCATTTTACAGACTGCTCTATGAATTAGATCTATACATCTAAACCCTTTTTCTGTCCCCAAAATTTCTATCCCTTGCACCATTTTCGATTCAACTGTAGCTATATATATTCTCTCTAGCCAGTTTACACTCATATTTGTTATTTTATTCAAGAATGTTTCGTATATTTACTGGTAGTTAATTTTCCCTTACGTGGTACATTTTTCTTTTGTCCTTTCCATTTTCCATTGCTATTCAGCCTTACTTCCAAATAATAAAATTTCCTTACCACTTGAATTTCGCTCTCTGTATAATAAATCCTTTCGTCAGCAGCTTATGGTACGGTAAACTATATAAAAATAATGAAACAATGGTAAAGAAAGTAACAAAACATAAAAATGTACTCTTTTGCCTATGCGGGAGAAAAGACAGCATAAAGCATTGCACTATATATATATATATATATATATATATATATATAATTTAAAACCAAAAATTTATATCCATTCCTGAGCAATTACTCCATTAAAAGTTCGATTTATCTCATAAAAACCAAAACTGCATCAAAAGATATGTTTTATAACATACTAGGTGTGCGTAAAATGTTTTAGGTTATGATGTGCCACAAAGGTTCATTCCGTGAAACTTGTTACTCAAAGCATGCATGCATGCATGCATCAGATAAACCTCTAACCTGCAGTATTCAAAACATTACATGCTAAAGAGAAATATCTTTACTTGTGCTTACTTATTTTAAACTTAAGAGTACAATGTGTTATTATCAGAATTATTCGGCTTACTGAATAAAAATAAACCAAGTTTATGACAGTGTAAATGATAGAAAACAGAAGTGAGAGAAAGTGATAAGAGATAAAAATATTTTGAAAACTGAAACTAAGCCATTTGATTGTTAAGGATACAGAAATCACCTCAATAACCCCCAAGATTATCTTTTCGAAGATTTAATCACAAAGACTACATAAACAGCACAGAAAACAAGTATTGAAACTCCTGGCCGCTTCCTGCCCCCAAAAAGTGTGAAACTATTTCACCCTAATGCATTTCCCTTTGCACAGTAGGTGGTTTAGATTTTCTGCCTTAGCTGTATTCAACAGATCTTTCTGACAGGCTTAATATCTGTCCGGCACACACTGCAACTGACGCGTCCCCCCAGCATTCTTTAATTAACGTAAAAAGGAAATAAACACAAACAAAAGCTTGCTTTATTTCTTGCAGATTAGCTTCTCTTTAGGAGATAAGCGTCCTGTATAAACGATTTTTTAAAGAAAGGATTAAAGGAAATGAATAGGAAGGAAAAAATAAACTAAATTAATCCTGGGATATTAGGAGTAGTTAGAAGGGAAGTTGTTTTGCATCTCTACCGCAGTAATCTTGCACTTTTCACCTAAAATATAGCATTAAATGTTTTAGTTTTAAAAACTTATACTGGCTGATCCTTTCAATCGGTAATATTTTAACACTCTTAATTATATTTTGCCTTATAGTCCGGGGTTATTTAATTAAGAAACCCGGTTCAGAGGCTCTAAAATACTTATTTTCTATAATCCTCACTCATATACAATCACCCAAATTAAGTGTTTAATTATACGCCTTCCAGTAGCATTTAATTTAGAAACTATGGACAAAAAAGAAAATTTGATATTAATAATTGTCATAATGTGTGGAATAGCCATGTATTAATCAGAATAAATTTCCACATCTTTCCACATTGGAACAAACTTGCGCATAATTAAAGAAATTAATAAACCTATACCCCAATCACTAACGTCATACACTCATGTCCAGGATACTATTTATCAATTAGAATGTTTAACAAATGCATTGTAGTATTTATGAAAATTTCAAAACACAGTAATGGCTTCTATATTTTATTCAGGTAGTTTAGTACCGCCTAACTTAATATCTATATTAAATTTGTTTCCTTAAATGGGCTCCAACCCCATTAGATACTGCGGTCTATGAGCACTGACGTTACTAGATCTATGATCCTGACGTTACTAGAAACACGTCGGGCTGGGCATCGAAGCCCCAAAGAGTCGTCCGGGTGAGTTGGATTAGGCAGGGCAATGTGTTCCCGCAACTCACGGACAAATGAGTTTCCTGTGGTGTAGTAGTGCTCTTTCGCTTAAGATGAGCCACCTTGTAGAGTTGATACTGGATTAGGGCGCTCTACCAGTGGTAAATGAAAGAATAGTACGCCCGTGTTTACTACAGAGGCACCACAGGACACTGATGATACATGACATGAAATGATATATTGAGAAAATATTTATATTTAAGGAAGGAATCGTTTCAGGCCTAAGTTTACGGTACCTCCCGGCATTTGCCATTTATGAGGACTGAGGAAAACCTGGGAAAAACCTCAGTCAGGGAGGACGGTTCTGCGGGATTCGAACCCCAGACCTCCCACTCATGAGTCCGCGCCTTAACGACCTCGGCCATCCATGGCGGTCTGTACCAGTGGTGCCAGGTGACAATGGGAGCCTAGCCGGATGGCGCAGGTGCGTGTAAGCAGCTTATTTGCCTCCACTCCGCAAAGGGGATGGCGAATTAGTAATATAGGAGTCATTAACAGCCTACGATACTATCTCTAGGATAAATTAAAACATTCCGTGTACATGACGAACCGGCACACCATACAAGAACTCATAAATTGTGTCCGGATATCTCAAAATGAGTTATAGCTAGTGATGAATAATTTCTTAAAAAGATGCCAAAATGTGCAGGCGGGAAGTTTCAACAACTCACCTGATAATTTGGTAAGTAATGAGACTTAAATGTTTTTGTGTAATGTTTGTTGTATTGTTTTAGCCTTCCTGGGGCGCACTCGCCCAGAGGCAAAACATTCCGGGAGAAAACAAAACCGATTGCGCAATGTTAAACAAGGTATGTCAATTGCCGAGGCTATCAGACAAGTATGATTCTCCAGTTTTATTTATTTGAATTTTGGTGTGTGGATAATATTTTTAGAAAAATCACACGCACTAAAGCCATTTAACTAAACAAGAAAGCTGCGAAATTCTAACGGTTAATAATGTATTTTGTCAGTTGCATCTGTTACTAAGTCAGAAAGAAAGATTGACATGCATGAGTTAAAGTTAAAATTTTATCTCATTATCTAAAATTATAAATTAAATTACTAGAATATTTTCAAAATTTCTAAAACTAAAATGAATAGAAACGAAAATAAGAGTTGCTGGCTGTGGCTGCATCGGAGAAAAGATTCAGCCTGGGCTTTGTCTGGGATAAATGGTAGCAAGGAACCCCATCTTCAGCAAGAGCGTGCGTTACATCCTTGTTGAATCACTGAAATTCAATATAACGGCTTCACAATTGATTTCCTATCCGCGGTGGTTATAGCCTTTGAGAACTTAACGCTGGAGCGATAAGGGCTTAACTGCCGAACTGTCTGGATAGTGATACCTAACACGGTCTTCCAGGGGCAAGGATTTGCAGAGATAATCCTTCACTGAAGTTCTTACATTTCGGATATAATTAGACTTTAAATGTGACCCAGTGTTGTCAGCTTGACTTTATGGTTATATTCAAATTCTTTACTTTATAATGAAGTACACACATGTAATATACTCAAGTGCACTATTATATTTTTAGAAACATTGAATTCACGACAAAATAATACCACATTAATAAAAACGATTTGTTAAAGTAAGTGCAGTTTCTCTCTTAAATAATTGCCACATTTATTTTAACAGAAAACATTTTCAAATATAGACACTTTAATTTTATTAAATATTACAATAAAATCAGCTAATTATACATTTTTTAACAGATTTGGGTTTCCTAAAGGCCTTGCAGTGTAAAAAAAGTATAGTTGCAACAACATGTCAAATATTTATGTGAAATGCAGATGTCGATGGGAAATTTTAAGAGTAAATAAATATATTATCTTAGATTATGCTTTAGAATGATTGGATATATTTTTCTATATAACTGTATTTAACTTCAAATGCTTGTACAAACAATTGTGGTTTAGAATATTGAGAGCAATTTTTAAACAAAGTTTAGAATATTTTTGCTTTATGATTGTTATTAGTCTTATTAAGTACTATTATGAATGCAATAATCAATGTCCCTATGTATTGAGGAGATTTTGAAAAATACATCTTCGTAAATTAATAGAAAATCATTCTAAAAGCTGGTGAACAAAGTTTAGGAAACTAATTAAGCTATAAAAATGAACACGATATAGAATGTGATTGAAAATGTTCCTAGCAATAAACTTGGTGAAGCGGTTTATAGCATAGAAGAATGACTTTTTCACGGTGGTAATATTTAAAAGTTTGTTATTTACAGTTTCCAGTTTTAAAATAAATAAACCATTTATTTCAAAATAAATTGTTTTTATTTTTACAAAATCAAAACGCAACGGACGTTATGATAATTTGAGACTGGGAATTGGCTTTGTAATGACTAGTACATCAATCTCGTGTTATAACACTACAAAAATAATTTTATATATAGGAGCTTTTGTTTTTTAAGTACACACCAAAGCTGCATTTCTTTCAAGTATAACGATCTTAAGTATTTGACTCGAAAGTTCGTCTTCAATGCATTATCAATAGCCATTTGGATATATCTTTAATGATTACATGGCTAATATTACCTAAGTACAATATACGAATTTTAGAGAAATGGAGTTCAGTACTTAGCAATTGCTAATGTAAAGATATACATAAACATCATAACGAATAAGTGTCTTAAATCACTTTCTAATAATAAAATATTCTATGGTATAATGTCACGAATAACGTGGCGTGGAGATGAGAGGTCCGATAACAATGGCTAATCTATTTATTAACTACTTTTACTCCACTTAGTTACATCGCACACCCGGGGTAGTTGAGTTCACATTGTTAGGTATCTTTTACTGTTAACACATGTCCTCCTATGACGGGGCCCTTACCTCTTGGGGATATGTCGACCGTTGTCCGGAAAAACGGATAAAGCTACGTCGCTATTGACGTCGAATAAGACGAACTGATAGAAGTCGTTTAAAAAGACGCTTATGCAGCTGTTTATATAGAATATATCTGCCTAGCGGGGTCTCTACATTGTGTCGGCTTTACCAATCAAGGTGTGCAACAGACCTAGATTTGAATTATACTAGCCAATGATAGAACAGTATGTAAGTGTTATAGAACCTTCCTAGTGATGCATGGCAGTCCTAGGTTCAGCATGATTTTACTTGTTAATAAGCGGACACTGATATCATGATAAAAACCTTAGGGATTGTCATACGAAGTGGTTAACCGATTGTTTTTTGTAATATCTTTGTGCTTTCTAACATTAAAGAATTCTTTAGTTAGAGAATATTTATCCAAATGAAAAAAGAAACGTCCTAAAATATACTAATTTAGCAATTTACGATGCTCCTCAACGGTATAGTACTTAACATGTATCAATTATATGTTAAGTCCATTTAAGTTTTGCTGCCTTGCAGTACAGGCCATTAGACACTGAGCAGCACATTACGTGAGCAAACACAGGAATGCCTAAATAAAAATAATAACGTAATTAATAAAATAGAAATTATTTTAGGCATTGCTATGCATGCGAAGCCTAACACTTGTCAAGCATAACCTCATTCCAAGCCGAAAAAGCCTACTGATAAATTGTTTGCATCATATCTAAATAAAACAAAAGAGTCGTAAATTAACAACAAGTATATGCTCAACCACTCTCTGATGTTTATGTATATTATTGATTCACCTAAATGGTATTATTACTAGCAAACAATTGATGAATATGTCTGGAAGTTAAACAAAATACCAGACAAACAGTTTATATGCTCTAAAGCCCACAAACTGCTCATAAATATATCGAAACCGATATAATCAATGCACCCTAATCTTTACATAGTACGTTATTACAGAATTATTAAAAAGCACAGTTGCATTTAAAATAGATAATAACATAAATTTACCGTTATACACTTAGTACGTTGAATTTAAACTGATTTCAGCATATTTTAATAGTACACAGGAAAGTGTACTAGTTACACTACCGCCTCTGATCGCAGTATGCACTTTAGGACAGAACCTTTCATACTAGGCACATCTAATACACTTGCTATCCAAACCGCGCTCGTGAAAGCTCCCGATATGGCATAGAAAACCATGAACAGAGAGCCCTTGTACTTATGTCGCGTAGTCACACCGTCCTTGAGTTCATTCACGGTTCGTCATACATGCATTCCATATTGTTTTTTCTCTCCCATACAGCTCTCGTAGAAGTTCCTGGTATGCTGATGTCACAGTCCAGTATGCTACTTCATTTGATCACTTTAAAATAACTTTAATAAGCATTTATTTTGCTTGTTTTCATGCCATATTTAAACATCATATTTAATATTGCAGAAAAATGCAATTAGAATAATATCAAGAACTCGTTCTATAAATTTTAGTTTTATAAGCCGGGAATGTTAGTTTTACTACCTAAACATATTTGCAATTTCAATTATGGCATTTTAATTAAAAAAAAAACAAAATAAATTTACCAGAAAGAAAATGTCGTAGGCCAGTAG
This sequence comes from Metallyticus violacea, assembly GCA_030762175.1. NCBI lineage: Eukaryota > Metazoa > Arthropoda > Insecta > Mantodea > Metallyticidae > Metallyticus > Metallyticus violacea. The sequence goes on from CM060834.1 coordinate 46,787,537, forward strand.
GAAACTTAGTTTGTTGTCAAAATGAAATTTATCATTTAGTAGTGTGTAATAAAATACTTATTGAATAGAAAAAAAATATTCTTAATTGCCCTTAAAAACATCTACCCCATTTAAAACGTCGTATTGCTCCGAAAACGAATGCTTGATGACCATCGTTCTGTATATGCCTGTGTAAGATGAGTTCTATGCAAAGAACACGATAAAATAAATTTGATTGCTGATAATTCCTTTTATAAACTAGATGAACTGTTATTAACTTATTAAAATATTTACTTGTCTAAAACTGCTCAATTCCACACTTGGGCTATATAATCATTTTTATTATAACTACTTTTTATCTTTTCGTAAAATATTACACTTCATGCTATGCATATTGTTATTGTATTCTATATTTTATTTCAAATTGTACTGCCCAAGTCAATAGTATTCTATAAAGATTTAATTTTCTATGACAATACCTAATGCATGTTTTGTTATGCTAAATTGTTTGCAATGACATTGAAGTTGCCTTTTAAAATTTAGTATTAAGGTTCCATTCATTATCCGTTATAGTTGAATTGTACCAAAATAATACAAAATTGAATGTATCAATTAAAAGATCCTTATTTATGCCTTACATAACATAACACTTTCAAAACATAACAGTTCCAGCTTATTTCCAATGCCAAATAAGGTTGCCTTTGCATATCCCCATGGTAAAAAATTTCATACAAGATATCGCAAACTTTATGTTCTCTGGTTATTGTAGACATATCTATGGTAATTGTGGAAAATATTTGTCGAAATTGATAAATGTATATTAATGGAATTAACATCATTTTTCGGAAAACTGGCTAGACCTAACCTAACTGAGACTCGTAAAGGATTACGAGTCGTAAAGAAATGTCAAATTACCTCAATATTCCTTAGGGTACATCGATGACCAAAGTTAGCCTCATCCATTCCAACATGGTCGTCTTCACCAATCGCAGTACACAAGATCGATAATAACGATAAAAAAATACCAAACCATAACGGTTCTTGCACTAAATAATAATTATTCCTGCAAAACTTCCTGGTGAGGTGGTAATAAAATCAAAATTGAAGGGATAAAACGGAACACATTCTGCCTCCACAGCAACTCGCGGCAAACTGACAAACGAAAGTAAAAAATTAGATAGTTACAGGCTAGAAAAATTAGACAACCAATCATCATTCAGGAAATAATTGTAGAAATAATAACTCAACCTATCATAATTTGAAAATAAAAGCATGACCCTCAGCACTAAAGAAAAAACACCCCAGATATGACTGACATATAAAAATATAATAAATTACATTATAAAACTCATCTTTGGATTCTAAATTTCAGTCGCCAAACCTAATTTACGGATACAAAAATCCATAATAAAATATTATGAATTATATACCCAATGCTAAACCTATGGATAATCCTCTGCTCTTGCTAGCTTTATATTAAATATTTAGCTCACCTAATAATGATTCCGTTCTATCCACGTAATAGAGCCTTACAGGAAATTGTTATATTAAGTTTTTGAATCGTTGTTATTCTGTTGTCAGAGGGTCAGATATTATGTAAGTGGAAGAAATTGTATTTTAATGTACTCTCACTGGATAGATAGTTCGATGTGAACAAGTAAGCGGTCGGTACCGGCTTTCAAATGTCATTTGTTTCATAGGTGGCGGGGATGTGCCAAACAAACTATTTTCATAAGTCAGTCTCTTGTTTTGAATTACGACTCAAGTGCAACGGACGTGTTCGACAGTTACGGTTTTACTAGTATGTCAGAAAACGCTCGTTATACTTAAAAGCAATAAGTGAAGATGTGTTTTGCTTTATTCATAAGCTTTATTTAGTTATTTGCTTACGAATGTTTAGATTTACAAAGTATAAACGTGTGTGCGTTCTTGGTTGTATCGTGAATTTGCTTAACACACAATTTTAAAGCATGACTTTGGTTTGGAGCTGTCATCTAGTATTTCAAATATCAACAACAGTTCAGTGCTGCACAGCTAGTGGAAGACGGAGAGGAGTTGAACATGCCTGCAGAAATAATGGGTAAGGGAAATACTCACACTTTCTATTGCTAAATAATAGTTCTGAGTTAGATTTTTTAAGGAGAACATGCTTTCTTAATATATGTTTATTAATATTCTATTGATTAAAATAAAATAGGTATATCACTATATATATATATATATATATATATATATATATATATTAATAAACTCATTTTGGCAGCTGCCATATTATGTTTAAATGTTTATATATTCAGGCATTTGTTTAGCATTTTCTGTTTTTGCCTGGGATGTAGAATTTAATATGTATATCCGCTGTTCTGCAATACGATTAGTTTTCTGTTATGGCTTGTACTCCATGCCGTTTTAAATGTTTTACTCTATAATCCTCAAAAACGTCATTAATAAACTATTAAATTAGTTTACTAGGTCAGAGAAAAAAGTAAATGAGATTGAAATATTATAAAAATGAAAATTATAAAGATAAAACAAAATAAAAAATATATGTATTGCAAAATTACGTGAAAACATTTTAATATTGATTTACATTTTTTTAAATATAAATGTTCTCTAATTTAGCTATTCATAAAATATACGAGCAATATATCTCCTTCAGCTGTTATTTAGTAATGAATTTAATTAATGAAAATCTTCTCCTTTAGAAATTAATAATATTATTCATTCTCTATAAGTAAAGAGCTCGTTATATTATGATGAAATCACTGGTAAAGTTTTAAAAGCCCATTGCATAAAACATGTTTTATAATTACAGATAGCATATTATAACAGTGTATTTCTACAAACAAAAATATTAAATTTCTTGGTTTAATAATTGATAACCATCTGAATTGGAAAGATCACATCCATCTTATCATACCTAAAATAGCAGTGCATGCTATGCGATACGTGCATTTGAAATGTTGGACTCCATTAAGACTTTAAAACTAGTTTATTAGGCTCATTTCAACTCAATAATGAAATATGGACTTATATTTTGGGAAACGTCAGTTAAAAGTGAACGTGCCTTCCTACTACATAAAGTCATACGAATAATCGCTGCTAAACATAGCAGACATTCATGCAAAAGCCTGTTGAAAATTTAACTCTTTCATGTGAATATATATTATCTCTCAACAACTTTTATGTAAGAAATAAAGAAAAAAAAATCAAAATCAAAATATACATACAAGATCACTAGACAAAAAACAAATATCAAACTTTCCTGCCATCAAAAAGGAGTTTATTGTGAATGCATTTTAGTACAAAATGCACTTCCCACTAGCTTAAAAACCTTAATAAACAATTATAATTCCTTTAAATCTCCTCATAGAAAATACCCATGTAAAAAGGCCTTGTAAAGGAAGTGACAATATATTATATTGATTTAAAAGCACTGTATAATTTTATATCATTGCATATGTACATATAAATATATGTTTGATTGATTGATTTGTCTGTTTGTGCTTCTCCGTTTTATTATTATTATTATTATTATTATTATTATTATTATTATTATTATTTAGGATCAGTTGTTCTGGGTGTTGCTGTTTCACTTTTATTTAACTATTTATGCAGACATGCATGATATTTGTTGTAAATGTAAACGGTGTCCTACTGTGGTAATTGTAAATGACAAGTTCATATTCGTAGATCTCTGTGAGTGCTCCGCAAACTCACCGAATACCCCAGGAATTAAAACTGAACTCGTTATTTTTAAATTCTTGGCATTCTATAATATGGATGTATATTTTATTTACAGTACAACTTAATTTATGCATTTTCATGTTATTGAAGTAGGTCAGTATTTCGTAAATTTGGCGAAGGGCACTTTATTATGTAATAGGTGATGGTTATACAGCTAGAAGCTCTGTAAGTTGCATGATGTGTTTAATATATCCTGTTTCGCTCACCAGAGTGTCTAAGAATAATGTATTATACCTCACCACTACTGCTACGACCGCATAGTTATATGTGCCTGTTTAAGTTACGTAGGTAATGATTATTTACAACATAATGTGTTTCTATGGGCTTAAACACTCAAATATTACACCTGTATACAAAAATATATAAAAATGAAGTTTCTACCTACAAGCTATATTTCAATAAGTGTTTGTAAAAGGCTGACAAAACTTAGCTTCTATGGGATAAAACGTAATCTTTAATTGTTTTGTATCGTGTTTACATAAAAGATAACAAGGATTGAAATAAACAGCAGGGGTAATTATTATTTCATTTTTCGGATTGGGAAATAATAAAACAGTCTGTTATTCGTCTGTTCTTGATACTCTATTGTCTCTCATGATTTACCCCTGCTTAAGCCTGACTACATGGAGATAATATCAACTGTACATAGTGTTCTGTTTACGATGATACTGTGTATTTGTAACTAGCAAAAACTAGAAAGAATTTAAGTGAACACAAAGAAATTTTTGATTTGCAGTAAACAAACTCGCTCTTGATATTGAAAATCCAGTAACTTATTCAGTTACTAAATTTCTTGGATATAAGGTAGTTATCACTTCCAATGGAATTCATTTACTATAATGGAATAAAATCCATATACAATCTTAAATCAATAACATTTTAATCATATTTGTTTGTACACAACTTCAATGCATACCAGTCTACAATTATTTTGAAATTGTTAACTAATTTAAAAGTATAACACTTTAAACTTCGTTAACCTACATTGATGTATTTCCTAGGGCCCAATATACGCAAACACTGCAGTTACGGAGTTAGAAGGCCCTTCCGACTATTTCAATCTAACCTCTCACACTCTTCACTTGCTTACTAATTTTACAACCATTTTACTCCCACTTTACCTAAATGCCAATTTCCACCATGTCTTTTCTTGATGTAATATTCAACATCTTTTTCCTGTAATTTCTTTTGGTAGAGCGGACCAACTGTGCCTTCCCAGCTTCTTCCTAAGAACATTAGTTTCCAGGCGTTCTAATATTATGTGCCAATTGTGTCTTGCTGACTACACAATGAACATTTATTCAGCTTCCCTTTTGTTCTTAAACCCTTCAACTTCACAACCCCTGTTCTAATTCACTTACTAAGTAAATTATCTAAAGTGATTACATAAGTTGTATATATTGAAATGTGGAGCAATATAAATTATAATCTGCAAATAACTCTAATGAAAATAATTTCATAAGTTCATTCATTATAGATATTCCCGAAAAAAATATATATCAGGAATAAACCCTACCATCTGAATATCTTTCCTCGCTTATAATGTTCTACATTAAAAACAAAAAGTAATTTATTACAAATTTACACATGCATTATTTATGAAAAAACAGAAATGAAATCTCTTACGCCGGCAACAAACTTAATGTGATGTCAAAAGGGGTGTATTAAAATATTTTATGCAACACTACAGTCTTAGCGATTGGTAATTATTTAGGAATTTTACACACTTATTTTACTGAAAAAGTAGTAATTAAGGTGATTGTATTGTGCTCCTGGAATGCTCCATGCCTGAAATTTAAGGGAAGAGATGAGTTTTATAATGTTGCTTTCACATACTTTATAATGTCAGTCATAACTTGTTGGATTTATTTTCAAATTTCCGCTGGGTTTAATAGTGATACCCATAATTATTATGATTTATTGGATGGTGGTTGGGGATATTAGTTATTATTTCTAGTCTACCTATTTGTTTTCTTTGATTGAAGTTGGCAGTGAGTTCTATTTAGCTAAGATGTATACATTTTGTCACTTCTGTTTTGTTCTGTTCCTATTACCATTTCGACAAGAACTTTTGTACCGAGACTGATAATTTGTTCAATAACTATCGAAGACTGTTTTTTTTGGGGGGGGGTGTTGTCTTACCACGAGTGCGCCGAAGACAATGTGGAGATGGCCATGTTAAGACGATTTGCTCGTCGTATCCTTAGGAATATTGAAGTAATTTTTTTAAATTCGTTTAGTTTATCTTTAACATGAGTTCCATTTAAGATGTAAATTTACAACAGCTTTGGGGCTAATTCTATCCTTTATTGGCTTATAAAAATATTTTTGAGGATCCCCAAAAGCGAAGTTGCTATAAATAATTACTTAAATATTTATTGGACAGTAAAAATACATTCTTAAATGTTCTGAAATGTATTTATTTAATAATAGTTTCTATTTTAAAAGTAATTCCTGCCTACTGCGGTCCTGTAGTTACAAGTGTAAGGACTTGTATCTACAATTTTGTTTCGTTTATTTAGTACCTGTTGATATTAATGTAATGTATATGCTTTACGTTCATTAGTTATTGTGCTTATACATGCATGTAGAACGTTAAACAGAACAATCAATGAACTGATGCAACACGCTATTTGGCAACAAATTTCTTGTTACGGTCAAAGCTCGCAAACTATTCATGTTAGCTAAATTATGACTGCAGATTCTATAAGTTACTATTTCCTTACATAAATGTCTATTTTATGTCTTCCATAGTTTGGGAACAACATGTAGGTAGTAATATATAAACGATTCAATTTGTAAAATTACAAACTGCTTATAGTGGAAGGTTTTAGAACCCTGCCTCTTATAGGCTATGGGTTATTGACTTTAAGGAATATTAACACAACCCTCTCGCATGTATACTTCCAACCTAATGCAGTTTCTAGATCTCATTTTCTGACACCAATTATTAAATGTGTTTTAGGGCCCCAGAGTTAAACAACGGTAATATTACTCCAGGGCACCTTTCTGTTAACAAGGTAACAACGAAACCACCACAGGCTGTTGTGACATCATTATTTGTGTAATGTACGTCACGGATAATTCGTTGAACTGCTTGAAACATGTAACCCGGAGGTCAGATATAATTAGCACAAATTTTTTAGGTTTACAGATAATTAATTAAATTATTCTTATAACAAATGACAAATTTACCCACTTTTTCTCCATTACAGTCGCCTAATGATAGTACCTTTACAAACAAGTGGTGTGATGTAATCAGTAAATGTTATGGCTCTTGTTGGCTTAGGCTATTAAGCTTATGTTAAATAACGGGCTTTTTGTGGTCTAAGAAGAAAGTTTCTGAGTTTCGGCTGTAAATATGTTGGGATTTTATGGTAAAGTGTGTTGCAAGAGTAATGTAATTTGTAAAGAAAACAATATATTTTCTTCGGTTACAGTTATCAAGTGTATTTCTTGCTGGTGTTGGAGATTGTGAAATTCTGAATTTCTTTGCAATAGTCAAATGATTGGTTCAGTTAGACTTAGGAAGCGAGCGAGCATTAGTATTAGTTATGAAAGAGCATGTTCTTTAGATATGCAATGTCTTATTAGTAACTACACAGCTCTGTGTTAGACCTCGCTTGGTTAGGTCAAAAAGTAATAGCGATTTCTCCATTTATGATTCCTGCTTGGTGGTCAGTAGAAAATTGCCTTTAGCTTTATTTACAATATTTGTATTCAATATATGGAGACTCTATATACTATTTAATATATAAAAGTCTACTAGCTACGTAGCTAACTTTTTGTTTGCCGGAATTATATACAAAACAATTTTATTAAGTGTTGGTTTAGTGATACTATTTTGGCAGAGACTAGTGGCAAATTAAAAGTTTCAATATATATATATTCTTATTTTAAATGATATAACAATTCATGAATATATTTTATTTTTAATAATAATTTAGTTTTAATAGTTTTTGTTATATTGGAGTAGTTTTTTATTTTAGTCTTTAATTTGGTCAAAATCTCTGACGCTAATATCAAATATTTCAACTAATGAAATAAAAGAATTTTATGACAATCGTTTGTTCTAATATATCCTTAATATTTTAAAGGTTTATCTAATTAATTAATGTGTAGTATTACTTCCGATTAACCTCATAACACTTTCTCGGTATTAATGATAATTCAGCAGTTTAACTTTAACTAAAATTTCTTGCGTTAGATCCATCTTCGCTAATAAGAGTTATTTTTTTTAATAGTGTTTAACGCTCGTTTAGCTACTGAGGCATCACATTGATGATACATGAGATGAAATTATATATTGGGAAAGCACTTTTTTTAAAAAGAAGAAAGCGTTCTAGGCTTAAGTTTAGAGTGCCTCACCGACATTGGCCATTTATGAAGGCTGAGGAAAACTTGGAAATAACTGTCAGGGAGGACGGTCCAGGTGAGAGTCGAATCCCGGGCCTCCCGCTTACGAACGACCTCGGCCACCCGTGGCAGTAACTAACAACAATAACCCTAAATAAACGCTATCGACACAATGACGTCATAAATATAATAAAATAAGGCATTGTCTTCAACGTAAATAGAAATAGAAAACGGACATTAATATTACTTTTATTTTATAAACATCAGTTTATAATTATGATGAATGTACAAAAATAGCATTTGAAAGTAGTTTAAATATTATACAATTAACTACCACAGGTGGCCGAAGTCGTTAAGGCACGGACTCATGAGCGGGAGGTCTGGGGTTCAAATCCCGCCAGGACGTCCTCCCTGACTAGGGTTTTTTTTTCCAAGTTTTCCTCAGCTTTATAACTGGCAAATGCCGGGGAGGCACCCTAAACTTAGGCCTGGAACGTTTCCTTCCTTAAAAAGTCTTTTCCTAATTTATCATTTCATCTCATGTATCATCAGTGTTCATCGCCTGTGGTGCCTCAGTAGTAAAAACGGGCGTTAAACAGCATTCAAAAAAAAAAAAAAAAAAGATACAATTATTGCATTGGTAAAAATTATGAAATATACTTTGCTCTTGTCTTTATGCAATAAAATGTAATATCATGAATATTTATACTGGGGGACCAATCAGTATTTCCCAATTAGCTAATAAAAACTATACAGTTCCGTATATGTACGTTTCTATGATTCTGTTTGAATGGTTTTAAATTTTTATAGCGAATAAATTAAACATACTCATACAAAATAGCTGTTCAACTAGGATTGTTCTCAAATGCTCGCAGTTGATCTACAAAATACACATTTTTTTACACTAAACCTCTGATAAATCGAATAGAATTTAAAGCGTTCGGTCCTAATCCTTGATTTCGAATGTGCACCACGAATATATCGTGTGATTATTTAAGCGGTGTTACGGAGTGCATCTTTACCGGTTAACTCTATCCTCGGCGACCTCCTTAGCACGGCACGTAAACTTAGTTACGAACAGCATAACTCGAATGAAAACGTATGCAGGGTACTTTTAAAGTTAAAAGTTGTGAACTCAACTAAAAATTCATATCTTAAAAACAATTTCAAAAATTATTTACGATGAGAGAATCATTGTAGTTTCTAAATGAACTTTAATTCACATATTACAAATATTTTACCAAAAGGTTGGCTAACAGTTCTATTATTCTGTTTTACAAGCTATTTAATGTTCGTGAGCTTGACTTAACCTTCCGTTAGTCGCTAACGGGTCAAGGGACCCTTAGTATCATTTAAATGCAGTAATTTTCTAACGAACGCACCTACATAATTGACTTACTTGGACATCTAATAGCCTACTTTTCTCAGTGGGATAATCACATCTGTTGAGTTGCAAGAACGAATGTCAACAACAAGCATGTGCATAAGCTGGGCGAATCTGATCCGACGCGCCAACTCTCATAACATATTGTTGATGTCACTATAGTATTGATTTACCTTGTGTATTTGTACAATTGCTTTGCCATTGCAAGGGGACGTTATTCTTTTGAGCAGTACGAGTACGACCCACAAAACTCTGAGAATTTGAACAAGTTCCTCTGCTTTTTGATGATGATGTCCTTCCAGAGGATGACAATTTCTATTTCTATTCTGAGAAAAACTACAAACGAGGTCTTTAAATTCAGAAATTTCTCATGAAACTGAAAAAGAGATAGGTAACGGAGGGGACCAATTCGATAATGATATGTATTTTATAGGTGAGAACATCACTATGGTCAGTATTATTATTGTTATTATTATTGATATTATTTTTTATGAATTCCATTTACATTTAAAGGAAGAGATGGATCGAAAACCCCCTGTTCATGTAATATATAATAATTCATGATTGGTAATTTATTGGTAATTGCTGTATTGGTACAAACTCTATGCCCGTAAATGTCATTGGGATTTTTAATGGTGTTTAACGCCCATTTTTACTACTGAGGCACCACAGGCGGTGAAAACTGGTAATACATGAGATAAAATTTAGGGAAAGGATTTTTTTTAAGGAAGGAAAAGTTCCAGGCCTAAGTTTAGCGTACCTTCCCGGCATTTACCAGATATGATGATTGAGGAAAACCTGGAAAAAACCTCAGCCAGGGAGGAGGTTCCTGGCAGAATTCAAACCTCAGACTTCCCGCTCACTAGTCCGAGTTTAACGACCTCGGCCACCCATGGCGGTCATTGAATTTTGCTTACATTTATTTGAGAGGTTACTATGCCAGTATTATGTTGAATTCTTTGTATAAGTTTAATAAACTAACGCTACAAGAACATTTTTATCAAAAGTAAACCTAAACAAGTAGGAAAATAAAAAGAATTTGGAATTAATAAATCAAGGCATAAAGCCAAAAATGTATAGTACGGGTCTGGGTAAACCGCCAAACCGCGCGCTTAACGGAAGGCTAAAGAGTCCCAGTCTTTTATACCGCCTCAAAAATTATCATAGGGTTGGCAGGTATGGGGATTGAGCAAATTACAAGCTCCGGCATTTAATTTCTGAACTATATTTCAAGCAAGTACAGAAGAAAAGGCCTGAAACGCAAAACACACTGAAAAACAAAACATGAACTTATCACTTCTGGAATGCGTGGTTGGGGTTGCGCGGTGCTACTAAAACTGCACAGTCGAGAACGAACGAACCAAGGCAAAATGCACAAGTAATATCACAAGAGGATCCGAGGTTGCCGATAAATTCACCAACTAGTGAATAAATTTATCTGCAAAGCTTAGGCTCTCGAGTGATATTTATTAGAAGTATTTCACGAATAAAATAAGATTTTAAATATAATTCCTGTAAACTTGACTTACGACATTGAAATTATTGTACATTTGTATTATGAATGCTTAAACTTTTCAAGCCATCTAGCAACAGACGAATGCCGATTATCAGTAATGCCAATAAAGAAAAGCCAAATACGTGTTTGGGACTATTTCATGAATAGAATAAGAATAAACATAATATATATATTGGAAATTCGGGCACGGATTATTAACAATTGTATAAAATGTTACACTTATGAATACCTACCTATTCAGAAGTCACGAGAATGAAAGAGACGAGAGTCGACTATTACCGTCGCTAACTTTAAAGTTACTAATACCATCTGAGGAAAAAAAAAAATCCAAAGAAAACTTCTTACCATTCTAAACAACGTGTTTATTAAGATTTATGGTTACTTAGGCAGATATTGTTACATTATATATAAAATGATTTCACACTGTTTGGCGAAAACGCAGGAAAATTTGCTTGATTGAATACATATTAGGTTAGTGAAATTTATAATTAACTGAAAACACAGAATAGGGGTCAGTGATGCGCGTTCATGAATTATATAGTGGAGGTATAGAGTTGGCTGCACTGACCACAAGATAAATGCGTGATAAAATTCATTTGATACTTTTTTTTTTTCGATGTTGACTGCGAAATCCGGCTGTGATTAGTTAAAATTCAAATTTGGTGTGGATTCATTGGTCGATTTTAAGATGAAGTCGCATAAGTGAAATAGTCCAATTAATTTATAATGGGCAATCTCAAAATTTAAGTGTTGGCAAATGCCAGCAATGCGGGGGTAATCTTGTCGATAAGCGGCCGACTTGTCAATGGACCATTTAAATGCATCTCCCTGTATTTATAAGTATAAAAATTATGGATGTTATAATTTTTATTTTTCATAAATTATATGCATTACTTTCAACATTTAGTACTTGGCACTTCCGAATTCGATTTCACTTGAAACTGCGCTTCACATTAAAAATCTGTTTAGTCATACCTTAATTATTTTCTTCTTGTTGTGATTCGTTTCTATTTCAGGATTATAAATGTTATGGTCTTGGTAATACCTTTGGATGAATGTTATTTATTGTAGAGGCCACATTGCTCACAACTATTATTAGATTAACCGTAACATTTATTTAAAAGCTATGTAAATTCACTGCAATCCATTCTCACGGTATTGGCATAACGCTGGGACGAACTACAGCCGAAGTTAACGGAGTTAACGCTCGCTATATACTAGCGAGGCGTTCAAAGATGATGTTGCAGGTTGGGCGTCATGTGACACCGTCTAGCTAAGCACATGTGTTTATGCTTCTCGGCACTGATGTCCTCCCTCTCTCTACACATGCACAAGCTTCCCACACACACCAAGGTCAGGAACGGACAGTACTTAGCAGTGGGAATACAATTAAATACTACACGCACATTACCCCTCTAGCGTGTAGGCACACAGATAGCGTCATTTACATCTAACCCTCTCTTCGTTACTGGAGCAAAACAGAGTGAAAGATAAATGTCAATTGGTGGTAGTTAATGGGGTCAGCGTTATAAAATCAGAGGCTTAATTGTTTGTTTTATTAGACGCTAAAGCAGAATATCTTGAGGCCAGATGTACGGGAGGTCTATGGATCGTCCTCTCTAACTCAGGTTTCTTCTGCGTTTTCCACAGTCCTCATCTGTCTTAATAATAAGGTCCGAAACACTTCCATCTTTCTAAAAACTTCCTTTCCCCATTTATCATTTCACGCAACACCATCTACCGCTCTGTAAAACACACACAAATTTGAACTCACGGCCTTCAGGTTTCGAGCTATTGACACAACGAGTGTTCGGCTCAAAATAAAATACACCATAACTTTAATACAGAAACTTAAGTGAATAATAATTGATAGATGATATAGAGATAAAGCGAACAAATAAGAGTAGATAGTTCAACAAAATCAATAATAACAATAAAAAATTCAGAGTAAAGACCAAAAACCTTTATACAAAAATAGTATCTAACTATGATAAATTTCCTTCTTCTTATGCCAAAATGCTAGGGCCAGGAGTGGGTGCTAGAATTGAAATGGTAATTAAATCCACATCCACAAGTTTTACATCCACGGCAATTCAAAAGATGGCCAAAATTGAACTTTGGAGAAACGGTGGAGGAATGCAAAAATTTGCGTAAGGTTTATTCGCACCAGAGATATAGTCGGATTGTTTGGCCATAAAACCGTACAAGAAGATCTGCGTAGAAGCGTTTTCAAAGTTCTGGGAGCCTGCCGAGATGCTAAGAGCAAGTTTAGTAATTGTCCGCCGGCACTAAGTACCTACAATAAGGCTACAAACAGAGTGTTTTTTGTGCCAAGGACATGGTAAAACTGTTAGAGAGCAATAAGGATTACACGCATAAAGGACATGACGCGAATTTTTTTTAAATAGTGTTTAACGCCCGTTTTTACCACTGAGGCACCACAGGCGGTGGACACTGGTGATAATGAAACGAAATTATATATTAGGAAAGGATTTTTTAGGGAAGGAAACGTTCCAGGCCTAAGTTTAGGATATCTCCCGGGCATTTGCCATTTATGAGGACTGAGGAAAACCTGGAAAAAACTTCAAACAGCGAGGACAGTCCAGAGCCCCAGACCTCCGGCTCAGGAGTCTGCGCCTTAACGACTCGGCCACCCATGGCTGTGACATGACGCGTAGAACTTATATAGGTTTTACAATGTATGTTCAAAATGTATCAAACAATGGCTAGCCAGTAAATAAAAAAGCCATATTACGTGCACATGATTTTAACTTTAAAACTAATCAGGTTGAATAGCTGTCTCTTTAAAACCCTTCCATACCTCCATGCCTAATACACCCTATTTTGAAATGTCAAACGATATCCTTATCATATGATGACTTAAATTTAGGAACCGCTCCTGCAGAAAATGGTTCATTTGAGTTACCACTAAAACTGTCAACGTTTAATTTCCTGTAACAATTGCTTCGTGCATTTTTACGAGGCAAAAATGGGTTTGTAGGCCATATCTATTGAGCATATTATTTGTATTTGCTTTTATTATTAATGTCTCGGTGAATATGTGAAGTATTTTGATCGGGAGGGATGAGTGGACATATTATTTGTATTATAACATAAAATATATGTAGAATTTGCACTTATTGCAATATCAAACAATACTATATTTAAAATACCAATGCTCTCTGGCAGACACTTCCAAACTTACATCTAAACTAATTATGTTCATTTAAATCTACTGTATAACCGCGGATGCTGGCACAATATTGTCCAATCCTATTAACTTTAACTGTATCTAAAAAAAATTAGTACTATGTAAAACTTGCATTTAAGTATTTTTCTTACGATCACTGAAAGGGAAAATTGAAATTAAAAAACTATTTAGTATAACTCAAAACATTTATTTGGTTCCTTTATGCCGCCCTTTAACTAAATTAAACGATATCTTATTACAGTATTCATTTATTTTGTTTGCAGTACCGAAGTTTTAAATTCGGAAGTTGTGGCGCTTAAGTTCGCGGCGCCAAGATACCGGCAAAGCGGAGAGGGTCGTGCCCTATGCGGCCGAATTTGCGAATGAACGGTTTTAAATGTGCCTTACCGTAGTTAGGAGAAATGAAGAGTGCATTTCTTCTTTGTAGCTATAACTTAGTACACTTATTTGACAAAGTGTTTTATAGTTTCACACGGCAACCTCTAGCACAGATTTAACACTCGATCCTGCTGATGTAGTGGTAACCGTACATGCCTCCTAAACCCAAGATCGCAGGTTTACTCCCAGTCAGGATCGATGTATTTTTTCATGCGTAAAATCGTAAGTATGGCTTCCTTCGGAAGGGAAGTAAAGCCGTGGGTCCGGTGTCGTACATTTACGGCACGATAAAGAACCTCAAGCCTGAAAGAAGAGGCCTCTGCGCAAAATTGTCGGCCGTTTCACACCCTGAATTGAACGGGACGCTGATGACCTGGGATGTTAAAGAGCGTCCGTAAATAAACCAATTTAACAATATCTTTACATGTAGATAAAATCCTAACTTCAGTTACTGTGACTACATTTTCTTGGCATTTAATTTAGAAGTTTTATAACTGGCTACTTAATCTCCGAAATTGTTACTACTAACTTGGCTTGCTTTATTTGAAAAAAAAAAAAAAAAAACATCATCTATTAAAAGAATTTGTTTAGTCTTGCAATATTCCATTCATTCCTTAGTTTTAACACACACAGAGAGTGCGTGTTTTCTCACTGGGGCGTAGCGTCCATGTAAACATTGTAAGCAAATCTTACGTATTAAAATTACATAGGCATTGAGTATGTTCAACATGTTAAACAAAGTTTAATTAATATAATCAATACAACAGCGCGACGGGCTTATTCTATTATTAGAAGTTGTTAACAGGTTCCAGAGTGGAATATAACTTTTGATTTGATTCTATTTATTTATGAACGATCTTTAACATCACAGGTCATCAGCGTCCCATTCAATTCCGGGCGTGAAACGTCCGACAAATTTTGCTCAGAGGCCTCTTTTTTTAGGCTTGATGTTGTTTTTCGTGCCGTAAATGTACGACACGGGACCCACGGCTTTATTTCCCTTCCGAAGGAAGCCATACTTAGCATTTTTGCGCCCGAAAAAATCCATCGATCCTGGTTGAAACCGCGACCTTGGGTTTAGAAGGCAAGTATGGTTACCACTACACCACCAGGACCGACTGAGTGACATATAACAGACTTCAGCCTTAACCGAGATACGAGAGCGGTCATTGCACTTGCTGTAACAACGGACAAACATATCAAACTGTAATGCAATTTGAAAGCATTCGAAAGAATTGTTACATATGGCCGCGCCAGGAATGACTTCCCTCTTCATTCAGTTTGAATGTATCCGTGATGCCTTTTCGGAAACGTCATTATTAATTATGACTGCAGTTATGTGATTGAAGAGTTACTGGTGACTATTTAGTTCATGAATCAGTACCTATCCGGTATAAGAATATCAGGAATCCCAGTCATTCACAGCTACTAATCGCCACAATTGTATTGTTTCCGTGTTATCACTTTCATTCGATCACACCTACGTGCTATTGTGTTTATACAAATACGTTAGAACAACGCATTGAAATACCTTTGTAGCTAGTGTTCACTAGACTCGTGAACTCAAATGAAAACGTTTTGGCGAGACATTATTTTTTTATATAATTTAAAATTGCAAGCCAAAAAATACAAAGAAAAATTGAAAAAAGGCGTGGAATCAGTTCAATCATTATCATTTGATTTTAAAAATTTTATTTTTAATACTATGTTTAGTTTGCGTTGAGGTTATCGTGCTTCAGTTGTTTTCTATTTGTTACCAAAGATTTTAAATAAAAGTATAAAACATTACCCGTAAATCGTTTTAATTTCGATATGCATCTGTTTTCAACCTTCATCTTTTCGACCATTAGTGAAAGTTAAAATGCTGGACTGGACATTCATAGCTGTAAGCAAGTTTTATGAATATATAATTTGCTTTTTATTCTTTTTGTAATGTTTTATTGTCGCTTTGACAGCATCGGTATTCTCGCGTCGTCTGTAGATTATGGAAATGAATGTTGTAGATGTAATTTTGTATTTTGCAGAAATAAATGAAAAGAATTGATGATGGCGTCCTGAGTGGGGTCCTTAGCGTCATGCATCTTCTCAGGGTAAGGAAAAGTTCCTAAATAAACCTTACCCAAGCAGCTTAACCTGACCGGAAATCGAACCCAGGACCTGAAGATTAGAAGTCACAAGCGCCACCATTTATAATTTTATTCGTTAAATATCAAAATAAATGTAGCTAGGCCTTCAGATTCTCTCATGATAAATTATGAAGCTCTCGTTTATAAACCACAGATAAAACACACACACACACACACACACACACACACACACACACACACAAAAGTAACATTATTTAGGGACGACCAACTCTGAAATTTTCCGTCTTTTATACAAAGTAAGTACAGATTTTGACAAACTGTAACAAATACGAAGCAATGAACGCGATGAATTCCAAAATGAGAACTGTGTATATGGTATGATATTCCGTTTGCTAGTCGCAAACCCAAGATCGCGGGTTCAATCTTGGACACGGTCCTTTAAATTTTTTCGAGGCATAAAATCCTAAGTATGTCTTCCTTAGGAAGAGAAGTAAAGCCGAGGGTCCCGTGTCGTACATTTACGGCACGAAAAAGAACAAGCCTGAAAGAAGAGGTCTCTGAGCAAAATTTATCGGCCGTTTCACACCCTTTATTGAATGGGACATTGATGCCCTGAGATATTAAAGAGCGTCCGTAAGATAAACCAAAACAACAACAAAAATAATCTACTAGCATGATTTGAAGTTAACTAACTGTGAATAACTACAACCTAGAATTTTAAATTAAGTAATATAATCTATCATATGTTTTATATTGGTTAGGCCTGTAAATGCGCAAGAGTGACATTTTTCTGGGTTGGTATTATTGAGATTATTTATAGTTAAAAGAAAATCACTTCACGCCATTGATTAATCCATAACTTAAATAACAATATATGCAAAACTGTATTCTCCTGTGCGAGTCCCTGTTCTGCTGTTATTAGTCAAGATTTCAGTAGTTTTTCTCACTATGTGTGCTGACCCATATTTAACTCCTGCTTGCTATGCTAACTTAGACTTTCGTGCAAAACTGTCTAATCCAGCACTAATTTACTGTGTTAAAACGCGATGTCTTTGATTTTTTCCTGCTCAATATCGATCCAAAAGGTTTGACTTTGTTAACGATTTTATAAATTGTACATCTATTAAGCGAATCAATTTCCAGAAAGCGCTCCCAAAATCCTCCACGGCACAGAGCAGGTAATTTGTTTTTCAAAGTGCAACAAATGAAAACTCTTTATTCTATAGTAAACTGCATCTTGACTGATGCACTCGCAACAGACGCTTCTCCACTGCCTTGTACTCGGATGACAGACTTTGCATACCGAATTTATCATTAATTGTTAGGAGTGTACGCTCTTTGTATCACAATGTAAATGTGCTGGGCAACAATAGGACTCAAGTGCGGCGGAGGACTTTCTCCAGCATTCATACCAGTTCTCCAGCCTTTAAGAAATTTATTCATCTACTTTTGCCTAAGGTGATATATTCCAACTCGTCTATTTAGGATAACAGATTTATCATCGGAACCTCTCTAGCTCATCGCTCCCAGTCATTGCAATAGTATGCAGAAAACAGAGAGTCGTTTGTCTAAAGCATTTTAAATTCTCTTTCTAAAGATATGTTACTTCATTTGTATAGCACATAAGTATCAGAATGAGTGCAACATTGACAATTAGAACAAAGTGATTTCTACGCCACAGACTATCTCAATAATTCAGATGTTATAAGACAAATTTTCAAATACACCCTGCCTCCTCAGCCGATCTTAATGACTGTCGGACACTTAGATTTCAGCAGTAGAATTATACAATTCCAATTTTCAGTCAAATCTACATCGACGCTCTTCAGGAAGGAGCATCATCAAAACGTCCCGATTAAACAAGAGCTGAAAAGTAATTTAACATTCATTGCACTCCCTTTCGGTCTGTTGGTCCTGGTGGTGTAGTGGTTACCATACTTGCCTCGTAAACCCAAGATCGCGGGTTCGAACCCGGCCAGGACCGATGGATCTTTTCGGGCGTAAAAATCCTAAGTATGGCTTCCTTCGGAAGGGAAGTAAAGCCGTGGGTCCCGTGTCGTACATTTACGGCACGAAAAAGAACCTCAAGTCTGAAAGAGAGTCCTCTGAGCAAAATTTGTCGAAGTTTAGTTATATCTATCATGACAAGAGAATTATTTTATGTTTCTGGTAAGCTATTATTGAAATAAATACACCTATTACTGCTCGTTATTTTCTACATAAGAGCTACATTTAGTTCAGTTATGCCTACCATGGTAGATAATTATTTCGTAAATACCCAAACTTAAATTAGTAGTACATGTATCAAATTTTCCATGTCGGCAGCAGCTGAATTCCCCTTCTCTACCATTGAATTACGATTCATGATGTAGAATTTCAAGCTGCAGATAAAGCATATTTACTTGACTGTATAACGTATTCTAGAACACGTTGCTGAATGTCCGGGTAGAAATACAAGTTGTTACAGTCGTTATGCTTCATAGGAAAACATTTATCGATGTTTCGGAATTCATTGTTTTGACCCTTTAGTGCTTTTTACATATGGCCACATATGGAAGAGTTGGTATCACAAACAGTATTTATATATATAAACTGGGGAGCAGGACACAAATGTATTTATTCCATTGTTGTAGACGAGCTCGATTGGTTGTTACCCTGTTAAGCGGGCAAATTTCAGATACAAATTATAGCGTTGTTTATACATTACACGTTCTAGCTGTTTTCAAAATACCTCCCTAACTTAGAAACAATGTCAACACGTACGCATTTATAAATACACTTCCGGAAAGGAAAGGTTAATTTAAAAGCTTCCCTTACCGTTTTTCATTATTTTAAATTCGTTTTCTGAATAGGGTAGTAACTAGTAACTTTTGTTAATTTTTAAGTAGCTTATAGTTTTGCCCAACAGTTTTGCTTAACTGTTTGAAATTCCATATGTAGTTTTTTTTCCCTCACATTTTATTCCTAAGATAGGTCGAAAATTGATACGCAGAGCGCACCATATTCTTTATTTTCCCAAAAGCAAGCTTTGAATATTTCTGCCCCTCACGCTTTCCGCAACGATAACTATAAAGTTATTTTCGTTTTTTTTTTTTTTTTACTAGTATCACATTTTTAATGCACATAAATATTATGAGTTGTCGTTTATTTTTGTTTATAATTTAATGCAGTGAAATATGTGTTAATACTTAAAAATAGGTTGAAGGTAATATTTTAAAATGTTTTTAAAAATAACATATGTTTAGTCCATTTTAAGGTCACTATTTAAGTTTGAAAATTTTAATTTACAAATGTTGATTCTAGAGAGGATTACTTCACTATTTTATCGGGATATTTCACTGCCCATTTTGATAACATTCTCATTACATGCTGATATGCAATGATAATTCAAGATTCCTTTTCGAAAGTTTTACTTTTATGAGTATGGCATGTTTCAGTGTGATTTTTAAAATTAATATGCCCAAATTTAAAAATATTTTTAATAATAGAACATTTGAGATTCATACTCGTGGTAGAATTTAAAATGTGCTTTTCAATAAAAGTTTTACTAAAGTAACGAAAGCAAATCTAACTCCAAAGCTAACTTTAAAGATTCTAACTAAATACGACGAAGATGTGAAGTACAGTCTTCTTGTGGGAAACAACAGTGGTAATGGGAATCAAACTAAAGGAAATGGATGACAGCCTGTCTGACATAAACTGGCGCAATGTCACCGAACTGAAACCCATCTTGCATTAACCTTAAACAAGCCTAAATGTTAGCGAACTGTTTCCCAAACTGTACCTACCGAAATGCCTATATTTTTTGTATTATTAGGGCAATCTTAATTTGTCTGTCTTTCGAAATCCTTTATTTTCTTGCACATTTCCCTAGAAGTCGCTTCCACAAGCCGTTGAGTGCGGGGGTCATGTTCAATAAATGAAATCTTTGCCTCATTTTAACTGCTTGCTCCAAAATATGATTTATACAGGGTGACTCAATAAATATGACGGTTTTCAGAACCTTCTTGTGGGACACTCGTATAGAATTAAATCAAAATACTTTTCTAGGAACAAGTAACAATATACAATTTATTATCTGAACTTTTTTTAAAAAAAACACAAGTTATCCAATGGAATATGGCGATTTTCAGAACGCTGCCATTTCTACCGAATTTGTGTTACACTTACAGTATTGGTTGCTTTGTAACTGTGCAATTTATTCTGTCCATTTAGTAAACAACAGTGCTGATAGTTGGAAGGTTGGAAAATGTGTATTCGTTGTTGTTACAAGATTTATTGAATCTAAATCAATTTCCTACGTTCAGAGAAGATTTAGGGTAGACTTTAATGTGACAGAAATGCTGCCAACACTGGACTTTCAGATGGAAGATAATTCACAGCTCACACCGCTCGTGAAACAATGAACATTCTGCGGATCCTGTTTCCTGGACGCATAATTTCTCGATATGCTGATGTTGCTTGGCTAGCCCGACCTGACGATTGCAGATTATTTATATGGGGATACTTGAAAAGTAAAGTGTACTGCTACAGGCCACGGACTATCTTGCAGTTATAAGAAAACACAATTGTGAATTAGAGACATTGATCACGTTTTATTATAGTAAACTTCCCAAAAACATGTTCGCTGTCATGGAGCCCATTTAAAAAATATGATTTTTAAAAAATAAATTCAGATTTATAAATTGCATTGTGTTATATATTCCGTGAAAGAGCATTTTTATTTAATTCAATACAAGTGTCCCACAAGAAGGTTCTGAAAACCGTCATAGTACATGGGTCATCCTGTCATCCTGATGGTATAGACTCTTCATGAACTATAGCCATAAATTTCCTTTCTTTTGAGAAAAATTTAGTTAAAATCACACAAGGACTCTCCAGATATCCTGTCTATTCCAAAACTTGGACTTATATTGAGCTGAAACTATGCACGCTTAATCTTGAAATATGTCACAACATTTATTATTTGTTTCGGCATGCTTACAGCTTTCTTTCAACCAAATAAACACGTTATTGAACACCCTGTGTACATTCAACTGTAAACACTGTTAACAGTGTTTTAAAGCATTGTAGACCTTGTCGGAATGACAATGCACCTTTGGCTTCAGCAATCATTTGACTAGATTCCAGCACATTGAAACTGTATTATTCTAGAAGTATTCAATAAAAATATGTAGAGCAGCACTAGAACTATAGCTCGCAAGTTCATCCATCTGATCTTAAACCTCCATATTTTTTTCTTCGTTACAGATACTTAAAGTAATTCCCACAAGTGGAAAATTTCGACTCTTTCAAATGCTCTAGTGCGAGCCTACAGACACTGACACTCTTGACACTTCTGACATTACTAGATGTACATCCGATCCCCTCTCTTCGGTAAGTCATCCGAATGGGTTGGGATCGTTAGATCAGTGTGTTACCGTGATTAACTGATACTTGAGTATGCTGGGAAGCAGTGGCGGTCCTGTGTCGTTCCTGGGTAGAATTTGGGTTACCCACTAGCAAAATTGGAGAAGCTGATGCTGCATTAGGCCGACCAACCGGTGGTACTGGTAGCCTAACCTCAAGACCAAGGCACGAGTAAGCGGCATGTCTGCTTTCATCATGAAAGGGAGGATGGTTTTGGAATGTAGATGCCATCCTATGAAAGAACCGCCCGAGGGAGGCCTCAAGCACATGTCTTACTTCAGAGAGGGATCCCCACTGTAATAATAATAAAAATTAATTGAAATCATGAACGAATGTTCCATTTATTCAAACGAGGTAAAGTTTATATATTGTCTAAAGCATAATCCAATGCTTTCGTAACAATAAACTTTTAACTTTACACTCACGCAATTTTGATTAGCTTGTACTTGCGTTACACTATACATGTTGTTATTTTTTCCCATAATGTTGTACGACCCCAGGCGCTTCCAATCACCGGACTCGTTAACCGCAAGTGTTATTTATTGCTTTGTGTGCCCACCCATTGTGCTAAAAATGCATGCACCAGCTTAGGATACTCATTAACTATGAATAAATAAATAATAGACTACGGGAAATGCGTTCAACTGCAGCATTTTCCTATCCAAGATACTTTATTCCGAGTTTCCACTACTCCATTTGTTTTTTTGTTTTTTTTTTTCCGCTTTACTTGGGCAGTTTCATTTCTCCTCCTACATTCCTTATTCCCCCTTACTCCCTCGCCCACTCCCGCCTATTAGCTGTGCACCTCCCGCAGGCAACATTTTCATTACAGAAAAAAAAATCTCATTTATCTCTTTAAAAGGTTTCTCGGAGAGAAGGTACAGCGACGGAGAGAATGGAAGATGGGAAAGGAGAAGAGTTGTGTTTTAAAAGCCTCGGCAACTAATTCTAAAATTGCGACGTAATTTTCTTTCGCCCATCGCCGTTGGTTGTCTCAAAGTTTGTGGTTACCTATCTGATGGCAAGCGTATCGCCACAAGTTAAATTTCTCTTTTTAACGCTCTGCTGTACTACTGTCATTTGTGTGGTTTCCATGGTTACTAAATGCGACTTTCTTTATGGTAAGAAAACAACCGACCACTGAGGCGTTAAGAGAAATTGTGCCGCAAGTGGCACGGTATAATCTGCTTTTGCTCAAGTTAAGCTTCATTACAAGAAGAGACACCCCATGATTCAAACTCCCTGTGTATACGAGGAAATGTTCATTTTATCGCCAAAAACAAAGAAAAAAAAACACCGCAAGTTCCAGTAGTACATGGTCATAGTATGTACCGCGAAAGGACCCCCAGAGCATCAAAATAGAAATTACATTGTAATTTATTTAGACCGTTTATTTCATCTCATCCCCAAACTGCACTTCCATATAACATTGATGACGTAATCACTGCCTCATACATAGGTTTTAAGTATCCGAGCTAGTAACGCCAATACCTCAGAGAGTGACCGCTCCCCTTGTGCTTGGCAAAAACTGTGTGTTTACTTTCCACTCGTGTCAAATGTTATTTGAAGATGGTCAAATTGTTTAGCGATCTGGATTACTTCTCTCTCATATATCCATTTTTCCAGCTTGCCATAAACATGACCATTTTTGAAGCCAGAGCTTTGGTTTTAGATGTATTTACTTGCATATCCCATTGTTTACAATAATCTTGCAGTAGTGAGTCACCTAGTCCGGTGAATATATTGAGAAGGTTTAACTTCATAACAAAAACTCACTGTATTCCTTCATGGCAATAAGAACTTTATAACCGCCTTTCGTATAGTCTCGCTTTTAGAAAACTAGAGAATAGCATTGCCAAAATTCCCTTTGCCATCAAAAGATTGCTCCAATAATTACATGTAGTTCGTAGATACCTGTTTTACAACAAGATATTGATCAAGAACTGAGTGAGGAATTTAAATTTAAAAACGTTAGTTATTTAATATTCAAGTCATTTCGTTGTTGTGAATTGTGAGATGAGATGTAATATTCGTGTGAAATTTTACATTTCGTTACTAGTATATTGTGAATATATTGGCAAATCCATCTGGAATCCATAGAATTTCCAGATCATAAAAATCTTGAGTGCAATTCTCCGGAATGGAACTTAAAGTCATGGGTTCGAAGGTTAGTGACACTTAAAGAACTCCATATCTGAAAAAAGAGATCCCTAAATAAAATTATCGCTCATTTTAAGTGTCACACTTTACTTTTAGTAGGCTGACGCTACAAACGATAGGCTTACTATTTATCTCTCTGCTCTCTGTAGGAAAACAAGCCTAATTGAAAATTTTCCTTAGCAACCAAAATTTCATGACTGGTACTAACAACAACAATAAATAAATACATTACATCTTAAATATTTCCATTTTAAACACAATGAACACTTTAAAATTTGGAAAGACTATAGTTTTGAATTTATACATAAATGCGTTACTCTCTTGATCGACAGCATCAAAGTATTTTCTTTATTGTGAATAGTTCTGTATCTTTTATATACGATGGAGGGAAATTCACAAGGAAATGAGAGCACAATAAAACTTGTTTTATCAGAAATACTTAAATAGTACATATCGAATTATGAAATACGAGGTATCATGTTAAACACACTGCCCCGTTATAACTCATTTACAATGGCCCAGTAATATATTCTTTCTGTCTGTTTTACAGGCCCAGGTAGATATGCTTTCTGTAACTTTATCACAAAGCTTTAGCCTGAATTGCATAAAAACTATACATATCGAAATAAATACACCGTTACCTTACCACTACGTGTGGCCGAGGTCGTAAGGCGCAGATATGTGAGCGGGAGGTATGGTGTTCCATTCCCACCAGGACCATTCTCGCTGACTGAGTTTTT